>CM045765.1:51868736-52468736 GCA_025200525.1 Camellia lanceoleosa
TAAGCATTTTTGTACAATTCTGGGCCTCTTAATTTAGTTATGGAATTTCATGCTATTCACATTATGAACATTTGGTGATTTCATGAATTTCAAACCAAATTGACTATAATTTTAAACATTAGCATTGTTTAGAATGCCTAAATTTGCCTTCATTTTTATTTTATTTAATAATTAAGGTTTTCATGATTTTCTTTCTTAATAAGGTATATACAAAGGTCTTCCTCACAATAAGGTCCCAAAAAAAATTGTTAGGAGTGCCTTTAGGCACGAGTTATGCATATGTTTTCTGAATATGTTAAGGAGTAGCACATAGATGAGTTAATTAACGAGTAGCACATAGATGAGTTAATTAATTCATTATGCATATGTTTTCTGGATATGTTAGTGAAAGTAACTGCTTCAAAGTGTGAACTAAATGAACCCTAAAGCTCTTGGAATAACATTAAAGACCAAGACATAACCAAAAGTCTCCCTTGCAATGCTCTTGTAGTTGCAGGTTAGTTTTTAGAACTTAAAAATTATTTCCTCGATATTTATTAATAAATGAATGAGAGCTCATTCAACAACCTTCTTTTTCTTCTTGAGGGACTGAACTCATAAACCGTTATTTAGAAATTTCATTTTTTAACAAATGGTTTCCTACTTGCTATATATTCTTTAATTGGACCGAGCTAGTCTTGGATTTTATACTTGTGAACAAAACATTATTTCAAAATCTCACATTGAAGCAAATTAGTTTTACAACAATGCATAAGATCAGAAAAGGATGAGGTTGCCAATTTGATATGCAGAGAATAAAATGCTCTATCCTCTCGGTATGCACATAGAATAGAACATTGAAGTTTCTCAATGCAGTCAATCGCCTTTGCATCCAACCTACCTTTCCCATCCACCCATCATGTAAACCAATATTTCCCTACATTTCTTTCCAAAATGCACTTTGCTCCTAACTTTGCAAGTATGATGAAGAATTAATGACTTCTAGGTTGGACAATATTCGTTGTTCTTGTTTTTTTCTTGATTATGCAAAACTTGACTCTTTAGTGTTAGGAGACTTGTCTCACATCATCTCTCTAAGCCACAAAAGCTTGGTCCATATAGTCTAAAAGGCCTTTCAACCCAATGCGAATTGGTTTTTGATTGCATTTTAACATGGTATTAGAGTTGGGGTTTTGGTGGTTCAAGTCTTTGTCCCAGGTCTATTTCTCTCATTTATCTCATGTCTATCACCTCTACATGTGATCGAACTGCATGTGCTAGCGAGTGTTAGAAACTTTTTCCACATCATCTCTCTAAACCACCCAAGTTTGATCCGTAGTCTACCTTTGAATTAGAAGTGAGTCAGTGACATATAATTATACCATTATCTATTAAGGTGAAATTCAGGGTTCAAGTCCTAGCTGTGATCCAGGGTATGTTGCTCTTGCTTATGCATTAGCAAAGGAATAAGTGACATATAAGTTATCCATGTCTGACACATGCCGCTTTGGTGCATGCCTAAACACATAATTTTCAACTCCAATGGAGTAGACGTACTCTATTGATTGATGCTATAGCTTGTTTTGAATTTGACAAATATAGCTTCCAAGATGTCCGGACCATGTTACTATTATACTTTGTAATCATATTTTTTTTTGGTTGTAATTAATTAATTAATCTTTTTCATATGAATTCTCTTTGTTTAAATCTTGATTTTGAATTGTACGTCATTGATCGGTTCTATTTCACCATTCTATTTCACCATTTTTGTGCATATTAATCTAGACCATCTAATTTGAGATAAATGGTATTGATAATGACCTCTTAACCAATTTTTCCCTTGATATATTCTAGAAATCCGAAGTTTCTTATGTCTTAATTCATTTTGAATTATTCCTTGTTTTCCAAAATAGTCTTTTATTGAAGTCTTAAGGAAAAAAGATGTTCCAAGATATAGTTTAATACATGTTGCTGGTCTGTCACAATCAAGGTCTTAAAAATGGTTGGAAGATTTTGCCTATTTAATAATGATAACAAGGTGATTATTGTAATTTGACTAGGAAAAGGACAGGTTGGTATATTATAAAAGTGATTTTGAATTTAAAGTTCCTGAGCATGGTGATTCTGTGTTGTGGTGTCCTGCTGTTAATGGGGAATTCTCTGTTAGGTCTGCTTGGAATGCTATTAGAGTGCCTCAAGCTTGTGTTTCTTGGTGGTATGGGGTCTGGTTTAGCTACAATGTCCCTCAACGAGCCTTCATTTTGTGGCTTTGCTGCTGGAAAAGATTAGCTACTGAGGATAGACTTCAAAGATGGGGAATGGACGTTTCTTTGCTTTGTGTTCTTTGTAATCTGTCACATGAATCTCATGATCACCTCTTTTTTGAATGCCCTTAGTCTTGTTAGATTTTGGGGCAAGTGTTGAGGAAATTTCAGGTTTCTAGAGTGCCCATGAGCTGGTCTGCTGAATTGGAATACTGCACTTCAAATTTGAGAGGAAAGAGCTTCAAGGTTACTATGTTTAAGCTTTGCCCTTTCTGCTGCAATTTATCATATTTGGCTTTAAAAGAATCCTAGATTTTTAGCAATAAAGCGTCTGATGCTTGTGTTGTTTTTCATCCTGTGGTAACAAATGTGAGGGATAGAAGTTGTTCATGGACTGGGGTGGGTAGTTCTCCCTCTAATAAGGATGTTTGCCAAGCTTGGAACCTTCCATTGAGGATTTTGAACAGTAGAGTTTAGCTCTCTGTTTTTTTTTTTTTTTTTTTTTTTTTTTTTTTTTGCCTTTCTTTGGGCTATTTTGTTTTGCTTCTTGAATAAATTTTACCTTTCCAAAAAAAAAAAAAAAAAAAAAAATTATATCTTAAACCTTCTCTCATCTTTGTATCAAGGAACAAATACTATTACTTCATCTTCCATATAAACATCATGTAGTTTTAGGGCTTGTTTGGGGTGTCCTAAAAAAGTGCACTTTTTGTCTTTTTAGACTAAAAAAGACAAAAAAAAAATATGAAGGTTTGGGTTAACTTTTTGGATTTTTATGGAAAAATGTGTATTAAAAAATTGTATAAAAAAGGTGTGTAAGAGATGATTGGAGAGGAGTGGGGCCCAGCCGTACCACCTCCTCATAAACCATTGAGTATTAATGGGATTAGAAATGATTGGTTAATTTTTGTATAAAACATTGGAAGCTTTTGTTTGGTCCGTGGGGTCATCACGGGTCTCATTTTAATAATCTGAACCGTTCAAAGTGTGTAACTCGTCGAACACTATATATCTCAAAAAATCACGTTAATCGGATATCGATAGCTATCCGATCGATATATTTATTTTTCAATCATTAATTATAACACCATCCATTTGTCTTACATAACCGATCCGATCATATAGTTATCGATATCCCATCAATGTGATTTTTTGCGAACATATAGTACTCGATGAGTTCTACATATTTAACGGTTCAGATTATCAAAACGGGACCCGTGATAGCCCCCACAGAAACGCAGTGAGTGTGCCAATCACACCCAATTATTTCGTATATATGCACCTTTGTGCTTTGGTCAATTCGTCCGTCTTTGGGCGTAAAAAATTTTTTTTTTTTTTTTTGGTGAATAGTGATATCTTTTTGGATTTTGGAGTAACTTTTTGACTTTTTGGCTGAAATAGGGTACCCCAAACCAGCCCTTAATGTTATATTGAGTGAAGTGCCTTATCAGTAAAGGTTAGCACTATGAACAAAGGGTAGTTTCAATTGTTTCACACTATTCATCATTGAATATTAGGTCCCATATATATATGATAATTAAAACATGGGTAGCACTATAAACAAAGGGTAGTCTCAATTATATGATGTGCTTTGGGACATGTTGATTGAACCTCATTTCCCATATTTTTAGGGATGGTATCTCCTTTTAAGAACAAATGGCATCTTATAAAATCGAAAACAAAAGAAATTTTTCAGAAAGGAATAAAGAGAAAAATGTAGTACAACACAAGCTTACAGATCATAACACATGTAGGTGAGGTGTAATGCATGTAGCTTTCCTTCTTTTTGATCAAGTTAAGTTCTCGCATCAAGGGTTGAGCTGCTGTTGTTCCTCTATTTGTTCCTCTATTGTGTATAATCTAATTTGTCCCTCTGTTGGGTGTGGTTTCTGCTGGTGTGGCTTTTGCTGCAAAGAATTGCTTTGTGTGGCTACTACGCTTTGTTCCTCTATGTTGTTATCTTTGTTTGTTGTGTGGCTATCGCATGCCCTCCTTGAAATACTCAGTGTGTGACATTATTTATAAGCTACAAGAAATTAAACTCTGCATGTAGGGTGTGGCTGCTGCTGTTGAGTGTGGCTGCTGTTGGTTTGTATATTGGGTGTGACTTGTTTGTTGTGTGGCTCTTGTGTTGTCACTCACCAAAGATTGTGCTTTGTTCCTCTTTTTCTTCTTTCTTCTTTAATGTCTATTGATGTAATCTCATATGAAATATATGTTTTTTTTATCAATAAATATTTTTTTGCTGATCAAAAAAAAGATTCCATTTTTTATGCCCATAACTCCATTAATTTCATGGATAATGCGATTTTAATTTAAACTTCGATTTACAATTGCCAAGGTTATAGGTTATCGGTTAATGCAGAGAGGTAAAAAAGTTGCACTCGTTCGTCGGGGGCAATTACGACATCAAGTAATCTTTGACTATTTGTTAAGGCATTTTTAATTTATTTAGAGAATTTTGACACCTTTTTATTAAATTTGTGGTTATTACATGATTCACTTATTGTATTCGTAGTTTCGTTTTACTACTGTGAATGTATCACAACACATACATACATAAAAAGATGAAATCCTAATGTTTTGAGGATTCATGATATGACAAACAATTAGATGATCCAAGGAACTATTTGATATATAAATAAGATTAGACCAAATATGCTAATTAGGGGGTGGTTGTGTTTTGCTTCAAAAATCTCAATTCCATGTCTAACTCAACAAATAAATAAGTCAAATTGCTAAAATAAATGAATATGTTCTTACAAAAATAACTAAACTAATATGTAACACTATAATGTTATACTAGAAATGTCACACATCTCATAATTTGCTTTTGCAATATTAGACAACAAATTATCACAACATATCATCGGTAGTAAAGTACAATTTGTGGGCACAATGCTATCAAACTATTCATATTCATTCTAGTTTTTATTTGAGTAACTTTTTGATCTTAATGTAAGTGAAAGCAACCTCAAGTTTAAGATTTAGGTCATTTTGATTTCAATTTAGTCATGAAAGTAAAGGTGGCATTTTGGATGAAATCTCATTCTGTTGGTAGCATCTACTCAGTTGATATTTGCTCTTGTTTTGGAACCTTGAAATTGGATTTGATCAGTATTCCATTATGACATAATTTGAGCTAGATTTTGGTTGGACAATATGCGACTGATTTACAAACTTGTACAGATATTGCTTGTAATTAGTTCATATATGCCAAGTTTTAACTGGTGAATCACGTGTTATTTTTTAATTTTGGTATATTGAAATCTTGTAATTCACCATAGGAAAAATTGCTCGGAATTTGTTGACCTATAATGTGAAACCAATGTTTTCAGACCAAGAACTTTATTATTAACATTTTAACATTGTAAATTTTTTCATATGTTTGATAGATTGGCAATGGATGGAACATAGTTCTGGGAGCATCAAAAGATTACATTTTGAATTTTTGGATATATTTGTCATAGGTTTTTGTTATAAATTTGCAAGCTTAGAAGTTTTTTTGGAATTACATGTTTAAAGTTTGGGATTGTAAGGGATTTGTATTTATATTGGATGTTTTGGATTTGATATTTTGTTTGTATTTAATATGCTATTACTTTTGAATTAAATTTATATTTTGGATGCTTTGTACAAGTGTGTTACTTTGAATTATATTTTGCTTATGTTTATAATAGGGAAATTGATTTTTTTTTTTTTTATAAATAATGAATTTTTGGTGACAGGCTTTTTAGTTGTAAATTTATTTTTGGTGACACTTTATTTCTGTTGCTAAAAGTCTGTGTGAATAATTTTTTTAGCGACCAAAAACTTGATTGGTCGTCAAAAGTTTTAACATTCAACAATCAATTCATTTAGTCACTAAATGATATTTTTAGCGATGCATTTATATGTTGCTAAAACCTAATGTCATCCGGTTAATACTACTTTTAGCGACTAAATGTTAATTTTTGGCGACGAAATTTTAGTCTTTTGGTGATTGAAATATTTGGTCATGATTTATTTATAAGGTGACCAAAATTGATTTGGTCGACAAACCATTTAATGATAGGGCTTCAATGACCAATTTTGTTGATGTTGCGGATATTTTCAGCAACTAAAATTATATTTTTGGTGACTAAAAAAGAGGTTGCTAAAAGTTTTTTTTTTTTTTGTTATTTAGAATTTTTTTAATTTGGATTTTAATTGTTAGTTTGGATAGTATATGTATTTGTTGGATTATAATATGTTTATGGATTCTTATTTTCTTTGATATGTACGGTTAATAGTTAAGTTTTGTACATGGTTGAAAATTGAATGTTACAGGTTGTGGAGAAATAATTTTGTTGAATGGTTGAGAATTGAATGAATGAATGAAAATTTTGTATATGCACCGGTTACAGGTGACGTAAAAAAATATTACAAAACAAATTATAAAAACTAAATGAGATCTTTTGGTGGTTAAACAAAAACAAATATCACAGGTTGGCTTTTGACTACTAAAATTTTAGTCGCCAATTGTCAAAAAGTGAAATTTTTGGCTACTAAATTTTTAGTCGCCAATCCTTAAAAAGTGAAACTTTTGGCTACCAAATAGTTAGTCGCCAAACATACATGCTCAAATTGGCTACTAAATTATTTAGTCACTAAAAGTAAAAAATATATATATTTAATTATTTTTGAAAAATATATGGCGACTAATAGGTCACTTTTGGCTAACAAAAAAATTTTAATCGCTGATTGTTTTCTCGACAAACTGTTGGCGACCAAACGGGTGACTAAATATATTAGTCGCCAAAAGTAATTGGCGACTTAAAACAAGGCTTTTGGCGACTAAAAAAAGTAAAATTTCTTGTAGTGTTTACATTTGTGGAATTCATCAAATTTAAAATGTTTTTGTATGCTACCTTATGCCATGAGATAATACTCATGTCACTCATTAGCAACCGAGTCCTTAGCTGCATTTTGTGGGTGTATTGCATTAATTATTTTATATAGGATCATGCATGTATATATAGCATATTACTTTGGGCTTGCCATAGATAAATGCCAAGTGAGTACTTACTATTTAGCATCCCAGTTGTGTATGTTATTTTATTATGTCTAGCATCCTACCATGTGACTATGTGCTTCAATGATACACTTCTCTGACTGCCAATAGATGAAAGTTGTGTTGCTTATATTGGAATGACGTTGATAGATATACAAGCTCAATTTTTCTTTTGAGTTGTAAATTTATTCAAAATCTTTTCAAAATACATGAAATCAAAGCATAATCAAAATGAATGACACAATCTATAATTGCTTACTTCACATAGTATTGTTAGCATCATTAAAATCGGAATATGAACATATGAAGACTATAAAACTCACATCATGACTTAGTAGAGGCCGATCTTTTGATCAGGTGAGCGGGGATGCTCAATTCATAACATTTCCTCTTCATACCTAAGTTCTCGAATCAAGACACTTTGGTTATGACGGACAGTAACCTTTGGCACGAGTCACGGGTTTTCTAGTTTTTCCAAAAGATTAGGTGGCGACTCTAAAATCTGGTGACATAGTCCATTTTTGGGAAGGTTTTGCAATAAAATGGACTTTCTTTACAAATTGCCGGATCTGGACTTTCATTTATGTTTCACATTGCATTTGTGAGATTGGATCAGGAGATCAGGAGTCCAAACTGCTGGGTGTGCTCAGGTATCTCCCAAAAGCATCCCACAGTACTAGGGCAGGAATTAGGCTGTGAAAGGGAATGAATGAATGGGTTTCGACAGTGATGGTGGCAAAGCATCATAGTAATGGTGAGGTGGTTGTGGATAGGTAGTGTGTATTGAGAAATAAAGTGGATTTACTTGAGGGACAAAAATGTAATTTGATTATGGAATAAAAATGTAATTAAAAAGATTAGAGTGATAGTGTGTCTTGAGAGAAGTATTGGTGTGCAAATAGAATTTTTCAAAGCACAGAGGTGGTGACATTAAGAAAAAAGATAGAATGAAATAGCGCTACTTTTTTTTTTTTTCTTTTTCGTTTTTAAATATCAAGTGTAAATGTATTAGTTTGATTTACCTTTTGGACATGTTTGATTGAGTAAATTATAATATAGGATTGAGATATCTATATAACTTACATTCCGATGTTTGATTACATTATTTGAATTAGATTTTGATGAATATTCTATCTAGCAAAGTAGACATTTTATTTTTATTTTTATTTTTTTAACAATAATCAATTCTACACTAATTGTATGAATTAAAAATTTCCACAATTAATGCTACCAACTGACATTTGTTTTATGTTTTTTGAGAAAATTACACTAACACCTCTTAAATTTGTCTTAAATCATATTGTCACCTCCTTATTCCTTAAAATCACACGGACACCCCCTTACTTTAGAATTTTGTGTGATAATTGAACCCATATGTGAGTCAACCATTATTTAACCTCATAAAATTTGTTGATGTTAGCAAAATATCACCCTTTAATGCCTACTTTACTGTCACGATCCTAACTTGCCCTTAAAGGTTGGAGTGGTGACTGACTAGTAATCATAAATCACATGGCCTCTTAACCAAAAAAAAAAAAAAATAATAAAATAAAATATTTAATAATGGGGCCTAAAGCCGAAGCAAAACAAAAATGACGTTGTTATTGAGCAGTGCATACATGATATGACAATCATATATTTGTATTTTACATACACATAATAAATATATTACATGAAAAGCAAACATTCATATTACAAGTTTTAAACTCAAGACTTCTCAAAAACATTTCAAAGGAGGCAACAAGGGCCTTGGCTCGGGTGTCATACATGATATGACAATCATATATTTATATTTATATTGAGCAATGCATACATGATATGACAATCATATATTTATATTTTACATACACATAATAAATATATTACATGAAAGTCAAACATTCATATTACAAGCTCCAAACTCGAGACTTCTCAAAAACATTCCAAAGGAGGCAACAAGGGCCTCAGCTCAGGTGTCACTTCCAAAAGCTTCACAAAAGTTGACGAAAGCAAAACTCTAAACTTGATCTCCCAAATGCTCACCTACATATATATAGGAGAAGGCGGTGAGCTAAAACTTAATGAGTAACACCAATATAAAGGGTTTAATGAATGAAGTCTAATGTCACGTCCCACTTTTTATTATCCGGTGAACATTACCAAGTCTATCATTATAGTCCATTTCATTAATACAATACGGAAAGGAAATCCACTAACATCCATAAATATATAAAGGTTCCCTCAACTGCATTGACAAATTGAAATGTAACATGAATTACAATTAAATAAATTGCTTGTAGGCTTACACTACTACAAAAAAGAGAAAGGGTTCAACCCTCTTTACAACAACAGCATTTCGCCAACAAATAAGGGCCCCATGGCCAACTGTAGACACCCCATTTTTGACTACCTTTAAGACTTGGACGTGACTGATGGTTTACTTGGTGGAGAAAGGTGTGCAGGGGAAATGTGTAATTTCTTCGGCAAAGAGAGAGTCAAATCTCAACTTCATACCGCTGTTCTGGACCAAAACAATCTTGATCAAAATATTTTAGTCTTAAAACCCTTTTTTCAAAACGTTTTTGAAATAAAGTTCCTACGATGTTCTGCCGCTCGCATTTTGTTAAAAGTTGCGCTTTTCGGTAAACCGAGCAAGGACAAAGTGGAAATGAATGAAAGAGAGATGAAATCTTTGAAAAATATTTCAAAATACCTTACTTAGAGGTTTGAAGTTGAAGAAAAGAGGAGAAGAGGGAAGAAATCCAGTTGGGGAAGAAAATGGGCATGAATCGTTAAGAGAGAATTGAACAGCCCTCGCCGAATCGGGCCTATTCATTCACATACTTGGAATCAAGCTATGAGGCCACCACCGTTGGAAATCTTACTCCCGGGGCCTCATTTTGCACTCAAGAATCTCCTAAATCCAATTCCGGATAGGGGAGATATGGTTGATTGAAGTAGGGCATCACTCCGGTTGGGACCGAATCTGCGCGGCATCACGGAAACTGGCATAACTTTTTCCACAGGAAGGATTTTAATGCAAGGTTTGCACCATTGGAAAGATAACTTCCGGGGATTCAATTTGGACACTTGAATGGCCACCATTGGACTTCCCAATCACCCACCGGCCACATTTCTTTCCGGCAGCCCATTTTTTTTGTCCTGAAAGTAGCAGGCCGGCCAGAAAACCTAGCAGGCCGGCCACCTAGCTGGTGAAATGGATTTTTTGCCCTTTTTACCTAGCCGGCCATAACCCCCTCCCCAAGTGTGTCCTAAAAGTGAATTTTGTTTTCCTCTAGGCCTTATGTCCGAGGGTTTGGCCTTTTGGGGGGAAACTTGAATTGTTTTCCCCCCCATTTTTCCCCCTTTTCCACCCTTTTTTGTCTATATAACCAGCACTCCCAGCTGGTTTTGAGAGGTTATAAATTTTTGCTTGGAGCCTCATATGTTGCATCTCTCCCTTTCTACATCCTAACCCTCAAAACCCTTAAGTTCCTACACCATTTCTACACCACCACCTAGCACCACACCACCACCTCCATTCCAGCCACTTGGAGCTGCTTTCAGAGCTGAGGAGCACCATTTCTTGTGCCAAGAGGTTGTCAAAGATTGGTCTACAAGGGTGAGTCATTTTTCCCCTCTTTTGAGTTCATTTTTGCATGCTTTCTTAGCTATTCTTGCTTACACTTTTGGGCTCTGACCCTAATTGAAAATAGCATTTTTTGAGCTCTCTTTCATGTTTGTTTAAGGACCCCTCACTGTTTGAGGCTTCCTTTTTTCACTTGCTTCTTTACCTCTCTTGTATGCCTCTTTCTTGCATGGTATTTTAGGCCTATTTATAAACTGTTTTGAGGCATGTTTTAAACTCTAAAGTGGTTTTTTTTTTAGCCTTTCTTCAACATTGTTGAAGGGCTCATCACTGTTTGGGGCCTCCTTTTGTCACTTGCCTTTGTATCCTTCTTTTGGCCCCATTTTTGCATGATTTGTTAGCCCCTTGTGCTTGTATTTTTGGGCTTTGGTCCAAACTGTAAATGGCCTTATTTTGACCCCCTCTTCATGTTTCATTAAGGGTCTTTTGCTGTTTGAAGTTTTCTTTTTCCTTTTTGTGTTATAGCTCTCTTTTTGGCCTTATTTTGCATAGTATTTTAAGCATGCTTGTGCACTGTTTTGGGTCTGGTCATCAACTGTAAAATACCATATTTTGGGCCTCTCTTCAACATTGTGGAAGGGCCCTCCTATGTTTGAGGCCAGAACCCATCACTTGCTTCTTTGTCCCTCTTTTGGCCCATTTCTTGCATAAGAGCTTAGCCATACTTGTGTTTGTTTTTGTGACTTGTTGTAAACTGTAAAACACCATATTTTGGGCCCCTCTTAAACATTGTAGAAGGGCCCTTCTCTGTTTGAGGTCAGAAGCTGCTACTTGCTTCATTATCTTGCTTTCGGGGTCATTTTTGCATGCTAGCTTAGCCCCATTTGTGTTCACTGTTAGGCCTTCCTTAAAACTGTAAATATGCTTGTTTTGGGGCTGTCTTGATTCTGTCTTCACACTTCATGTTCAAATAATGCATGCGTTGCATAGCCATAAGGTCATTCCATGCGCCTAATTTCATGTTTCGGGTCTCATTCCATGCTTTGGGTGCCATGCTTTCATGTTTCGGGGCTGTTTTGCATCACTTTTTGCTGCTGAAATTTTCATGCTAGTATGCCATATTCCATGTTTTGCCATGTCTTGTTAGAGTGGCATTTCGTGCCTTAGGGTCGGTCCTCGGTTTGCGTGCACGCGTGCACGCATCTCGAGTTGTCTCATTTTCATCTAATGGCCTCCTATGTGAGTGTGGCCGAGATCCACTTGTGTTAGTGTAAGCCCATTATGCATTGCGTATGCCATTTCATTTCATAGCATTGTGTATGCTATATTACCTCGTGCATCGTGTATGCCATTTCATAGCATTGTGCATGTTAGGTTGTATCTTAGTTGCATTCATGCATGTCATGCATATTGCATTGTGTTTGGGATAGGAGTTAGCCCGAGCACGGGAAACGAGGTACGTTTCGTACTCCGAGTGACGGAACGTGTCTCAATTCTCGGTCACCGACACTCCGGATTATCCATGATGGAGTCTCGGTCTTGTTGTGTTTATGTGTACATTCATTTTATATTAAGTCGTGCAATTCGACTCCTCGGCCATCATGCATCGATATACGTGATTGGTGGCACGAGGATCGAGGACTACACCCCCTGAAGAGTAGTCAAGCATACATATGTGAAAATACATTGCCATGCCCCTTTCCTGTTCTCTGTTGCAGCAAATCAAGAATCAACAACTTCCAAAAGCCTTGCACAACATTCCAGCATTAATTGTAAACAGAGGCTAATTAGGGCATCGTGATGGATTTCGGCGCCAAGCAACCCAAACATGCATGATTCATCATCCGGAACGGAGCCGAGGCAGTCCCTAGCTTACATGCTAGTTTACAGTTTTCCTAGTTTAATTTGTTAATTAATTAGGATTTTGTACTTATTCGGACTGTACTATTTATTTGGGACTGTATATTATTTATTCGGACCCTCTGCGCGATGGCATAATTGTAATAAGTGTGCGTGAGTGTGATGTATGTCTTCCAACCCCACGTCTTTCTTCCCTTTTATTTACCAGCTTATGATGGTTAGATTAGGGCATGTTTCAATTAGCATACAGTATGATAGCATGTTTGCATTCATTCATCTGTTTTGCATGCACCGGGCTCGGCGCATCATAGTAATTGCATTTGTATTTCAATTCCGAGTTGAATACTTGATAGTTGTTGCATCTCATATGCCATGTTTAGAATAGCAGAGCCTGCTATAGTTTGCATCTTTGCATGTGTTGCATTAGGCATTTCTATATAATTAGGATCATGCATGGATTTCTAATCAGCTTCTGTTTTGGCTTGGAGTACTCGGTAAGCTTTTACGCTTTAGCATCCTTGCATGCGTGTGAGTGACTACCATGAATAGCATGCTTACCATGAGGCTAACTGCTTATGTGATATAACTGCCTGAATGCCTGTGGGTGAAGGTTGGGTTAGTTGGATTGGAACAAATCATTGACTGTGAGTTTTAAAGCCCCCTAGATAGTGGCAAAACCATCTTTTCTAAGCCCACCTGAGGGTGGAAAAATCTGCATTTGACGCCTACCTGCCGGTAGCAAACCATCTTTCAAAAAACAAACATGAAATGTTTTGTTCCAATTCAGGCGACCCGGTCTATGCTTGTATGCTGTGCGCATCACGTAGTAAATCTAGGCTAATAACCGGAATAAGAGCACACAATGTTTTCAAAACTAAATATCATGATTAGTAGAGGCCGATCTTTGATCGGGCGAACGGGGGTGCTCACGAAGTGACCTTCCCCAATCGTACCCAAGTTCCCGAGCCGAGGCAACTTTGGTGATGACGGACACGTGGCCTTAGGCAAACGAGTCAGGGTTTCCTAAATTTTCCAAAAATAAAATATTTAGGTGGCGACTCTGTATCTGTCAAAGCAGTCCATGTTTGGCACTTTTTTCAAAAATCTATTTTCTCAAAACGATTTGCCGGATTTGGACTCTTTGGTTCAAGATTAAGAACCGTGACACAAATCGAGTCTGAGCTGTAGCGAGGTCCCCCGCGGGCTTGTCTACAGTTTCTGGCGACTCTGCTAGGGAGTTAGAGAACTTGACTCGAACTCATGATATCTGGTTTTAACTACACTTGTGTGTTTCTTTGCATTGCATGTGCATTGGTACGCCTAGGACACCGTGTTTGCCATCTGCTATTCCTGAACGGTTTGCCGGAGGCTTGTCTTGTCAAGGCATGACCATAAGGCTGACCGGTTATGGGCTCTGCCAGTATGGGAACACAAATCCCGGTTTTACCAGGGTACCATTTTGACCATTCGACCTAGTGCATATCGAAATCCGTAGTGACCATTCCAAACTAGGACAGGTTGCTTACCCAATATAAGTTGTTTGAAACCGCTGCATGCGTAGTGAAACCCTAGCTCCTGACAAAATAGGACAGGGAAACCCTACTCCAACATAGGAGTGTTTTGGCTCTCACTTGCTTGTTATGTGCTTTTAGAGTGCGTCTCTACAGGAATGCATGTATCAGTTTGCGAGTTTGGGCATCAGGCCTACGGGCGCTAGTTCAGTGTTTTGGGATTCAGTTTACCTGAGGGTAACAGTTTATAGGCAGAATTTTGGGACAGAATTCAGTAGAGGGCGCAGTCATCCTGTTATCTGTTTTGGCAAAATTAAATTTGAGATCTTTGACGTTTTCTCTTTTGCTAGGTAGTCCTGGAACTATAGCTTCAGAAGGCTCCGATATCCCCCGGGTACATTGGACTAGTGCTGATAGACTTTGTTAGGTCAGAGATTCAATTTAAGGGCAAATCAGTGTTCCTTCGCTAGAAAGCAGGTAAAGGGCCACCTGATCACCGGTCAAAGAAGCTACAATCAGTGGCCCTTATCCACTCAACCAGTGAACAGTCGGACTGAGGTCTCAATTGTTGCCATAGAGATAGATCTACCAGTCAGTCAGATGGATCAGCAGAATACGGTAGGGATGGAGGCAATGATGCGTCAAATGCAGGAAACTATGAAACTCATGCAAAGAAGACGCCGTCCGCTAAGCGAATTTTTCCAAGCAAAGAAGTCGCAATCATGGCTCAGGCCGAGCTCATCACCAGTCAGCAACAAAGAAAGCGCGGCTTGCTTCACAACAAGTTCCTTCCCAAATAGAGCTCCAAAGACTGGGAGATGCCAAATGTCTAGAAAGATACGGACATTCCAGTAGGGCCTGCTCCGCCCCCAATTTTACCCCAGCTATCCAAAGCACCTACCAATCTGCCGGACTCTCCCTTCGAGTTCGAGGTCGACCCTACAGCATTGAAATTGAGCAAACTTGAGAAGATGTTTAAGAAATCTCAGGGAGTCAACTCCATCCCGGACATTGGAGATGGATATACTGATTCGGTGGTGACATTGCCGGATAGGTTCAAGATGCCTTACATCGACCATTTTGATGGGTCAGGAGATCTCATGGTCCACCTGAGTTTGTTTTCAGATGTTCTACGCCTGATGGGCTTGATAAGATTACAGAAGCTCTCTCTTTTTGGCAGGACTCTATCGGGTATTGCGGCCATCTGGTACACCAAATTGGAGGATTCAGTGAAACGAAGCTGGGAGGAGATGGCCGAGGCCTTTGTCGCACAATATTCATACAATACCCAGATTGAGATCACAACCTGTGATCTCGAGACGACCAGGCAAGAGCCGAAAGAGGGCTTCTCTGACTTTGTAACCCGCTGGAGGGCCAAGGCCTCAATGATGACCATTAGGCCAACGGATAAGGATCAAATACGGATGGTTGTGCGCAACCTCCAGCCCAAACTAATGCAGAAAATGATCGTGCTCCCCTTCCCTACCTTTTCAGATTTGCATGAGATGGGAGTACAGATCGAGGATGCCATGAAGCAGGGCCTTATTGACCAGTAGAAAGAACAGCCTAGGCAGGCGTTTTCCCGCAGTTCGAATGCGACCACCAGTGGTGATGCAGCTGCAAGACCTTCCGAAGTGGGCATGGTCACCACCACCACATAAAAAAAAGCTATCCCATTCACCGGTGCGTCCAGAAGTAGCTCACAGACGGCCAAATATCCACCCCGAGTCAAGAGGGTTTTCACTCCACTTCATATGCCTTTGTCAAAGGCTCTAGAAGTCTTACTTCGGAAAGGACATTTGAAACCGTTGGAACAACGGCCCCTTCCCGATCCTATCCCTGCAAAGCATGACCAGACTAAATACTGTGCCTACCATTAGCAAACCGGTCATGACACCGACAGTTGCTTTCGTCTGTGCCATGATGTACAAGATCTATTTGACAACGGGGTCATTGCTGCACCAGGTCCTGCAAAGTTTATCGGCACTTGATCAGTGAACTTGTGGGGGGATAAGGTGACTATGTGATCGAGGGATGAACCACCTGCAGGCGGCACTTAGTTTACTCCAGACGTGGGAATGGCACGCACTGTTTTGAGCATTTGCAAATGCTAGTTTTGAAGTTTCTGACTTGGGTGTTGAGTCAGTTCTGTAATTTTGTTTTGAGTCTGTCTCTTTGTCTTGAGTTAGTCTTTTTGATTAAGGGTCTGTCTTGTTGTGTCGAGTCAGTCCTGTTGTACAAAAGGTCCGGTGATTCCGGGGGTGTTACCTCGGGCATCACCATTTTGTTTTGCGTTTGTCTCTTCGTTTTCTTTTGAGTCTGTTTCTGCCAGGGAGCCAGTTGTGCCAACAGTTATGAACGAAACAACAGTGATTTTTACGCTCTCGCATTTGCTTCTGCCATGTGCTAGTTGTGCCGAGATTTGAATGAAATGGCAACGCATTCCACCTGTTCTCTTGTGCCTTGAAGTCATTATAATGACCTGAGTTTTTCAAAACTTTTTGAACACTGCGGTGAAAACAAAGAGGGAGGAATTCCTCGGGATTTGCAAAACTTTGATCAAACTGAGAGAAAGAGAGGCGTGCTAAGCCCTTAATGATTGAGATCATGCTTGTTAGTGTGAGTACTGAGAAGGACCCTAGCTTTGATCCAGATTGGTTCTATACTGTCTTCAGTGCGAGCGATTTTGTCGCTTTCTTAAAAACTTTCAAAAAATGTTTTGTGCGGTCCTGCAAAGGCATGTGTGGAATCGCTCTTGAGATTGTGCAGCTTAGGATCGCTCTCAGCCTTGAGACTCGACCTCTTGCTTTCAAACCTTGAACTCACATTCAGAATGTTCAACGGTCAACCACCATGTGAGGCCTGTGTGGCCAGATTTGAAGCGAATTTCTAACAAGAGGCACCAAAGTTAGATCAAGAAGATCGACCTCATTAGAAGAAGCTATGGTTAAATCAAGCACCCTCGAACTAGGGGCAAAAATGTCCGATGTGCTCAAAGAGCCGAAGATGGATCCTTCTGCGAATCAATACAACAGTCATTTTCCTGGATTCAGATGACTTTAGGATCTCAAAACTGTTTGGCATGGACAAAGCTACACTTTTACCCTTTGAGAGGCTCGTTGGGGCGAAAACCCGGAAGGGCGACCCAGGTAAAAGTTAGAGCAAGAAGAAAAAGAACAAAAAAAAAAAAAAAAAAAGAAGAGGAGAAAAGAACAAAAAAAAAAAAAGAAGGAAAAATTCAAAGAAAAGAACAAAAAACAAAAACAAAAAAAAGAAAGAAAGGAATGAAAAGAAAAGAAAAACAAAGCTCGCAAGGTTGAAAACCTGCAATGGGCGCCTTGGCAAAAGTTAGAGCATAAAAGGAGAGGTTAATACCTGAGTGTACCTTAATCCCGAACTACGTAAGGCTTGATTCCCATCTTTGGGATACGTAGGCAACTTCATTCTGAAATCCAGCCACCAAACACTTCCAAATTCGATTGTGTCCATGCGATGGTTCTGGTCATCTTTGTCTTCTCTGTATTTGAGGATTTGGTTGTGTTCGTCATTTTGAGGACTGCCTACAACGTGCTACGGTGCCATCCAAACAAGGAGCAACTTTCCGTTGCCATTCAATGTGCCACGGTGCCGTTCAAACAAGGGGCAACTTTCCGTTGCCATGCAGCTCTCTTCAAGCACAGGGCAGTTTTCCTTTGGATCTGAGGTTGTGCATCTCAGGAGTAGGTTTCATGCTCGTTGAGTAAGTGGCCGTTTGCAAAAATAGTTTTTGAAAATTTTTACTGAGGTTGACTAATTTTCTCGAAAATTGTTCCATCTTTTCCAAAAACTGGACCGTTTCTTGGACCCAAAAAAGGAAAATTTTCAGTGCTCATAGCCTGACTTGCATGATTTCAAATCAAAAATCGAACAAGCATGTTAATCAAACTCTTATGCTAATCAAAATTGTTTTAGTAGAAAACCAAAACAAAAAAAATGGTCAAAATGATGAACTAGGGGCACAGTTGAGTCAGGCTTCCTGTCTTTTCCCTGTTGTCAATGCATTTGCCGAAAAGGGGCACCATACTTGCCAAGAAGGGCACTTTACCTGCCAGAAAGGGCACAACTGAAGCTAACAACAAAGGGCTGAAAGCTCTCTCGTCCTCCGAGCAACGAGGTATCGAGCCAAGTGCGAAGCACGAACTGGAATGGATCAAGATATTCCACTCCCTCATCTGGACAGATCTTATCACGTCCAAACTCCCCAACAAAGCATCATCAACCGATGTTAGCTGCAGATTTGCTACACACCCAGTTGTAGCGCAACCCTTCTATGGGAGGAATTCACTAGTTGTGAACGGAAAAAAGAGAATCTAGCAGCATGCTAGGGGCAAGAGTCCGCAACTTCCTATTTATCCATCAACCACCCAAGGGAGGGATTGAAAAATGAGAGATTGAAGAATAGAGAGATGTGCGATGAGAGAAAAAGTGAGAAAAGGGCTTTTTCAGAAAAACAGAGCTTGAGGGCCGAGTGATGTGAGAATCACAAATGAGAAAGGGTGGGAAACACTACCCGGTGAAACAGGCTCCTTGTACACGTCAGAGTGTCGTGTCTTTTTGTTTTTATCTCGATTCTTGTTTTGAGTCGTTTCGAGTGTTACTCAATGTGTCTAGGTTGTGTGCCTTTTATTTCCTTGTTGAGTCATTTTGCTGTGTTCAGTCGTAGGCTCAATACCTGGTCGAAAACTCATCTCTCAATTTCAAAAATAAAATCGTTTTGTGCTCCGAGTGCCGTGCCGTTCTCCACATTTGTGCAAAACAGAATTTGTTCTTTCATAAAACCGCATGGTTCAACCCAAGTCATGTGAGAACAGTGGAACCAAGACGTATCTGAAGCTATGATGGTTCCGGACTGCAAAGCAAAAGCAAAAAAGGAAAATGTCGGGTATCTGAGTTTGTTTCAACTTCAATAAGCTCCGAAATTGCATTCCGTATGCACCTCGTCAGGCCTTGTCAATACTCCGAAGTATGAGTGTGCCTCTACCTCAAGCTCAAGATCAAGTCTTGCCGTAATGGCAATCAAATGCTCTCTCGAGTACCGCCTTCCTTGCCAGGGTCATCTTGGCTGTGTTCGCAATGAGTTCCTAGGAGGCCAACTGCGACGGTGGAAACTAGAGTTCGAATGGCTGATGCCTAGAACGTAAAGGTTCGGGATTTCCGGGACTAAAGTCTGGTTTAAATACCCAGGGGCGTGTCCTCGGCTTGAAATTTGTATAGAAGCCCCATAGGTTGAGAAAGCATGTATGCACCGCAATTCTGGATACTGAACCAGCCTAGTCTGTCACCCCGTTGGAGAATAGGGAAAGTTGTGGATATGATCAGGAAGAAAGGAAGCATCCAAAGTGTTCTACATGAAGAACCCTTGTCAGTATTTCAGAACCTTTGTACTGCGAGTTGAAGGTAAAGTGTTCGAAGAGCACGAGGGGAGATCCCCATTAGAGTAGAGCGGTTCACCGCCACTCACCTCATAAGTTGCTTTCTAAAGCGCCGTTTTGTCCATTTATTGCTTTCCTTAAGCATCATGCATTGTAATGCATTGTACCTATCAAGTTTCTTTCTCAGTCATGCACGATATTGTATGTACGGTTCATTCAAAGAAGTTCCGTTTAAGATCATTCACTCAGTGTATCTAACACACTTCATTTGCCTTAGTGTATCAATCACACTTTATTTGCTTCACTCAGTGTATCTAACACACTTCATTTGCCTTAGTGTATCAATCACACTTCATTCACTTAGTGTATCAATTGCACTCTCATTTATTTAGTGTATCAATCACACTCTCTTCACTTAGTGTATCAATCACACTTCATTCATTTTGTGTATCTATTACACACATTCTCATTTTGTGTATCTATCACGCACATATTCACTTTTGTGTATCTATCACACACATTCTCGCTTTTTTACAGATCACACTTTCAAGCAGTATCAATCACACTTCATTGATTCAGTATATCAATCATACTTGTTCACTAAGTGCATCTATCACACTTCGTGTTCACATTCAGTATATCCATCATACTTGCTCACTAAGTGCATCTATCACACTTTGTGTTCACATTCAGTATATCTATCATACTTGCTCATTAAGTGCATCTATCACACTTCGTGTTCACATTCAGTATATTCATCATACTTGCTCACTAAGTGCATCTATCACACTTCGTGTTCACCTTCAGTAGATCTATCATACTTGCTCACTAAGTGCATCTACCACACTTCGTGTTCACATTCAGTATATCTATCATACTTGCTCACTAAGTGCATCTATCACACTTCGGGTTCACATTCAGTATATCTATCATACTTGCTCACTAAATGCATCTATCACACTTCGTGTTCACCTTTAGTATATCCATCATACTTGTTCACTAAGTGCATCTATCACACTTCGTGTTCACATTTAGTGTATCAATCACACTCTGTTCACATAGTGCATCTATCACACCTTGTGTTCACTTTTAGTGTATCAATCACACTCTGTTCACATGGTGCATCTATCACGCTTTGTGTTCGCTTTTAGTATATCCATCATACTTGTTCACTAAGTGCATCTATCACACTTCGTGTTCACCTTCAGTATATCAATCATACTTGTTCACTAAGTGCATCTATCACACTTCGTGTTCACATTTAGTATATCAATCATACTTGTTCACTAAGTGCATCTATCACACTTCGTGTTCACCTTCAGTATATCAATCATACTTGTTCACTAAGTGCATCTATCACACTTCGTGTTTACCTTTAGTGTATCCATCACACTTGTTCACTTAGTGCATCGATCACACTTCGTGTTCACCTATTGTGTGCCTATCACACTTTGTGTTTGCCTTTTGTGTATCCATCACACTTTGCTCACTTCATTTATTTAGTGTATCAATCACACTTTGTTCATATAGTGTATCTATCACACACTCGTTTTGTATCTATCACACTATGCCTACTTTATGTATCTATCACACGTTCACCTTGTGTATCTATCACACACCCACCTAGTGTATCTATCACACTTCGCTTCATATAGTGTATCCATCACACTCGCTTCACTTTGTATATCTATCACACATTCGCTTTGTGTATCTATCACACATGCACACTGTATTCGCAGTGAGAATTGCAGTAATTTTCATACATCCTTTCTGCACGAGACGTAGTTTGGCTCAAGTTTACTTGCTTGCCTAGCATTCGCTTAAAATGTTGCATTTATTTTACATAATTGCTTCATTACAGCTCTCTTTGCATGATCATGAGTGATGTCTGGCTTCGCGTAGCGTATAAGTTCAATTTTCATACCGGCTTTGCGTAGCGTATAAGTCCAATTTTCATACTGGCTTTGCGTAGCGTATAAGTCCAATTTTTAAACCGGCTTTGCGTAGCGTATAAGTCCAATTTTCATACCGGCTTCGCGTAGCGTATAAGTCCAATCTTCAAACCGGCTTCGCGTAGCGTATAAGTCCAATTTTCAAACCGGCTTCGCGTAGCGTATAAGTCCAATTTTCATACCGGCTTCGCATAGTGTATAAGTCCAATCTTCAAATCGGCTTCGCGTAGCCTATAAGTCCAATCTTCAAACCGGCTTCGCTTAGTGTATAAGTCCAACTTTCAAACCGGCTTCGCGTAGCGTATAAGCCCAATTTTCAAATCGGCTTCGCGTAGCGTATAAGTCCAATCATCAAAATCTTCCTGCATATCATTTTGCATCCTGCCCTTGAACTACGCTGGTTGGATTCCTTGCAAGGGGATACGTAGGCAGCCTGCGGGCACAACCATTTATTTATCTATATTTTGTTTGTTTGTCCAAGTCTTCGGCCTTGTCAAAAATGGGTCGTCTCTGGGCTTTGACATTCACTCCCGTCACTTCTTGACTTCCGAAGTTCACAAAGAGGGCAAATCAGAGACACCCCATTTTTGACTACCTTTAAGACTTGGACGTGACTGATGGTTTACTTGGTGGAGAAAGGTGTGCAGGGGAAAGGTGCAATTTCTTTGGCAAAGAGAGAGTCAAATCTCAACTTCATACCCCTGTTCTGGACCAAAACAATCTTGATCAAAAGATTTTAGTCTTAAAACCCTCTCCTTCAAAACGTTTTTGAAATAAAGTTCCTATGATGTTCTGACGCTCGCATTTTGTTAAAGTTTTGCTTTTCGGTAAATCGAGCAAGGACAAAGTGAAAATGAATGAAAGAGACGAAATCTTTGAAAAATCTTTCAAAATACCTTACTTAGGGGTTTGAAGTTGAAGAAAAGAGGAGAAGAGGGAAGAAATCCAGTTGGGGAAGAAAATGGGCATGAATTGTTAAGAGAGAATTGAACAGCCCTCGCCGAATCAGGCCTATTCATTCACATACTTGGAATCAAGCTATGAGGCCACCACTGTTGGAAATCTTACTCCTGGGGCCTCATTTTGCACTCAAGAATCTCCTAAATCCAATTTTGGATAGGGGAGATATGGTTGATTGAAGTAGGGCATCACTCTGGTTGGGACCGAATCTGCGCGGCTTCACGGAAACTGACATAACTTTTTCCATAAGAAGAATTTTAATGCTAGGTTTGTGCCATTGGAAAGCTAACTTTCGGGGCTTCAATTTGGACACTTGAATGGCCACCATTGGACTTCCCAATCACCCACCGGCCACATTTCTTTCCGACAGCCCATTTTTTTGTCCTGAAAGTAGCAGGCCGGCCAGAAAACCTAGCAGGCCGGCCATGTAGCTGGTGAAATGACTTTTTTGCCCTTTTTAGCTAGCCGGCCATAACCCCTTGCCCAAGTGTGTCCTAAAAGTGAATTTTGTTTTGCTCTAGGCCTTATGTCCGAGGGTTTGGCCTTTTAGGGGGAAACTTGAATTGTTTTCCCCCTCATTTTTCCCCCTCTTTTCCACCCTTTTTTGTCTATATAACCAGCACTCCCAGCTGGTTTTGTGAGGTTAGAAATTTTTGCTTGGAGCCTCATATGTTGCATCTCTCCCTCTCTACATCCTAACCCTCAAAACCCTTAAGTTCCTACACCATTTCTACACCACCACCTAGCACCACACCACCACCTCCATTCCAGCCACTTGGAGCTGCTTTCCAGAGTTGAGGAGCACCATTTCTTGTGCCAAGAGGTTGTCAAAGATTGGTCTACAAGGGTGAGTCAGTTTTCCCCTTTTTTGAGTTCATGTTTGCATGCTTTCTTAGCCATTCTTGCTTACACTTTTGGGCTCCGAACCTAACTGAAAATAGCATTTTTTTGAGCTCTCTTTCATGTTTTTTTAAGGCCTCTCACTGTTTGAGGCTTCCTTTTTTCACTTGCTTCTTTACCTCTCTTGTATGACTCTTTCTTGCATGGTATTTTAGGCCTATTTATAAACTGTTTTGAGGCATGTTGTAAACTCTAAAGTGGTTTTTTTTAGCCCTTCTTCAACATTGTTGAAGGGCTCATCACTGTTTGGGGCCGCCTTTTGTCACTTGCCTTTGTATCCCTCTTTTGGCCCCATTTTTGCATGATTTGTTAGCCCCTTGTGCTTGTATTTTTTGGCTTTGGTCTAAACTGTAAATGGCCTTATTTTGACTCCCCCTTCATGTTTCATTAAGGGTCTTTTGCTTTTTGAAGTTTCCTTTTTCCTCTTTGTGTTATAGCTCTCTTTTTGGCCTTATTTTGCATAGTATTTTAAGCATTCTTGTGCACTGTTTTGGGTCTGGTCATCAACTGTAAAATACCATATATTGGGCCTCTCTTCAATATTGTAGAAGGTCCCTCCTGTGTTTGAGGCCAGAAACCATCACTTGCTTCTTTGTCCCTCTTTTGGCCCATTTCTTGCATGAGAGCTTAGCCATACTTGTGTTTGTTTTTGTGGCTTGTTGTAAACTGTAAAACACCATATTTTGGGCCCCTCTTAAACATTGTAGAAGGGCCCTTCTCTGTTTGAGGTCAGAAGCTTCTACTTGCTTCATTATCTTGCTTTCGGGGCCATTTTTGCATGCTAGCTTAGCCCCATTTGTATTCACTGTTAGGCCTTCCTTAAAACTGTAAATATGCTTGTTTTGGGACTGTCTTGATTCTATCTTCACAATTCATGTTCAAATAATGCATGCGTTGCATAGCCATAAGGTCATTCCATGCGCCTAATTTCATGTTTCGGGTCTCATTCCATGCTTCGGGTGCCATGCTTTCATGTTTCGGGGCTGTTTTGCATCACTTTTTGCTGCTGAAATTTTCATGCTAGTATGCCATATTCCATGTTTTGCCATGTCTTGTTAGAGTGGCATTTCGTGCCTTAGGGTCGGTCCTCGGTTTGCGTGCACGCGTGCACGCATCTCGAGTTGTCTCATTTTCATCTAATGGCCTCCTATGTGAGTGTGGCCGAGGTCCACTTGTGTTGGTGTAAGCCCATTATGCATTGCGTATGCCATTTCATTTCATAGCATTGTGTATGCTAGGTTGTATGTTAGTGCATTGTGTATGCTATATTACCTCGTGCATCGTGTATGCCATTTCATAGCATTGTGCATGTTAGGTTGTATCTTAGCTGCATTCATACATGACATGCATATTGCATTGTGTTTGGGATAGGAGTTAGCCCGAGCATGGGAAACGAGGTACGTTTCGTACTTCGAGTGACGGAATGTGTCTCAATTCTCAGTCACTGACGCTCCGGATTATCCATGATGGAGTCTCGGTCTTGTTGTGTTTATGTGTGCATTCATTTTATATTAAGTCGTGCAATTCGACTCCTTGGCCATCATGCACCGATATGCGTGATTGGTGGCACGAGGATCGAGGACTACACTCCCTGAAGAGTAGTCAAGCATACATATGTGAAAATACATTGCCATGCCCCTTTCTTGTTCTCTGTTGCAGCAAATCAAGAATCAACAACTTCCAAAAGCCTTGCACAGTATTCCGGCATTAATTGTAAACAGAGGCTAATTGGGGCATCGCGATGGATTTCCTCGCCAAGCAACCCAAACATGCATCATTCATCATCCGGAACGGAGCCGAGGCAGTCCCTAGCTTACATGCTAGTTTACAGTTTTCCTAGTTTAATTTGTTAATTAATTAGGATTTTGTACTTATTCGAACTGTACTATTTATTTGGGACTGTATATTATTTATTCGGACCCTCTGCGCGAGGGCATAATTGTAATAAGTGTGCGTGAGTGTGATGTATGTCTTCCAACCCCACGTCTTTCTTCCCTTTTATTTACCAGCTTATGATGGTTAGATTTGGGCATGTTTCAATTAGCATACAGTATGATAGCATGTTTGCATTCATTCATCTGTTTTGCATGCACCGGGCTCGGCACATCATACTAATTGCATTTGTATTTCAATTCCGAGTTAAATACTTGATAGCTGTTGCATCTCATATGCCATGTTTAGAATAGCCGAGCCTGCTGTAGTTTGCATCTTTGCATGTGTTGCATTAGGCATTTCTGTATAATTAGGATCATGCATGGATTTCTAATCAGCTTCTGTTTTGGCTTGGAGTACTCGGTAAGCTTTTACGCTTTAGCATCCTTGCATGCATGTGAGTGACTGCCATGAATAGCATGCTTACCATGAGGCTAACTGCTTATGTGATATAACTGCCTTAATGCTTGTGGGTGAAGGTTGGGTTAGTTGGATTGGAACAAATCATTGACTGTGAGTTTTAAAGCCCACTAGATAGTGGCAAAACCATCTTTTCTAAGCCCACCTGAGGGTGGAAAAATCTACATTTTAAGCCTACCTGCGGGTAGCAAACCATCTTTCAAAAAACAAACATGAAATGTTTTGTTCCAATTCAAAGCACCGGTCTATGCTTGTATCGTCATGCATCACGTAGTAAATCTAGGCTAATAACCGGAATAAGAGCACACAATGTTTTCAAAACTAAATATCATGATTAGTAGAGGCCGATCTTTGATCGGGCGAGCGGGGGTGCTCACGAAGTGACCTTCCCCAATCATACCCAAGTTCCTGAGCCGAGGCAAGTTTGGTGATGACGGACACGTGGCCTTAGGCAAACGAGTCAGGGTTTCCTAAATTTTCCAAAAATAAAATATTTAGGTGGCAACTCTGTATCTGGCAAAGCAGTCCATGTTTGGCACTTCTTTCAAAAATCTGTTTTCTCAAAACGATTTGCCGGATTTGGACTCTTTGGTTCAAGATTAAGAACCGTGACACAAATCGAGTCTGAGCTGTAGCGAGGTCCCCCGCGGGCTTGTCTACACCAACACATAAGGAAGATCACTGATCTTGTATCACTTATAAACTTATACTTAAAAAAGGATTAACAAAGTGGGATAAGCATAAAGTTCAGTAGGGATCCTAACAAGATTCTAAACAATAACAACATATTAATGGCTATGATCATGAATACTTTATATAATGCAATATAAATAAGTAATGGTTTATAATCAAGGTACACTTATATATATATGGTTTTCCAAAAATTTGTCCAATTTGCTCAATAGTACATAATGTTCTCTTTTCCTTCTCTTACATTATCCATTTAAAAAAGAACATAAATTAACAACGCATGAGAGATCAAGGAAGTAAATGAAGTGGTTGGACGGTTTCTAAAGAAAGATGAGAGAAAAGAGAGTGATAGTTAACGTAGAGAGAGAGAGAGAGAGAGAGAGAGAGAGAGAGAGAGTGTGTGTGTGTGTGTGTGTGTGTGTGTGTGTGAAGTGAAAAGTGAGAGAAAAATTTGTAAGGGCTCAACTTTTGAGTGATTGGACACATTTTTCAGACTAGATTGCAGACAGATTGCTCGAGTGACCAAACCTGTGCTCGAGCGAATAATTCAAACTCCCCGAATCTCCCTCCTCCTTGTGAAAGACTGCTCAAGCGATGAAAATTTTAGCTCGAGCGAAGAATACAAACTCCTAGAAGTTCAGATTGCAAAACTAGATAATGGGGGGTCGACGTTACTGCTTGAGCTACGAAAGGACTGCTCAAGCGTTCTCAACTTGAAAGTGAGATAGAACCACCTCAAAACATTTCCACTATTTTCCTTGATTTCATTCCCACACCCAAAGTACAAAATGACATCTCAGAATACTTCATGAATAATCATAAGGAAGAATAGATAACAATATGGGACTTGAACGGCTTAGTAGTGACGAAGACAACTAAAGGAGACAGAAATTACAGATTAGGATTCTCAAATTGTTTGGAAGAGACTCAATCACATCACAATTACTTAGCGAATTCACACCTAAATTGAACCGATCCCGATGTGTCTCTTCTACCACCGTCTTTACGTCGAAATTGTCTTGTCTAATGTTGAAGCCGAATCGATGTCGAATCGACGACGATGAGCCACTCTAGAATCCACCAAAGCTTCAGGTCCAAATTCCTCAGAATCCAATGAAGAACAACTCTATCTTTTGTGAATAAAAGAAAACAAACAAACCCTTGATAATGTTGATATGAAGTTTACGGATCCATTGATCACTCTTAAATCTGCAAGGAAACACTCATAAAGCACTCTCCAATATAAAATACTTTGGCTCTGTTTGGTTTGACTGATTCCAAGGGCACACCTTTCAAAACACTTTTCAAAATTCATAGCCAAACATACAATTAAAAATTACACAACTCAATTCAAAAATTGATTTCAAAACTTATAACCAAACACACAACACAAAACTCTTTTCAAAACTCTTTTGGTGATATAGTGTTAAAGATGGTTAGTAATGAGATTGTTAAATTATTTTTAGAAAAAATCATCAAAAAATAATTTCTATATTTAAAAAAATATCTAAAACAAATATATATATGTATATATATATTTTTTCAAATAATAGGTTGCAATTGCAAAAAATAAAAATAAATAATAAAATAAAATAAAAAATAAAAAATTCACTATTCCGGTCAATCGGCCGGCCGTTCGGGAGAATGTCCAGGTAAACCCAATCCGTTTTTTTTAAAATTCAAAATTCAAAAACCACTTTCAAAACACTTTTCAAAACTTTCTTCAAAACTTATAACCAAACAAATTTTCTCTTTTCAAAACTCAATTCACAATGCTACACTCAAATCACAACTCCAAAAAGAGAATCGCAATTCCAAAACTAAACCAAATGCAACCTTTATTTTTTCTTTCTCTTTGAAAATCTGGACGACTCAAACCCTAAAATGAGTAAACAATGCACTTTATAGTAAACTGGATTGCGAAGATCACTCGAGTGATGTGAGTAAAGGCGGTGCAAAACATATAAGCTGACTGCTAGAGCGCAACATTCACTGCTCGAGCGATAAAACTTGATTTCCAAAAGTTCAGATGCTCTGCAAAAATACTTGAAAATCCTAAGTGATTCGTGATTAGATCAAGATTAGCATATTCCAAATCCCAATTATTCAAAACACTCAATCTAAAATCAACAAGCACTTACGAGGGTGATTTTAGTTTGTTTGTTTTTAGGAATAAACAATAAATCGACACAAACGATTTTTACGTGGAAAAAACCACAATTGAAGAACCTTCAATTGTAATCAAAAACCACGGACGAACCACCACTAATCAATCCACTACTGAAGAAAGAAAGATTACAAAGATAATACACAAATTACCCAACCCAACCAATTTGTCCTTGAATCTTCTGTAACTCTTTCACCACGCCTTTGTCACAGAACTGATTAATTCTAAAGTTGATTCCACAACTTCACTTGTTGAATTAACGACTACGTATAGAATCAAACGCCTTTTGAAACTCTACATCTTTGATCTTCGGAAGCCACCGAAGAGAACTCTCTTGAATATAAAGTATCAAACTCCTTGATATATGAATCTCAATTCATAAGTTTAGAACTCTCTCAAGAACATCAAGGAAAACTTACAAAAAACTCAGAAGAAAACTTCAAACAAAACCCTAGGACTCTTGAATAGGATCTAGGAAAAGTAATCCTAAAAATAACCTAAACAGGTATAAATAGACAATCTGAGTCCGCGATCTCCGCTCGAGCGCTCCACATCCCCCTCGAGCGGCTTCAACAAAATATGCGTGTGATTAAACAGAGGTACGCTCGAGCGCTTGAGATTCCGCTCGAGCGTAAAATCACACACCCCAGTACTTTCACAGTCCTGTCAAAATACTGAGATCCTTCAATCTCTGCTCGAGCGCCTATGGCCCCGCTCAAGCGGGAAAGCCAAAAAAAAAAAAAAATACAACTTTTACAACTCAAAGTTTTGTACCCGGATTTGACAATAACGGGACCTAACAATCTCTCCCTTTGTCAATTCCCGGACAAAACCTTTCTAAACATTTTTTTCCTTAAACACACGCACTAAACAAAATTAAAAACAAAGAAACAAAACTCTTATCAACTCAAAACTCTTATAAACTCGATTATCAAACAATCCGGTCATGAACACATCCATCCAACTTCATCCAATTATGCACCTGTGTAATAACAACCAACATACCAAAACAAAACTGTGGAATGGCATAAGACGAGATTAATATTAAACGATATCCACAATACTAACAAAGCATCCAAAATATCCAACCATCAACAAAATAGTTAAAACATCAAAATGACAAAAAGGTATGTACCACCAACAATAACCAACCAAAAAATGTCCAAATGTCTGTACCACCAACAATAACCAACCAAAAAATGTCCAAATGTCCAAAACTGTCCAAAGTTTCTCTCCCATTTTTTTGGCCGGGAAGCAAAAACAAATCATGCATCAGGAGGAGGCTGTGGCTGTTGAGACTGAATGATATGGGCTAGCTGAGTGAGAGTCTGCTCCATCTGACCAAGATGGCCATCAAACGCATCAAAGCGTGCATCCAGAAAATCCAAGCGCCGAGTCATAGCCTCCTCAAACTGCCGAAGCTGAACATGAAGATCATGAGGTGGAGAATGACCTCCTCGCCACTTGCGGCCCGGCGTCAAACGCGCCTCCTGCTAGTCCAAAGACTACACTCGCAGTGCTTGCCCGAGAAGACTCCCCCTTCACATGAGCCCGACTTTGAGAAATAGTTTTTTTAGTGAACGGTCGGGTAGGAACGACAAACTCATCATCCTCTAGGACTTGAACCCCAAGTTCAGACAAAAGTCGGTTGATCATGCAACCATAAGGAAGGCCTAGCTGTTTATTCCCATGAATACCGATCATCTTTATGATAATAAGGGTGGCTAGGTCAAAAGACATGTGACGGGCAATACAGTATAAAATAAACCCTAGGTCTTGTTTAATCTCGGATGAGTGAGTGGTCACAATGATGTTGGCACAGACAATAAGATTAAGCAGTCTAAACTTCGGAAGAAGTTCAAACTGTTTAATCAAATCGCCTTTAGGCCAATGGCGAGAAACGCCACGTAACTCCTTAGCCACAGTATCAAAATTATAGGTAGGTTGTTCGGTGGGAAAAGGATAGTGCTCAGGAAACCCTTGTGTAATCTTAATAAGGCCACGAATAAGATCAGGTGTAACTGAAATGGAATGAGATCGAACCCACGTAGTGAATGAAGGCTCAATATCACTAACTTTCTTAATATTACAGTAAAATTCTCGAACCCAATCGAGATTTTGATGACCCGAAAAGACAACACCAAATCACCACCTAGTGGGTCAAATAAAGAACGGATGTGTAAGGACTCAAAAGTATCAGGTTGAACATTCCGTTCTAAGTGAACTGTACGAGCCTCAAAAGATTTATGGAAGGACTTGGATTGTTTAGCTGACTGAAACCTAACAGAATTATAGACAGGGCGAGACACTGCAGCCTTTTGGCGCTTAGGAGCAGACATGACTAGGGATGACACAACTACAACCCAACAACCCATCAATTCCAAAAACCAAACCAAACAAAGACCAAAGCAAACCATTAGTAACAAGGATAAATATCAGAGGTAGCAAACCAACAACCACAATGCATAAGAATGATGACAGGAAACAGGGCAAGCAGGGACAAAGATTGGCATGGTATTGATGAAATTCATAACACAATACACAACATGATAGAGAAATTACAAGGCATGAGTATTAAACATGATATAAACCAAAATATGGCAAAACAGACCCAAAATATAGACCCACAATCAAGCACAGCGAACTCAAAACCAAGTAAAAACATGAAGACTTGAACACATATAAACACAACCAAAGAGAAACCCTTGTGCCACAGACATAACAAAGCAAAAAACATGAAGACCACCATAAAAATAGACGATATGACTCAGTGAAGGTGTGTGAGAGAAGAAACCACAAAACCTAGACACAAAAACCAACAACAAACACAAAAACCAACTCCCATTGTAGCTGAAATTACAGGGAAAAAAAAAAAAAGAAGAGAGAAACAAATACTTACCAAAGATCAAATCAGCATGGAAGATGAAAGATTAGAGTGGAATCGACCCCAAAACTAGCACAAGACGAACCCTAGGTCTGAGAGATATGAAAAGAGAGTAAAAATGACCTGAAGAGTCGAGGGAGGGATTTAAATACAAATTGGGTCCGCTCGAGCGTACTTAATACTGCTTGAGCGTAAAGAAATGCAAGCGGAAGCCAGCTTGAGCGTGAATACGGAGGCTCGAGCGCAAAAACCCCTCCCTCAGAACTGTGAAACCAAGAACAAAATGCTACAAGGGTGAAAAATACGCTCGAGCGGAAAACAGGCCGCTCGAGCGGAAAACCTTTTTTTGTTTTTTTTTTATATATATATTAAAATAAAAACACCTAGGATGTTCTATAACAAGCAAGGTGACCAAGCGAAAGACTATTCCACAAGGACAAAAGAATCCATTAATCATGAGTCCTGAAAATTTGAGAAAAGAGTTGAAGCACTAGATCTGTAATGACCTCGAAATATACGTCATAATTATCGGTAATTAATCATGTATTTATATGAATTAATTGGGAATTATCTGTTGGAATTGGAAACATATCTGTTGGAATTATAAATTCGGGACTGAAATTGATGACCGTAATGGATTCAGAAAATGGAATTGAACACGTCTATGTGATATCGGGAATTTTTAGAACTGTCTGAGAAAATAATTTGAGGACTGAATTTCGTCTGATTCGTTAAGCTCCGTTTGGCTTGAGTTTTTGGCACAATATTATATATATATAAGGATAAAGGGTATGTTGACCATTGTGGACTCAAAAATAAAAGAAAAGAAAATATCTTGGAAAGGAGAGGGAGAGAATTAGGAGAGAGGAAGCAAGGGGAAAGAAGAGGAAAGAAAGGGGAAATCAAGCCTACCCTCTCCAATTAAGCAATCAAGGTAAGAATTTCTCTCTAATTTCTTGAAGTAAGGTTGATTTCTTCATGATCTCATGGTAAGGAAATGGAATGAAAGGAAAATTATGGATAATTGGTGGTTATGTGGTGTTTTACCCTATGGAACATCTATGAGCATATTTGGCATTATATCATGAATTTATGTTTTAACACATGGTTTTCTTGCATGATTTTCATTTTGAGAGAGGAACTCCATGGTTTTGAAATGAAGCTTTTGTGAGCATGATTATGGTTTTCTATTTTAACTCAAGCTTGATCCTTTATGTAATTCACGTGGGTTTGGTTTTAAAGCTTAAATCAAGTTGTTTTTGGGCCTTGTTTCATGGAAATTGGAAGTTGGTTTTGGTAAAATGGAGCCCACGGTTTTGCAGAAAATGGACTGGTTTTTCTACCCAGATTGTCACAGTCCGCTCGAGCGGAGGTTTGGCCGCTCGTGCGTAGATTTCGCACATCCAGCATTTTTCTCGCAGTGTGTTGTCCGCTCGAGCGGAGGTTTTTACGCTCGAGCGTAGACCTGTTTTTCAGGAAATTTCAAAAAGTGTTTTACTGCATGATTTTGGCATCCTTATTGCATTATTAGCATTCTTGAGGCTTAATTAAGTCATGATAATGAAGTTATGAGATTAAAACGTCATTAAGAGCATACATGGACTTGATTTAATAATGATATGTGTTAAAGGATCATGCGATACTGTGGATATTTGCAGGTCAAAACGTGAAGACCGTACAACCGGTTCTGGAAAACCACTGTAAGTAACATTTCTGTAAAGTTATGTTCTTATAAAGTATGTTCTGAAAATGCTATGTTATGTTATGATTTCTGAAACGTTAATGTTTTCTGTGAACGAATAGCCTATTTGCGAATCTAGTATGGCATCCATAGAGAGTCCCAAGTCATGGGGGACGACATGAAAATGCGGGTCCATGACTAGTTTACGAGATCTCGTGAGTCACTTCATTGTGACGATATGTGTTTAATCGATCCGGAATCGACACTCTAGTCAGAAGACGTTCTGTTATGTTTATGTTCTGTGGAATATGCCATTACGTATGTTCTGTTATGAAATGGTTATGTTTATGAATGATTTGTTTTACGGATATGATATATGTGGAATTCGTTCACTACCCCTTTACGTTAATGTTACTTGCTGGGCTTTAGCTTACCCCTGTATATATGTATTTATAGGTGAGCAGCCGGGGAGTCAAGCCTAGGCGGAGTCTTGCACCGAGCCGCCGTTTTAAGAACCTACCAGAGTTTTGTGTGCCCGAGCTGGGCTAGGCCTGGAAGGCCGTATAGTGAGCTTGTTTTGTTATGTATTGTGGCATGTACCTATATGTTTTGTATATGAATTTTGATCACAAGTTATGTAACGATAGTGGGTAAATTAACACATTTTTGGCATGTAAATGTATGTTTATATTTATGCACAGCTCTTTGGACTATTAGTATTCTGTTTTCGCTTCCGCGAGCCCCGTTTATTTATGTTATGTTCAGGAAGGCCTGTGGTAATCTAGAATTACTGGCCGGTTATGATGCCAAACTTTTAGGGGCGGGTTTGGGTCGTGACAAGATCATGAATAAAATAGATAGTATTAAAGCAAAGCCATAAGCATCATAAGAATGCATAACTCAAAAACACACATGAGAGCTCACATAAACAATGTGTGTGTGTGCAATCCTTGAGAGCCACAAAGCTAGAGTTAATCCTCGTAGTGATCGGATGGCTGGACCTCCGACACGAGTAACTGACCATCACAGAGAAAAGTCAAACCACTAGGAATCACGGGGTATTTGTTAAGTAAATGCGGAGGCTCCCCCTCAAGCAATGATCCCTTTTTTTTTTTTTTTTTTAAACTTTTCTTTCTTGTGGACACTCACTAGTGGCATACACGCTCAAGAGTATGGAGACCAAACCAAAGAAGAATGAAATCAAAAGGATGGCCTGGTTGGTGTCTCTGAGGTAGCCTTTTCCTAATGCCTGGATGTCATGAACTGAGGGAGAAACCATGGAAGTGAAAAAAGATGGTTGATGGTTAAGAGACTTAACATCACCCATGATATACTAGTATGGGTTAATTCCTCTGAAAAGGTACAAGAAACACTGTCAGTGGTCCATAGAGAACTTTGATCACTTGTGCGGAAACCCCTGCAACAGTTTATCTCAAGAATGTGTTTAGAATGAGATCATGATGTAAATGAGTATGGGCATTCAGAATGAGCTATGAACAAAGAAGAATGAGATCTTGTAAGAAACATGAGCAGTGTTCATAAGAAATTTTGATGCAAAAATATCAGGACTCAGTCACAATGAGATTAAATCATCCAAGAACAGTAAGCCAACCACTCACACTCACCTCAAAAAAAAAAAAAAAAAAAAAAAAAGAATTCAGGAAACAACCTAGTTACTGAGCATTACACCCAAGGTCTTTCTAAGAAACTCAAATCAAATAAGATCAAGGGGTTTTGTAAAAATATTAGCTTTTTAATGCTCAGTAGGTACATGTTCCAAAACAACAAGGCCTTTATCCACACACTCTTGAATAAAATGATGACGGATGTCAATATGTTTGGTGCGAGAGTGTTGGACAGGATTTTTTGAAATGTTTATAGCACTAGTGTTATCACAAAAAAGAGTGAGAGTGTTCTGTTCTATTCCATAATCATGAAGCATTTGCTTCATCCATAGCATTTGAGCACAACAACTCCTGCAAAGAATGTACTCAACAAAGAGTTGAAAGAGAGATGGCATTTTGCTTTTTACTATACCAAGAAACCAGATTATTCCCAAGGTAAAAACACCCCCCGGATGTACTTTTCCTATCATCAAGACACTCATTCAACAAGATCGAAAAACCAAGATTTTCAAATTTGTAGTATCAGTGGAAAACCAAACCCCATACCCCAAGGTCCCATTAACATATTTGATGATGCGTTTTACCGCAAGAAGGTGAGACTCTTTAGGACTGGCTTGGTAACGGGCACAAATACCGACACTGAAAGAAATATCCGGACGACTGGCTGTGAGATACAAAAGACTCCCTATCACACTCCTATAAAGGGTAGGATCAACATCAATACCAGAGGAATCTTTGGAGAGGTGAAGACTGGTGCTTATGAGAGTGCGTGCATGTTTGGTAGACTCAAGACCAAACTTTGACTCAAGATTTTTAGCATACTTAGACTGAGAAACAAACATACCTGAAGGAGACTGTTTAATTTGAAGACCCAAAAAATAAGACAACTCTCCCATCATGCTCATCTCAAACTCATGTGTCATGCAGTTCGAAAAATATTTCACAAGATGATCAGCCGTGGAACCAAACACAATATCATCAACATATATCTGAGCAACAAGAATATGAGACTTAGTATGTTTCACAAATAAAGTCTTATCCACACTACCCCTTTGAAAATCATTATCAAGAAGAAAGGTAGTAAGTCTATCATACCAAGCCCGAGAAGCTTGTTTCAACCCGTACAAAGCCTTGTCTAACTTGTAGACATGACTAGGACATTTAGAGTCCTCAAACCCTTTTGGTTGCTCAACATATGCCTCTTCTTTTAAGTACCCATTCAGAAAAGCACTTTTTACATCCATTTGAAACAACTTAAAGCCAAGAAAACATGCAACACCAAGCAAAATACGAATAGATTCGAGACGTGCAACTGGGGCAAACGTCTCATCATAGTCAACACCCTCTACTTGTGTGTAACCTTGAGCAACTAACCTAGCTTTATTCCTAACAGTAGTACCATTCTCATCAGATTTATTTTTAAAGATCCACTTGGTACCTATTACATTCATATCTCTAGGTCTGGGAACAAGAGTCCAAACTTTATTACGTTCAAATTGACCTAATTCTTCATGCATAGCATTGACCCAACTATCATCTAGCAAGGCCTCTTTAAAATTCTTAGGTTCAATTAATGAAACATAACACATATGTGATACCTCATCCCGAATCTATCTTCGGGTTTTCATTCGATTCGAAACACTTCCAATCACCTGTTGAGCTGGATGATTCAGTTTCACCCTTGCTGATGGTTTAAGCTCAAGACTTGCGGTGATAGAAGCAACAAGAGTGATGTCCCTTAGAGCACTCTTTGGACTTGAACTTACCTGTGAGGATGGTGCTATATCAATTTCTTGTGATTGGACTGCAGCGTCTCCTTGATTTTGTGGTTCAGTATCCAAGATTGGAGACTCGCCATTGTCATCCTCATTTGTTGCTGGAGTAGGTGCACTTGTGTCATCTATAACCACATTGATAGATTCTATTAAAGATAAAGTTCGCAGGTTATAGACACAAAAAGCCCTACTGTTGGTTGAATACCCTAGACAAATACCTTCATCACTTCGGAAGTCAAATTTGCCCAAGGGCTCCCTATCTTTGAAGATTTAACATTTACTCCCAAAAGTTTTGAAGTATTTTACGTTAGGTTTCAATCCCTTCCACAATTCATATGGAGTATGTAAAGTGCCGGGCCTTAAATACACGCGATTTATAACATAAATCGCAGTATTTAGGGCTTCAACCCAAAACTTAGGAGGAAGTTTCTTACTAAGGAGCATGACCCTAGCCATTTCTTGAACGGCTCTGTTCTTCCTCTCAACCACTCCATTTTGTTGTGGAGTAATAAGTGCAGAAAATTCATGCTTAATTCCATGCATATCACAAAAATCCGAAAACGAACTGTTTTCAAATTCACGACCATGATCAGTTCGGATTCTTATGATACGACCAATGGAAACACCCTGTTCATTTTGGATTTTAAGGACTAAGGCCTGAAAAGCATTAAACGTATCAGATTTTTCCCTTAAAAAATTTACCCAAGAAAACCGAGTAAAATCATCAACAGTTAGAAAAATATATCTTTTACCTCCAATGCTTTCAGTGCGAGTAGGACCCATTAAATCCATGTGAACTAATTCAAGAGGACGTTTGGTTGGAAAGATGTTCACCTTTTTATGAGGGGCACGGGTTTGCTTTCCAAGTTGACATGGTCCACACACATGGCTTAAATTCTTACCCAGTTTAGGTACTCCTCTCACAAGCTCTTTGTTGGCTATCTTAGTTAGGTCTTTGAAATTCATGTGACCTAATCTTTGATGCCACAAATCAATGTTACTTATGATGGTAGAGTGACAGGTGAGATCATCAGTAGTAACAATCCCATAGCAATTATCAGATGTGCGAACCCCATGTAAGACAGTATTTCCCTTTTTATCCAAAATTTCACATTTATTTTTTGAAAACAATACTTCATGATGGGAATCATACATTTGACTAATGCTTAAAAGATTTGCTTTAAGACCATCAACAAGTAGAGCATTATCCAGTTTGGGAAGACCAGCAACACTTATAGAGCCCTTACTAATGACTCTAGAAGTGCCGTCATCTCCAAAGGTAACAATTCCTCCTCCATATTTTTCAAGAGAGGTGAAGTAGGATTTGTTACCGGACATGTGACGAGAGCAGCCACTATCAAGATACCACATGTGTGAGTCACGTGCTTTTAAGGTAGTGTGAATAACTAAACAAGTCAAATCATCTTTCCTAACCCAAATCCTTTTGGTCTTGGTCAATGTCTTGGCATTGTGAACACCCTCATGAATCTTGGTATTCCGCCTAGACATGTAAGGTTGTCTCTTAACCCAAAAAGTATTCGAATTTCTACCCTTTTAAGACACCTTACCAAACAGTTTATAGCAATAAGGACGAATGTGGCCATACCTACCACAATGATGACAAATAAAAACAGGTTTTACCTTATTTTTGTTGATCTTACCCACTTTCGGTAGATGAAGAGAGGAATCATCCTGGTTTATCTTCAGTTTTCCTTTTGCTTGAATCTTCAGGTTATGTGAGGTAGAAGCCTGTCCCTTGTGAGCTGTTGCATCATAGCCTAGCCCACTTTTGTCACAACCCATTTGTTGAGACCCGAGGATGTCTTCTAAAGATTTGGAACCTTTGTTCCACATGGCAATTGTTGCTCTAGCGATACGGAGTTCTTTATCTTTCTGACTGACTCTCTCTTCTAATGCAGCTTGTGACAACTCAAGACTTTCAAGCTTTTCGTCATATGTAGAATACACCTTCAGAAGTTCATTCCTTTCAGTTTCACAGGATAGAAGTTTTTCACATAAGTCTTGCCTGTCACTTGAGATCTTGATGACATTCTGTTTTGTTGTTACAAGTTCTCCTTATAGCCGGACATTCTCGCTCTCACATGTTTTGAGTTTGAGAGAGAGTTTGTCGTTGGTTTTGGACAAATTCAGAGATTCCTCGTACAGCTTTTCGTAAGCTTGTTGTAGTTCATCGACATTGATCTAATCATTGTCTTCAGATGTTTCATCATCCTCTTTTTGCTCTTCATTCTCCTTGACCTCATCCAATCTAGCAACCAAGGCAGATAAGTTGCTGGATGGTGGTAGAGATGAATCTCTTCTTTCATGGAATTGGCTCAGAATTTCCCATGCATCTTTAGCCTTTGTGTAGTGAACAACCCGTTGCTGTTCTTCATTAGAAATTGCACCACGAATAGTGATCAGGGCTCTCTGATTGCCCGGATTATCTGCACTTGTCAGATCTTCTTCAATGGCTTGCCAACCTTCCGTTCAAAAGCTCTCAGAAAAGCCCTCATTCTGATTTTCCAATACAGGTAGTTAGTCCCATCAAAGGTGGGAGCATGATGCAAGTTCTGACCACGAGCTACTTCCGAAGGCTTTGGAAGAGGTTCAGTAAAAGTGGTCCAAAATGCTATGAAAGCACTATCCCCGTCTTCACCGAATTCAGGTTCTTCGGGTTCTTGCTCCGACCCGTTTTCATTATCCCAAGTCACAGTGTAGACTTTCTTTCGATTTTTTTTCGAAAGGCATTCAAGGGACATATGACCAAACGTTTGACATTCATAGCACTTGAACCCTTGCCCCCTTACAATCTTCTTTTCAAGTTTCTGAGCAAATTTTGGTGGAAACGTTTTGGGTTTATCATTATTCTTATCTTTTGAAATAGGGTCTCTGAAATTAGGCTTCTTTTTTAAATTTTTTTAAAACTGTTTTGTGAGCATAGTCGTCATCTCAGACTCTAAATCAAATTCAGTCTCCGGAGGTTTTGCAGTCTCATGAGCACTAGTGAAAGCCACACTTTCTTTTTGTTTTTTCTTTGAAATTTGGTGGGCTTCATAAGTCTACAAATTTCCAACCAATTGATCAAGCTTGAGGGTATCAACATTCTGAGCCTCCTCAATGGTTGTCACCTTTGATTGGAACCTTTCGGGATGGGACCTCAAAATTTTTCCAACAACTTTAGCTTCCGGGATTTTTTCACCGAGTGTGAAACAGGAATTCACGATATCACTGAGTTTTGCATAGAAATCATCAAACGTCTCATCGTTGCGCATAAAAAGGGTTTCAAAGGTGGAGGTGAGACGTTGAAGTTTTGACCTTTTGATAGAGGTAGTACCTTCGTGAATTGTTTCAAGAATATCCCAAGCCTCTTTTGCTACCTCACACGCAAGATACACGCATTTAAATTCTTCAGGTGTGACGGAGCAAAACAGGGAATTGAGAGCCTTACTGTTCCAACTCGAGTTTTGGTAATCAGTTGTGTCCCATTTATCAAGGGGTTTACGAATATCTACACCATCAATGGTGACCATAGGTTCGCTCCGACCATAGGTTCGCTCCGACCATGTGTCCCATAGACCACGCAGTGCCAAACTTTCTCATCGATGGATTTTAAAAATGCTCTCATACGAGCTTTCCAATAAGAATAGTTTGTACCGTCGAGTAAAGGAGGTCTATGAGTCGAGTTACCTTCACGAATAGAATCCATAATACTAGTCACACAAAATCACACTTCTATAGTTTTGATAAAACAAAGAGTGACCTGCTCTGATACCAAGTGAAAATCCTAAGTGATTCGTGATTTGATTAAGATTAACATATTCCAAATCCCAATTATTCAAAACACTCAATCTAAAATCAACAAGCACTTACGAGAGTGATTTTAGTTTGTTTGTTTTTAGGAATAAACAATAAATCAACACAAACAATTTTTACCTAGAAAAAGCCACAATTGTTCAATTGTGATCAAAAACCACGGGCGAACCGCCACTAATCAATCCACTACTGAAGAAAAAAAGATTACAAAGATAATACACAAATTACCCAACCTAGTCAATTTGTCCTCGAATCTTCTGTAACTCTTTCACTACGCCTTCGTCACGGAACTGATCAATTCTGAAGTTGATTCCACAACTTCACTTATCGAATTAACGACTACGTATAGAATCAAATGCCTTTTGAAACTCTACGTCTTTGATCTTTGGAAGCCACTGAAGAGAACTCTCTTGAATATAAAGTATCAAACTCCTTAATGTATGAATCTCAATTCATAAGTTTAGAACTCTCTCAAGAACATCAAGGAAAACTCATAAAAAACTCAGAAGAAAACTTCAAACAAAACCCTAGGACTCTTGAATAGGATCTAGGAAAAGTAATCCTAAAAATAACCTAAACATGTATAAATAGACAATCTGAGTTTGTGATATCCGCTCGAGCGCTCCACATTCCGCTCGAGCGGCTTCAACAAAATATGCGTGTGATTAAACAGAGGTACGCTCGAGCGCTTGAGATTCCGCTCGAGCGTAAAATCACACACCCCAGTACTTTTACAGTCCTGTCAAAATACTGAGATCTTTCAATCTTCGCCGAAGCGCTATGGCCCTTCGGCCGAGGAAAGCCAAAAATGAAAAAATACAACTTTTACAACTCAAAGTTTTGTACCTAGATTTGACAATAATGGGACCTAACAATATTGGATGACCCTTTTCTTTGCTTGAGCACACAAATGACTGCTTGAGTGATCAAACAACTTCAACTGCATTTTTGATTTTGGTTCGGGGGCGCTGCCCCTTGGATCCTCGCGAGCTGACTGGGCAATCTCAGTCCCTGTACATAGTCAGCAAAGTGGCAAAGATAAAAGCCTTAAGATCACAAACTCCTCTTCATAAGCACAATTGGGGTTAGATTCGCATCTAAACACTCACATTCTTACTGAAACAAAAGAGTGAATAAAATTACAATCGAAAGGAGTTTTTTCAAATGAGATTGCTAATTACAAAAATCTAAAATATGTGTTATTCTGATTGGGTCACTTTGACAATTACCAATCGTATCATAATTTAGATTTCGAATCAAAATTGAAAAAAAAAAAAACTTCACGTGGTAATTATAGAATAAATAATGATTTATTCACAATGATTCATTATCATAATTATCATACCGCAGATTACTAAATCACAAGAATAATATTAAGACATGACAAATATTAGCGCAATTCATATTGCATGTCATATAAAAATACATACTTTTGTATTTCATCAAATCACTCATAAAAATCAAACTTATATATAATAGTGGTCATAACATCATAGTAAAATAATTTTTAGAGATTACAGTTAGATTCATAAATAGTAATACGCTTGGTATTGTAAAGATTATAATAAAATTTTCATGTATTTTTCCACAATAAAATTTGACAACACAATTTAGAAAAAACATGAATAACAACAATTCATTATGTAATATGTTTACGTATTATTTAAATTTTACAAACACTAAATTAAACAATATAGTGATCATCACCCATTAAGTCTTTTCTCATAATAAAGACAATTAAATCATGCAAAATATTCAATTATTCAAATATTAATTTATTCAATTTATCTAAAAATAATAATTTAACATAATCTTTACCACCAATATAGGTGATCATGGAAGTGTCATCAATCAAAAGTGTTCCACAAACCGATGGATAACATAACTTTATCAAAATAGTGGGTGTAATTATAAAGTATGCATTGTAGAGTCATAAATATTATTCATTGAATATATATACACAATAAAATCATAATCAAACTTGCCACAATTTCGAAATCGTAGTCCATTCAAATCATGTCTTACAATTAATATTAATATACAAACAATCAATGGCGGACATAAATTGAATTCATTAATTTTATTTAATAAAAAATCATGATATTTTCTAACCAATGCTCTGATACCACTTGTAAATAATTTTATGGTGTTATGTATATAATAACTTTTATAGTCCAAAATCGTGAATTATTATGATTTTCACAAATAATAACATAATGCGGAAAATAAATAACATACATGGATCAATTATGTGAAACTTTCGAGTGGTTCAAAATTAATTGAATATAAACCTAATATCAATATTAATGGAAAAAAAAAAGTTTTTCTCTCTTGACCCTATTTAGAATACGTTATATTTAGAATAGTTGATGGGTGATCTAAATATACTTTTATAAGTAGAGAGAGAACTAGTTTCCTTATTCAATTTTATTCCATTTACGCATCAAAGCAGGAAACTATTCCATCTATTGACCAATTATCTTATTGTTTAAAATATGAAATTATAATCTTATTAAATTTATAATTCGTGTTACCATATTATATATATATATATATATATTTTAATCAGCAAAAGCGAAACTTTATTGATGAAAGAAGATTTGCCATAATAACTAAATAATTAAATTTAATCTTACCTCTTGCTTTTTCTTCAGTTATGCCTTTCTTTTATAATGTTTTACTATTGTTATAAACTATTACTTTTTGCTCATAAAAAAAAAAAAAAAATACAATTGCCTCGACCATGAAGATGAAGAATTAGAAATCATCATCTAATTCATGATCCATCAACTTCCAAGAGCCATCCGTCTGTTGAACCATACCCTTGTTCTTCTCACACCACCATGATACCGGTATACAATATTCATCCTTCAAGGCATCAATTCCTTTGTTGACAAGCGTAATGTCGCGTTTAACATCCAACTTGAATCCTCCTTTTGATCCTTGTGTTCCTGCAACTCCATGCAGGTAAGCCTCCAAGTTATGCCAATTCTCCAAATTTCCAGGGCTCTTCAAATACTCGGATTTGGTAGTGTCAATACCCAATTCTTCGCCCACATCTGAATATCCTATCAATGGATAGTTTGGAACAATATCTAGGGCATTATGGATGCGTAGTACTCGAAGATCTTTTGACTCAGAAAAGACCTTTTTGAAGCCCGAATCTCCAACTCTAGGACTAGCAATCACAAAGGCTGTCACAGGACACGCCTTGTTTGGTTGGTCTCTAGGCTTGTTTAATCCATTAACAACTATGTCAACTGCGTTTAGTGTTGCAATAGCAGCACCCAAACTATGGCCAACTATAGTAATGCTAATTTCTTCATTCTTGTACTCTCCCACAAGTCTTTTAACCTCACCAAGAACCTAAAACATAATACAAGCAAAACTATGTTATCTTCATTATTGTCTCCAAAGATATTGTTAACTTTAAGATATATTTTTTTTTCTTTTTGAAAAGAAGAAGAAGAAGAAGAAGAAGAAGAAGAAGAAGAAGAAGAAGAAGAAGAAGAAGAAGAAAGTATAAGCTTTACATGTAAATGGTTTTTACATTAAGTTACCTGGTCTCTGGCACTGGCCTTATTGAATGGCGATCTTGGATCATCTGAAGTGTAGATGGAGTACCAACCCTGATGCACATTAGGATCATGTTTTTCTCCAAATATTTTGGAAGCAGAGACCAAAACAAATTCCAAGTCATTAACCCATTCCAAGGCCTGGATTGTGCCTCTCCAAGCAATCACAATATCTCTCCTCCCTAGAGCAGCGTTCCCTTCATCTGTGGACACCGCGACATACCCCATCCAATTCGATTCCTTGCTCCATGCTTCCCTCGACAAAGACTTCAATATAAATGCGTCAGGTTGGGGGATTGATGATGTTGCGTACAAGTACTTGGTCACGCGATACTTGAATGGATTCCCTTGCTCTATGCCCACATTAGCAAAGAGATCCTTCTTTGCATACCGACTGCTTCCTGCATATTTTGATAGTTTCTCAGAGATAAAGTTGTCATAAGTTACTTGAGCCACTTCTCCATAATGAATGATGTACTGTCGAAGATCGATGTCTAGAGGATCTAACAAGCCCTTCCAGTTATCCTCACCACTGAGAAGCTTCCATCTTTTAGCTATGCCTGTGGTCCTCTTGTTATCCATCTTTTTGCTATTTTTCTTCTTGAAACAATTCATATACCAGTTTCTTTTTTCCATAACAAACTTAAACTGGATATGGGACTGTTGCATGCTTTGTATACTGTGCTTTGAGAGGGGTTAATCTGATTTAACCTGCTCATATTTGTCTTTTCTTGCAATGACAGTTAGGTATCTTGTTCTTTCATTGGAAATTGCTACAAAGTCATATGTAGTTCTCTTGTCAAAAATTGAACATCTATTGAACCTTTAAACCTATGGAAAGATAACGTGTCGTCCATCTCGATCGTGAAGGACATAAATCTATACATATTTATAATCAATTTTTGTTATCATCAGACGCAAAGATAATAAGCTCCAGGTATATTTATTAACAGCAATGCTAGGTATCATGAAAAGTTTTTCATGAAAATGGTCATGAAAAATTTGTGACCTTTGGATTACACTTACAATAAAGCACCACACACTACTCAAGGTAATCTAAAGGTCACAAAATTTTCATGATTATTTTCATGACAAAATTTTCATGAACATTTCTCATTTATTAACTCGAAAAGTGTAAATGCGGTGCATTTGTATTTTATTTTCTATTTTTAGGGAAAGAAACAAGAAAATAGATTCATTGATGCATGAATTTGCAATTTTACATTTAAATTTTTGGATGGTTTAATAATTTAGGAACAGCAATGTTAGGTATCATGAAAAATCTTTTATGAAAATAATCATGAAAGCTTCTTGACCCTTAGATTACACTTAGAATAAAGCACCACACACAAATCAAGGTAATCCAAGGATCATAAATTTTTTATGATCATTTTCATGACAAAATTTTCATGATCCCTAACTTTTCTCATTTAAGAATAATTTGATGAATGAGAAAACTGTTTAACAGTTTTAGACAGGTTGGTAAATGAAAAATATCATTCAACATTTATTACAGAAATTCTTGAAACGAAAAAAAAGAAGTGGAGTATTTATGGTGTGTGTACACTATATGAAATAGATGTCGATCTATTACACTTTTTAGGTAAATTACATTAATAGATTCTAATAGTTAGACTTAATTTTTATAAAGTTTTATTGAAAAGAAGTCTAATAAAATCGTAGTTAAAAATAATTTTTTGTGATATTTTTTACATCTATGGTTATAAATTGACAATTAGTGACTTGGTTTTGTCACACTTTTTATAAATTGTCATTAAGACTTACAAGTAACGAAATTTTCAAATTGTCTCTGAAAGTTAAAAATTAGTGATTTTTTTGGTGATTATTTTTTAAACTGTCACTAAAACTTATAATTTGTGACTTTTTTATGACAATTTTTAAATTGTCGTTGAAAATTAACAATTAGTAACTTTTTGTTAATAATGTTCGATGAAAAGCACCATTAATTATTATAAAATCTATTAAATAATAAATTTACCTATTATGACATACATATAAGTCTCCCTTTTTCGTGTCTAATAACAAAAAATCTATTTATATGTAACATTACCTACTTTTAAATATGTAAATGCTAAGTTGTCCCAGAACTGGGCAAATTAGGTTATTTATTTCAAAATAATGCATTAGAAAAAAATATAATTTCTCTGTTAATAATAAAAAAAAAATTTAGTTTGATTTTCAAAATCAGTGTTCTGAAAAAATTAAAAATATTTGATTTCATGATCCATAGTTATGCAATGGGTCCACAATTTCCTGTGAATGGCCAAAGTGTCGGCATGAATAGGGCTCTTTCATATATGCCAAGACCTCCCAATTAAATTATATTCCTTTACTATATTTTACACATACATGGTTATGATTGGATGATTTTATCATAATCTAGCAATAGTTACAAGAATTATAAATTTAAATTTTTTAAAAAATGGCCATAATAAGTAATTTTTCTTAAATTTTACGATAAAATTAAATCCTAAAATTAATTTTATGATAGTTCCAATCTAGTTGGAATTTAGAAAGTTTACTTTGATACTTTTTGCTCTTACCTCATTTTTATTGATATAATTTTATATTTTGTATATTATTTTTATCAATAGAATTTTTTTGCTGATAAAAAAAATTAAAAAAATTAAACCTAACCTAAAATTGTGACCGTAATTTTAATTTTATTTTTTTTTGAGTTGGATATCCCATCGTGCTTATCTAAAAGTCAGTCTATCCATGCTTTGAGTTGTATCATTATCAGGACCCCACAAAATGAATCTTGACAGCTTTTATATATAATACCACAAGCAAACATGTTCGACACACGTATTCTTTTATTCAAAGGCCATGCTACAATTTTAAGTGCAAGTAAATCAACTACTCCTAATCTACACCATACCTTACTTAGGATTTAGTTTGGTCACCATACCTTACTTAAGATTTGATTTTAAGAAGGTTATGAATTTAATTTCTTTTAGAGAGGTTGAATTAAGGGAGTATAAACATTTAGGTGCTTTGCTAAGAGTAAAGAGATTTTTTCTCATAGATGCTAATTTAATAATTAACAATTAACATTTACTGATCAATTTAAAAAAGAAAAAAAAAACAAAACAAAAAAACAAACAAATTTTAAGTACAAGTACAAATTTAACAGTTCCTACTTAAATAAAAAATGAATAATAATAATAATTTTAAAATAGGAATTTGGATTACATAAACCAAAGAGTAAGGGGTTGTTTGTGATGATCTAAATAAATATATTTTTTGATTTTTTATAAAATATGGGTTGGGTTTGGATTAGGTTTGAAGTGATGTGTTAGAGAGGTGATGTGACTTAAATAAGATAGTAACTTTTAACTTTTTGACTTTTTTTCAAACATGCCAAACCAGCCCTAAATTATTCATGAATCTATCTCTAGATATCGAGTCAAGATCCTTCCCTTGCACTCCCTCCTTGCAGGGCCTTCGGACCCACTTTTAGATTCAATTTTGATAATCCGAACCGTTCATATTTTAAGATTTATTCAGTATATCATACATGTAAAAAATCAAGTTGATCGGATATCAGAAAGCATGTGTTTGGAAAAATCGAACTAAAAACTATTTTTTTAAAGAATTTAATAAATAGTTTTTCGAACACATGCTTTCTAATATCCGATCAATTTAATTTTTTACAGGTATGATATAATGAATAAATCTTAAAATATGAACGGTTTGAATTATCAAAATTTGGCCTGAAAGTAGGCCCAAAGACCCTGCAAGGAGGGAGTGCAAGGAGAGGATCCCAATTCCTAGATATCCGCCATATCATTTAAAATCACGGTCTCAGTTACTAAGAGTAAATATGGATTACAAATTTAATAATCACTATGAGGTAATGGATTTAACCTTCCCCTCCAATGTACCACAATATAATCTCTAATTCTCAGTTACTAAAAAAGAGTCTCATGTCCCATAAAAAATTCGGACTTTCTCATATGCCAACTACATGAATACTCACACGCATTGCATGTTTCCGAAATTTAGTGCATATATAGATAACAGAAATTGAGCACACAAGTGATGTGTGTGCAAAAATAGTTGATGGTCTTAATTGTCATCGGCGGGCGAAGCGGGGGTGGGAAAAAAAAAAAAAAAATAAAATAAAAATATAAATGTAGATGGAGAAACAAATTAAAATTTCAAATGAGTAACTTGAACTAAATAGGGATAATTTGGACATTAAAAAATATATAACATGTGCTTATTCCCACCAAATGAATTGCTTGTTTTATATAATAGAATATAAAAATGGATATATGTGATTGCTAGGAAAATAAAGAAATTGTGTGAGTTGCCCAATAAATTTTTTAATTAAATATGTTATCACACACACACATATATAACCTCCCTATGGTAACGTCTTTTGTGCCTAGCCCTAGAAAGTAAACCTTATAATAGTAATAATACATATTAATGATGGGAAACCTCCCCATGGCGCCTAGCCCTAGAAAGTAAACCTTATAATAGTAATAATACATATTAATGATGGGAAACCTCCCCATGGCAAGGTCATTTGTGCCTAACCCTAGAAAGTAAACCTTATAATGTATCTACAATTAGTAATACAACCATAGGTATTGGTCCAAAAGTGGCCAATTACGATAATAGCTTGTTTGCCTCAATCACAATGAGTTAGACGGAATTGAATTAAGCACATGAATTTGGTGGTATTTGATAAAATTAAAAATTGAAAATTGAAAATTAAATATTAAGTATTGAAAATTAAATACTAAATTTTTTAAGTTGAAAAACAATTTAATAAATTAAATGCTGAACTAAAAATAAATTGTTTAATATATATAAGTTCAAATTTAAAAATTATTATTTTGAAATTATATATCTCAATTTTTATATTATGATAGTGGTGATAGTAGTGATGGTGGTTGTAGCGGTAGCGTTGATGATGGTAGCGACAGTGGTGGCATGGTGGTAATGTCGGTAGCGATGATAGTAGCAGTAAAATAATGGTGTTGCTTATGACAACAATGACAATTGTGATAAAAGTGGTGGCGGTGGTTGTGACGGTGGTAGTGGTGGGATGATAGTGGTAGTAGTAGCGGTAGTAGTAATTGTGGCATTGTAGTAGTAGCGGTGGTGGTGGTGGTGGTGGTGGTGGTGGATGTGGCATGGTGGTGGTGTGGTAATGGTAGAAATGATGGTAGTGGCTGTGACATGGTGGTGGTGGTGGCCAGTGGCGGAGCTAGAAAATTAATTTAGAGAGGGCACTTACTAATTATAATAATTTTTACAAAAATATTTCACGTAAATTTTTTACGATTGATTTCAAAAAACATCAAAAAAAAAAAAAAATTATTTGTAACTAGTGTATCATGGATAATACCAAAAAAAATATGGATATAAACCTTAAAATAAATTATACAATGATAAATTATTTTTTGATACAAAATTTGATTAAAAATTCAATATAATGGTAATACCACGTCATCCTGGTATGTAACATCACCCACTAATGGTAAATAAACATATAAATAGTAAACCTCATATGCCAAATGTAACTAACAATCTAATAAATTTCATATCTTTATAGTAAGATTACTTATACTTGCATATCACTAATAATGATTTCGTCGTTACATTCAAAAATTTTCATAGCTAATATGGTTTATTTATAATAGTCTCTTCATTTTCAATCAAAACAACCATTATTGTTTTCATAATTTTTAAAATGTCATTGATATTTAACTCTAATAATATTTTTGTAATTTTTTATTTATTTATTTTTTATGTTTGCAAAAAAAAAAAAAAAAAAAATTTCCCAAAATCCAGGGGGGGCACGTGACTCCCCTGGTCACGTGCTCCCTCCGCCCCTGGTGGCGGCGGCGGCGGCGGCGGCAGCGACAGCGACGGCGGTAGCAATGGTGGTAGTGGTGTTAGCAAGAGTGGTTGCAGTGGCATGATGGTGGTGTTGTGGTGGTAGTAGTGGTAGTGAGTTTATAATAATGTATATCGATGCTTAAGCATAATAGTTATAAATTCAATAAGAATTAAGTAAGTTTCATATGACTTAAATTTTTTTAAATTTTAGCCTTCATTTTAAAAGATACTTATATTTTTTATTGATATCAATTGTACTTACCAAACAAACTTAATTGATCATTACTTAATATATTTAATTTTATGAATGAGGTTACCCCTTATATGTTTGGTCATTATCTTATAGGGTGGAATATGTCATCTTTGCAGTTGACATTCATTTACAAGAAACTACACATTTGATTGAAAAAAATGCTACATACCCAAAATTTGAAACATAAATTATTTTAAAAGTGAGGTGTATAATATAGATTAAAAATTGATGAGATTTGAGTCAAACTCATAGTTTTTAAATACTTTTCTAAGTAATTTTTTTGTGTAAATAAAATGTGTAAATTACAGCAATGATCCTTATATTTTGGTCATCGTTTTATTTTGGTCTCTATAATGTCAATTGACTCGATTTTTATCTTGAATTTATAATTTTGTTTCAATTTAGTCTAATTGATTACAATTACTAACATTTTTATTAATAAAAAATGTACACATGATCAGCATCTGTTATGTTTTTTAGAAAAAAATTGTAAACTTAATCAACTCAGTGATTATTTTTTGTCAAATACCCTAACAACATTATCAATAAACAATATTGATACAAAATTGAAAATCAAGGGTTAAAATTAAACCAATTGAAATTGTAAAAATCAAAATAATACCAAAAAATAAAGACTACCAATGAAATTTGTGCAAATAAAATTATTATTTGGTTCATGCATAAGCTTATCCACTCTACGTGTGATGCTGACAGAAATGTCCCATATACACCACAGTGGCCAAAGAATTTTTCTTGTAGGCTCATAAAAAATAAATTAAAAAAAAAGAAAAAGAGTAGTTCCTCAAACAAAAAAGTCTTTGCCTTGAAGTTTCGTTTTGTCATGTGGAGAAAATAGAAAGTATGGACAAAACAAAGATATGCTTGCAAGTTTGAGGAGGCTTTTGAAACTAATTTGGGGTGTTGTGACCATCATTTTCTTTGTCTCTGGAAATGGCAATGAATTTATTTCGTGGAAACTTTGCATCAACAACAATATTCAATCTCCTTTTGCTTCAAGGTGGTTTACTGGGTGAAAGAAAATTGGGAAAATGATGTGTCACCTAATTTAGTTCCCTAATTCTTCAGTAATCAATGTGTTGTTCAAGTAGGCATTTTTTCGATACTAAGACTATGTTAAGAGTAACTAAAAATATGTAATATTATCATAAAAATGTGTAACCTCATTTACAAATCATAAATTGTAGTAACTCTATCAAAAAATTAGGTAACATTTGTTATAAAAATGCATTAAGTACACCACAAAAATATGTAATAAAATACATGTAATACACAAGAGTTCTTGAGAGAATAAAGAATAGTGTTCGGATTTTTATTATCATTTTATTCCATTACATATCTTATATATATATATATATGTTTTGAAATACTAACAAAACTGTCGTAAACATCTAATTAGATGGTGATATAAAAAGAAAAAAAAAATACACTTATAATACGTGTGTAATTTTGGTCTTTCAAATTTTAATTTTGTTAAGTTTGTTCTTGAAATTTTAATTAGATCCAATTTTAAACAGACTGTCTAAATTGTTGGTTTAAGTGGGGTGTAAATCACTTGTTGTGACTCACAAAGAAAAATTAATACTGAACCACTCTCTCTCTCTCTCATATTTTTTTTTTTCCTTCCACACTCTTATCAAACAACTAACCACTCAATCTATTTATAGACTAATCTCACAATGTAAACAAACAATTTGAACAAACGAAAAAAAAAAAAAAAAACAACAGCAGCTAATCAAATTCAAATTGAATTCCTCAGTCCAGGAGCTTCTTCAATCTTCATTGCAGAGATTCCTCTTCAACTTTGTCTTTTTTTTTCAACTTCTATTCAAACAGTAATGAAGGTTCATGAATTTTCCTAGTATCTTTAGATGGTGAGAGATGATCGGTGGTGAATTGAGCTTACTATTTTCAACATCCCCCCTTAAGCTTGATTCTCCACATTGCTTCATTTCAAGCACTGCTTTCAATCTGGCAAACAAATCTTGTTTGAGGGGCTTGGTAAAGATGTCCGCAATCTAGTCATATGTTCTACAAGAAATAAGCTCCACTTCGTCGTTCTTCATATGTTCTCTGATGAAACGATATCAAATATCGACATGTTTATTTCTTTTATAATATACTAGATTCTTTGCTAGAGCAATTGCTAACTAATTGTTGATGTAGATTTATGTGGGATCAGTTTGTGGAAATCCCAAATACTTCAACACATTCCTTATCCATTTACAATAGTAGACAGCTGAGCTGTCAACAACATACTCAACTTCACAAGATGACAAGGTCACAATAGCTTGCGTCTTTGATGACCGTGTAAAAGTTGTATCTCCCATAAAAAAAAATGTAAATCTAGTTGTGCTCTTTCTTTCATCCAAGTCTCTTCCTTAGTCTCTATCTAAATAGCCAATAAGTTTGAAATCTTCAATCTTTGTATAGAATAGACTATCATCGATGGTACCCTTGATGTACCAAAGTATTCTTTTTGCTGCATTTAGATGAGACTGGTCAGGGGTCTCCATGTACCTGCTGACAAGTCCAACTCCGTAGAGTATATTTAACTTAGTACATGTCAGGTATCTCAAGCTTCCAATCAAACTTTTGAAATATGTAGGATCAACATCTCTTTGCTCATTCTTCCTTTACTCCAACCCTGTTTCAATAGGTGTTGAGACAGAGTTACAGTTCGGCATGCTAAATCTCTTGAGAATACCCTTTGTATAATTACTCCGTGAGATGAAGATTCCATCGTTGCTTGGAACTACTTCGATGCCAAGGAAAAGACATATTGTAGACACCCTATTTTTGACTGACCTTAAGACTCAGACGTTGCCGATTGAGCGCTCAGTGATGATGCATATTGTGCTCGTTCTGAGGTTTCAGAGTCTCGGCTGCGAGCCTTGCCTCCGGACTTCGGGGCTCTTTTGTGCTTTGCCTCGGTTTGCGAACTAGGCCCTATTTTTCCTGTGTTGTCTTCTCGAAGGGAGGGAGAGGTCTCAAAGACCATCTCTTAGTGGCCGTAGGCTATGTTTCGTGGTCGTAGGCCACTATTCCCATTTGGAGACCAGTTTCTGATTTTCGGAGCCGTCGGCTGTGCGCCTCGGTTCAGGACCACTTAACTACCTCCGTTTGCTCTGGTTTTTAGCACACACCTTGTTTCCTCTCCTTAGAGGGACACTGTGGCCCGAGAGACCACCTTCGCGGTCGTACGCTACCTCTGGTGCTTCACAACCTGTTTTCGGGGCCCCGGGCCGCACGTTTTGGCCCTCAAACCCTCGTTTTCAATCGGTTAGGATTCATTTTTGGCATGGACCCTATTTTCATTGTTTGGAAGGTGGTAGTAGGGTGGGAGACCAGAAATTCTTTTGGAGACCATTTCTCTCTCCTTCAGCCGGTTTTCTTGGCAGGTAGGTGATCTCCCTCACTTTTGAGCCACAATTTCAGGTCTCCCATACCACTATTGTGTTGTACTCATCTGGGAGGCCACCAATATGGGTAGTCCGACCAGTATTTCTTCTTGACCCTTTTGAACCTTGCGAAAAAGCTAGTTTTCCTCTCTCTTGGGTCACATTTTCTAGTCTCCCACCATACAGCTGTATTCTACTCATCTGGGAGGCCACATTTCTGGTATGGCCAACCAGCTTTGCACCTTGACCCTTTTGAACCCTAGTCGGCCGACCAGGGCAAGTGGTCGGCCGACCACTTGAATTGGTCGGCCAACCATCTCCTTTTTGGCCTTCATCAGTGCAACACAGCTGTGCCAGCTGTGAAGCACTTGACCCTTCCTCCGAGATTTTGCCCCTTTGTTTATCTTCTTAAGGAAGATTTGATCCTTTTGCTTAGCTTCAAGGAGAAGCTTGACCTTTTTGTCAAGCTTCTTGAGAAAGCTTGACCCCTTTGGTCTAGCTTCCTTTAGAAGCTTGACCCTTTTGGTTAAGCTTCTTTGAGAAGCTCTGACCCTTTCTTGAGGCTTCTCCAAGAAGCCTTGGCCCTCTTCCTCCATAAAACAAACCTTCCCTCTCCATTTGAAAGGGTTAGAAACATTTGGCGGAGATAGATACACCCCACCCTCCATAGCTCTCTTCTTTTAAGCTCCAAACCCTAATATTCTTGGCCATTTACACTACACCTCATAGCCTACCACCTCTACCATCCATTCAATCACCTTGGAGCTGTTTTTCAGAGGTTGAAGGCTCACCTTCTTGGTCCAGAACTTGCTGCATTGCTGTGCTACAAGGGTAAGTCATCATTTCCCCCATTTTTGCATTATTTTGCTTCATAACTTAGCCCTATTTGCAAGCATTTTTGGGTTTCAACATAAACTAGAAAAAGTATTGTTTTGATCTTCTAAACATGTTTGTTTAAGGACTCTTTTCTGTTTGGGGTCATCTATCCCCTTTCATGCTTCATTTCCTCATGCTTTAAGCCATGCATTTGAGCATTTGCATTGGCCTTGGTTTGGCCTTTTAGCCACTGAAATCTAGTGGATTTTTAGTAGCTTAGATGTATTTTTGAGCCCTAAAATCAGAGAGGGGTGACCCTCTCACCCCTTGTTCTCTTTACTAGCTTTGTTGGCCTTCCAAAGGAGCTCCATTTTGCATGTTGAGAAGTCTTGTTTCAAGCCATTATTTGTGAGTTTCAAGGTCTTCCTTGACTCTGTCCAGAGCCCTTTTGGCCATATTTTGTGTCTTTGATGCATGTGTAAAAAAATCACATTCAAGGCCTCTCAAAGGGGCCTTTATTTTCATGTTTCCTAGACCCATTTCAGGCACTTTTTAGTGGGTTTTAGGACCCTCAGAACCTCTTTCCAAGAGGTGATTTTTTCGTTGTGTGTATCCATCATGCATGTGTAGAACAACCCCCTTATTGGCCTTTCAATAGAGCCCATCATTCTTGCATGCATTGACTGAGTTTCAGTGGTTATTTGGGCATATTTTGGCATGACATACTTCTGTTTTTAGCTAGTTTGGTGAGCCTTCATATGCTCCATATAGTTATAGTGTAACTCATGGTTCACTAGCTTTCTTTGTATGCTTTGTTGACCCTTGATGCTAGCACTTTTTTGGCCATGCCTTAAACTGACATTGTGCTTATTTTAGACTGCCCTAGCTCTATTTTTGGGTCTCATAGTTGAATGATGTTGGTTTTGCATGCTTGTAGTTCAATACCCATGCTTAACTTTGAGTTTTAAGGCTCATTCCATGCATATACTGAGGTGTGTTCATGTTTTTGGCTCATTATACAATATATTTTAGAGCTTGTTTGAATGCCATATTGCCATGTTTTGTACTCTTTAAATGTGTTTGAGAGTCGGACTTGTATGTCTTATTTTCGGACCATTGAATGAGCTCCATTTCGTTGCATTCCGAGCCATCATTTTAGGCCATTTCCCCACTGTTTCAGACCTGCCTAGGGTTTGTTTGGGGTTGGTTTTTCCTTTGGTGCATTGCTTTGGGTACCTCTAGTGTAATGCACTTCACTAGTTTCGGTACCCGGGCCCCCTAGCTTGCATTGTGTGCCATATTTGCATGTTTCGGGACCATATTTTATGCCATTTCAGAGCTGTATCATGCGCCATCCTATGCCATATTTCATTCCTTGCCATGCCTTGTTAGAGTTGCATGTTGTGCCTTAGGATCGGTCCATTGCATTCGTGTATGCTTGCATGTATTTCGGTTGTCTCATTTTCATCATATGGCCACTGATGTGAGTGTGGTTGAGGTTCACTCATGTTGGTGTAAGTCCATCGTCCATTGTGTATGCCATTTTAGTCCATAGCATTGCGTATGCTAGGTTGTATGTTAGAGCATTGTGTATGACATGTTAGTTCACGTGCATTGTGTATGCCATTTTAGCCCATAGCATTGCGTATGCTAGGTTGCATGTTAGTCGCATTGTGTATGCCATCTCATTGCTTTGTGTTTGGAGTAGGGTTTAGTCCAAACACGGGAAACGAGGGACGTTTCGTACTCCAAGTGACGAAACGTGTCTCGATTCTCGGTCACCGACACTTCGGATTACCCATGATGGAGTCTAGGCCTTGTTGTGTTGTCATGTGCATTCATTTCACATCGAGTTGTGCAATTCGACTCCTCGGCCATCATGCATCGAGATGCGTGATTGGTGGCATGAGGATCGAGGTGTGCATACATATGTGAAAATACTTTGCCATGCCCCTTTCTTGCTCTCTGTTGCAGCAAATCAGAAATCAACAGCCTTCTAGAGCTTTGCGCAACATTCCGGGATTAATTGCAAATAGAGGCAAATCGGGGCATCGCGAGGAATTTTCCAACGAGGTGACTCAAGCATGTATCTTTCATAATTCGGAACAGAGCTGAGGCGGTCCATGGATTTGCATATTAGTTTATTTTGTTTTCCTAGTTAATATGTTAATTAATTAGGGTTTTGTAATATTTAATTATTCATTCGGACTGTAATTATTTATTCGGATTGTATTATTTATTCGGATCCTCTGAGCAAGGGCAATTGCGTAATAAGTGTGCGTGTGTGTGGTGCATGTCTTCCAACCCCACGTCTTTCTCCCTTTTATTTACCAGCTTATGATGGTTAGTTTAGGGCATGTTTCAATTAGCATACTTATGCTCGCATGTTTGTGTCTATTCATCTGTCTTGCATGCACCGGGCTCGGCGCATCATACTAACTGCATTGTATTTCGATTCCAAGTTGAATACATGTTATCTGTTGCATTTCGTATGCCATGTTTAGAATACCCGAGCCTGTCATAGTTGCATTCTTGCATGTGTTGCATTAGGCATTACAACATAGTTAGGATCATGCATTGATTTCTAACATAGCTTATTTCTTTGGCTTGTAGTACTTGGTAAGTGTTTATGCTTTAGCATCCTTGCATGTGTGTGAGTGACTGCCATGATAGCATGCTTACCATGAGGCTATGTGCTTATGTGATATACCTGCCTAAATGCCTGTGGGTGAAGGTTGGATTATCTGAATTGGAATAATGCATTAACTGTGAGTTTTAAGACCACTTGAGAGTGGCAAATCATCGTTTTTTCTACAGCCCACCTGAGGGTGGCAAATCCACATTTTAGCCTACTTGCGAGTAGCAAACTGTTTTCAAAACAAACATGAGATGTTTCGTTCCAATTCAGGTGATCCAGTCTATACTTGTATGCTGCGCGCATCACATAGTAATTTTAGGCTAATAACCGGAATAAGAACACATAATGTTTTCAAAACTTGATATCATGGTTAGTAGAGGCCGATCTTTGATCAGGCGAGCAGGGGTGTTCACAAAGTGACCTTCCCCAATCATACCCAAGTTCCCGAGCTGAGGCAACTTTGGTGATGACGGACACGTGGCCTTAGGCACAAGTCAGGGTTTCCTAAATTTCCCAAAAATAAATATTTAGGTGGCGACTCTGTATTTGGCAAAGCAGTCCATGTTTAGCACTTCTTTCAAAAAAATCTGTTTTAAAAAACGATTTATCGGATTTGGACTCTTTGATGATTCATCGATCTTGCATTGCACTCTGCGAGATTAGATACAGGACCGTGACATTGAGTCTTGAACTGTAGTGAGCCCAATGAGCCAAACGAGATTCCCTCCCGGGACGTTCGGGGACTTCTACAGTTTCTGGCGACTCTGCTGGGGAGTTAGAGAACTTGACTCGAACTCATGATATCTGGTTTTGACTACACTTATGTGTTTCTTTGCATTGCGTTTGCATTGGTGCGCCTAGGACACCGTGTTTGCCGTATGCTATTCCTGAACGGTTTACTGGAGGCTCGCTTTGCGAAGCGTGCCATAAGGCTGACCGGTTGCGGGCTTTGCCACGACGGGAACACAAACCCTAGTTTTTACCGGGGCACTCTTTTTGACCATTCGACCCAGTGCATATTCGGAATCCATAGTGATCATTCCAAGCTAGGACAGGTTGCTTACCCGATTATAGGTTGTTTGAAACCGCTGCGTGCATAGTAAACCCCTAGCTCCTGACAAAATAGGACAGAGAAACCTTGCCCCAACATAGGGGTGTTTTGGCTCTCACTTGTTTGCTATGTGCTTTTAGAGTGCGTCTCTACAGGAATGCATGTATCAGTTTACAAGTTTGGGTATCAGGCCTGCGGGCACCAGTATCAGTATTTTGGGAATCAGTTATCTGTGGGTATCAGATTCAGTTTTGAGGGCAGTAAATTGGGAACAATGATCAGTGTCTGAGAACAGTGTATTTAGCTTATCAATTGCGTGTTGATTATACCCGACTGTGTGTTGTGTTTATTATTTATCTTATGTCCGTTTATCTGGTTGTGTGTTTCCTTATTATTGCTTTATTTATCTTTTTGCTAGGGTAGTTTAGCACAATTGCTTCAGACCAAGCAGATATTCCCCAAGCACCCTGGATAAGAGGTCGCCGACTCCATCGATCTAAGGATCTGGTCGACGGACAACCAGTGTATCATTCTCTACCCCCGGTTACCAGACGGAGGTCGAGAAGACGCAGTGTATCCGAGCAGAGGTTGCCAGCGCAGTGGTTTACTCCATCAGTGGATAGTCGGGCTGAGGTCTCAATTGTTGCCATAGAGATAGACCTACCAGTAGTTCAGAGAGATCAGGGCAGTATGGCAGGAACGATGGGAGTTGAGGAAATGATGCGTCAAATGCAAGAGACCATGAGAGCCATGCAGTAGGACGCTGTTCGCCGAGATGAGTTTGCCAAGCAACAGGCCGAGATCATGGCCCAGCAGGTAGAGTTAATTGCCAGGCTGCAACAACAAGCCAGGGCATCTGCTTCACACCAAGCTCCTCCCCCACCAGGAGTTCCAGCGCCCGGGGAGGCACCAAATGTCTAGGGAGATACAGATATTCTGACAGGGCTGGCTCCGCCCTCGATTCTACCTCAACTATCTAAGGCACCTACGCTTGTCAATCAATCGGACTCTCCCTTTGAGTTCGAGGTGGACCATACGGCATTAAAGTTGAGCAAGCTTGAGAAGTTGTTCAAGAAATCCCAAGGGGTAAAGTCCATCCCAGACATCGAGGATGGATATACTGACGTGGCTGTGATGCTGCCAGATAGGTTCAAGATGCCACAAATTGACCGCTTCGACGGATCCGGGGATCCCATGGTGCATCTCCGTTTGTTCTCAGATATACTACGGTCGATGGGCCTCACCAAACCGCAGAAGCTTTCACTATTCGGCCGGACCTTGTCGGGTGTGGCCGCTATCAGGTATGCAAAATTAGAAGATGATGTTAAGCGGAATTGGGATGAGATGGTCGAGGCTTTCATTGCACAGTACTCCTATAACACTCAAATCAAGATTATAACCCATGATCTTGAGACAACAAGGTAGGAGCCTAAGGAGAACTTTTCAGATTTTGTAGCCAGGTAGAGGGCCAAGGCCTCAATGATGACCCTAAGGCCCATTGATAAAGATCAAATCTGGATGATTGTGCGCAATCTCCAGCCTAAGCTGATGCAGAAAATGATTGTGCTCCCCTTCCCTACCTTTTCAGATTTGCACGAGATGGGGGTACAAATTGAGGATGCTATAAAACAAGGTCTGATTGACCAAGACAGAGAGCAACTTGGAAGAACCTTCAACCGCAACAACAATACAGGCACCAGCAATGCCGCAAATGCTAGAGCTTCAGAAGTAAGCATGGTCACCACCATTCCCCCTTCAAGACCCATGGCAGCTACACCTTTCCCAAGACGTCCGTAAGCAACACACAAGCCCCAAATACCAACCTCGAGGCCAGAGCCTTCACCCCATCAGATATGCCCCCGCCCAAGGCTCTAGGGGTATTAATCAGGAAAGGGCACTTAAAGCCCCTGGAGCCGAGGCCATTGCCAAATCCACTCCCTCCCTCTCATAACCCAACAAAATACTACGCATATCACCAACAACATGGTCACGACACTGACCAATGTTTTAGATTGCGTCATGAGATTCAAGATCTCGTTGACAAGCAGGTGATTGTGCCTCAAGAAAAACCCAACGTCACAACAAACCCTCTCCCACCGCACAACCAAGCTCCACCCCCCAAACGTATCAACTTCATCCAGACTGGGGTCGTGTCTTACGATCCTAGCATCTACATCACTCCTTCCCACCTACCCAAGCCGGAGGTGCTCCTTCCTAACTGCACTGACTTGTGCATGTTAGACATCTCCAGAACCTAACCCGAACCAATGGTGGTGACTGTCGAAGACAGAACATGGGAGATTTCAGGAGAGAATGGGATTGTTGAGCCAAAATCTGAGGAATCCGGGAGTTTTGTTAAGGGGGTATACAGTCCGAGTGACTACATTCTATCAGTAGGCCAGGTTAGACCAAAAGTGGAATTGCCGGCAGGGGTAGAGCTTTGTGTGATACAGGGGAATGAATCTGGTCAGAGGATGGTTGACTTGGCAGCTGTGGAAGGGGACTTTACTAACCTCTAATTTTTCAATGAACAAGAGCCAGAGGGCATGGTAGTCAACTGGTTAGATTTTGAGGAGTCAGCAGAGGTCATCGGGTGGCTTGATGACCTACCGGATGTTGTCAACAACTTAAACTCGCTGAACGGGAGCAGCAGGGCAAGAACATCGGGCCAGGCCGGAAGGGCCAGAAATCATAATGCATCGCCAGAGAGCGCTGGTGCTAAGAATTTCGCTCAGGACTTGGGCATTGTGAATGAGGAAAGTGTTGAACAACCAGCTGTACTGACGCAGTTGGAACAAGAAAGATTCGGGGATTCTGAGAGAATCAGGAAAGCTAAAGCCCCTGAGGGGACTGAAAGTGCTGTGTGCACGAAGATAGAGAATACTGCGAGCATGTGGACGGAAAGTATTGCGAGTGCAATTGTACCGGAGCCGGACAGGTGTCTGTTGGCTGTCGACGAAATGTGGTGGGAAGAAGACGATGATCTATGTCTTGCCCACACGGATGAGGATTGGGGGAGCAACCAGCCAGACGATACCTGGTACATCGGCAAAGTCGATCATATGACTAGAAGCGGGCGGTACTTCAAGCCCCCACATCTAGATCAACCAGAGACGTCTGGGAAAGATAAGGAGGCGGAGAAACAGAAAGAGAAGCAAATCGAAGAAGAGGCTGTACTGAAGTAGTTGAAAAAGATACAGGCAGACATCTCCATCTGGGGACTGCTTATGGCATCGCGAGTGCATCGACAAGCTGTCTTATCGGCCATGGACAAGGCCAAGCTCTCAATAGACACCATGCCCGAATAGCTGGTGGGCTTAGTTTTTCCGGGAGGGGCTACCTCGATGTTGACTTTCTCCGACAAAGAATTGCCACCTGGGGGTGCGAACCATAACTAGCCACTCTACATCTCTGTGGAGTGTAGAAGCAAATGGATACCTGTGGTGCTTGTTGACACAGGGTCCGCCATCAATGTATGCCCGGCAAGAACTGCATATGCAATCGGTTTAAAGACCGCGGACTTTGTGCCGACAGCCCAGGTGATTCGGGCATATGACAACACAAGCAGAGAAGTCATGGGGACAGTGAAAATTCAGACCAAGGTTGGGCCGGGACAGCATGAAATAGACTTCCACGTCTTAGAGGTTCCTGCGACCGTCAATCTATTTTTGGGGCGGCCGTGGTTGCACCAAGTGAAGGCTGTTTCGTCCACCTTGCATCAAATGGTGAAATAACCCCATGGGAAGGGAGTAGCCATTGTTTTTGGAAATTCGTCGATCCATCCACCGCCAGAAGTATCTACGCCAGTTTTGGAAATTGAGCACGATATGGAGGATGTGTTCTTATCCGGTTTTATCCTAGCTGAGGCTCGGGTCGTGCAGAACATCTTAGCTGTTAATGAGGGGGTGTACGTCAGTGCTCAATCAGTATACCTCATGAACAAGCTTCAACATATCCCCAGGATGGGATTGGGAAAGAGCGGCCGGAAGGGCGTTGCAGCGTTGGCCGAAATGCCACACAACCCACATACCTTTGGCTTGGGTTATCTACCCACCAAAGAGGATTGGGTAAGGAAAGTTAAGGAGATGGCTGGGAGAGCCAGAGTGAAGCAGGCGGGGAAGCCTTTTGAGCTAATGCATAGACCTATTCAGGGTACCCTAAACGGACGCTTCGTCCGGGAGGGAGAGGACTTTCCGTTTTGTGGTTTCCTAGAGCCGTGGCTGAACGCGGAGAGGAAGCGCCTGCCAGGGCTTGAGATCTTCTTCGACCTGCAGTTATCTGGGGATGATGTTGTCGAAGAGCAGACGGACCCATTAGCTGAGGCTGAGCAAAGCAAGAAAGTGGAGTCTGAGGACGCCGAAAGTGAAATGGGGTTAGCACTGGCGTGTCTACTTTCAAATCCTCTGATCGAATAGAAGTGCTTGGGGGATAACTTCTCGATATGCGTGATTGGGAATGAAACGGCTACGGGCCTACCAGCAAACATTTTGGATGCATCTATCGCACCCTCTCTCATTTGGTAGTATGAAGAGGGATTTTTGTCAAGCAGCACCGGGTCAGGTAGTGAGCCGAAATTTGATTCCTCCGAATCTGTTGGGTCAGAATCAGGTCCCAGCTCGACTGAGTCCGAGTTCGGTATTCCAAGGGGTGATAACCCGGATACCATAGTCCTGTCTAGGTAGTCTTTTTCTTCCTCTTTTGAGTCTGTTGTAACCGAAGAATCGAACGATTTGGATGTGCTTAATGAGAATGATGTGGCTGTGGTTTCTGAGTACTTTTTTGTGCCCTTGATTATTGCATTAACTCAGACTTTCAAAATTTTGATGAAAACGACGAGGAAGAAATTCCTCCAGTTTTGCAACGCTTAATTGAACAAGAGCAGAAAAGATTTGTTAAACCCCTCAAAATTAAAGAAGAGGTCACCAAGCAAATTGATGCAGGGTTCCTGCTGGTATCCGAATACCCAACTTGGTTGGCCAACATTGTTCCAGTGCCGAATAAGGATGGCAGGATCCGAGTATGTGTGGATTTCAGGGATTTGAACAGAGCCAGTCCGATGGACGACTTTTCCTTGTCGCATATTGATGAGCTGGTGGACTTCACAGCAGGGCGTGCGTTGCTTTCGTTCATGGATGGCTTCTCGGGCTACAATCAGATAGTGATGGCACCTGAGGACCGGGAGAAGACTACTTTCACCACCCCATGGGGGATATATTGCTACAGGGTGATGCCATTTGGGTTGAAGAATGCTAGAGCTACATATCAACGGGCCGAGACCACAATATTGCACGACACGATCCACAAAGAGGTTGAGGGGTATGTGGACGACATGATTGTCAAGTCCAAAGAAAGAGAGGGCCACTACACCGCCTTGCAAAAGTTCTTTCAAAGGATCAGAGAATTTCGGTTGCGGCTGAATCCTCAGAAGTGTACGTTCGGTGTTACAAAGAGGAAAATGTGGGGTTTCGACACACGAGAGGTATCGAAGTCGACCCTTCCAAAATCAAGGCCATCTTAGAAATGCCACCACCAAGGACTGAAAAGGAGATGTGAGGCTTTCTGGGTAAAGTGCAATTCATAAGACGGTTTATCTCAAAATTAACCTTGACTTGTGAACCACTTTTTTGCCTCCTGAAGAAAGGAAAGAAATTCCAATGGGACGGCCGATGCCAAGCTGCTTTTGAACAGATCAAGGAATAATTACAGAACCCGCTTGTGTTGTCGCCGCTAGAGCTGGGGAGACCATTGATTTTGTATCTTTCAATAACTGAGACTACAATGGGCTGCATGCTCGCGCAAGAATCAGAGGACAAAGTGGAGAGAGCCATCTATTACCTGAGCAAGAAGATGCTGGAGTATGTGACTCACTACACATCGTTGGAAATTGCTTGCTTAGCCTTGGTATGGGCTACCAGGAAGCTGCGACACTACTTGTTAGCTCACTTTGTAATGTTGGTTTCAAGATTAGATCCCATCAAATATCTATTCAAGAAACCGGCGCTTACGGGTAGGCTAGCTCGTTGGTTGCTATTGCTTTCCGAATTCGATCTGAAATATGTAACGCGCAAGTCAGTCAGGGGAAGAGCGATAGCAGAGTTCTTAGTCGATCATCCAGTAGAAGGAGGTGAAGCAGTTGAGTACTTATTTCCAGATAAGGCCATTTTGCATATCGACGACGAGTTTTGGATGATGTATTTTGACGGAGCGTCAAACCAATACGGGTATGGGATAGGAGTGTTGCTGATAGCACCCAACAATTCCCGTATCCCTCTAGCCTTCAAACTCCAATTAAAGGCTTCACATATTGCGAAGTTTATCAGAAACAACATCATCTGTCACTACGGGGTCCCGAACGAGATCATTTCAGATAACGATTCCCACTTCAAGATTGAAGTGATTGACTTGTTGGAAAAATACAATGTGGCTTTTCATAAGTCACCCACCTATCGGCCGCAAACCAATGGAGCGGTTGAGGCCGCCAACAAGAATATCAAACACATACTGCAGAAGATGGTGGAAACCTACCGGGACTGGCCAGATAAGCTGCCGTTTGCTCTGTGGGGCTACCGGACTTCAATTAGAACTTCTACTGGGGCGACTCCGTATTCATTAGTTTATGGAATGGAGGCCGTTCTACCTATCGAGATTGAGGTTCCGTCTTTACGAGTGTTGGCTGAGTGTCAGATAGTCAAGCATTAACAGAAAGGCATTTGAAGAACTCATGCTCTTTGACGAGCGTAGACTGAAAGCACTGTACCATGTTCAAGGTTATCAGTGCAGAATTACCAGGGCTTTCAACAAGAAAGTTTAGTCCAAGAATCTGAAAGAAGGAGATTTGGTGCTCAAGGACAACCGAGCTCCCATCCACGACCCTAGGGGCAAGTTCAGACCCAATTGGACTGGTCCCTACATCATTAAAGCTATCTGGTTAGATGGAGCTGTGGTTCTGATGGACCTAAATGGCCTAGAGTTCTCCCAACCAATCAACATGGACAAGTTGAAGAAATATTATCCCTGAGAGGCTCGGTAGGCCGAAAACCCGAAAGGGCGACGTAGGCAAAAGTTAGAGCACAAAAAATTTGCAATTACAAAAACTGAGCTCGCAAGGTTGAAAACCCGCAAAGGGCGGCCTTGGCAAAAGTTAGAGCGTAAAAAGAGAGTGAAAATACTCAAGTGAACACGAGCCTGAACTACATAAGGCTTGATTCCTATCTTTGGGATACGTAGGCAACTTCATCCTGAAGTTCAGCCAAAAAATTTTCCCCGATCAACTTTGTCCATTTGATCATCTCGGCCATCTTTGTCTATTCAGCATTCAAGAGTTCGGTTATGATCTCCGGTGCAGTGCTTTTTTTTTCAGGGGCAACTTTCCAGTTCTTTGTCAAAATTGCGGGTACTATTCAGACTAGGGGCAACTTTCCAGTTGCTGGAATCTGGGGTTGTGCACCTCAATGACAGATCTCAGGCGTGTCCAGTTCTGATTCATATCGAAAATGGTTTTGAAAAGTTTTAATAAAAGTTGACTTTGTTCAAAATTAATCTTTTTACAACTTAGACCATTTTTGGACCAAAGCGGAAAATTTTCAGTACCCACAACCTTCAATTTTATTGATTTCAATACAGAATCCTCCTGCTCTTGCATACAAATTGAAGATGCTTTTGGTTACATTCATAAAGAAAACTTGAGAGTACTAATAAAGCAATAAATCCGGGGCATAGATAACTCAGGTGTTCCTGCGCCCCCTCCCAGAGTTGGTTGAAGCCTCTGATGCTAAAGTGGGCCCTTCCTGTGCCTCTTCATTGAGCCAATCCAAGCACTCGTCAGACAAAGTACAACTGAAAGTGGGAGCGGGGGCCAGGAGCTCTCTAGTCCTCCATGCTGTGGCATACCGGGCAAGCTGTGCACCTCGGACCGAATGCAAAGAGGTACTTTATCCTCGCGGCAAGTCTGATCATGTCCGAACTGGCGCCAGAACCGGAACGGAAAATAAAAGACACAGTGTGTCATGGCAACCAACTGAATCCCAGGTTGACGGGTCATGTTGTAACTCATTGCTGGCAGATTGAGCCAAGGGCAGCGCCAAGCGATGCGGTTTGTAGACAAACCGCACATCTAGTTGTACCACCACCCCTCATCCAGGGCATCGACCAGACGTTGTCGAAAAAAGTAGCCGCGAGCTGAGTATGCTGGGCAAGACTCCACAATCTGTAGCTTGTCCACCAACCACACTTGGGGAGGGATAAAAAATGAGAGAATAAAGAATAGAGAGATGTACGATGAGAGAAAAGTAAGAAAAGGTTTTTGTGAGAAAAACCGAGGCTGAGGGCCGAGTGATGTGAGTGTGGGAGTGTGGTTTGGAAATACTCTTCAGACCCTAGTCAGCGCCAATGATCCTCAGCTAGTCACCTGCAAAAATGCAAATGCTCCGGTCGGGGGTGCCGGAATTAGCACTCTGACGGACAAGTCAGTTCTTCTACTCAAGAAAGCTTGTTCACTAAGTTTCTAGTAGTAATTCTTGCATACCTCGTTTCAGTCCGTTGTCGCTATATTTATACTCGCCTCCTCTGATCCTCGGGGCCTGGGCCTACTTTTTCAATCATTACCTTTTCCACTATTCGGCTATAGGGATGCCCCACATTCGGCCCTTTATCCTATTCGGCTCCTTACCCTTGTGTGATAGAGGCCGACTATCGTTAAGCCTTCGAAATATACCTCCTTTATATTTGTCAATTATTCGGCTACCACAATTGCCCTCCGAACTCCCTATTGACGGTAGTCAATCGGCGTGTTTGGTTCAGAATTCGAGAAGTTTATCATCGCGCGGCTTCGCGTTCCCCAATACATGTCAGGGGGCGTGCGCTTCTTTGTCCGTCATTACGCTTTCCCGCTCTATTCATATGTATATCAGCATTTATTGCGATTTGAAATTTTGGTCCTTTCAATTCGTGTTTCGTTGATTTTCGGGGCTTTTGGAACGCCAATTGCATACCTCTCGTGACTCGCATTTTTCGCAACTTCTTCCGCCTTCCCTCATCTCTCGCTCTTCAGAAGTTTCCTTATCCCTTCTTTGTAATCCTATTTTTTCTGCTTGCTATTTTGGCTTCATGAGTATTTAGTTTTTACGCTAAGATGGCCAAACATTTGAAAGACCTTTCGAGGATCGTGTCTCCTGCTTCCATGACATTTTCTATTCTCGACGACGTCCACTTATCCCTTGTAACGAACAACGCTCTCGACATGGAGAGGGAAGATCAAAACACGATTGTATTCCTCTTTATCCATTCCGAGGGCGGGTTCGCTTCCTCACACCCACTTCTAGGGCCGTTCTCCACTATTGGGGTTTGATTCCTTCTCAACCCAACGTAAATTTCTTTCGGATCATCATGGGGGTTGTAGAGTTGAATCAATGCCTTAGGATTAACCTTGGGATTCCGGCCATTCGGCACTGTTACGCCTTAGCCAAATCCTCCGGTCGGCTGGGGCGATATTTCCTCAGAGCCAAAGATACTGACCATTACTTAGTGACTATACTTGCCAGTTCTGGTAAGCGGGTTGACGACGTGATGGTCAATGTCCGAGGTAATCGAGTTCTTCAAGGAAGAATCGCTGGACCCTATTCCTGCATATAAGGGTGACCCAGTTGCCACACAATGCCTTATATTTGTTGGTCTATCTCTTATTCGGCTCTTTTCTAAATCGCTTTTATCTTCTGCAGTAATAGGTTGAAGAAAGTTCGACTGTTGACGACGTGGTGGTTGGGAGATCAAGATCAAGATCAGATATTTCGGCCGCCCAAACTTACAAAAGCAAGAAAGGGCCGCCCATATTCTCCTTCGGTACGAACCCACTTACACTACTTTCTCGGCTGCAGATCACATTCCGATTCCAGTCGGCAATCAACAGCTTTTGGTCCTTATTTTCCCAAATTCAAAACCTTAGGCGACGGTCTCGCAGCCTTCCGATTCGGGAAGACAACAAAGTTGATGAGGTGATTGCCGATCCTACCGGGAGTTTATCGAGGTTGTAAAAGACGACGGTCAGATGCTCGCCATTCGAGGCCACCGAGCCGTCCGGTCGTGACGAGCGCACTTCTTCTGAGGATATTTTTGCGAACTTGGAGGATCTACCCGGCGATTTCTTTGAGGGTATGGCGAAGGAAAGCCTAACGCAGATGGCGCGTAAAAGAAATGCCGAGCGGATAGCCGCCCGAAAGAAGGCCGAATGCGCTGTATCGGACCCTAGCTTGATCGAACCTTTCGTACCCGTTTCTGAGGGGACGGTTGAGGTTGCTGCGTTTGATACGGACAAAGGTGGAGAACAAGCCGATGGGGAACGGCTGATTCCAGAGCAAGGCCAAATGCGTGGTGCCGAGGGGGAGGAGAGTCCGGAAGCTGGCCCCGCTAGCAAATGGCCTCGGCTTGAAGAACCGGACGTGGTCGCTCCGTTCGTCATCCAGCCAAAGATCAGGGATATGCCGATTTTATCCGACGCTTCGGCCATCGAGGATCCAAATGGCTCGAGCCCTGGCGGCTTCAATTTCTCTGCCGATAACACGACCTTTGGTGCGGCCGATGTTTTGGCGTTCTAGCCGCTTAATCGGCATATCTCGTAAGTTACCTTCATATTGCCCTTGTTTGTTAAAGGCGTCTAATCATATCGACTTGGTTTGCAGACGGCCGGAAGGATTGCCGATTTGGGCCGCCGCCTGCGTGGTGCCCTCGGGAGAGCTGACCATTTGCAAACGGAGCTGGAGGGTCAGAAAAGTAGGGCCGAAGTTCGAATTATGAGAGTGAAATGGAGAGCGGCGGGCAAGCGAGAAAGAGAGGCTCGCGTCGTAACGCCTTCGTGTTGATGCTGAGGGTAGGGCAAATGCGAGCGAGGAATCGCTCAATCTTTCCAAGAAGGCACTTGCTGAAGCGGAAGCTCAGTTAGAGGAGCTTAAGGCGGCCCGCGAGAAAGCCGTATCAGAGGCCTTTGAGGCGGGGAGAGGCGCCGCTCTGACGGAATATGTTGAAGAAGTATCCAAATTTGAGAATCGCGGGTTCAAACATGGGTGGCTCAAAGCCCTCGCTGCCGCTGAAGCTACATTGGATTTGCCAATCCCTTATGAGCAGGTGGATGTTGAGCCGCTTGAATCCGATACCGAAGAATGATCCGGAGCCGTTTACTGAGCAGGAGTCTTTTTGTTTTTTGTTTGTTTTTCTTTTTGGTTTAGGGTAGTTTTCATGTATAAATTGGTTGGCATTTGCGCGCAATTTATTAATGAAAATTTCCTTGTAATTGTTTGCTACCACCACATACTTTGTATGAAAGGGCTCTGTGGTTTAATTTTGATCTAGTAATTAATCTTGTAATTTTTTGTTACTACTACACGCACTTTGTATCAAAGAGTTCTGTGGTTCAATACATTTAGTAAAACGGCATTGCATATACTGTGGGGAAACCCTGATTTGTGAATCTGCCCTTGCCCCAGGGGGTTCATAAAAAGAATTCTAGTTGAATCGACTTGTGGTAATTTGGGGTACTTGGTCGGACAGTTGAGCGTGAGGATAACTTCTTGTGTACGAATGATTTTATCTAGAATTCTTCTAAACGAACCGTACGTAGAATATCGTTGAGCGTGGGCCGGATAACTTTACTGTGGCACGAGTGGTTTTATCTAGAATTCTTCTAAACAAACCGTACGTAGAATATCGTTTGTCCAAACTTTAGTTAGATTTTATCTAAAATTTATCCAAGTCGCCATCACGAGGGTAGAGAGGAAAAGATTGGTCAACATCCGGGTTCGCAGATTCAATTCATGTCCCATCAAAATCACCATTTGCAATTTCACCGCCTATTGATTTGGGCCCTCGATTGATGAGTTCGCCTTGCCCCGTGGGGTTTATGACAAAGGGATCAATTAGTGAACCGGTCAGTAGTTTAGCAATAACAGTTGATGTATCGCTTGCCCGAATCGCCTTGTCCCGCCGTTAATTTAGTCGGCGTCGGGCGCTGGGTCTCGCGATTAATGAACCCGCCGATCGTCGGCCTCTGCGAGTGTTAAATGATCAAAGGTGACTTTTAAGAGTCTGGTAGGTATCTGCTTGAGACTTCGAGAGAAGATCATTGTCGAATGTCAAACAAACTCTTCTTCAACAAAGGGGAAGCCAAGACGCCGGCCGAGCTTACGGTGATATGCATCGAGGTGAACACCGTGGCGCGCCGCGTCCGCGAATAAGAGTTCTATGGGTCGAGAGGCGTCAATCCTCGACGTCAGTAGGTCGCCCAGACGGATAGGCATCCTGGGGAGATCGCCACACGCCCAAGTCGAAAGGAGATCAGACGCGAATCCGTGCCCGTTAAGTTTTGCAGTATTTGTGAAGAATAAGCCCATGATGGAAGCGGACTCGATCGTTCGAGATCTAGATGTGGCGGTCGAGTTTGCTCGACAAATATTTCCTCCGGAAGTTCAGCAGTCAATGGTTGGTCGTCAGGACTACGAAGTGTTTCGCGAGGGCATTCACAGGGCGGTGAAAGGGCTCTATACGGCCTATGAAGTCGGCATGCGATTGCGCGCCGCCCGCCGAGAAATGGAGAAAAAGGATGAGCGTATCCGTAGTTTGGAGGCTCGCGTGGAGGCGGCCGAACGTGAGTTAAGAAAGATCAAGACGGCTACAGCACAACCAGCGGGGCAGGTGAATCCGATCGTGGAAGAGAGGGTTACCAGTCGGCTTATAAGCGCTGCCCTTGCCGATCGTGAAACGGCGAGCATGTTCGCATTGGAGTCCGCCAAGGGGAGGTCTTATGAAAAAGGTTTCCACGAAGGGCGCTTGGTTGGGATCCAAAAGACCAAGGAGAAGCTTGCCGAAGAGGTTTGCCGATGTGAAAACCGTGGGTTCAGGCATGGTTGGATCAAAGCAACTCAAGTCGCCGAATCTCTTCGCTTGTCAGGCATAAGTTCGACGTCACCTCTCTACCACAGTAAGGACTTTCCGTTTTCTGCTTTCGAGGTTGAGAAGAGCGAGGATGAGGGCGACGCCATATGAGTTTAATTGTAGTATGACTTTAATTGTTGTAAGGTTCGAACGCTGGTCGCGTTCGCAATTATGTAAAGTCGAGTATTTTTGAATAAAAGACGCTTTTTTGAAAATATCAAATTGTCATGACATTCGGCGTGTGGGTGTTTAACTTTATTGCATAAATGTTTGGATAGACGTGAATACATCAATCGACTCAAAGATATCAAATCGGTCGCGCCGACTCGTTTAGAGTGATCGCCTACATGTATAGGCCGCTTATTTTTGAATAAAGCCGCTTTTACGGTGTTGTTGAAATTTAAAGAGGCCGTGAGCCAGGGATCAGAGGGGCTACGGACTTAGCTCGAATGCCAGGTGTCTAGCCGATTGGGCTAGGTAATGTTTGCCCTTGCGCAATCTCTGCGGGTTTTAGCCAACCGCTGAGTGACTAGGTCATGGAGAATGTTGACCGACGCCTGTCTCGTGGGGTTTAGTGTTGATAAAATCATTCCGGGATTTGGTCCTCGAGATTGCGGCCATTACTGAGAATAAGAGCGGCAGGCGCTTTATGCAGTCGAACATATTTGCGAGGGATAATCAAGAGTTCTCACCATCAGATGGTGATGATAGTTGCAGGAGCGCAAGTTCCACCGACCTGGCGCCGATGGTTTGCGGCGGAGGATTCTCCGATGTGGGAGATGGACTGCTAAAAGGAGAAACTGGAAACACGTCAGCCTCCAAGTCGTTGAAGCAGATTGCCCCGAAAGGAGATATAACGATCGCTACCCCTAATCTCGCTTGTCTTGGATCTTGGCCTTGACATTGTCGATGGTGTCGGGGGCCCGACATACGCCGTTCCGCCGTTAGATCGATGCGTTTTGAATCGCGATGGTTGCTCAAATGATGGGTTGATTTGTCTTCGAAGTTAGAGATAGATATTGTAATGTTCGAACGCGGATTGCGTCTGTGTAACATTTGTTTTTTAAAATCAAATAAAAAGTGTTATTTCATATAGTTGAGTCTTACTCTGTGTCTCTTGTTTGATGGTTTGAGCACGTCATTTCGTATGGTTTGATAGCTTGCTATTATTTTGCTAAATAGATGTGCCGAATGAATGTTCCTGATCCCAAATTTTAATGGTTTGATTAGTTTGCTATCGGCCCTTGCCTTAGGCGGGGTACGAGTTTGACAGTCGTACTCGTAGGCCGGCTAAGTCACGCCCTCGCCGGCGGACCAATTCGTTGACAATGGGCACCGAATCTGGAGACTTTAATTTGGCCAATCGTGACATCCACGAAGGGCGCTCCGAATTCGGAGGCTTGTTCGGCCCTAAGGTGACCTGCACCAATGGGCGCTCCGAATCCGGAGACTTTAATTTGGCCAATCGCGACATCCACGAAGGGCGCTCCGAATTCGGAGACTTGTTCGGCCCTAAGGTGTCCTGCATCAACGGGCGCTCCGAATTCGGAGACTTTAATTTGGCCAATCGTGACATCCACGAAGGGCGCACCGAATTCGGAGACTTGTTCGGCCCTAAGGTGTCCTGCACCAACGGGCGCTCCGAATCTGGAGACTTTAAGTTGGCCAATCGTGACATCCACGAAGGGCGCTCCGAATTCGGAGGCTTGTTCGGCCCTAAGGTGTCCTGCACCAATGGGCGCTCCGAATCCGGAGACTTTAAGTTGGCCAATCGTGACATCCACGAAGGGCGCTCCGAATTCGGAGGCTTGTTCGGCCCTAAGGTGTCCTGCACCAACGGGCGCTCCGAATCCGGAGACTTTAAGTTGGCCAATCGTGACATCCACGGGCGCGCCCGGTCGGAGGCTTGTTCGGCCCTAAGGTGACCTGCACCAACGGGCGCTCCGAATTCGGAGACTTTAATTTGGCCAATCGTGATATCCACGAAGGGCGCTCCGAATTTGGAGACTTGTTCGGCCCTAAGGTGACCTGCACCAACAGGCGCTCCGAATCCGGAGACTTTAACTTGGCCAATCGTGATATCCACGAAGGGCGCTCCGAATTCGGAGGCTTGTTCGGCCCTAAGGTGACCTACACCAATGGGCGCTCCGAATCCGGAGACTTTAATTTGGCCAATCGTGATATTCACGAAGGGCGCTCTGAATTCAGAGACTTGTTCGGCCCTAAGGTGACCTGCACCAATGGGCGCTCCGAATCTGGAGACTTTAATTTTGCCAATCGTGACATCCACGAAGGGCGCTCCGAATTCGGAGGCTTGTTCGGCCCTAAGGTGACCTGCACCAACGGGCGCTCCGAATCCGGAGACTTTAATTTGGCCAATCGTGACATCCACGAAGGGCGCTCTGAATTCGGAGGCTTGTTCGGCCCTAAGGTGACCTGCACCAACGGGCGCTCCGAATCCGGAGACTTTAATTTGGGCCAAGGGGCTTGAAGGAGTGACAAAGAAAATCGACTTCCATTAAAATGTGGTACTAGTACAAGCATGAGATCCCACAAGTCGGGTCCGTGGATGGATCTTCACAAAATCTATGTTCGCACGGATTGCGGTGAGCCACGGATCACCTCAATGTCATGGTCGATTGGGAAGCGATAAGCCGATGGTAGGTGCTTGGGGATGCCTTCATGACGTGCAACTGGGCGCCCATGATGGCGTTATCACGGCGACTAAGCTTCACAACAAGGAATTCCCCGTCACCCGTTATCGAGCCCGCTCGAACAGGTAGCACGACCCTCCCCAAGGGGTACTCTGGATTCGTGTTGAAGCCGAATAGTGGCTGAGACGATGCAGATAGGTCAGACTCTTTGAGGCCGAGTTCAACAAAAGTTACAGAATACAAGATCTCCGAGGTGCTTCCCGGGTCTATAAGAATGTGTTCAACGCTAAAGCTAAACCGATGTAATTGGGCGACGGAGGATCGACGTGGGCGCCATTGTTCGATGAGGTCGGAGTCATCGAACTTAATTGTCGAGCTTCTCTGCCCGCCATTGACATGTCATGTTGCCGGGTATTAGGCGCGATTGATCGTATGCACGGTCGGGGACGCCCATGACCGTAGATTACGTGGATTACACCAAGCGAGGTGAATCCGTCTCAAGGCTAATGCTTTAGTTGGCCTTCCTTGCTCACGATCGATGCAATCGACCATCTTGCACCAGTTCCTCCAGATGATCCTTTAGGGCATAACAGCCTTCGGGCCGTGGCGTGATCTTTGTGGTATTCACATCGTCCCTCCTCCGTGTCGAGAGGTCCCACCATCTTTGACGGCCATTTGAAAAGCGGAAGGTCTTTGGACTTTGGTCATTATTGTCACGATCGGCCCGCTAACTCAGATACTTCTTGTCGGTTCGCCTTGAGCGTCTGCTGTCGACTTGTAGTTGTTCGTTCGTTCGATGGGAGCACTGATCGCTTGATCGGCGGGAGTCCCGCCTTTTGTCTCGCTTGGTTCGTTGCTGGGGTTCAGGGCTTGGCGGCGGCACGGAGCTGATCGGTCGAGCAATTTCTGGGAGGGCCGTTTTGCCGGATATTTGTCCTGCTTTTATCCTCAGGGCATCGTCTTCCACTTTACAATATTCTTCAACCTTCTTCATCAATGCCCAGACTGTTTTGGGGGGCCTCCGGGTCAGGGAACTACGCAGAGCACTGTCGGGATGTAAGCCCATTTTGAAGGCGGTGATGGCCATGGAGTCGTTGCAAGCATCGTCGACAAGGTTGAAGCACTCCCAATATCGTGCCGAGTACGCTCTGAGCGTCTCTCCCGACTGGATCTGCATGGCCCAGAGGGAGTCGGCCTGTTTCGGTTGTACCTCGTTGGTGATGAACCTGGCCCTGAAGGATTTCTGCAGTTGGCGGAAGCTTTTAATTGAGGCTGGCTCCAACTTGTAATACCACCTGACGGCTAGTGGACCTAGGCTGCTAGGGAATATTCGGCACATGAGGGCTTCATTATCTGCGTGCAGCGTCATGGCCTGTTTGTAATGACGGATATGATCGGTGGGGTCTGATTTGCCGTCGTAAAGAGTAAACGACGGAGCTTTGAATTTCTTGGGCAGGGACGCCCTTGCGATCCGTCGAACGAAAGGGTCGTGCTGGTCTTCCTCCTTTGAGCTGCTTCTCCTGCGCTTGTTCCTCGTTCGCGGATCCTTTTCGGACGAGCTGGAAGCTTCGGATCGTCCCTTTGCGTCGGACTCCGTGGATAATGAATTGGAGTTGCTATTGGTATCCTTTGGTCGGGCCCGAGGTCTTTGCCCGTCTGCCCTTGGAAGTTGCTCTGGTTCCTGGCGCATGGCCTCTCTAGATTTTGCTACCTCCAGGGCCAAGTCTTGACGGAGTCGTTCGTTCTCAGCGATCATGTTTTCGAGCCTCTGTTCGTTCTGCTTTGCTTGTTCCATGATAGCCTGCATTGCTTCTTGTGCTGAAGTTGTTGGCGAATCGAAGTTCAAGGCGCGTCGTGCCGCGATGGTTTCTTTTCCGAGCATGTTAGCTGGGGTGAGGTCTTCTTCCCGCGCGATCTCGTCGGTGGCTATCGGAGGATCTTCAGTCACGCCTTCCATGGATGTATTTGAGTATTCCCACAGACGGCGCCAATTGTGGGAGTGTGGTTTGGAAATACTCTTCAGACCCTAGTCAGCGCCAATGATCCTCAGCTAGTCACCTGCAAAAATGCAAATTCTCCGGTCGAGGGTGCCGGAATTAGCACTCCGACGGACAAGTCAGTTCTTCTACTCAAGAAAGCTTGTTCACTAAGTTTCTAGTAGTAATTCTTGCATACCTCGTTTCAGTCCGTTGTCGCTATATTTATACTCGCCTTCTCTGATCCTCGGGGCCTGGGCCTACTTTTTCAATCATTACCTTTTCCACTATTCGGCTATAGGGATGCCCCACATTCGGCCCTTTATCCTATTCGGCTACTTACCCTTGTGTGATAGAGGCCGACTATCGTTAAGCCTTCGAAATATACCTCCTTTATATTTGTCAATTATTCGGCTACCACAGTGAGCAATACATATATGAGATTGGGTGGGAAACATTACCTGCAATAGTAGTGGGCTCCCTGCAAGCCTAGCCGTCTCTCAGTATTGAAAAGCATCTAAGCCCATCAATGTCTCAGCCAATGTCATGGCAATGCAGCTCTTGCCCTCCTTCAAACCTTGGGCAACCTCGATCAACCGGACACTGAATCCACCAGAGCCCGGGGCAAGCAAGAAATGAGATAGCAAGCATAGGCAAAGCGCGTGTCGTCGATAACCCTGCTGATGATGGTCGCCGCGATCACCAGCATCAGAAAATCGGCAAACCAAGCTGGGGATGTCCTGCTCCCCGTCATGAATCAATGATCGAGCGTCATGCAAAGTGAGGCCGCACATTCGTCCTAAAGCTTGGACGTGGCCAAATCGGAGTTGAGGCAAGATCTCCTCATTGCGCTCGAACTCCACCAAAGCTTGGAAATCCTCGAAAGTAGGACACATCTCTTGCCCGTTAAAGTTAAAGACGTGTGTCACCAGATTCCAAAACCTTGCTGCGACATGGAGGAAAGGAAGATGCAGCGGAGTACGACCCAGCGTGAATAGTGCATTCAAGCCGACGCCCCGTAAGTTCAATTTTTCAGAGCCATCTAGAGAAGCAATTCAAGTTGTGAGATTTTGGACGAGAAACACCTCCATTTTGATGCAAAGCTGAGATGAAATGAATGAACCACGAGGCTGGAACTTTTAAAGAGGATAAGGCACTGTTCGGGGGACACGTGTCGAAAAATTGATGGTTGCTAAGCCAGGTGGTCGGCCGACCACCCCTCTCCCCTCCAATGAAAAAAAATTGGTCAGCTAGCTTCCCTAGGTGGTCGGCCATGGAGAGGGGTATGGCTTTGGTGTTGTCCTAGTCTCTAGAAGAAGGTTCCTAGCATTTCCATACATTAGGAGTGTTGAAGGTTCGAGTTTACCTCAGTTTCGGATGCGTTCCGTCACCCAGATCGTCCAAAATACATTTGTTTATCGAGTTGTTGTTAAGTCCTGCTTATTGAGTTGTTGTTTTTGCTTATCGAGTTGTCGCTTTGCTTACCGAGTTGTGTTTGCTTATCGAGTCGTTAGGTTTTGTCGAGTTATCGAGCTTTGTATATCGAGTCATTACTCTTTGTTTACTCAACGTTGTTGTGTCTTGCTTATCGAGTTGTAAACTTGCTAAGGTTTTGTTGTTTCTTAGTAAGTTAAGTTGTTTAGTTTGTTGCGTCAGTTCACTATCTGACTTGGCAATTTTCAATGCACAATTCCGTTCAATCTCATTTTCGTGCAAAATGGTGCGATGCAATGCTAAGAACATGAAATACAACACTTTTTGAACAAAAGCTGTTTCATTCCATCATGCTTCCTTTGTTACAACATTTTACAACAAGGGTACAAGTTTTACAAAAAATAAAACTGCCTAATAATGTACAATGTGCTATAACTACTAGTAAAAAAGGCAAATAAAGCAGGAACATCTGCATCAGTGCTCAAGTGCAAGAATAAGAGGCCCTCTTCATCCTCTTTGGCTGAGAAGTCCCAGCATCATCTCCACCAGCACCACCATCTGAATCGGAGCTGCTGTCCTCGGAATCCTTCTCGGCATCACTTCCGCCCTCAGAGCTCGACTCAGAGTCATCCTCTCTACCTGCAGATGTCTCTGACTGAGGATGTGTAGACTCCTCCTCCTCGCTGGACTCCTCTTCTATGACATGCGCTTTGCGTCCGCCTTGTCTGCGAGATGACTCCCCTCTCCTAGCTCCACGAGAAGGCCTAGATGGCCCAGCTCCTTGGGAAGGCCTAGATGGCCCAGCTCCTTGGGAAGGCCTAGATGGCCCGATCTGTGGCTCAGTATATAGCGGGGGCATCTGAAAAGAAAGAGTGTAATTTAAATGCATCAGCCAAAATATGTATACCAGATGCACAGATAAAAAAGCTACATGGAGTGGATGCATGCAAATATAGTTCATGAATGTGGTGTGTATCAGATGTGCTCTACACATACAGTCAATCAATGTAGTGAAATGTTCAAGTTCAGCATGTCATCAGAAGTATGATAAATGCAAGAAAACTAAAGAGTACCGGGAAACCGATGATCGACAGCTGCGCCTCTCTCTGCAAGACCATGCCCTCAAGTGAGGCCACCAATCCGAGCATCCCCTCCATGTACCCTCTGGGTGGCTGCAGATACAAGCTCAAATCATCAATGAATAAATGAGTGCCTAAGTATCTGAGTGATAAATGAAAAACAGTGGAACATACCGGTGGTAAGTTAGGATCACTAACGTATGGGTGACCAGGCATAGGAGGCTCTATCGGAATCGGGTAAGAAGTCCCGTATCGCCATCCTGTCAACCCAGTCGGAGTATCTAGCCATCCAGGGTGATGATAAGTCGAGAATCGGGGGACCATCCCCCACCCCTCGATGTGCATCGGGTCGAAGGAATGTCTCTAGCTCAGGCACGACTCGATGATGGCATGCCAGCAAACCTCCTCGTGGGAGTACGGACACCTGTCAATGGAGGCATCAAGTATGTATGACGGTAAGTCGCATACTCCCTTTCCTCGAAATGTAGCAATACGTCGGTACCCAACATGGCGCTGTTGACATCCTGAGGAGTGAGCCTCTCAGTGGATCGCATATCATCCGAAGGTGCTGAGGGAACACTCTGCTCGGGGAAGCCCATGGTCTGGTGCAGGAAGCGGTCCCCTAGGAACCAGGCCCTGCCGGCTGGCCCCTCAAACAGGATCCTATACCGAGAAGCAGCCCGTCCTCCAGCAAACTGAATTCGGATGTCTCCACCCAAAGGCACCCAGGGCTGCCATGTGATCTGCGGATAACCAATGCATAAGCCGATTAGAAATTGTAAATGTGCAAGATAAATCAAAGATGAAAACATGGAGAACTGAGAGTTCTGAATTACCTCTGTCGGCCGCACTGTGTCGAAAAACTGCCACAGGTAGGGGAGAATCTCCCGAGCTCTCGGCCGGTACTGGCCCTAAAAAACGAGCGAATACGGAATCATGAGAGGCACCTCCACCTCAAGCTCCAGGGCTAGCGTCGGAAAGTATGCGAAAACCCATAGCTGTTGAAAACAGGGCAAAAGCCATCAGAATATAGAATGCTGAGTGCAGAATGTGAATACAGAATGTACAGAGAATACAGAATGCTGAGTGTAGAATGTAAATACAGAATGTACAGAGAATGCAGAATGCTGAGAGCGAAATGCAAAGTACAGAATGTAAAATGTGCCGTGTGTGCAATGTATAGATAATGAAAAGCAGAAATGTGAATCAAAAGGGCAGAAAGTACCTCCCAGGCTCTTCAATAGCCGCCAACTATGTTCCCCCGTCCGCGGAAGGTTGCACTCATGTAGCAATAGAGGGTAGGTAAGCTGGCGCCACCACAGTCATACTGACTGACCTACGAGAGGTCTACCAAGGCACTCAGCAGATATAGCCCAACAGTGTTCCCCCTATCGGAGAATAGAGTAGTCCCGAAGAGGAACATCAAAAACCCTCGGGTGTACTGTGTTATCTCCTCGGGAGTCTCGGGCACCCACCCACTGAAATGTGAGGAAAACCAAGCATAACGGACTCTGCCCAAAGATCTGTCAACTGGTGAGCGAGCTCCCAAAAGATAGATCCAAGCGATCTCCCACTTGCCCATATCCTTATCATAAGGGACTGTCCAGGCTCCCACATTAAGGCCTGTCAGCACAGCAAAGTCGAACGGGGTCATAGTTATGTCCTTGGTAGCTGAGAAATAGAAGGAGTTAGTGGTGTCCCACCATCTCTCTACAAGGGCGCCCATCAATGTCCTACTAGCAGGATAGCGAGATATCCTAGTACAGAAGGGTCCGAACGCCGCCTGGCCAACCCAATCATGAACGGCCTCCGGGAGCTCCGTGTACCACTCCCTCGCAATGATGGAGCCATATCCTCATGTAACACGGGAAGACACCTGCATTCATAATGAGCACATGTATTTAGTTTCAGAATGAAATGAATAAGCTGCGTGTGAATGAAATGTACGAGCTGTGTGCAAATCAAATCAGATACAATGCTGTGGACTGTTTGTTCAGTAGTGGGCTGCGTGCAAATGCAATTTGTGAGCTGTGTGTTCACCCCAAAATTGTAGAGTCTTTACTCTCCTCCATATGAGCCCAACTCAAGCCCTCAAGTTATTGATGTGAAAGGGGCATCTCAAGCCTCTCGATCCTTGTCCACTTCCAAACCCATTGCCACCCAAACATGACCCTACCCAGTACTGTATCTTCCATCAATAACATGGCCATCCCAAAGACATGTGCTACCATCTACATCATGAGATTTAGGATCTCATCGACAACAAAGTCATCGCCCCACTCGCAAAACCAAACGTAACAACCAACCTACTTCCTGCACATATTGAAGTCCCCCCGTCCAGAAATATTAACCACACCCATGCACTACCGCCCACCTTCAACCCCAACATATACATTACCTTATCCCACCTAGCAAAACTAGAAGTGGCCATTCCAGAAGACACAGACACGTGTATGATGGATTTAATACCACAAACCCCACCCACATCTGTGGTAGTAGAAATAGAGAAAGAGAAGAATGCACTAAAGGCAGGGTCACCTGATACCCGTGTCATAGAGATGGGGGACTCGCTTGTGGAGGAGTATGATCCCAGCTTATACATTGTGGCCATCAATCAGCCAAAGCCCGTGGTCATACTGCTAGATTTTCTCAACATTAATGCTATCGGGGAAGACCAAATGGCACAGAATCAGAATGAGTGGCCCGAGCAAGGCCTGTATGACTTAGAAAACCTAGAGGGGGATCTAGCAGAATTAGAAGAGGATCTGGAGGATCTTTGCTTCTTCAAGGAAGAAGACATAAGCTATGTACAGATGGAAAGGTGGGACCTGAGCCAGCTAGAAACTAGCAATGGGTGGTTGAGTAAGGAAGAATCCAATATAGAGGAACAAATAGGAGAGATCGGACGAGAATAAGAAGTTACTGTTAAGGGTAAGGCTGAGGCTGCACCTCTTATTGAGAAGGAATAGGCACTGGAACAGTTTCAAAAGGAAATGATAGAAGAAATCCAAGTGAAGATAGCTCTAGAACAAGGCAAAGGAAAAAGGAAAAGAGAAGGTGAGTCCACAACTGTAGACGTCACCAAACGCATCCCGGGGAAAGGGAGTGCGTGTCCCCCCCCCCTCCGTTCTGGTTCGATATTGGGTCACTACAGTTCGAAGGACTCAAATGTCACGGTTCTTGATCTTGAACCAAAGAGTCCAAATTCGGCAAATCGTTTTGAGAAAACAGATTTTTTTGAAAGAAGTGCCAAACATGGACTGCTTTGCCAGATACAGAGTCGCCACCTAAATATTTTATTATGGGAAATTTAGGAAACCCTGACTCGGTGCCAAAAGGCCACGTGTCCGTCATCACCAAAGTTGCCTCGGCTCGGGAACTTGGGTACGATTAGAAGGTCACTCGTGAGGACCACTTCGCCGCCGTCAAAAGACCGCCTCTACTAACCATGATATCTCGATTTTGAAAACATTGTATGTTCTATTAGGTTATTAGCCTAGGTTACTATGTGATCGCGACGACATACAAGTATAGATGAATCGAATTGGAACAAAACATTTCATGTTTGTTTGTTTGAAAATGGTTTGATGGTGCTACCCGCAAGTAGGCTAAGACGCGGATTTGCCACCCTCGGGTGGGCCTAGAAAACAATGATTTTGCCACTATCTAGTGGGCTTAAAACAAACATTTGATGAATTGTCCCAATCCAAATAACTCAACCTCCACCCACAGGCATTCAAGGCAGTTATATTACATAAGCACATAGCCTCATGGTAAGCATGCTATTCATGGCAGTCACTCACACGCATGCAAGGATGCTAAAGCATAAAACTCACCGAGTACTCCACGCCAAAATAGAAGCTCGTTAGAAATCCATGCATGGACCTAAGCATACTGAAATGTCTAATGCGACACATGCAAAGATGCAAACTATAGCAGGCTCGGCTATTCTAAACATGGCATGTGAAATGCAACAACTAACATGTATTCAATTTGGAATTGAAATACAAATGCAGTTTGTATGATGTGCCGAGCCCGGTGCGTGCAAAACAGATGGATGATGCAAACATGCTGTCATACTGTATGCTAATGGAAACGTGCCCTATATCTAACCATCGTAAGCGGGTAAATAAAAGGGAAGAAAGACGTGGGGTTGGAAGACATACATCACACGCACGCATACTTATTACAGTTATGCCCTCGCGCAGAGGGTCCGAATAAATATACAGTCCGAATGTCCGAATAATAGAAAAAAGTACAGTCCGAAATAATACAATCCGAATAATATACAAATTCCTAATTAATTAACAAATTAACTAAGAAAGTCAGAAGCGGCATGCAAGCCGAGGACCGCTTATACTTCCGGATGATGAAATGATGCATGCCGGATGCCTTTGCGCTGAAATCCACGGTGCCCGATTAGCCTCTGTTTGCATTTTTCTTGAAATGCGTGCGAGTTCAAAAGTTCTTGATTCTTCATTTTATCGCAAGAGAGAGCAGAAAGGGCATAGCAATGTATTTCACAAATATATGCATGCCTCGATCCTCGTGCCACCAATCACGCATACCGATGCATGATGGCCGAGGAAAAATGCACAACTCAATATGGAATGAATGCACGAAACTACAACAAAACCTAAACTCCATCATGGATAATCCGGAGTGTGGTGACTGGGAATTGAGACACGTTAAAGTCACTCGAGTACTGAAACGAACCTCGTTTCCGTGTCTGCTAACTCCTATTCCGAACATGATGCAATATGCATGATATGCATGAATGCAATCTAAGATACAACCTAGTACACAATGCGAATGAAAATGAGATGCCTCGAAATGCGTGCACACGGGCACGCAAATCGAGAAAATGTATGAATGCAATGCAAATAGACATGAATGTGATCTAATATATAATTTAGCATGCACAATGCTATGAAAATGAGATACCTCAAAATGCCTGCACGCGGGCACGCAAACCGAGGAAATGCATGAATGCAATCTAAGATACAACCTAGTATGCACTATGCTATGAAAATGAGATGCCTCGAAATGCGTGCACACGTGCATGCAAACCGAGAAAATGATTCTAAGGCATAAAATGGCATACACAATGCAATATGGGCTTACACTAACATGAGAGAGCCTCAGCCACACTCACATAAGAGGCCGATAGACGAAAATGAGATGCCTCGAAATGCGTGCACACGGGCACGCAAACCGAGGCAATGGCATACGGAATGCAAAATGGACTTACACTAACATGAGTGAGCCTCAGCCACACTCACATAAGAGGCCGATAGATGAAAATGAAGTGTCTCGAAATGCGTGCCCGTGGGCACGCAAACCGAGGCAATGGCATACGGAATGCAAAATGGACTTACACTGACATGAGTGAGCCTCAGCGACACTCACATAAGAGGCCGATAGATGAAAATGAAGTGCCTTGAAATGCGTGCCCGTGGGCACGCAAACCGAGGCAATGGCCCTAAGGTATGAAATGACATGCAAATGAGATGTGGCATATGGCATATGGAAAATGCAAATTTCAGCAGCCAAAATGATGCAAAAACAGCCCCTGAATTATAGCAAAATTACACCCGATGCCCGAAAGGCTATGCTAAGTGCCCGAAATGACTTGCAGCTATGCCAAACATGCACAATATGGACATGAAGTGTAAATACAGATTCTAGGCAGCCCCTAGAATAGCATTTTTCCAGTGCGAAGCAAGGCCAAACAACAATCAAAAGTATGGCAAAAATAGCATGCAAAAATGGGGGAAAAGAGGGGAACAATGAAGCAGGTGGTATACGCAATGCTCAAACTGAAAAATACAGTTCTACAAAATTGAAGAGTGACCAAAAATATGAACATTTACAGCTTATGACAACCCCCAAAACAGTATGTAGATATGCTCAACATAGCATGCAAAATATGAGCCAAAAGAGGGCTATAAAGAGAGGTATACCAAGCACTCACCAAACCAGCAAAGACCCTTAATAAAATATGAGAAGAAGGCCAAAATATGGATATTTTCAGTAGTGATTATGGCCGAAAACAGAATCTAGATAGGCCTAAAAAAGCATGCAAAAATGGGAGCCAAAGAGGGATATAAAGGAAAGCACAACATGGAGACCCCCAACAAGGTTGGTCCCTTCTACAATGTTGTATAGGGACACAAAATAAGCTTACTTACAGTTTAAGGCATGCTCCAAAACAGATTACACACAGGTCAAACAAATCATGCGAGTTTACGGTAAATACAAGAGATTATGAAGCAAGTGCATGATAGAGAGGCCAAACAGGGTTGAGCCCTTCTTCAATGTTGAATAGGGGCTCAAAATAGGCCCACTCTCAGTTTATATCATTCTCGAAAACAGATCACTCACAAGCTAGATGAAGCATGAAAAAACAAGGGCAAAACATGGATTCAAAGCAAGTGACATATGGAGCATGAAAACAAGGTTTAGCCCTTCTTCAATGTTGAAGAGGGGCTCAAAATAATCATAATATCAGTTCATGAGATGCTCCAAATCAGATCACACATAGGCCAAATATTCAATGCAAAATAATGGCATATAAGAAGGATATTGAGACAAGTGGTATATAGAAGTGCCAAACAAGGTTGAGCCCTTATTCAATATTGAAGAGGGGCTCAAAATAGGCCTAAACTCAGTTATGGTCAGAGCCCAAAACCACAAGAAAATAAGGTAGAAAAATGATGCAAAAAAAGTGCTAAAAAAGGGGAAATAGTGACTTACCCTTGAAAACTACACTTTGGTTGCTTCTTGGCTTGAGTTTGCTGCTTCTTAGCCTCTGAAAAACCTTCCCTTGCTGCTGGAATGGAAGTGGTGAAGGTAGTGCTTGGTGTTGATGAACAAATGGCACCAAACTTAGGGAAAATGAGAGAGATGGAGATGGAGATGTGTATGTATGCTTGAGGGAGTTTTTCTAACCCTAGGGACTGAGTTGGGAGGCCCCTTATATGGGCAAAAGAGGGTGTAAAGGTGGAGGAAATGCACCCAAGCTTTCCTCCCAAAATATCCATGGATACAAATCTTTTCAGAAACAAATATACAATTGTAAAGTATGCCGAGAGGATGCAGTAGGCTAGCCACCTTTATTGGAGGTGGCCGATCACACCCTCAGCCGGCTAGGGCAAAAAGGAAAGTTGGAATTGTGGCCGAGCACCAAAGGGTGGTGTCCTCCCATATGTGTACAACAAGGCCTGTGGTTGGAATTTTGCAACTCAAGCAGAGAGACAACAAGCCACTTCTCGAGAGGTCCAAAATGAAAAGAAGAATTCTTGGCGAGCACCATTTTTAGGGTCCTCCCATGTGTGTACCACACAAATATGTGGTTTCAGCTCGAAGAAAATGGCCCTAGGGTGTTCAACATTAGCCCGGAAGTGAGAAAAACGGGCCCCAGGGGGCGCCGAAAGAGCATAACTAGTTGCTGAGACAATTGCTAGGAGCCCACCCCGGACCTTCCTTATGATAAAACAGAGGTACACCAAAATGAACAAAACCGATGCAAAATGAATGCTCGTGCCAAAATCGAGGTTCGGGGCCCGAAAACCGGCCGTTAAGCACCGAAAGTGGTGTTTGGCCACGAAGTGGGTATCTAAGACCCCAGTGTCCCTCGTTATGACAAAACAAAGGTAACTTCCAAGAATGAACAAAAACCGATGCGAAACGAATGCTCGGGGGGCCAAACCGCGAGGTTCGGGGCTTGAAAACTGGCCGTTAAGCACCGAAAGTGGTGTTTGGCCACAAAGTGGGTATCTAAGACCCCAGTGTCCCTCGAAAGGGAGTAAATAAGATGCATGCCAAAAACCGGAGGAATCGGAGATGGTTGGGTGGTCCCGAACCAAGGCACACGGCCTGACGGCTCCGAAAACCGGGAACCGGGCTCCGAAATGGGCAAAATGGCCTACGGCCACGAAATGTAGCCCACGGCCACTGGGAGATAGTCTATGGGACCTCTCCCTCCCCTCAGGAAGGAAAACTGAGAAAACCGAGTCTGGTTCGCAAACCAAGACAAAGCATAGAAGAGAGTTTGGAAGTCCGGAGGCAGGGCGCACGGCCGCGACTCTGAGACTTCTGAACGAGCACAATATACAACATCACCGAGCGCTCAATCGGTGACGTCTGAGTCTTAAGGTCGGTCAAAAATGAGGTGTCTACAACAACCGAAAGAGGATCTTGAGGAAACTCAAAAAGTACCAAGATGTTGAAACTTGAGCTGTGGTGGAAGAAGAATGGCATGATAATGGAGCACATGACGTTAATATGCTCCAGATAAAACCTAATGCAAGCCCAGCCATGACTGTAGGAGAGTGGTGGGGAGACAGTAACCTGAGTCACGCATACACTGACGAGGGTTCGAAAGTTGATACCTCAGATGACACCTGGTATACTGATGAGATCAATCATATGACCCGGAGTGGTCGGTACTTCTAACCCATAGCGTTAGACCAGCCACAGACCTCTAGAAAGGAGGTCGAGAAAGTAAATGAGAGGGATGTGAAGGAGAACATGGTCTTGAAACAACTTAAGAAGATTCAAGCCGACATATCCATTTGGGGACTGATAATGACGTCTCGGGAGCATAGGCAAGCCCTGCTCGAAGCAATGAACCGAACCAAACTGCCCATTGACACCACCGCTGACCAATTGGTGTCATTTGTCACCTCTGGGGACGTTATGCCAGTAGCATCCTTCATGGATAAAGAATTGCCTCCCGAGGGCGCCAACTACAACAAGCCTTTGTATGTAACCTTGGAGAGTCGAAAAAAGTGGATTCCGGTGGTATTAGTAGATATCGGGTCAGTGATCAATGTGTGCCCAGTCAGAATTGCCTATGCCATCGGTTTGAGGGTGATTGACTTTACAGCTATGACCCAAGGTGTCCGAGCTTATGATAATACAAGCTGGGATGTCATGAGAACGTTCAAGAGCAATATCCTGATCGGCCCGTCTAAACATGAGGTAGAATTCCATGTCATGGATGTTTCGGCCACATTCAACCTACTACTGGGAAGGCCCTAGCTCCATCAAATGAAGGTTGTGTCATCAACAGTCCATCAGTTAGTGAAGTACCCCTTCAAAGGAAGAATTTCCACCGTGTATGGTAACTCTGCAATCCATCCTCCCCAAGGAACTACTACACCACTACTAGAGATCATACATGAGGAAGAGGACATGTTCCTTTCTAGCTTCTCTCTGGCAGAAGCCTGGTCGGTCCAAACCATCATGGTAGCGGGCGATGGAGATTATGTGAGTGCGCAATCCATATACATGATGAACAAATAGGGGCATATGCCCGGGTCAGGACTAGGCCGAAGTGGTAGACAGAGAGGTACTATTGCTAAGAAGCTAAGTCATAACCCCCATGCTTTCAGGTTGGGATACAAACCTACCGCTGCAGATCGGAAAAGGAAAATGCAGGAATTAAGAGAAAGGCTGAAGGCAAAGAGGAACGGGAAGTAGTATCAGTTAGTCCACAAACCTATACGGGGAACCCTGAATGTACGCTTGTCCACAAGGGGAAGATTTCTCATTCTGTGGATTCCCAAAACCTTAGTATGACTGGGAAACAAAGACTAGGTATTCAAGGTTCGAGATCTTTTTCGGGCACCAGTTACCGGAAGAGGAGAATGTACAAGCAGATCTAACCACCAGAACAAATCAAAGAAGGATTGCAAACCTGGACATCGAAGAGAAGGAGTTGTTGGGAAAGGCACTATTTGACTTGCTGATGAGTTTTACTACTGGAGATAAGACCACCAACTTGAGGGATAGTTTTACTACCTCAATGATCGGGGATACCCCAGCAACGAATTTCTCCAATTTTATCGTAGATGCATTTGAGGCTCCACGTCTGGTCTGGAAGTTTGAGCAAGGCGTCATCAACAGTTCTGAATCGAATAGTGAGTCTGGATCTGATTCCACGGAGTCTATGGAGTCGGAGTTAGATTCGAGTTCTCTTGAGTTTGGTATACAGGAGTGGTAACGGATGCCAAAGTCTGTCTAGGTTGTCTTCGGGTTTTCTTTTGAGTCCATTATGTATCAAGATCCGGACTTTTGAATAGAAATGCTGTGAATGTTGCCTATTTCTTTGTGCCTTTGGTTTATTGTACTGATCTTAATTTTCAAAATTTTGACATAAACGAAGAGGAAAAAATTCCTTGGGTTTTGAAAATTTTGGTTGATCATGAGGAGGAGAGGCGTGTTAAGCCCTACACAGATGAAATCATATCAATTAACGTGGTTACTGAGGAAGTTCCTTGCTTGGTTCAGATCGAGTCCACGTTGCCTTCGGAGGAACTCAAGCGTTTAATCGTTTTATTAAAAAATTTCAAAGATATTTTCGTGTGGTCCTACGAAGACATGCCTGGAATCGATCCTGAGATTGTACAACATCGGATCCCTTTTGACCTCGAGGCCTGGCTAATTAAAGAAAAGCTGCATAGAGTTTGCCCGTATTGGGCTTTAAAGATTAAGGAAGAAGTTACCAAACAGATTAAGGCAGGGTTCTTGCTTGTATCTGAATATCCGACGTGGTTGGCCAATATTGTTCCAGCCCCAGAGAAGGATAGCAGAATCAGAGTTTTGCGTCAACTTCAGGGATCTGAATAAGGCTAGTCTGAAGGATGATTTTCCACTACCGCATATTGATGAGTTAGTAGACTTCACCGTGGGCCATGCATTGCTCTCGTTTATGGACGGATTTTCCGGATATAACCAAATTTTGATGGCACCCGAGGATAGGGAGAAGATTGTTTTCACCACTCTGTGGGACACTTATTGTTACCGAGTCATGTTGTTTGGGTTGAAGAATGTTAGGGCCACTTATCAGAGGGTTGCAACTACCATTCTGCATGACATGAACCACAAAGAGGTTGAGGTGTACGTAGACGATATGATTGTCAAGTCCAAAGATCAATAGGGCCACTACACCGCCTTAGAAAAATTCTTTTAGCGGATCAGAGAGTACAGATTGAGGTTGAACCTACAAAAATGCACCTTCGATGTAACAACAGGAAAAATGTTGGGATTTTTAATCACATAGAGAGGAATTGAGGTAGATCCTTTCAAAATCAAGGTCATCTTAGAAATGCCACCACCAAGGACTGAAAAGGAGGTGCGCGGCTTTCTGGGTAAAGTGCAATTGATAAGATGGTTTACATCAAAATTGATCTTGACTTGTGAACCACTGTTTGGTCTCCTGAAGAAATGAAAGAAGTTCTAGTGGGACAATCTCTGTCAGTTCGCTTTTGAACAGGTCAAACAGTACCTGCAGAATCCACCTGTGTTATCACTACCAGAACCGGGAAAACCGCTAATCTTGTACCTGATAGTGACAAACTTAACCATGGAGTGTATATTAGCTCAATAGTCGGGGGCCAAGGTGGAGAAATCCGTTTACTACTTAAGTAAGAAAATGCTGGATTACGAAACCCGTTACACTCTCCTTAAGAAATCTTGTCTAGCCCTAGGTTGGGCTACCCGGAAGTTAAGGCATTACCTGTTAGCTCACTTTGTAATCCTAGTTTCGAGATTAGATCCTATCAAATATCTTTTTAAGAAACCAGTGCTTATGGATAGGCTAGCTTGCTGGTTGTTTCTTCTCTCCGAATTTGATTTTATATATGTTACACGCAAGTCTATTAAAGGGAGAGCTGTAGCGGAATTCCTAGCAGATCACCCAGTAGAGGGGCATGAAGCAGTGGAATACCTTTTCCTAGATGAAGATATTCTACAAATAGAAGAGAGAACGTGGACGATGTACTTTGATGGAGCAACTAATCAATACGGTTATGGGATCGATGTGTTGCTAATAGCACCTGATGACACCCATCTACCCTTAGCCTTCAAACTCTGGTTCAAAGTATCCAACAACGAAGTAGAGTATGAGGCATGTATCGCTGGCTTAGAAGCTGCCCTGGAACTAGGGATAAAAAGGTTGGACGTTATCAGGGATTCGAACTTGGTTATGTCTCAAGCCAATGGAGATTGGCAGGTTAAAGAGGAGAAAATGAAGGTTTATCATCAGGTCTTGGACATGCTGATTCTGAGGTTTGAGAAGTTAACGTTTACCCACTTGCTAAGAGAGAACAACCGATTCGCTGATGCACTAGCAACTCTATCTTCCATGGTAGACATTCCATTGGGAGTCAGGATGAATCCAATCATTATTGAACAGAGGTATACGCCAGCCTACAAAACCATTGTTGCAATAGATGAGGCTTTAGATAAGAACCCCTGGTATTATGATATCTAGAATTTCTTAGAAAATGAGGTGTATCTGCTAGGAGCAAATGCCAAGTACAAAAGAGGAATACAGCGTTTAGTAGTTCAATTCATTATCTGTGAAGGCAAACTGTACAAAAAAGGCCATCTGGGAATGCATAAGCTATGCGTCGAGAGAAAAGAATCAGAGCGCCTTATGGAGACCATTCACGAAGGAGAGTGTGGAGCCTACAAGAATGGTGTGATGCTCACCCAAAAAATCCTTAGACAAGGTTACTACTGGTCAACCATGGAAGATGATTGTATTGGTTCTGTTCGGCGCTGTCACAAATGCTAGATTCATGCTAATCGTATGAACATTCCGCCGTTGAAGCTTTACAACATGACTTCACCATGGTCATTCTCTATTTGGGGGATAGACGTTATCGGCGCAATTATGCCAAAAGGGTCAAACGGGCATGAATTCATTTTGGTAGCAATCGATTACTTCGCAAAATAGGTGGAAGCCCAGTCTTACTCTGTATTGAAAGCATCGCATGTGGCTAAGTTCATCAAAAACAACATTATATGTTTGTATGGGGTGCCCAATGAAATTATCTCCGATAATGGAACGCACTTCAAGAAAGAGGTGATAGATTTGCTCAAAAAATATAACGTGGCTTTCCATAAGTCATCAACCTATAGGCCACAGACTAATGGGGCTGTTGAAGCTACTAACAAGAATATCAAAAGAATTCTGCAGAAGATGGCGAAAATCTATAGAGACTGGCCAGATAAATTGTCATTTGCTCTCTGGGGCTACAGAATCTCAATCCGAACATCTACAGGAGTGACCCCCTATTCTCTTGTCTACGGGATGGAGGCTATTTTGCTGATCAAAATTAAAGTGCCCTCGCGACGAATTATGGCTAAATGTCAAATAGCAGAAACAAATTGGCAGGAAAGAAGGTTTGAGGAATTGATGTTGTTTGATGAGAGAAGACTAAGAGAATTATATCATGTCCAGGGCTACCAACGTCGAATTGCTAGGGCTTTTAACAAGAAGGTTAAGTTCCGAAATCTCAACAAAAGGGACATGGTACTGAAAAACAACTAAGCTCCCATTCATGACCCTAGGAGCAAGTTCAAACCTAACTGGACTGGTCCTTACATCATCAAGTCAATCTAGTCAGGAGGGGCGATTATTCTTATGGACTTAGATGGGCTGGAGTTCTCGCAACCGATCAATATGGACAAGTTGAAGAAATATTACCCCTGAGAGGCTTGCTAGGCCAAAAACCCAAAAGGCTGACCTAGGAAAAATTTAGAGCATGAAAAATTAGAAATAAAGATAAATTAAGCTCGCAAGGTTGAAAACCCTAAAGGGCAGCTTTGGCAAAAGTTAGAGCGTAAAAAGAGAGAGTTAATACTCAAGTGTACTTGAACCGAACTACGTAAGGCCTGATTCCCATTTTTGGGATACATAGGCAAATTTATCCTGAAGGTTTCCTAATCAAGTCCTCCTTGTTCATCATCTATTAGTTCGGTTATGCTCCGTATTTCAGGCAGAAAAGCTGAGTACAAAACAGCAGTAATGATACATAGCCAGAGGCAGTTATGATTTCTTTTGATTCGGGATTGTACATCTTGAGAATTGATTTTCTGCGTGTTAGGTGGTGATCGCTTCCGAAAATTGTTTTGGAAAGTTTTAATAAAAGTTGATTTTGTTCAAAATTTTACCCTTTTACAACTTGGACCATTTTTTGGGACCGAAAGGTAAATTTTCAGCACTCGCAACTTTAATTTTATTGATTTCAACACAAGTACATTCTCCAAACTCTTTGATTCGGATCAAAGCTGCTTTTTACATCTTAAACTTGAAAAGAAAAGATCAAAGTAAAACTAGGGGCACAGTTGAGTTAGGTGGCTCTATGCCAAAGATGGTCCAACCTCTGCCTCCTCTTCAAGCCAAGCCAAACACTCCTCAGACAAAGTGTAACTAAAACTAATGGTAGGGGCCAGAATCTCTTTTGTCCTCTAGGCTACAAGATACCGGGACAGATGCGAGGCTTTGGCCAAAAATGAAGCTGTGCATTCCACTCCCTCATCTAGACATATCTGATCATGCCCAAATTGGCGTCAAAACCGGAGAGGAAAATAGAACATGCAATGTATAAGGCCAATTAACTCTACACCCGACTGTCAGGACATGCCATAGCTCATCTCGGCTAAACTAAACTAGGGGCAACGCCAAGGTATATCAACTGCAGACCAGCTGCACATCCAATCACACTATAAACCCTCTGAAGGGAAATCTATTAGCCATTGGCGAAAGAAGTAAGTACTGGCCGAGTATTCGGGGCAAGGGCCCACTACCTGCAGTTTATCCATCAACCATACTTGGGAAGGGATGAAAAATAAGAGAGATTAAAGAATAGAGAGGTGTGCGTTGAGGGAAAAGTAAGAAAAGGGTTTTGAGAGAAAAACAGAGAATGAGTGGTGAGTGATGTAAGAATTATAAATTAGAATGGTGGAAAATAATACCTGGAGAAGTAGTAGCCTCCCTACAAAGCGGGTAGTCTCTCATTGACAGAAAGCATCCAAACCCATCAAAGTTTTGGCCAGTGCTAAACCTATGCAGCTCTTTCCCTCTTTCAAGCCTTGGGTCACTTCGATCAACCAGATGCTGGCTCCACCGAAACTAGGGGCAATTAGGAGTTACACAAGTAGGCATAAACAGACAGCTTGTTGTCGGTGGCTGCGCCATGGAAGGTCACTCCTATCTTCAATAGCGGAAAATCAATGAACTAAACCGGGGATGTCCAGCTCCCCGTCATGAGCCAAAGACCGAGCCTTGTGCAATGATAATCTACACATCTGCCCTAAAGCTTGGGCATGGCTAAAACGGGGTTGAGGCATGATTTCTTCATCGCGCCGAGATTCCATCAGTGTTTGAAATTCTTCGAGTATTGGACACATTTCTTGAGATCCAAATTGAAATACATATGTGACTGGGTTCCAACATCGAACCACGGGATGGAGGAATGGAAAGCAAAGAGAAGTGCAACCCAAAGGAAAGAGGGCATTGAAGCCAAAACCACAAAAATTCACCTTTTCCAAGCCTTCCAAAGTGGCTATCCAGTCTCAAAGCCTATTGACTAGTAACATCTCCATCTTAAGAGCAAAATATCAAAGACTTGTGAGTCTACTAGAAAAATAGCATGAGAGCACTATTAATAGAGTTTGAGAAGGAGTTGTGCATGACAGCTGAACAGCACTGACCGACATCACACTGATGGCCGACCATGCATCAATGATGGCCAACCGTGCATCAGTGAAGCTCGGCCGAGTCTTAATGCTGGTCTAGTTCAGTGTAGTTGTAGCAAAAGCTGGCCGTTGTTCGAGTGGACCATGACTGTACTTTTGAGTCTTGTTTTGTTTGTACCAAGTGTTTTTTTTTTTTTGTATTTTTGTATTTTTGTATTTTTGAGTTGTTTTCATTTCGTTCTTCTCTTATCGAGTTGTATTTTACCTTTTGTCCGATTGTGGGTTGTTATCCGATTCGAGAATGAATGTAAGTGCTAATAGTTATTGTTTCGAGTCTTATGTGAAGTTACTGTGCAAGGGTTATGCCATTCATCATGTGCAAATACCCGTCATCACATTGTGCAAGGAAATTATTCAACAAAAACTTGACTTTTATAAACTAGTAGGTCCAGCCCCGATCATTGTTTTACAAAATAAAGTAAAAAACAAAAAAAAAAAGTCTTCAAAAACAAAAAGGTCTATTTGAAGCTAGTCTTTAACTACAAAGCAAAATGATATAAAACAATAATAGGAAGAAGAAAAAAAAAAAAAAAATAGCAAATCATCATCATCATCAGTAGCCCATCCTAGCTCTCTTTTTCCTCGGTTGCGGAGGAGGTGCGTCACTGTCGTCGTTGGGGCTACTGGATTGCAAGTCAAACTCCTCTCCCTCATCCTTGGGGGTTGTGGATCCGTCAAAAGACTCCTTGGAAGGCGAGCGCTGCCTCACTCAACCTCTCATCTGATCGGTTCCTTTGCGGCCCCTCTCTTGGCCCCGTCTCTGTCTACTGGTTGCGGAAGGTCCTGCAGGCACTGCAAGTGTCAGCTAAAGCTTAAAAAAATGAATAAAAATAGGACTGATATCAGTATGAATTAACAAAGTGTACAGTATGGCAACAACAGTAAACCGCAGATAGGATGTACCTCGATCCCATGGGTGACCAAAGCAGTCTGCCTCCTTCGAATCATAAGGAGCAATTGGTCGATCGTACGAAGAAGGTCATCACCATACGCCCATAAATCTATAAAAAGAACAGAATTTGAGAAAGACAAACAGAAGTAATAGCGAACAATGAATATAAATGGTAGAAAACAAGCTAAAGTGCAATATAAACTAGCATAAAGGAATGTGTACCTACTCGACGCCAGGAGCAAACACTAGCCTGTGGTCTCTTTCCTTGATGTGCTCAAGGGGGATCTGCTCAATCATTCTATCTGGACGGATGTGCATGATCTCAGTGGGGATCATAGGAAATCCATGAATGAGAGCAACGACAGGGACACCTCTAGCCGGTGCATCGCCAGCGGCAGCGTTAACGGTAGCAGCAGCAGCAACATCCAGCATAGCTCGAGCCATGCCTGGGGTGATGATCTTTATCACCTGGGTGTTTAAGAAGGTAGTGAAGTCGCCAGGCTCATGATGATGATCTCCATCCTTGCCTAAAATCAGGAGGTCAATCTAAAGACCGTCTTGCAGCTCATCCACTGCCTCCATAGCCGGGGGAGGCAGGTGTGGAATGTCGGGGTCAGTGACGCCTTGTGTCTGGCGGATGAACCTCTTTCTAGGTAGTAAGCGCGGCCAAAGGGGTCCTCGAACAAAATCCTCATCGTAGAGGCATGCCATGCAGCGGCGTAGGTTATCCTCGACACTTGGGGAATGCCCACTCAAGGATGCCAGCCAACCTATGAGATTGGTGCAGTGTTAGAAATCAGTGCAGTATGAGAATGGCAGTGCAGTGTTAGATCAGTGCAATATGAGAATGGCGGTGCGGTGTTAGAAATTAGTGCAATGTCAGAAGTCAGTACAGTATGAGAATGACAATATGGTACAGATGCAACAGCATGAGAGTGACCGTGTAGTGTGGGAAACAGTGCAATATGCTTATAGTAGGTAACAGCTCAAGGTTGGTATTTTGCTACCTGGTCCGCCGTGATCGTTTCAAAGAAGCGGTGGAAGTATGGGAAAGTTCGGTCTATAAGGCGGTGACACACGAACCACGAGTTGTAGTACCGGGAGCGGGGTACTGACAACTCGATCGGCCTCACCGGGACTAGAGCTAGGGAAGTGAAATATGTGTAGACCCAAAGCTGCAAGCAAAAGACTTGGGAAAAATAGATCAAATGAACAAGAAATGCAACAGTGAACAGAATGTAAAGCTTATCAGAAAAGTGAGTGTAGGGTATACCTCCCAAACCCTCCAGTAGTCGTCGAGTGAATCCGTCTTGTGGTAGGAGACGGAGCTCATGTAGCAGTATAAGGTGGCCAGGCCAACAACACCCCAGTCGTACTCCACCACCTGAAGAAGGCGTACCAGTGCCCCTAGAAGGTATAACCCCACGGTATTTTCCTTGTTCGCAAATAGGGTAGTACTGAGAAGATACATGAGGAAGCCGCGGGTGTACTGAGCAACCTCATCTGCAGTAGCTAGCTGAGTATCGAAAAAGTGCTATAAGAACCAACTGTAGCGCACCATCCCGTGGCTGGTGGTGTCTGGGATTGCCCCGAGAAGCTAGAGTTGTGCAGCCCTCCACTAGGTTATATCCGAATCAAAGGGGACCAGGCCACCAACCCTAACCCGCAAACCAGTCAGCATCGAGAAGTCATATGGGGTCAGCGTCATCTCCCCAGTCTAGGAGAAGTGGAATGAGTCAGTGGTATCCCACCATCTCTTTACCAGGGCCCCATTATTTGTATGAGCCCGGAACAGAAGGGCCCAAAGCCAGTAGCATCAACTAAAGTACGGACCTCTACGGGAAACCGCTCGTACCAACGCCGGGGGCCAGATATGGAGCCATAGCCACCTATCCTCCTGGCTACCACCTATTAATTAGGAGTTTCATCAGTATATGTACAACAGAGACGAGTGGTTTGCTCATCACTTTCAATATGTGTGCAAAGTAAAATATGGGAAAAAGTTGCGTACTGTGGAAGCGTTGGCAGATATGTGCTCCATGGGCTCTCGCAGTAGGGTATCCTCATTTATCCTTGGAATGAAGCCCTCAAATCTCAAAATGCCGCCCATGGGTGGCACGTGTGTACGTGGTTGGTAAATAGCCACATCAAAGGGCCTCTCGGAAGGGAAATCAATGCAGTAGCCTATTCCGCCTCCACATCCGCACCAAGGGCAGCACCAATACCTGTGGCAAGGTCAAGAATGGGTACTTCATCACTAGCCATAGAGAGGAGATGAAATATTGAAGAAAAAAAAATGTGGGGATGAGTGATTTTGGAGTGAAAACCTCAAAATCTCAAACCCTAGGAGAGAGAAAACCAAGAGGGAGTGCCTCGACCCTGCTGCGCCAAATGCGCCTCCTAACTATGGGCAAGTTCTCTTCATATGCCCCGGCTGACCACACTGATAACAATTAAACCCTTAACCTTTATTCTGAGACTGAGACTGGCTGTGAGATCAGTTAGGTGGTGGTACTATTAACTGCCCTCCTCCCTTCTGTGGGCATGAGAAGGCTTTGTGACTCGGTTGGCTACACTTGAAACACGAGAAGCTACTCGATGCACTTTTTCTCGGACCCGCACTAGGCAAAGGAAAAGTGGATCTGACTGCTGTGGCTAGGACTAGGATGGGTAGGTGTTCCTGCTCTTCTTGTTCTGCCCATAGTCTCATTGATACTCTTGGCCACTAGACCTCGAACTTCGAAGCCTCTTCTCCTTGGCTTGTATGGAAATTTCTATGTGTGTCGTCATCTCCACAAGATGGTCATATTCCCGAATCATATTTCCGACAAGCTTGAACATAATTCTTGTTTTCAATTTATTTTCAAATTCAATGCAACAGCGCTCTTCTGTTGCCACCAACTCTGGTGCAAATCTGGACAAACTAGAGAAGACCACCTCAAACTCGGCCACGGGCATGTCGAGTTGTTTGAGGTCTTTAAACTCTTACCTCAATCTCTCCCTAGCAGTGGGAGGTATGTACTTATCTTGGAAAGCAACCACAAAGGCTTCTCATGTCGGCTCCACTCTACTCTTGGCATATTTCCACCATTGACCCGCGTCTCCCTTAAGGTTGTAACTCGCTACAGTCACTCTTAGTTTACTATCTTCGATGTGAAGCATCTCAAATGTCTTCACAGTTTGTTCGAACCACTCATCTGCTTTCTTGGGCTCGAGGCCACCATGGAACTCATAAGGAAACTCACCCTTGACTCTGCGGTGTTCTCTTAGGCTTGATTCTCCACCCTCAACAAGTTCATAGACTCTCTTAAACCCCTTGCCATTTCTCGAGCGAAGGCCTCCATTGCGGTTTGACCCGCTTGTCCCGAGATTCCCACATACCCCACTTGTTCGGCCACATCAGTTTGGCCGGACTCTTTCTCTTGCACCAGAACCTCATAGACCAGTACCTCATGCATACCTCAGCGAGCCCTGCCACGCCTCCCGCCTCTACCATCACGGGTTTGACCTCTTCCTGACATCCTATGAATGACAATAGAATTAATTTAGCACACTAACCTACACGTGCCAGCAACTTGCCTTACTCATTTGATCATAATAATTCTATATATTCCTCTACCATATAACAATTAAATTTCACCTCACATAAGCACTTAGTCATGTAAACACATACGAATTATACTCTTATGATGAGATTCGTCCCACGAAAAATCAAGAATTCTTAGTAGAATGAGTATTGATCAATTACCCTTTTAATAAGACCTCAAGGAATTTAACAGCCGCAAACAAAATCCAAAAAGTCCAATCTCATACCCATTTAGTCACATAAGCATGTTACTACATAGTCACAAAATGCATAACACTTCCTAAGCATGCTAAATGAACTCATTGTGGTTAAACAACCACTTCCCACGAGCTCCAAGTATTCAAACCCGGTAGCTTTGATACCAAGTTGTAATGCCCCAAATTTCTAGCCCAAATGATAATACAACAATCATGGCTCTTTCAAGGAAACTCGAATATAAATCTCCAAACTTACATTCCATGTTACAATAGTTCTTCATGCAACAATACATTAATCCAACAGCAAGTAAATAAACAAATAAATACCCCTAAGGGTTTACAAGTTTCCAAGGCTTGAGCCTGGTTACACAAAACGGTTATTCAAACCCACACACATACAGCCCTTGGCTTACACACAGAGTCACAACAAAATGAGAGTCTCGTACTCTCAACACACATTTCCTCGCCTTTAGTTAGGCGGCATCACCACATCTTTTTCTGCACAAAAATCCTGTAGGGTGAGCATAAAGCCCAGTAGGAAATCCTTAACAAAGTATATACATTTTATACAAGTCTCAAGAGATGAAATGCACATGCCATGCTATGCCCCATTTTGAAGATAAATCACATTTTCATCTTTTGAAAACCATCATGCTCAATGAAGTCATGCAATTTCAATTGTTCAAAACTTAACAATTTATTTCAAGGGCAGTACATACAACTTTGGTAATCCCTAGGTCGATATCTGCAAGTAGATTATACAAGTACTACCAAATTGTCATTTTTACCAGTATTAACTAGAAGGCTCGGCACCTATCTGCGCGGGTTTTCAGTCTTTCACCCCAGACTCTCAGGCCAACTTATTCAATATCATCTACACCACTTATCAAGACTTACCAACGTATTTACGCCAAAACCATTCCATGAAAACTTATTTCGCAACATTATTTTCTCAATGCAAGTTTTCAAATCAACTTTCAAAGTTTAATGTAATCAAATGAATTGATATGCCAATTTCACAAGATGAGTATAAATACTTTTATTTCTGTAACGACCCCAAAATGCGTATCAGAAATTATCTCTATTTAATTGTTGGTTAATGTACTTTAATTTAATGATATCTATTCGAATTGAAGAATTATCTGTTGAGTTACGACTTTAAAACTGAAATCGACGACCTTTATGGATTCAAAAATCAAAATTGAGTACATGGATATGCTAATATGAATTTTTAGAGCCATTTGGGAAAGTTAATTGGAAATTTGATTTCGTACGATTCATAATGATGCGTTTGGCTCTCCCTAATTGTAATAAGCTTGTAGATATATACATATATGAGTGAACTCATCACTTTGAGCCAAAAATATCTAAGGGAGAGAGAGAGAGAACTGTGAGAGAGAGAGAGAGAGAGAGAGCAAAGGAGAGAGAAAGCTTCTCTAAGAGAAAGAGAGAGCTCAACATTCATGGGGGTTTGAGGATGAATTGAAGAGATTGAAGAAAGAGAAAGAAGATCAACCATGGAAGCTTGGGAAATTGAAGAGAGCTAAGGGAAAGACAAAGATTGAACTAAGGTATGGAAATCTATCTTGAATTCTTATAATTAATTCATTAATTCTATGAAATCATGAAATCATGAAGAGATTGGGAAGCTTAAAACCCATTTGGGTTAGGGTTTTGATATAAAGGTTTTGTTGAGAAATATTCATGGAAATCCTCAAGATTCATTGTCTTTCTCTAGTTTAGGAGTTGATTCTTGTATTTGGAGTCTATTTTGACTTAGTTTGTAGGGAACTCCCTTCTAAGCTTAGTTTTGCATACATTGACTCTTATATGCATATATGCTTGCGACTATGTTGATTAACCATCAAGAGATAAGATGAGGGAATGGAAGAAAATGTGATTATTTAAATTGAATAGATTTCATTAAAATGAGTTATGAACTCTCTAAGCTTGAAATTCATGATTATTGTGTTTATCTTTCATGATATTGAAGCGAAATTGCTTGTATTTCACCATGGAAATATGTTTGACAAGCCAAATTTTGATAGAGTTTCGGACTGCCCAACACAGGGTCTACGACCACACGTGCGAGGCTCATGGCCGCACGTGCAGGAGGCACAACCGCACGTATGGGGCTCATAGTCGCACGTGCAGAAAACAGGAGAGAAGAACTAAACTACACTGTAATAAAAGCACGTGCAGCCCACACTTGCGGCGCACCTACCTACACGTGTGGTGGGGACTTTCACACGTGCGGCCAAAGATGGAAATTTCTGTTAATTTTTTCTGCTTTTTTCAACCCTCTGAGTATGTTAATATGTCCTTTTGATACATCTGTAATGTATTTAATTAAGTGAGATTTAGCAAAACAAACATAGAATAAGAAAAGATAAGAAAGTAAGTTCAATCACGAGAGTAATTCCATGTTTCGCTGTGTTATGCTATGTGCATTGTGTTTGTAGGTCAAGCCGAGGACATCATTCCATTGCTACCAGGAGCCCATCACTGTGAGTAATAGTAGTGTAACGATATGTTTTACTTACTTCCTGTGATTATGATTTATGTATTGTTGTTTGTGAATGGCATATACCATTGACATTGTGATTTAATTGAATTAATGGACATAATTGAACGATGGCATTGATATGGACCTAAGGTCGTTTTGTTCCTATTAATAAAAGCGGGCCGAGGCCGTTATGATGTGAATTGTTTATGACTCATGGCCCTAAGGCCGAGGGAGATGGAGACATGCTGATGTTTCATCTACCCTATAAGGATATGAACTATACATGACTAACGGCTCTACGCCAACGAAGATGGAGACATGCCGATGTTCCATCTTCCCTATATTGCTCTGGACAGCTGTTGTAATGTTGGGCCTAAGGCCGTTTTGTATCATATATAGGCTCGAGGCCGTTCTGTATTACATGTGGGCTTGAGGTCATTTTGAAATATAGTTATGGATAAGACCTGTATATGATTTGATATATGTGTATTTATATTCTCCAAGGCTATGCTCATTCAATTAACCTCCTTACATAGCTATTATTCATTGAGCCTCGCTCATTCTGTTATATATATATGTAGGTGAATCATCGGAGATCGATACTAGAGTTATATTGAGGACCACCTCTCCGTCAAGCCGCCCGAGTTACGCCTCTGTATCGAGGCTTTAATTTTCTATTGGAGAATTATGTATTTTACTAAGTCTTATGTATTTGTGTGTGAGATCTGTATAAGTTCTATAATTATGAGTGTATATGGCAAGTGTATTTAAATGCTTAACTTAATCTAATTCTTCATGTATGCACAAGCCTATCTCCGTGAAATTTTGTTTTAAGGCCTAAATATAGGTTGGTCATGGACCAAACTTTTAGGGGCGGGTTTGGGTCGTGACAATTTCAATTCATCATCCAAGTAATAACACAATTCCCTCTTCTCAAATATCCTCAACAATTAGTTATTTCAAGACTATTTCAACATTTTGAACAATAATTTCCAAAATGAATAACAATTCTCATATTCCCTAAAATTCATCATTTATATAAATATAAATAAGAAATTTTCCAAACATCCATTTATTTTGACACACAAAATAAATATAAAAACATCATTCATGGATTTTCAGTCTCCTTTAAAAAAATTCCTAAATTCTAGGTTTTCTCACCAAAACTATACAACTCAAATCTTTTGAAAGAAAACTTTCCAAAATCATCTTTTTTTCAATCAACGAAGATCAAAACCCATAAGATCATTTTAAAAGAACAAGAGACAAACTCACTTTCAAAATCGCTCAACTTCTTGAATCAACAATCAATTTTCAAAGCTATCAAAAGATGATTTTGAAAATCATATAGATCTTGCAAAAATATACATATAACTCTAAGAAAATCCCTACCTCAAGTTTTGAAGAAGAAATGAGATAAAACCCCCAAATCAACGGTGTCGAAACTCGATGTTCACCGCACACAACGAAGCCCTCGAGAAGTTAACCAACTTTGATAAAGAACTTATGGTAGAACTCTAATGGATCTTGAGAAATCAAGGTTTTGATCCAATTTGGCGTAGAGAGAAGGGAGAGGAAAGGGTTTTTAGAGAGATATACAAAAGTGATCTGAAATATCAGATTCACGAACTGATATAACATCATCCGCTCGAGCGAGGAAAGCCCCGCTCGAGCGTCAAATACACTTTCCCAATACTTTTGTAGGCAAGTCAAACTTCTGAAACCAAACATTCTCTGCTCGAGCGCATAAACGGCCGCTCGAGCAGACAAGCAACTTTGAATGCATTTTGCATTTTTGCTTCGGCGAGCTGACCAAGCAGACCCACCAAGGGGCGCTGCCCCCTGGGCCCCCGCGAGCTAACCGGGCAGCTCGATGCCTGACATACTCAGTGAAGTGGCAAAATTGGGATCGCTACAAAATATATACAATGTTTTTATTACGTTAGCATAACAAATATTCTATACATGTTTAAACATTAACAAATAGGTCTGGATACTTCTCACAGACTTCCAATTCATGCTTTCAAGTGTCTTCCTTAACCTCGTGATGGCTCCACAACAAATTGTCTTGCCATGCAAGACTTGGTCTCGAGTATACAAAACTCTAATCGGTCTCTCCTCATACAAGGCATCCTCATCTACTTCTAACTCGCTCCAATCCAACACATGTGATGGATCCAGTTCGTACATCTGAAGCATATATATATGAAACACATCATGAACCCTTGGAAAGCTGTGGTTGTAAAGCCAACCGATAAGATACTTCCCCAATCCGCTCTAAGATCTCAAATGGTCCGATAAATCTAGGAGACAACTTCTCACTCTTCCCAAACCTCATCAAACCTTGCTTAGGTGATATTTTCAAAAAGACATGATCTTTTACCTCGAAGGACAACGGTCTCCTCCTATGGTCGGCATAGCTCTTCTGACGACTCTGAGTCGTAACTGACATCTTATGAATAAGCACAACCTTCTCCATCATTTTTTGGACTAACTCAGGGCCTATTATAGGTACATCACCCACCTCGGCCCAACATATAAGAGATCTACACAATCAGCCCTATAAGGCCTCAAATGGTGCCATGCCAATACTCGACTGGAAACTATTGTTATAGGCAAACTCCACCAAAGGCAAGTGCCTTTCCCACGACTCCTTAAAGTCAAGGACAAAATCTAGAAGCATATCCTCTAGGATCTGAATGGTACACTCTAACTGCTCGTCAGTATGAGGATGATAGGTGGTGCTAAAAGTCAACTTAGTGTCCAAGGCATTCTATAGGCTCTGTCACAACTGAGCTGTGAAATGTGGATCTCTATCTGAAACAATAGTCACTAGGACCCCGTGAAGTCAAACTATGTCCCTACTGCAAAGGTCGCCAAGATAATCTACCGAGTCACTCATCGCATAGGTACAAAGTGTGCTAACTTAGTTAACAGATCATCTATCACCCAAATGGCATCATTACTTTGTTGAGTCATCAGAAGGCCCACATCAAAATCCATTATAACATGCTCCCATTTCCACTCAGCTATAGGCAAGGGTTGCAACAAACCCGCTGGCCTCTAATGTTCGGCCTTCACTTGCTGACAAGTAAGGCACTTTGATACAAACATAGCTATGTCCTTCTGCATACCCCTCCACCAAAATTGGCAACTGAGATCATGATACATCTTTGTGCCTCCCGGATGCACCACAAGGCGTGAATGGTAAAACTCTCAGAGTGCTTTCTCTCGACGAGACTCCGACACAAAAAGACAGTTAAGGAATCTAACACTTGAGTCAAGGTATACGTTCAAGCCCTTCTCTACCTTCCCACTAGAGATCTTCTCCTGAAGGGTTTCTACTTTAAGATCAACCCTTTGTGCTTCTATAACCCGGTTCACAAGAGTGGGTTGTGCAGTTATGGTAAACAAAGTAGCTGACTCAAAAAGACTCGCCAAGATGCAAGTTAAACTTGCTAATAGCACCCAACATCTCCCATTCCCGGATGGCGATACTAGCTACACTACTAAAGGACTTCCTACTCAAGGCATTAACCACTACATTGGCCTTCCCAGGATGATAGTGCAACTCAAAGTCGTAGTTCTCTATAAATTCCATCCACCTCATTTGCCTCAAATTCGAATCCTTTTGCGAAAACAGATATTTCAAACTCATGTGATCGGAGAATACCTCAAATCTTTCACCGTACAAGTAGTGTCTCCAAATTTTCAACGCAAAGATCACAGCTACTAGCTCTAGGTCATGAGTGAGATAGTTTTTCTCGTGGGTTCTCAACTGCTGTGAGCCATAAGCTACTACCTTTCCCTCCTGCAAAACCTTCCTATGACGCATCACAATACATAGAATAGCCCAAACCCCTCTTCGAAATAATCAACATTGGAGCAGTGGTAAGTCTCACTTTACGTTCTTGGAACGATCTCTTGCAAGTCTCACTCCACAAAAATTTGATTCCCTTCCTTATCAGTCTAGTCAAAGGTTGGGCTAGTCTAGAGAATTCCTTCACAAACTGATGATAATACCAAGCTAACCTCAAGAAACTACGAATCTCAAAGGCATTCTTAGGTTGCTCCCAATCTTGCACTGATTCTATCTTAGAAGAGTTTACAGTTACTCCTTCTCCAGACACCACATTGCCTAGAAACTTAATTTCTTTCAACCAGAATTCACATTTCCCAAACTTAGCATACAGTTTGTGAGCTCTAAGCAATTCAAGTACGACTCGCAAGTGTTCTTCGTGTTCCTCCTTGGAGGGTGAGTAAATCAAAATGTCATTAGCAAAGACATCCACGAAATGGTCTAGGAACTCCCGAAAGATCCGGTTCATTAGATCTATAAACACGGCAGGTGCATTGATTAGCCCAAAAAGCATCACTAGGAACTCATAATGGCCCTACCACATACAGAATGTCGTCTTATAGATATCTTCCTCCCTTATTCTCAACTGATGATAACCCGATCTTAGGTCTATCTTAGAAAAGTAATAAGACCCTTTCAACTGATCAAACAAATCATCTATACGAGGCATTGGGTACTTATTCTTAACAGTTACCCGGTTCAACTTCTGGTAATCAATACAAAGTCGCAAAGCGCCATCCTTCTTCTTGGCAAAGAGAGCCACTGCTCCCCAAGGCAAAGTGCTAGGGCGGATAAAACCCTTATTTAATAATTTTTGGAGTTAAATCTTTAAATCACTCAACTCGGCAAGTGCAAATCTATACGGTGCCAAAGAAATCGGTGCCATGCTAGTCACTAAGTCAATAGAAAACTCTATCTCCCAGTGAGGTGGTAAACTAGTGAGATCCTCAGGAAAAATGTCTAGGTATTCACAAACTACCCTCGGCAAAATCAACTCAGACTTTGTCACACTCATTACCCAAGAAGTTTGCAAGAAGACAACTAAGCTCACTCCGACCTCGCAGATCACATATTGGTGATGAAGTTCTATTAGCTTTGTCCCCCATGAAATAAAAACCATCACCGCTCAAGGTATATACAGTAACTCTCTGACGGTAACAATCTATGACAGCCTGATACGATGACCACCAGTTCATACCCAATATAGTATCAAAACTCGATATGTCAATTAACACAAATGCAAAAGAAAGTCGGCGACCGACAACCTCTATCTCACAACGTTGACACCTTTGTTCCAAAACAATCTTGCCGCCAATAAGTGACTCCTCACTGACTTGACATGCTAACCGAGCTAATTCTAACCCCAATGCCGATGTAAATGCAGATGAGATAAAAGAATGGAATGCACCTACTGAGCTAAAGAGGTTCCTTGATTGGCCCTCAAGGCCTGTGCTGATTATGCAAGCTGATAGCTCTGTGTAGCTTCAAACTAGACACACCAGGTGTGGCACTTGACTGAGGGAAAAACCTCCTCACGTGCCCCGTCTGCCCACACTGATAATAAGTAGGCGGCTGCCCTCTCCCTTGACTCTAGTTCTGAGAACGAGCCATATATGGTGCAGACTATTGTCTTCTTCCATTCTTTAGGAAAACTATAGACTTGTGACCCAACTGGCCACACCTGAAACAAGTGATTCCTCCTTGACCACGTCTTCGTGACCCAGAACTTGGAATAGGAAAAGTAGACCTAGACTGTGCCCCTTGGGATTGCTGTGGGATGGAACCCCTCTGCATCTTACCGTCCCATGTCTCCCCCTGAACCTCCTGACTCCTCTTGGAGCCCCTTATCCACTCCTCCTCCACTTGAACCATGGTTTCTAGATGAGCTGCCACCTTCACAAGACACCCGTAGTCCCTAATCATTGACTTGGCTACTTTCAACAAGAGCTTCGTCCTCAACCTCCTCTTGAACTCTATACAACGGCGTTCCGCAGTCGCCACAAGTTCCGGTGCGAACCTTGAGAAGATGCTAAAGGTAGCATCAAACTCGGCCATCGGTGTGTTAAGATGCCTAAGTTTAAGAAATTGATCCCTCAACTTCTCTCTAGCAGTGGAAGGTAAAAACTTGTCTTGGAAGGCGTTGACGAAAGCCTCCCAAGTCACTCTAATGCGCCCACACACATACTTCCACTATTGACACACATGTCCCTTCAACTGGAAAGATGCCAAGGTCACCCTCAAACCATTATCCTCGATGCCAAACATCTTGAACGTCTTCACCATCTGCTCCAACCACTCATTTGCCTTCAATGGCTCCTTCGGATCCCCCAAAAACTCATCCGGATGAGATCAAAAGAACCCTCTTTTCAAAAAGGACGGCCCTGTCTCAGTATCCTAGGCCTAGACTTGGTTCTTAACTCTGAGAATGTCCATAGATTCTCGCAAAGCCCTGGCCATTTCACGGGCCAAAGCACTCATGGCCTGTTGGCTAACTGATTATGCCACATTGGCCTACTGGTTATGCCACATTGGCCTGATCAACCCCTTCTTCCTACGCCGAAATTTCATCTGGTAATGGCACCTCATGCCGTCTAGGCTTGCCACGCCTACCACCACCACGTCCTTGTCCTGACATTCTAGTGAAGGTAACACCAAATATTAGCACATTTACCAATGTGCCGAAGCTAACTCACTCGCGTCCTAATGCGATGGACAACATTTAATTCATTCCACATAAGATATAAGCACATAAACACATACAAACTTTCTTTCTAGATAAGGATCATCCTGTGACGTTACCAGAGTTCTAGTTAGAAACAGCAGTGATCAAGTGTTCTTCTAACAAGATTTCTAGAAACCCGTAGACCCAATCAATATCTTAGAAATTAAATTCCATACCCATATAGTCACATAAACATGTTATCACATAGGCATACTATACACACAAATACCTCCATCAAACGAGATAAACCCATTGTGATAAATACCACTTTCCATAGACCCAAAGTGTTCAAACCCGGTACGCTCTGATACCAAGTTGTAACGCCCCAAAATAAATACAACAACCCATCCACAATATTAATTAAAAGAAGACATAAGATGAGATAAGCAACTTCCATTAATTCCAATTTCTTATACAAAAGATAAGCAAATGCAAATATACATTTATAAGTCTAACTCTGAATCTATAGCATATGTTGTTTGGTAAGGAAATAAAATAAAAGATAACAAAATAAGAAAATGCCCTAAAGGCTTACAACTTTCCAAGTTAATACATGGTTACAACAAAATGGATTTAAATCCCAATACATATAAAAGCCCTTGGCTTGTGCAAAACAATTTCACAATTAGACAAAATGAACCACTTGCTCCATGTCCTCCCAAGCTATTGCCTTGCTGGAGGCACATCATCTGCACCTAAAATGTTTTTCTCACATAGGGTGAGTCAAAGACCCGTAGAAATAATCCAACACAGCATATAAATCATAACAAAGCTATAAAGGTAAAATACACGTGCAATGCTCATGACAAAACATTTTATATCTCTTTCAAATCATGCCATGCCAGGTTTATGTTACCATTCATGAAACATTTTCCCACCAGATTTGTGGATACAACTCTATGAATCTTTAGATACGTGTTTGCTTGCAAGCTATGCAAACAGTACTCTTTTGTCATTTTTACGGGTATTAACCGAAAAGTTCGACACTTATCCGCGCGGGTTTCTGGTCTTTCACCAAGGACACATATGCCAACTTATCATAGTAACCACACCTCCTACCCAGATTCAACAAGTATCTATTATTTCTCAAAACAATATACATATTTCAAATGTGTAAACATATAACAATGCTTGATGCGGATGAATGAGAATTAGTTTTTATTCTTCTAGTTATCATACAATTTCTACAACAATCATAGTTATTCTTCACCGATAGCCCAATACAGATATCTATAACAGATAAACAAAATAATTTCCATAAAGTTAAACCTTTCAAATTTCAAGATGTGAGTGGTAATACATACCCAACTCTACCCTCTTCATCAATAACAATTAAATTCCATGTTTCTAACATCAATACCATTATTTTTATACAAAATAATTAGGATAATTGGTATTTGCTCTAACTTGCATATTTCCAACATCAATTCCATGTTTCCAACATCAATACCATCAAGATACAATTATTATCCATAATTTTCACTTGCTCTAACTTGCATATTCAAAACTAGGGTAATTGGCATAGTGATTGAGTAATATTGTTTGTGGTGTGAGATCTCGAGTTCAATTCTTATGGAGAGGAATTTGATATTCCTTGTGGTTCGGGGTTTATCAAATGACCCATGCACAAAAAATCCGATATTACTTAACTCGTCCCATCCATCCCAACCCGCTTGAGTACTTTGCCCATCCTGTCTCATCCTAACCCATCCCATAGAAGATGATTTAGGATTTTGGACAAAGGTTTGTAACTTGAGCTCACCTATGAACCCGATCTGTAAGAGCTTGCATGTGTAAGCCAAGCTCAACCCAAATTATCAAGTCCCAATTTTTTTTTTTTTTTTTGATATGTATCCAAAAAAAATCGACATTTTTCAATTCAAATTTAATCCATTAAAATATATTAATAGTAATTATATTTAAATTTAATTTGTAATTTTATTTTGATGTATTAGTTTAAACTTGTGGGGTTTTTGAGGGAGGTAGCATATGATTGAATTCAAGGTAGGAAAGACCAATCTAGCTAGGTTTTCTAACCTTGCGTGATGCTAGTCCTTTTGCTCCCCCCTCCCCCTCCCCCTCCCCCTCCCCCTTACGCCCTCAGGTAGGTCTTCTAAATAAAATTACATTATGTTACTTGAATTTTTTTTTGATTATATGAGATGTAAAAAGGTAAAATAATAATAATAATAAAATATACCTAAATTATGTTGGAAAGTAAAAAAGAAAAATCACTAATGAAAATATTAAATTTATGTGAATAAAAAATGTATAGAACTTAATAATATAAGTCTAATGAAAAATATGTAACTCGGTTCAATTTGATTTTGGCTCATAAAAGTTGGGCTTATGGGTGGAAGGCGCTGTAGTTTTTTAAATAGGTTCCGCCCGTACCAATCTGTTGACTAGTTGAAGTCCGAAAAATCCAATTAATATATAGGATTTAGACACAATAGTTGTGGGAAATTTGGGTTAACTGGCTTTGTCCATTGATGATCCCTACTTGTGATTAATTTCTCTCCATTATGGGGGTTGTATGTATTTAGTGGTGGTTGTGTTGGGTTTGGCTAGTTGGTTTATTAGTTTGTTAGACTTTATTGACTTTCTAAATATTATCGGCCAGTGATAATGATGTAAATATTTATCCTATTTGAAATTATTCTTGTATCTATTCATAAATAAATGAATAAAATTACTTTGAAGTATTTCCACCTAAAATATAATTTTTTGAATTACTTTTTACTCACCTATTCATAATATAATCACAAAGAGTTGTCTAAGGATTGTTTTGGGTATAGTTTATAAGCTGACTTTTTACTTATTACGAAAAGGCGTACAGAAAAGTATAGAGATAGTATGACCTAAATAAACCAATAAACTAATACACAACTTATTTATGATATTGTCAAAAAGTGTTTTGTTATAATACTTACACTATAACAATTGATAATTAACATCACAAATGGTGGTAACTTTTAACAAAAATTATAACTTTCTTGTGATAGGAAGTTGTGCATAGTAGCAGTTTTTTACTCTTTTTTTTTTTTTTTTTTTTTGTGGTATATTTATTATCTAAATTGTCAATAATCAATACAAGTTCTACATTTTCACAAAATATTAGATTCCAATGCCAAAAATTGATGACAGAACATGAGCACATAGATCATGACCTATTAATGTACATGTTTTTTTACTGATAACATGCAATGTAAAAAATAATAATGATTAGAAATAGTGAGCGGCGAAAAGGATGAGTTGGTGAATCTGAAGAAGATGAGAACAAAAAACTCTTCAAAAACAAGAAGTGTCAAGTCATCAGAGGATAGTTAATGGTCTGGACTGGCCCTGTATCATCACAACCAATTTAATGGGCTGGACTGGCCTTAGGTTCATAGTTTGCTTGTAGGCCCAAAGCTATCAGAAGGTGTCATGTTGTTGCTTTTATTTGGACAAAAATGACCAGGTTTAAGGCCTACTAAAGTCTAAGCCCATAATCGTATTGGAATTAACTTTTTTAATGATATTTTTGCCAATGTTTTTTTCGGTCTTCAATGAATTATTCTTAAATTTTTTTAATAATTTTACACTTTTAAGTTTCTACTCGATTAGACAAATAATAAAAGTAACAAAAAAAAAAAAAAAAATTAAACTACAAAAATATCCTATAGGAAAAAAGCCCAAAACAACCGCCTTTTTTTTTTCTTCTTCTTCCTCCCCTTTTTAACATTTTTTTTTAGTGGTTTTTTTTAGATCCTTCTACACTAAACAGACTGAAAATGTTAAAAAATATATATATTCACACATTTGAAAAGAAAAAATCATTGAAGACAAAAAAATTATTAAAAAAATATGACTTTTTTAACTGAATTCCAAACTATGCCTAAAGAGTTTGTTGTGTCAAAATTACATGTAAACCATTAAGTGGTATTCCTGAAAAATAATTCTTGTCCACTGTAACAATACAAACAAAATAGCTTTGACAAAGCTATTTACTTCATTGGAGTTGATTTAAGTAACCTCAAAACAAAAATAAATAAATAATAACTGGCGCTATGCAATAGAGAAGTTATTGGGTGTTTTTATTCGATTGTTTCCAATAAAATTGTATAAACTTAAAATAATTGTAAAGTGATGGAAGTATAAGACTTAGTTGCATAATCTAATGCCTAAATTGTTTGTATTTCTATGACCCTGCAATTATTTTGTGGTGTTGTCAATTTTTATTTTATTATTATTATTGTTTTTTGCAATTCTCCCTTCTTTAAAAACATCGATAGTGAAGTTGAGTACTAAAAGTACATTTACTTTAACTTCTTACAAGTTAAGAGTTGATAATAAATAAATAAAAAAGTTTTTCAATTATTGATTTCTTTAAGTTATTTTTTCCCTCATAAATGTAAGTAAAAACTGCACAAAATATTTTGACATAGATTCTTAAAATAGAACTTAAAAAGAAAAATTGTTAACAGAGGTTAACACGAACTCACTAACTAGCTTGTCCACGCCACGCAGTCAAACCTTATATTTTCAGTGTTTGATATTAGTATTTTGATCCCAAAAAAAATAATAAATAAAATAATCTGGTGACCTTTTGACTAGCTCCTACAGTTGAAATTTTAATGTCATCTGACAACGCTATATTTTTAACAGCTAATAGCTCTACAACCTATTTTTAAAAGGAAGTTATCAATATTAAACATCAATTAATAACATCAAAAACTATAGAAATGCATTCATTAAAAATATTGAATCATGAGAATTGAAAATTGGAAACATGTAAGTTATCAATACTTACATGAGAATTGAACCATTTGGGAAACTCATCATTGTGATGACGATCCACATCATGATCTCTGAGACGACGATGTGACCTCTTGATAAATTCATGATGTTTCCTATACAATTAAACTATTTGTAAAATGCAAGATAATTATAGTTGGTATAAATAAATTTATGATGAAACAAAGATTGCATCTATCTTACTCTCGATATGGTACAATCGCAATAGTGTTAAATAACACATATCAACGAGCTTGTACCCATGCTGTGTTATTAAGCGCAAACTCTTTTCCTTTTCCTAAAGACCATCCCATTAATATCTTAAGATTGTCGCTAACATCACAATTCTTTAATGGTCGATGCAATTTTGACTTCACATCATACAAGTACCTTGAGCAAAATGTCATACATTCTTTGACTAAATATCCCTATGCAATTGAACCTTCAGGATGACTTCGATTACACATGTATGATTTAAGCGTCATAAGGTACCTACAATCAAAAAATACATACATGGCTTCCAAGTATAAACAAGCAAATATATACAAAATGGACATTGAAGTAGAATTATACACTTTCTACAAAGTACATCTATGATATTGCACCGGACTGGCAATCTGTGCTTTCTTTACTAGGTGAATGGGCAACTGCTCCATTATATTGAAAGATGATAAAAGAAAAATTCTCTCAACATGGCAAAGTGTAAGTGCAATTTTGGACAGAAGATGATCTAGACCATCCACCTCTAGGGTTTCGAAGCACAACTGCCCAAAGAAATTGGTTAACTCAATTAATGGTTTTACTACATTCTTAGGTAGCAAATTTCTCATTGATATTGGAAGTACTTACTGCATAAGTATATGGTTATCATGACTTTAATCTAGATATGCTACGTTGTTTGAGGTTAACCCGACAAGAGATATTGGACGTATAACTATCTGAAACTTGATATTTTTCAAAAGTATACAAAATAGACTTTTCTCTCTGTTTTCCATGGTGAAGCATGCATGCGGCAAATAATACTTATTACCAACCCTTTTTTGAGGATGCAATGCCTTTCAAATTTCCATTTCTTCCAAGTCTAGGTGAGCATTTAAATTGTCATTTCCTTTCCCATCAACATTTAATATCATCCATCATACATTACCACAAACGTTATTCTCAATATGCATCACATCAAGATTGTGGCAAATCAAATTATGCTCCCAATATGACAGTTCAAAGAAAATACTCTTCTTCTTCTAATTATGACCCGAGTCCTTCTCATTTTTCTCATTTTCTTTCCCATTTCTATTATGTTTGCTAAATTGTTGATGATTAGCATTCAATTTGAAATTAGGCTTAGGCCTTAGTTGTCGTAGACCGAGTTGGACATGGTTCGAATTCAAGAGTGCCATCAAAAGACGCACCCGCTTTTCAAAATTTGTGACCCGCATTCAACCAGCAAAAATGCCCTATTTACCTTATGATAATCAAGGCCCAAGTCCTTGAGGAGTTTCTTAGTTGCATAAAATGACTTTGGCAAAATTTCACCCTTTGGGAATGCATCCTTCAAAAGCATAAGCAACATCGTGAAAGAGTTGTCACTCCATCCACTAAGACACTTGATGTGTAATAACTGAACAACAAATGAAAGCGTTGAAAACTTTTAACACTCAGGATACAAATCTCTTTCGACCTCCTTTAATAAATTGAAGAATTTTTCAATTTTTTCATACGGACCTTGTTTAATACCAGAACTTGCTACCTCGTAAATAAAGCTTGGTGGAGGATGTCCAAATCCCTCGTATACCATTTCATTCGTTTCATCACCATTGTTTGAATCAGTTTGCCCGACATTCATATTGTGTAACACAGGCGACTATGAATTCTCCCAATGAAAAATCCAACTGGTGTAACTTGAAAGAAACCTGTTGATCATTAAATGTTCCTCTAACAGGCCGTTCTTCACTAATTTGACATTACGACACCGTTTACATGGACATATGACTTCATTCAACAATGGCTTATTTTCGCATGCAAATTTAATAAATTCCTTAACCCCTTGTATGTATTCCAGGTGCAACTTATGCTGATTTATCTAATTTTTATCCATCTGATTTCGTCTTAAACTACAAGTGTTACTACAAAATCAACAAAGTTGAAAATTACCATTTCATTTTAATTAATCTTAACTTCATGCGACATGACATCATTCACCTCTAACTCTCGCTAATATGTCGGTTTATCCTACTTTCCCATTCAGTAATGCACAGTTTGTATTGTAGAAAGAATCTCACACTGCTCTGTTCATCTCTAACGAAATTTTGGAAGCCTCTCCATGGTTCTCCAAGTACACGACATAGACTGGATGTACTGCTACACCTTCTTTAGTATGCACTAGGAGAACATGAGAGTTGCTACACGAAATCTTTACGAGATAGACTGTAAGCGATAGAACTACTAATTACAAAATAGACTTGTGCTCCTGAACTGTTTGAATTGGACAATCCAAGAAGTGCTTCATCAAAGATGACTACGAATCTCTAATGAAGATTCTTGGATAGGTCTAACGCTATTTATGAATGTATGCACCATTACTTGCTAAATTAACAATTGTTATAATTTTTGCATTCCAGTGGTGCAATCTAAATTGGTACTATCAAGCATACTAGAAGCATTTCTAGTATGAAACATATTAATAAAAAACTAAAAGTTTTTACAATACTCTTGATAGATTATGATAGATTCAAGAAATACATCACTCTCTTAAATAACAAACCAGAAATCATTTACAATTATCACTTTTTTGTTTAAGAGTTATGCAACTAGCATTCTGTGAATAAGGCGAAACCACCATGGAATCATGACCTTTTTCGTAAGCTCAAGATACACTCAAAGCAACAAATAAGCTCAGGAAACACTTAGGATACAATATATGATTTTGGATCGATCAATACAAACTATAACCTCTTATTTTCTTTCTTATTCACCAATTTTTTTTTTTTTTTTTTTTTTTTTTTGGAGGGGGGGTTTAAAAACTTCTTCAAAACATTGAAGTAAACATCCATTTAAAAAAAAAAAAAAAAAAAAAATTAAGAAGCATGCAATTAACCTATTTGGATTAATAGATTTGGCAAGAAAAGAAAATAAAATTGAGAGATTCAAACAAATTTCAATTTGTTAGATGAGAGAGCAGATCTGATCTGACTTGAGATGAGACCAACGCAATACAATACACAGAGTTGAAGAAGGTTTTGAAACGATCAACTGGATTGAGATGAATCACTAAGACTAAAATCACCAAGTTGAATCACTGAGATGAATCACCAAGCTGAAGAAGGTTTTGAAGAATTCCGTCGGTTTCTTTAAGACTGAAATTAGGGTTTAGAGAAGGTTAAGAGAGAGAGAGAGAGAGAGAGAGAGAGAGATTTGAAGGCATTTTTGAACGGCTTCTATTAGTAAAACTGTGCCGTTTTAATTTTTAAAAATGCAACGTCTATAAAACGTCGTTAAATATTAGAAAAAGTGGCGTTTAAAAAAATACCGTTAAGTAAAACCCATTAAATCCCACATTTCTTGTAGTGGCGAGTCCAACTTCAACATAGAAAATCACTTTTAGCATGAGTTACTTTGGGTAAATTAGTCAATAAAGTCAAAAACATACTAATTTAGGTGATAAGACAAATTATCACATCTAAATCACAATCATTTTATTTTTTTTCTCATAACCATCAAATTAATTATAAAAAAAAGAGAGTAAAATTTATCCTAAACATAATTTTTTTAGTCATATTAAAATAGTCAAAAAAATTAAACTAAATTAACTTATCCAAAACTAGGACTTAATAAATGATCCAAGTCCAATCCAAACCCAACCTGATCGATCATTGCCAACCCTATAAACTACCTAACAAAATGGCGGTGTCATATTGTCTTTCAATTCACAGTTTGATTCGGAAAATTTCTTCAAATCTAACTATAGAAAACAAAGAGGTTAATATTAGTAATGACAAAATTGTGTAGTGTGTAACGATTTTATCACTTTCCTTAAAAATTGGGAACTTCAGCTAGAGCTTTACGGTTGATTTTACCATCCAATATGTATAGTCAATATTATTTTTATCTGATTAATTTTGTATTCGTAGTTTAGTTGTTGAACAAAACAGTAAATTTTACAATCAAAAGATAAATTTTGCTTGGTTCATTTTAAAAATGACAAAAAATTATTATACAGTTTTAATAAAACAAAAAAAAAAGTAATAATATATATACATATATAATTATGTATTTTTTTATAATTTTTTTTTTAACTTTTAATCTACTCACTAATGTTTTTATAATTTTAATAATTATTCAGTGTTTCATTTCAATTTTTTAAAAATTTAGTTTTTTGTATTTTGTGTTTGTTTATTTTTAGTGAATATTTTTAAAATTTTAAGTAATTTTTTTTTAAAACTTTTTTAGATGCACCTTACTTAGATGTATTTAAATAGTAAAATATGTGAAAAAAATATTTTAAAAAATTAATAAATACACAAAAATACAAAAAATGTAATGAATTTTTTTTTGTTGGTATTTTTGGTATTTAGTAAATATTTCAAATATTTTATTTCACAACTATTATACTTTTTAAGTGTATTTATATTAGATGTATCTAAAAATTAAAAAAATTACTTAAAATATTAAAAAAATTCATTCAAAATAAAAACGTATGAAAAATAAAAAGGTAAAATTTTATTAAAAATGTTTTTTGAAAATCAAAACGAAACAATTAATCATGTGTTTTTTTTTTTTTTTTTTATTTTATTTTTTCAAAAAGGTCGACAGCAGAGTGGTGTGTCAACTCACTTCATATGTTTGGAAGAGTCCCAGCATGCAGGATGAGCAGTGTCTGGTCCAGACAAAAAGTTCACGGGAGTTTTTGGATCTATTAGAATGTTGTTGGGACCCCCCACACCCGACACCCCCCACAAGAAGAAAGACAAAATGGTGACACGACGTCACACTCCACCACCTGTCTATGGCTTCGTTTAAAAAATGTGTTGATTTTTCGACTTCTTAATTTTTTTAATTATTTTAGTTTAAAATAAAAAATTTGATTGAAAAATAATTTTTTAATTTTTTTATAAGAAAAGAATAATAATTATAGATTAAATATGATATTTTATTTTTTATAACTAGAATAACCCAAAAAACAAAAAAAAAACCCAAATCCATTTCTCAGACGGAGCTTATGTATCACCCCCTCCTCAACCACCAACCCACTATTTATAACACAATCACACATACTCACCCCTCATGTCATTTCACACCCATTGTACCCGTTTACCTGCTAGGCAAGATCCACCTCTCTCCCTTGTGTCATTTCACACCCATTATACCCATTTACCTCCTGGGCAAGATCCACCTCTCTCTCTCTCTCTCTCTCTCTCTCTCTCTCTCGTGTGCAAATCATAGACCTTTACCTATAGTCTTGTATTACATGGTATACTTTTCAATTCTCAGAATGAAAGTCCACTGACCCAGTATTTATAACAATAATAATACATTTCTCTAGTTTTATTAAGTTCTAATGACATAAAAAGTGAAAAAAATAAAAAATTACAATACATAAATATCATTATGACAGTGAGACCCACACTCTATTAAAATTATTAGAGCTCCTAGACCTCAAAAACATTTTTGTATTTATAACACAATCACACATACACACCCCTCATGTCATTTCACAGCCATTGTACCCGTTTACCTCCTAGGCAAGGTCCACCTCTCTCCCTCGTGTCACTACAAGAAAAAATATATTTGGCGATTAAATTTTTAGTCGTCAAAAGTAAATTTTTAGTCATCAAAAATCGGGTTTTAAGTTTTCCCGACTAAATTTTTTAGTCGCCGGTTTGATCGCTGAAAAACTGTCGTGAAAGGTATTGGCGACTAAAAAACTTTTAGTCGCCAAAAACTAAGTCTATAGCGACTAAAATTTTCGTCGCCAAAGCTCATTTATATTTTTTAAATTATACATTTGGCGACTAAATTTTTAGTCGCCAAAAGCTTATTTCAGGAAAAAAAAAAATTACCCTCTGCTCTTCCTAAGTTTTGAACCACCAACCTCTCACATTCTAAACCTTTAGCAACACACTCTCTCCACTATGCAACAATAACACCACACAAATATATATGCAAAATATATTATTTATATAGTATATTGACCAATATATGAACATAATTATTTTTATTCAATATAATTTATGTAAAAAATAAATTATTTATTAAAAAAAAAAGGAAGCCACTTTTGGCGACTAAATTTTTTTTAGTAGCCAAAAACCTTTGTTTCGGCTACTACCAATAATTTAGTCGCTAAAAAAATTAATTTCTGCCTAAAAATAACCACTTTCGGCGACTAAACTTAATTTTAGTCGCCAAAACCTCCACTTTTGCAGACTACACTGAATTTTAGTCGCCAATTGTCCACTTTTAGCTACTAAATTTTTTTTAGTAGCCAAAAACCTTTACTTTTGGCTACAAAAAAAATTTTGTCTGTAAAATCGGCGACCAAACTATTTTTTAATCGCCAAAACCTATACTTTTGGCTACTAAATTTTTTTAGTCGCCAAAAACCTTCACTTTTGGCTACTAAAATAGTTTTAGTCGCTAAAACCCATATAATCGGCAACTAAACTGATTTTTAGTCGCCAATAACTATACATTTGGCTACTAAATTATTTTAGTCGCCAAAAGTTTTCACTTTTGGCTACTAATTCAATTTTAGTAGCCAATTGTCCTACTTTCAGCGACGAAATTTATATTTTTAGTCGCTAAAACTGCTTTTTCTTGTAGTGTGTCATTTCACACCCATTATACCCATTCACCTCCTGGGTAAGGTCCACCTCTCTCTCTCTCTCTCTCTCTCTCTCTCTATCTCTCTCTCTCGTGCAAATCATAGATCTTTACCTATAGTCTTATATCACATGGTATACTTCTCAATTCTCATAATGAAAGTTGTGTGCTTGAAACTAATATGAGGTTTTAGAGGTGATCGTTTTTGCTTGTCGTAATATTAGGTTGGACTTGCAAATGAATCAAATTGTTCGTGAATAGATTTGAACTCAACATAATTAAAACTCAGTTCGGTTACTTAATAAATGAGCTTAAGCTGAAATTTTAGGCTCGTTTACGTAACGAGCCGAGTCTGAGCTTTGTAAGGCTCAGCTCGATTGGGCTCACTAGCCAGGCATATACATATGTTATGAAATTAGGGTTTCACTCCCAATCCTTTCTCTAGAAGCTGTTGAGGGGTTTTCTCTCACTCTAAAAAATAATAATAATAATAAAAAAAAAAAAAACCATCTTATCTCAACTCAAGATTTTCTTGATTTGAATAACAGAGATTGTTTCACATCCCTCGTATGTTGCTCCTGCTTCCTTGTTTTCTTATTTTTCATCTCTATTTCAAAAGATTTAGTGTCATCTCATTTCGCTGTAGACAAATTTTGGGGCTAGGGTTGCAACATTGAATCGAGCGAAGAACCGTGCTGAATATTAACGTTTCTTTGTTCTGGTGAAAATTTGGGACCAAAAGATAAAATATTCTCTTCAATCCTTTGTGGTAAGTTTTATGTTCCTTACTTTTCTTCTTCAATCCTAGGGTTACTTTTCTTCTTCTTGATAAAATCTGATTGGGTACGTACATTACATGGACTGAAAAACGCACCTAATGTAAGTATAATCTTTTATCCTATATAATTAAAGTCCATTCTAATAATCAATTTGTGTGAAAAGTAGAAGAAAAAAATATGAAATCAATTTTTTTTTGCTTCTTTAAATATGTTGGTGAGTCATCTTTTAAAGAGATTTTGCTGCCTTAATGGTCATATAATGAGTTTCTTGTAGTTGGAACATCTTAACGGGGGTACATTTTATGTTTTTAATTTTTTTTCTTCATTAAATGAAAGAGTTGTTCATGACAATTATTTTAAGATTTTACACTAATATTAATCTTTATCAAATGAAACAGATTTTTGAGAAGTGCAATGCAGGTTACCCACCAAAATCGAAGGAAACTTTTGGAGCTTTATCAAGTGAAGACATTAGCAAATAGTTTCATTGATCTTTTTACTTACTAAGATAGACTTTAAAGACTTTTGTTCTTTTTTAAGTGATGTAACTTTATATTTTGGAGTTAGGATATAAGAGTTTTATGTTTTGATTAGATTAGTTTTAAAGTTTGATTGGTCTATTTGCAGATTTATGCTAGAATAGTTATTGCAATTGATTTTCCTATGTTCTTGATAATTGGATTTTAGTTATTGCAATTGAACAGGTCTATTTCATAATATGTTGATATTAATTATATTGTTTATGTCATTGATTTGATGTTGCATTAGCATGTTGTTTTATTTGATCTTCAAGAGCTCGAGCTCGAGCTCGATTGTTTTTAAACAAGCTAAATCGAGCTAAGCTCAAGCTTTATAAATATCTAGTGAGCCGAGCTTGAGCTCAACTTTCATAGTTCAACTTGAGCTCGAGCGGAGCTCGTACATAATCAAATTTTATTGAGCCGAACTGGAGCGTAGCAAAACTCAACTCAACTTGGCTCGTTTGCAACCCTAAAGCTAGTGTAATTTTTAACAAGTGACCCCCAAAAAAAAAAAATTTATATATATATATATATATGTTAAATCTTCGACATATGAAGAATGTTGAAAGGATGTGTTGACCAAGGGTATCAGTTGGGCCTATGTGGACTCATTGTAGATTCATTTCGATAATTCAAATTTGTCATTTTGTAAGCTCTTTTCCTCTTCCAATTCTTCCTATTTATAACTCTCAGTAACTTTGGTCCTCACTTTCCTTCTGTAACCATGATTTAGGTTTTAATTTTCTTGACGGGGATTGGAAAGGAAGGAGGGTGTAGGTAGGCAAAGAGAAAGGAGGTTGTTATAGGGTAGGATGGGGGAAACTACAATAATGGAGAGTTATACAGAAGGGAAGACAGAAGCAATTATGGAGTACGGAAGGGGGAAGGGAAGCAACAGAGAGTTAAGGAGAAGGGAGAATGGAAAGCTGAGAGGGGCCATATGTATATATAGCAACATGAACAGTTCGTTTGATATATTAGGTGAAAAAAGAAAAGAAATTATTGTGTACAAGTGAAATCGATGTAGTTCGGTCAAGGGTTAAGGGAGTTTCCCCATCAAACTAAAGCTTTCAGTTTGAAGTTTGCATATATTGATACCGACTAATCAGGGTAGAAAACCAAACCAATCATGTGAAATTTGGGAACAATATGTATTTGATTTGCCATTGTTTAATCAAAATTAGGACAAACTATATACAAAACATATTGAAAAACCTATTAAAGTGATTAATGATTCAAAATAGACTCAATCAACACAATTCCCAAAAACAACAAACAAACAATCTTAATGAACTAGCAAATACAAGAGTGATTTAGCTTGTTATTTCACAATTGACAAGTCAATACAAAAGATTTTAATGTGAAAAAAAATCACAATTGGAACACCTCCGATTGTGAAAAAAAATCACGGCCTTAAAGCTACAGAAACAATCCACCATAAGGATAATGAAATTACATAAGAGTATAAGTAATTACCTAGCATTCACTGAAGAATTGACTTCCACTCTTTATGCCTCTTTCATCAGCATCTTTGTCTCAGAATTGTTTACTCTGATGTTGAATCCATAACATCCATATCGAATCCATGATGATGAGCCACTTCGAACTCCTTCAAAGCCTCCATGCTCAAACTCTTTCAAATCCACCCATAATAATCTTGAAAGTTTGATTCATCACAAACCCCTTAATATAATCAATTCAATCCATGAGGTGACAAATTCACTAATTCATCAAGGGAAATCCAATGAGAAATTATTCAGAAGAATACTCAAGATTTCTTAGGTCTCTAGTTAGATATATAGAAGAGGTAAAATAAAAAATGTGCATCTGAGGCTATTTAAAGCAAATAGGGTTGCAATGACCGCTTGAGTGCAGGAATGACCGCTCGAGTAGTGTGTCTACGAGGCGGTTCCAACAAACTTCCAACTGTCACTTCGCTCGAGTGCAAGACTTACCGTTCGAGCCATAAAACTAATCTCAAAGTATCTCTAAATTCAGACTGAGATACTGGATGCTAAAATTCAACGCTCAAGCACAAACATGACCACTCGAGCGGTCCATGTAATTTAATAGGCCTATGAGTAGCAACACTTTGAATCACGACAATACAACTCAAATGTGTTTGTTCACAAAATTGACAAAACAAGGTTCCTAACACATAGACAAACCACTATTAACAAAATTAAAAAGAAAATTAGGGTTTTCATTTGACCAATACTAATTCTAAAATAAAATTAAAAAAAAAAACACAAACTCAAACCCTAATTCCTTCTATCATAATTAACTTACCATGGGATATGATGGATAAATGTTGATTTTGAGTGAGATCTAAGAGAGACATCGAGTGAGCCAAAGATATGAGATGTCGATAGCGAAAGACTGAGAGGAATAAGGAAGAGTCAAACTAAGAGAAGGTAACTGTGATTGCAATACGTAGAGATTGGAGACGACAGATCAAGTAGAGAGGAGGCATCGTAGTCTGAGAGTGAAAAGAGATGAAAAATGAATAAGGGTTTCAATGCTTGAGGTCTGTAAGGGTTGAGGCTTGGACAACTAAGGGGTTGTCTGTTAACATTTTTGTTTCTTATTTTATGTTTTTGTGTCCATTTTTTTTATAAATAAAATAAAATAAAATTGAAAGCGAAAACTTGTTTGGTATATTGTTTTCATTTAAAAAAAATGAAATTGATTTCAAAGTTTTCAAATTTTTTGAAAACACAAAAAACAGTTTTCATTTGTTTTTAAAATAAGTTTTCACTTTCTCTTTTCATCCACCACCCACTGCCATCACCATCGTCACCACTACCACTCCTCGCCGCCGGTGGGTACCAAGCACCATCGTGATCTTTGGCCACCTTTTGGTGTCCTTCCGTCCACCTCATGTCCTTGGAGTGTATTCTATCACTAACTTCAGCGAACACCTTCGCCTACCTGCCACTACCAGTCACCACAACCATTCACCCTCCATCTCCAACTGCCAAATCTAACAACTGATCAAATATATTGCTCTATTTTTATTTTTATTTGTTTTCAAAATATTTTTGTATACCAAACAAGTTTTCTGCTTTTATTTTTTACAAAAATAAATGAAAACTCATTTCTTGTTTTTTGGTAAACTAAAAACATTAACAAACGAGGCCTAATATTTTTTGCTTCCCTAAGTGAACGACTAAGGTGATATTTGATACAATTGGAAGCTGAAGACTAAGAATTAAGTATTGAAAATTGAATGTTGAATTTATTAAGCTGAATAGCTCTTTGATAAAAATTTAAGTGCTAAACTAAAAATAAATTATTTGATATATGTAAGAGCAAATTAGAAATTTATTATTTTCCAATTGTATAATTTTTATATTGTGATGGTACTAATAGTGTCAGTTGTGATGGTAGTGGTAACAATTGTAGTTGTAGTAAAATGATGGTCCTACTTATCGCAACAATTTGTGATGAAGGTGGTAGTAGTAATGGTGCTGCTGGTGGTGATGGCAGCGGTAGCAATGGTGGTGGAAGAGGTGGCATGATGGTGGTAGCGGTAGTGGCAGTGGTAGTGGTAGTGGAAGTACTAATGGTAGTGGTAGTGGTGGTGGTGGTAGTAACAGTAGAGATAATAGTGGTAATGGTAGTGGTAGTGATAGCGATGGTAGTAGTGGTAGTAGTAATGGTGATAGTAGTGGTGACAGTGGCATGGTGTAGTAGTGGCATGGCGATGGCAGTGGCATGATGGTGGTGGAAGCGACAGAGATGGTGGAAGCAGCAGCGGTGGTGGTAGCCAATAATTATGTTTAATATTTATAAATTAAGTCAGAATTAAGTAAGTTTTATATGACCTAAAATTTTCTTACATTTTAGCTTACATTTTAAGAGGCACTTAAATTTTTAAGTGATATTAATTATAATTATCAAACATATTGATTATCACTTAATACATTTAATTTGAAGTGCTGAATTATGTTATCAAACAACCCTAAGATTAAATGTTAACTTATACTGTAGTGTTTGATAAACTAAAAATTAAAAACTAAATAATGAAAATTGAATGCTAAATTTTTTAAGCTGGAAAGCTGTTTGATAAAAATTTAAATGCTAAATAAAAAATAAGTCATTTGATATAAATAAGATAAAATTTAAAATTTATTATTTTTAAGTTGTATATTGTGATGGTGGTGGTGATGGTGACGATATGATGATGGTGGTGGTGGGATGGTGGTAGCGATGGTAGTGGTAGTAAAATAATGGTTGTGTTTATGGCAATTATGACAATTGTGATAAGGTAATGGTAATAGTGGTGGTGGAGGTGGAGGTGCCGGCAACGGTGTTGATAGTGGTAATGGTGATAGTGGTATAGTGGTGGTGGTAGTGGTAGCGATAGCAATGGTGGTGGTAGTGGTGGTGGTGGTGGTGGTGGTAGCGGTAGTGGTAGCGATAGTAATAGTGGTGGTGGTAACGGTGGCATGATGGTGGTGGTGATAGTGTTAGTGGTGGCGGTGGCATGATGGTGGTGGTTGTAGTGGTGGTAGTGAATTTTTTATAATGTATATCGATATTTATATTTTGTATTTATAAATTCAGATAGAATTAATTGATTATCACTTAATCAATACAGTTTTAAATACGGAATTATGTTATCAAACACCTCAGTTTGCTTCGGTGGCTTTTTGTTTATATTTTACAAAATCTTAAATCGAATTGGGACGAAAAGATTAATGCATACTCAAGCCGAACTGATCTAATCCGATCTAAAGATATAAAATTCACACACACACATACAAAAATAAATAAATAAATAAATATTTCTTCATCGATCTGATTTACTCGGTTAAAATTTCACCGCTTATAATTGTGGTTTCTCATTTAGATGAGAAAATGAAAAAAATAGTTGTGATTTCTCTCGATTATGTTTGAATGAGTAATAAAAAAAAAAAAAAAAAACTATATGAGAAAGAGATACAAGTGACATATTTTTCCCTATATTTTTTAGTGGACAGTCTCGATAATATAAATATTTTCTCATTATCAAAATTAGAGGCAAGTGAAGAGAGGGTATGAAATAGAAAATGAGACCAAAAATAACAAAATTTGTAGCCCAAAGCAATGAAAGCAAACTAAATTCAATCACTATCAACCTCTTCATAAATAATTATCCCCTTTGTCTCGAAGCAAGAGTTGTCCATATTAATTATGTTTGTATACTGTTCACATATTATAATCTGTGTCCAAAATATTCAAGCTACTACTGCCATAGCTTTTGGTGTTAATCATAGCAAATGATCCACTAAATAAGATTATTAATTTCTTATTATAGTTAGGTCTCGTTTGGAGACAGTATTTTAGTCAAAAGGTTAAAAAATTAATATAAATTATCATATCACTCTTTCTATTTACTGTACATCTTTTTACAAAAAATCAAAAAATTACTAAAATAACTTGTTAGTTTACTTTGTTGGATGGCACATGATGGATAACTGTAGGATAGTTTCAAACTTGTTTAGTGGTGTTTTCTAACATTGTGTTTGGTTGAGATATTTAGGAAGAAATTTGAAAAATGAAAAGAAAAATATGTGTGAAACTATGTGAAATATATGTATATTTTATTCACATTTCGCCTACATTTTTTCTTTTCCTTTCTAAATTCTCTTTTCTTTTCCAAATTCATACCTAAATCCCCTAACTAGATACTGCGTAAATGAAATATATCAATCAAAATATTTAAGAACGAGAAGTTATTCTATAATTAATTTCTATGCATGTATCACGTATCCATATTGAAGCAGAAAAGGATTGTATCAGTAGTGAGATAGGTTGAAGCATGTTTTGGGAGTATCACTATTATCATGCTAGGCTCACCACCTAATTTTACTATTTTCTCTTTCCATCTTAGTTGGATTCTCATTGCTGTTTATCACATCTCTTTTATGGGATCCACCACCATAAAATCATATTTACTATTTATCCTAATGGTGATAAGCCTGATAGAGTAACGTGACAAATGATAAGGAGCTGTCAACTAAGGTAGGAAGAGAAAGTGGTAAAACTAAAAGGGGAGCCTAACATTACTGTTATGTTAGCAAAGGGACCGTTCTAATTGGTAAGAGATTATACTTTTCTTCTTACTAATCAGGGTTTGAATTCCTTACTGTAGACAACCCATTTTTGACCGACCTTAAGACTCAGACGTCACCGATTGAGCGCTTGGTGATGTTGCATATCGTGCTCGCTCAGAAGTTTCAGAGTCTCGGCCGTGAGCCTTGCCTCCGGACTTCCGGGCTTTTCGGTACTTTGCCTCGGTTTGCGAACCAGGCTCTGCTTTCTCTGTTTTCTCTTCTCGAAGGGAGGGAGAGGTCTCGTAGATCATCTCACAGTGGCCGTAGGCTACGTTTCGTGGTCATAGGCCACTTTTCCCGTTTGGAGCCCGGTTTCCGGTTTTTCGGGGCCGTTGACCGTATGCCTCGGTTCGGGACCGCTTAACCACCTCCGTTTGCTCCGGTTTTTGGTACACACCTTCTTTCCTCCCTTTTGAGGGACACTGTGGTCTGAGAGACCCACTTCGTGGTCGAACACCACTCCCGGTGCCTAACAGTCAGTTTTCGGGGCCTCGAACTGCGCGTTTCGGCCCCCGAACCTTCATTTTGCATCGGTTTTCGTTCATTTTTGGCAGGGACCTCTGTTTCATCACCAGGAAGGTCATAGAAGGGTGGGAGGCCAGTAATTGTTTCAGCAACCAGTTATATTCCTTCATCGCCCTCCGACACCCATTTTTCTCACTTCAAAGCCAATGTTGACCACCCTAAGGCCACTTTCTTCAGCTCCAAACCACATATTTGTGTTGTACACACCTGGGAGGACACAAATATCACATGGCCGGCCAGTAATTCCATTTGAACCTTTTGAAGGCCTTTGAAAAATGGCTTGTTCTCTCTCCTGTTTCACTTCCTCCAATTTTAGACCACAGGGTTGTGTTGAGGGCACCTGGGAGGACATCAATTGGTGGTGGCCGGCCACTAATTCAACTTGGCCTTTTTGACCCCTGGCCAACTGGCCATGGGGGGTGGCCGGCCGGCCACCTGCAGCTCCAAAAGTTGGCCGGCTAGCTTCCTTAAAGGGAGTACACTGCAGAAATGCAACTTTTTCCCCCCCCCCCGATTCTGCAATCCGAGGGGGCTTTTTTTTTAGGGAAACTTGGCTCACTTTCCCTCCCTTTTTTCCCCCTCTTTCTCCCTCTCATTTGTCCATATAACCACCTCTCCAAACCTGGTTTGAGGGTTGGAAAATTTGCTTGGAGCTCATACATACATATCTCCCTCTATCTCTCTCATTTCCTTCAAAAAAACACCAAGTCCTACACCTCATTTCTTCATCACCACCAAGCACCACCACCACTACTCCATTTCCAGCAACTTGGGGAGCTTTCCAGCAGCTAGGAGGCAGCATTTCTCAAGCCAAAAGGGAGCCAAGGATTGGTCTTCAAGGGTAAATGTCAATTCCCTCTTTTTGAGCTTAATTTTGCAACATTTTTCTAGCCATTTTTCTTGCTGTTTTGAGCTCCGACCAAAACTGAAAATGTCATTTGTTTGAGCTATATTCCATGTTTCATTAAGGGCTCATTGCAGTTTGAAACTTCTTTTTGGCACTTGCTTCATTACCCTCTTGAATGCCATTATCTTGCATGATATTTTTAGCCTATATGTGATCTGTTTTGGAGCATGTCATAAACTGTAGATAGGCTTATTTTGAGCCCTTATTCAACATTGAAGAAGGTCTCAACACTGTTTGGGACCTCCATGTATCACTTGCCATTGTACCCCTCTTTCGTCCCTATTTTTGCATGTTTTGTTAGCTTATCTTGCTTCCGTTTTTCGGCCATGATCAGAGCTGAAAGTGGCCATATTTTGACTCCCTTGTCATGTTTCATTAAGGGTATTTGGCTGTTTGATGAAGTTTTTGTATACTTTGTGTTATAGCCTTCTTGTGGCCTTAATATTGCATTGCATTTTGAGCATGTTTATATACTGATTTGGGCTTGATCATCTACTGTAAAATGCCATATTTTGGGACCCTCTTCAACATTGTTGAAGGTCCCTCACTTGTTTGAGACCCCCATACATCAGTTACTTCTTTGCCCCTTTGTTGGCCCATTTCTTGCATGAATTGTTTTCCATACTTGTATCTGTTTTTGGGGCTTGTCATCTACTGAAAAACATCATATTTTTGGCCCCTCTTCAATGTTGTAGAAGGCCCCTTTCCAGTTTAGGGCCAGCAGCTGTGAGTTGTTTCATCACCCCTCTTGCAGGCCCATTTTTGCATGCTAATTCAGTCCCATGTGCGCTCACTGTCTTGCCACGCTTTGTATTGTAAAAATGCTTTTCTCAGGGATTCATAGCTTCTTCTTTTACAATTCATGTCCTAATTATGCATGCTTTGTATAGCTGTAAGCCATTTCATGTACCTAGTTTTGCATTTCGGTAGTGATTCCATGCATCGGGTGTCATTTCGCCTGGATTCGGGGCTGTTTTGCACCTCATCTTGCTACTGATTTTTGCACATTTGCGTATCATATTCCATGTCTTTCCATGTCTCATTAGAGTGGCATTCTGTGCCGTAGGTTCGGTCCTCGGTTTGCGTGCACGTGTGCACGTATTTCGAGTTGTCTCATTTTCATCTAATGGCCTCTTATGTGAGTGTGGCTGAGGCCCTCTCATGTTGGTGTAAGCCCATATTGCATTGCGTATGCCATTTCATCCATAGCATTGTGTATGCTCGGTTGTGTATCACCTCGTGTAGCGTGTATGCCATTCCATAACATTGTGTATGTTAGGATTGTATCTTAGTTGCATTTCACGCATATCATGCATATTTCATCGTGTTCGGGATTGGAGTTAGCCCGGGCACGAGAAACGAGGTACGTTCCGTACTCCGAGTGACAGAACGTGTCTCAATTCCTAAGTCACCGACACTCCGGATCATCCATGATGGAGTTAGGTTTTGTTGTAGTGTTCATATGCATTCATTCTATATTGAGTTGTGCAATTCGGCTCCTCAGCCATCATGCATCGAGATGCGTGATTGGTGGTACGAGGATCGAGATATACATACAATTGTGAAAATACATTGCTATGCCCCTTTCTTGCTCTCTGTTGCAGCATATCAAGAATCAGCGGTCTTCTGAGGCTTGGCGCGTTTTTCAAGAATCATTGCAAAACAGAGGCTAATTGGGGCATTCCAGTGGATTTCCGCGCAAAGCAGCCCAAACATGCATCATTCCATTATCCGGAGCAGAATCAAGGCAGTCCTTGGCTTGCATGCCAGTTTTATTATTTTCTTAGTTAATTTGTAAATTAATTAGGAATTTGTACATTATTTGGACTATATTATTTGGAATGTACTATTCTTTCATTCGGGACTGTATATTTATTTGGACCCTCTGCGCGAGGGCATCATTGTAATAAGTGTGGGTGAGTGTGATGTATGTCTTCCAACCCCACATCTTTCTTTCCTTTTATTTACCTGCTTATGATGGTTAGACTAGGGCATATTTCAATTAGCATACAGTATGATAGCATGTTTGCATTCATTCATCTATTTTACATGCACCGTGCTCGGCGCATCATACTAACTGCATTTGTATTTCAATTCCAAGTTGAATACATGTTAGCTGTAGCATTCCATATGCCATGTTTAGAATAGCCGAGCCTGTTATAGTTGCATCTTTGCATGTGTTGCATTAGGCATTTCTGTATACTTAGGATCGTGCATGATTTCTAATGAGCTTCTGTTTTGGCTTGGAGTACTCGGTGAGTTTTTATGCTTTAGCATCCTTGCATACGTGTGAGTGACTGCCATGATAGCATGCTTACCATGAGGCTAACTGCTTATGTGATATAACTGCCTTGAATGCCTATGGGTGGAGGTTGTGTTATTTGGATTGGAACAATTCATCAAATGTTCGTTTTAAGCCCACCAGACAGTGGCAAAATCATGTTTTCTAAGCCCACCCGAGGGTGGCAAAATCTGCATTTTAAGCCTACCTACGGGTAGCAAACCATCTTTCAAAAAATGAACATGAAATGTTTTTGTCCCAATTCAGGCGACCCGGTCTATACTTGTATGCTGTGCGCATCACATAGTAACCTAGGCTAATAATCGGAATAAGAATGCACAATGTTTTCAAAATCAGATATCATGGTTAATAGAGGCCGGTCTTTGACCGGGTGAGCGGGGGTGCTCACGAAGTGGCCTTCCCCAATCGTACCCAAGTTCCCGAGCCGAGGCAACTTTGGTGATGACGGACACGTAGCCTTTGGCACCGAGTCAGAGTTTCTGAAATTTTCCATTAAAAAACATTTAGGTGGCGACTCTGTATCTGGCAAAGCAGTCCATGTTTGGCACTTCTTTCAAAAATCAGTTTTCTCAAAACGATTTGCCAGATTTGGACTCTTTGGTTCAAGATTAAGGACCGTGACATTTGAGTCCTTGAACTGTAGTGATCCCAATATGAACGGAACGGGACCTAACTCTCCCGGGGCGTTCGGGGACGTCTACTGTTTCTAGCGACTCTGCTGGGGAATTAGAGAACTTGACTCGAACTCATGATATCTGGTTTTGACTACACTTGTGTGTTTCTTCGCATTGCATTTGCATTTGCATTGGTGCGCCTAGGACACTGTGTTTGCCATCTGCCATTCCCGAACGATTTGCCGAAGGTTTGTCTTGTCAAGGCATGACCATAAGGCTGATCGGCTGTGGGCTCTAACAGCATGGGAACACAAACCCCGGTTTTACCGGGGCACCCTTTTTGACTATTCGACCTAGTGCATATTCGGATCCATAGTGACCATTCCAAACTAGGACAGGTTGCTTACTCGTTTATAAGTTGTTTGAAACCGCTGCGTGCGTAGTGAAACCCTAGCTCCTGACAAAATAGGACAGGGAAACCCTACCCCAACATAGGGGTGTTTTGGCTCTCACTTACTTGTTATGTGCTTTAGAGTGCGCCTCTACAGGAATGCATGTATCAGTTTGCGAGTTTGGGCATCGAACTGCGGCCACCGATTCGATTATTTTGGGAATCGATTATCTGCGGTGCTCAGATTGATTTTGGGGCGATGACTTGGGAATAGTGATCGGGTCAACATCTGATTGTCTGATTATGCCTATGTCTGTTTTGATGAAATTGAGCTGAATTGCCGCCAATTTTCTCTTTCAAGGGGGGTTCAGAGATTTAGTTCAGAATAGCCAGTATTCTCCTTCGCCGAAGCAAGACAAACGTCCGATCCGTTAGTCACCAGTCACATCACTTCCGTTCAGCTCAGCGGATTCATGATGACCCAAAATTCAAAGGAAATTGTGGTATGACAACCGCATTAGACCAAGGAATCATCTTGCAGGATGAGACCAATGTTAAAGTGCCACATCTACCCAGGTCGCCTGCTGTGCGCCCGATCTGGGAGCCCCAGTTGTTTCAGGCCCGTGAGCCCACCACATTTGAATTAATGGGAATAATTGGTGACCTTCAGAGGTCCGTGGCAGATCTGGCTTACAGAATGTTGGCTTCATCACCAGCTGCATCATATGCCGAGAATTTTGCACAAGAGCCCCACTCTTGGGGCGGTGTGATCGTGCTCAACCAACCCGAGGTTGTCTCAAGCTATGGCAATGACATGTCAACAAAGAACCCAAACCCATGATCCAAATTGAGGCTAGAGGTAAGAATAAAATGAAGGCGGAACCGATCCCATCAAGCAATTCTTTGTGGGCGATCGAGGCTTTGAAAGCCGGGGATGAACAAGCGACAAGTATTCACGGTCGTGGCCAAAAGCGTGGATGATGCTTTCTCCTCCGGTAGGCGCGATTCAAACCGAGCGAAAACCAGGATAAGCCCCGTCATGCCAGAACAGTTCCTTCCACCCCCAACTCTGCATCCGGAAAAGATCAGAAAGCCCAGACGGTGCCTGCCGACCCTTTCGCTAGTGCGTCTAGCAAGAATCCTCTGACTTCGAAGTATCCTCCTCGAGGGCGCAGAGTCTTTCATGCCCTCTATATGCCTCTGTCTAGGGCATTTCAAATTCTGGTTAACAAGGGGCATCTCACATCCCTCGAGCCTCGACCGCTGCCGAAGAATCTCCCTCTCACACATGATGCTACCTTGTATTGTGCATACCACCAATAGACTGGCCACAACACCGACAGCTGTTTTCGCCTTCGTCACGAAGTGCAAGATTTGATCGACAATGAAGTCATCCTCCCACCTACCTCAGCAAAGTCTGTCACTGCTAAACTGTTGGACTTCCAGGATATTGTGAGTATGTGATCAAGGGTTGGACCACCTGCGGGCGGCACTCGGCGTATTTCGGATGTGGCATTTGGCACGCACTATTTTGAGCATTTGCGAATGCTAGTTTTTGTAATTTCTGGCTTGGGTGTCGAGTTAGTCCTTTGTTTTGAATCTATCTCATCGTCTTGAGTCAGTTCTTTTTACTTAAGGGTTTGTCTTGTTATATCGAGTCAGTCCAGTTGTACAAAGGTCGGGTAGTTCCGGGGGTGTCACCTCGGGCGTCACCATTTTGTTTTGTGTTTGTCTTTTCGTTTTGTTCTGAGTCTGTTTCTGCCTTGGAGCCAGTGATGCCAATAGATTTGAATGAGTAGCAGTGATTTTCGCATTCTTGTGTTCGCTTCTGCCTTGTGCCAGTTATGCCGGAAGTTCTGAATGAGATGGCAATATTTGACTAAGAACTCTGCCTTTTCTGTGCCTTGAAGTCATTATAATGACCTAAGTTTTTCAAAACCTTTTGAACACTGCAGTGAAAATGAAGAGGAAGGAATTCCTTAGGATTTGCAAAACTTTGATCAACTGAGGAAGAGAGGCGTGCTAAGCCCTTAATGAATGAAATCATGCTCATTAGCGTGAGTACTGAGAAGGACCCTAGCTTTGATCCAGATTGGTTCTACACTGTCTTCAGCGCGAGCGATTTGTCGCTTTCTTAAAAACTTTCAAAAAATGTTTTGCGCGGTCCTACGAAGACCTGTGTGGAATCGCTCTTGAGATTGTGCAGCTTAGGATCACTCTCGGCCTCGAGAGTCAACCCCTTTGTTTCTAAACCTTGAACTTGAATTCAGAATGTTCAACGGTCAACTACAATGTGAGGCTTGTGTAGCCAGATTTGAAGCAGCCCTCGAACACGAGGCCAGCAAATTCGAATAAAAAAGAACAGAAGATCAGAAGAAGCTTGCAAAGTTAGAACAGAAGTACCCTTTAAACTAGGGGTGAAGATGTCAGATGAGCTCGAAGAGCTGAAGATGAGTCCTCTTGCAAATCAACAGCCACTCTCCTGGATACGGATGGCTTCGAAACCCTAGAACCATTTGGCATGGACCAAGCTACACTTTTACCCTTGAGAGGCTCGCTAGGCCGAAAACCCGGAAGGGCGACCCAGGAAAAAGTTAGAGCAAGAAAAAGAAGAAAAAAAGAAAAAAATGCAAAAAAAAAAGAAAATAAGAAAATAAAAAAAATGCAAAAGAAAAGAGAAGAAAAGAAAAGAATATCAAAAAAAAAAAAGAAGAAAAAGAAAAGAAAAGAAAAAAGAAAGAAAGAAAAGAAAATAAAAGAATATCAAAAAAAAAAAAAAAGAATTGAAAAGAGAAAGAAAGAAGAACAAAGCTCGCAAGGTCGAAAACCCGCGACGGGCGCCTTGGCAAAAGTTAGAGCCTAAAAAGGAGAGGTTAATATCCCAGTGTACCTTAACCCCGAACTACGTAAGGCTTGATTCCCATGTTTGGGATACGTAGGCAACTTCATTCTGGAGTCCAGCCGTAAAACACTTCAATTCGATTGTGTCCATGCAATGGTTCTGACCATCTTTGTCTTCTCTGTATCCGAGAGTCCGGTTGTGATCATCACTGGGAAGACTGATTACAATACGCCGCGGTGCCATTCAGACAAGGGGCAACTTTCCGTTGCCATTCAACGCGCCGCGGTGCCATTCAAACAAGGGGCAACTTTCCGTTGCCATTCAATGCGCCGCAGTGCCGTTCAAACAAGGGACAACTTTCCGTTGCCATGCAGCTCTCTTCAAGCACGGGGCAGTTTTCCTTTGGATCCGAGGTTGTGCATCTCAGGAGTAGGTTTCATGCCGTTGAGCAAGTGGTTGTTTGCAAAAATAGTTTTTGAGAATTTTTACTGAGGTTGACTAATCTTCTCGAAAAGTACTCCATTTTTCAAAACTGGACAATTTCTTGGACCCAAAAAAGGAAAATTTTCAGTGCTTATAGCCTGACTTGCATGATTTTAAATCAGAAAATTGAACAAGCATGTTAATCTAACTCTCATTTTGGTCAAAATTGTTTTAGTAGAAAGCCAAAAACAAAAAATGGTTGAAATGATGAACTAGGGGCACAGTTGAGTCAGGAGTCCTGTCTTTCCCCCTTTATCAACGTACTTGCCAGAAAGGGCACTCTACTTGCCAAGAAGGGCACTCTACTTGCCAGAAAAGGGCACAACTGAAGCTAACAACAAAGTGCTGAAGGCTCTCTCACCCTCCAAGCAGCGAGGTATCAAGCCAAGTGCGAAGCGCGAACTGGAATGGGGCAAAATATTCCACTCCCTCATCTAGACGGATCTGATCATGTCCAAACTCCCCAGCAGAGCATCGTCAACTAATGCCAGCTGCAGATTTGCTACACACCTAGATGTAGTGCAACCCCTCTGTGGGAGGAATTCACTAGCTGCGTGCAGAAGAAGAAGAATCTAGCTGAGTGCTAGAGGCAAGAGCCTTCAACTTCCTGTTTATCCATCAAACACCTAGGGGAGGGATTAAAAAATGAGAGATTAAAGAATAGAGAGATGCGCGTGGAGAGAAAAAGTGAGAAAAGGGTTTTAAGAGAAAAACAGAGCCTGAGGGTCAAGTGATGTGAGAATCACAAATAAGAAAGGGTGGAAAACAATACCCGAAGAAACTGGCTCCTCGTGAACTAAAAGGTCTCTCACCATTGGAACATGTCTGAGTGTCGTGTCTCTTGTTTTTTATTTTGTCTCGATTCTTGTTTTGAGTCGTTTCAAGTGTTACTCGATGTGTCTAGGTTGTGTGCCTTTAATTTCCTTGTTGAGTCGTCTTGCTGTGTTCAGTCGCAGGCTCCATACCCAGTCGAGAATTCATTCTCGCTCTCAAAATTCAAAAAAAAAAAAAAAAAAAAAATCGTTTTGTGCTCAGAGTGCCATGCCGTTCTCCACATTTGTACAAAACAAGATTCTTTCTTAAACCACAGGGTTCAACCCAGGTCATGTGAGAGTAGTAGAACCAGGACCTATCTGAAGCTATATAGGTTCCAGACTTCGAAGCAAAAGAAAAAAGGAAAGATGTCAGGGCATCTGAGTTTATTTCAACTTCTGCAAATTCAGTCGTCGTATCATGTATGTTCAGAATGAGCGGAGTGTTCAAACTTAAAAGAATACTGTGTTATGAGCCGTGTGTTCAGATCAAGTAGGGTCGCGTTATGAGCTGGGTGTTCAGATTCAAATGTATGAGCTGCGTGTTCAGGTTCAAATATATAAGCTGTGTGTTCAGAATTGAAGTGTGTGAGCTACGTGTTCAACATGGAGTATATGAGCTGCGTGTTCAGAACTGAAGTGTGTGAGCTGCGTGTTCAACATGAGGTATATGAGCTGCGTGTTCAGAAGAGAAATGTGTGAGCTGCGTGTCCAACATGAAGTATATGATCTGCGTGTTCAGAATTAAAGTGTGTGAGCTGCGCGTTCAACATGAGGTATATGAGCTGCGTGTTCAGAAGAGAAATGTGTGAGCTGCGTGTTCAACATGGAGTATATGAGCTACATGTTCAACACGAGGTACATGAGTTGCATATTCAGAAGAGAAATGTACGAGCTATGTGTTCGACACCAAGTGTTTGGGCTGCGTGTTCAACCTTCTACAAAGTGTATATTGCGTGTTCACCTCAAGATTTGAGCCGTGTGTTTAGAATTCAAGTGTTTGGGCTGCGTGTTCAACTCTCAATCCATGTGTGCCGTGTGTTTACCTCAACAACGAGCTGTGTGTTCGACATCAAGTGTTTGGGCTGCGTGTTCAACCTTCTACAAAGAGTGTGCTGCGTGTTCACCTCAAGATTTGAGTCATGTGTTCAGAATTCAAGTGTTTGGGCTGCGTGTTCAACTCTCAATCAGTGTGTGCCGTGTGTTCACGTCAACAACGAGCTGTGTGTTCGACATCAAGTGTTTGGGCTGCGTGTTCAACCTTCTACAAAGAGTGTGCTGCGTGTTCACCTCAAGATTTGAGCCGTGTGTTCACAATTCAAGTGTTTGGACTGCGTGTTCAACTCTCAATCAGTGTGTGCCGTGTGTTCACCTCAACAACGAGCTGTGTGTTCGACATCAAGTGTTTGGGCTGCGTGTTCAACCTTCTACAAAGTGTGTGCTGCGTTTTCACCTCAAGATTTGAGCCGTGTGTTCAGAATTCAAGTGTTTGGGCTGCGTATTCAACTCTCAATCAGTGTGCGCCGTGTGTTCACCTCAACAACGAGCTGTGTGCTCGACATCAAGTGTTTGGGCTGCGTGTTCAACCTTCTACAAAGTGTGTGCTGCGCGTTCACCTCAAGATTTGAGCTGTGTGTTCAGAATTCAAGTGTTTGGGTTGCGTGTTCAACTCTCAATCAGTGTGTGCCGTGTGTTCACCTCAACAACGAGCTGTGTGTTCGACATCAAGTGTTTGGGGTGCGTGTTCAACCTTCTACAAAGTGTGTGCTGCGTGTTCACCTCAAGATTTGAGCCGTGTGTTCAGAATTCAAGTGTTTGGGCTGCGTGTTCAACTCTCAATCAGTGTGTGCCGTGTGTTCACCTCAACAACGAGCTGCGTGTTCGACATCAAGTGTTTGGGCTGCGTGTTCAACCTTCTACAAAGTGTGTCTTTGCGTGTTCACCTCAAGATTTGAGCCGTGTGTTGAATTCAAGTGTTTGGGCTGCTGTTCAACTCTCAATCGATTGTGTGCGTGTGTTCACCTCAACAACGAAATGTGTGTTCGACATCAAGTGTTTGGGCTGCGTGTTCAACCTTCTACAAAGTGTGTCTTTGCGTGTTCACCTCAAGATTTGAGCCGTGTGTTCGTAATTTAAGTGTTTGGCTGCGTGTTCAACTCTCAATCGATTGTGTCTTGGTGTGTTCACCTCAACAACGAGCTGTGTGTTCGAGATCAAGTGTTTGGGTTGCGTGTTCAACCTTCTACAAAGTGTGTGCTGCGTGTTCACCTCAAGATTTGAGCCGTGTGTTCAGAATTCAAGTGTTTGGGCTGCGTGTTCAACTCTCAATCAGTGTGTGTCATGTGTTCACCTCAACAACGAGCTGTGTGTTCGACATCAAGTGTTTGGGCTGCGTGTTCAACCTTCTACAAAGTGTGTGCTGCGTGTTCACCTCAAGATTTGAGCCGTGTGTTCAGGATTCAAGTGTTTGGGCTGCGTGTTCAACTCTCAATCAGTGTGTGCCGTGTGTTCACCTCAACAACGAGCTGTGTGTTCGACACCAAGTGTTTGGGCTGCGTGTTCAACCTTCTACAAAGTGTGTGCTGCATGTTCACCTCAAGATTTGAGCCGTGTGTACAGAATTCAAGTGTTTGGGCTGCGTGTTCAACTCTCAATCAGTGTGTGCTGTGTGTTCACCTCAACAACGAGCTGCGTGTTCGACATCAAGTGTTTGGGCTGCGTGTTCAACCTCCTACAAAGTGTGTGCTGCGTGTTCACCTCAAGATTTGAGCCGTGTGTTCAGAATTCAAGTGTTTGGGCTGCCTGTTCAACTCTCAATCAGTGTGTGCCGTGTGTTCACCTCAACAACGAGCTGTGTGTTCGACATCAAGTGTTTGGGCTGCGTGTTCGACTCTCAATCAATGTGTGCCGCGTGTTCACCTCAAGATTTGAGCTGTGTGTTCAGAATTTAAGTGTTTGGGCTGCGTGTTCAACTCTCAATCAGTGTGTGCCGTGTGTTCACCTCAACAACGAGCTGTGTGTTCGAGATCAAGTGTTTGGGTTGCGTGTTCAACCTTCTACAAAGTGTGTCTTTGCGTGTTCACCTCAAGATTTGAGCCGTGTGTTCGGAATTCAAGTGTTTGGGCTGCGTGTTCAACTCTCAATCGATTGTGTCGTGTGTTCACCTCAACAACGAGCCGTGTGTTCGACATCAAGTGTTTGGGCGTGTTCAACCTTCTACAAAGTGTGTCTTTGCGTGTTCACCTCAAGATTTGAGCCGTGTGTTCGAGATTCAAGTGTTTGGGCTGCGTGTTCAACTCTCAATCAAGTGTGCCGTGTGTTCACCTCAACAACGAGCCGTGTGTTCAAACATCAAGTGTTTGGGCTCGTGTTCAACCTTCTACAAAAGTGTGTCAAGCGTGTTCACCTCAAGATTTGAGCTGTGTGTTCGACATCAAAGTGTGGGCTGTGTGTTCATCTCAAATGTTTGGGCTGCGTATTCAACTCTCAATCAGTGTGTGCCGTGTGTTCATCCCTAAAACGAGCTGTGTGCCCAAAGAATGAGCCGTGTGCCCGAAGAGGAGCTGTGTGCCCGAAAATGAACTGTGTGCCCCCCCGAAAACGAGTTGTGTGCCCGAAAACGAGCTGTGTGCCCGAAGAAAGAGCCGCGTGCCCGAAAAGGAGCTGTGTGCCGAAGAATGAGCTGTGTGCCCGAAGAATGAGCCGTGTGCCCAAAAACGAGCTGTGTGCCCCTCGAAGAACGAGTTGTGTGCCCCCCGAAGAACGAGCTGTGTGCCCCCCGAAAACGAGCTGTGTGCCCCCCCGAAAACGAGCTGTGTGCCCGAAGAATGAGCTGTGTGCCCCCCAAAAACGAGCTGTGTGCCCGAAAATGAGCTGTGTCCCCGAAATGATGCTGTGTGCCCAAAAAAGTTGTGTGCCTAGATAAAGTAGAGTGTTGTGTTTCGAATTGCGTGCCAAACGAACAAAATGTTGTGTTGCGAGTTGTGTGCCAAAAATGCTATGTCGTAAGCTGTGTGCCGAGTCTTGCATTGTGCATGCATTTTATCGCACTATTTTGCACATCTTACTGTTTGGTGCAATTTGTACTCGCGCTATCTCGCGCACCTTACCTGTATCACATGCTTTATGCATTCACCCTACTTGCACTGTCTTGTGCACTGTCTGGTCTAGGAGACCTTAAATCCTCTAAAGGTGCAATTCCTTTGGTGTTTGTCGTGCCTGAACGACTTCCAGTGGTCTAGTATAGCCACCTTTCTGTGTTAGCGGTGAGTTCCTAGGAGACCAACTGAGACGGTGGAAACTAGAGTTCAAATGGCTTATGCCTAGAACGCAAAGGTTCGGGATTTCCGAGACTAAAGTCTGGTTTAAATACCCAGGGGTATATCCTCGGCTTGAAATCAGATGGCGGCCCATAGATTGAGATAGCATGTGTATGCGCCTCAATTCTGGATACTGAATCAACCTAGTCTGTCACCCTGTTGGAGAATAGGGAAAGCTGCAACTATAGTCAGGGAGAAAAGTAGTACCTGTGGTTCAACTAAGAAGAAGCGGAAGATTCTCATATCAGCATAAGGTAGGACATTGCCGAGGTAAGTCATTGCCAATTGCCCCTGTAAGGTACCTCCTTTTTCCTAGCTATCACATTGCATTTTAGCCACTAGTGCATTGCATGAATCCTCAATTTTCAAACCGGCTTCGCGTAGCGTGTAAGTCCAATTTTCAAATCGGCTTCGCGTAGCGTATAAGTCCAATCATCAAAATCTTCCTGCATATCATTTTGCATCCTGTCCCTGAACTACGCTGGTTTGATTCCCCGCAAAGGGATACGTAAGTAGCCTTCAGGTTCAACCAACTACAGCTATATCTTGTATGATTGTCTAAGTCTTCGGCCTTGTCAAAAATGGGTCGTCTCTGGGCTTTGACATTCACTCCCGTCACTTGTGACTTCCGAGTTCTGTCAAAGAGGGGCAACTGTAGACACCCCATTTTTGACCGACCTTAAGACTCAGACGTCACCGATTGAGCGCTTGGTGATGTTGCATATCGTGCTCGCTCAGAAGTTTCAGAGTCTCGGCCGTGAGCCATGCCTCCGGACTTCCGGGCTTTTCGGTACTTTGCCTCGGTTTGCGAACCAGGCTCTGCTTTCTCTGTTTTCTCTTCTCGAATGAAGGGAGAGGTCTCGTAGATCATCTCTCAGTGGCCATAGGCTACGTTTCGTGGTCATAGGCCACTTTTCTCGTTTGGAGCCCGATTTCCGATTTTTCGGGGCCGTTGGCCGTGTGCTCGGTTCGGGACCGCTTAACCACCTCCGTTTGCTCCAGTTTTTGGTACACACCTTATTTCCTCCCTTTTGAGGGACACTGTGGTCTGAGAGACCCACTTCGTGGTCGAACACCACTCCCGGTGCCTAACAGTCAGTTTTCGGGGCCTCAAACTGCACGTTTCGGCCCCCGAACCTTCATTTTGCATCAGTTTTCGTTCATTTTTGGCAGGGACCTCTGTTTCATCACCAGGAAGGTCATAGAAGGGTGGGAGGCCAGTAATTGTTTCAGCAACCAGTTATATTCCTTCATCGCCCTCCGACACCCATTTTTCTCACTTCAAAGCCAATATTGACCACCCTAAGGCCACTTTCTTCAGCTCCAAACCACATATTTGTGTTGTACACACCTGGGAGGACACAAATATCACATGGCCGGCCAGTAATTCCATTTGAACCTTTTGAACCCCTTTGAAAAATGGCTTGTTCTCTCTCTTGTTTCACTTCCTCTAATTTTGGACCATAGGGTTGTGTTGAGGGCACCTGGGAGGACATCAATTGGTGGTGGCTGGCCACTAATTCAACTTGGCCTTTTTGACCCCTGGCCACCACACTGCCCAAAAGTTGGCGGCGGCTTCCTTCTGAGGAGTACACTGCAAAAATACAACTTTTTCCCCCCAGATTCTGCAATCTGGGGGGGCTTTTTTTGGAGGGAAACTTGGCTCACTTTCCCTCCTTTTTTCCCCCCTCTTTCTCCCTCTCATTTGTCCATATAACCACCTCTCCAAACCTGGTTTGAGGGTTGGAAAATTTGCTTGGAGCTCATACATACATATCTCCCTCTATCTATCTCATTTCCTTCAAAAAAACACCAAGTCCTACACCTCATTTCTTCATCACCACCAAGCACCACCACCACTACTCCATTTCCAGCAACTTGGGGAGCTTTCCAGCAGCTAGGAGGCAGCATTTCTCAAGCCAAAAGGGAGCCAAGGATTGGTCTTCAAGGGTAAATGTCAATTCCCTCTTTTTGAGCTTAATTTTGCAACATTTTTCTAGCAATTTTTCTTGCTGTTTTGAGCTCCAACCAAAACTGAAAATGTCATTTTTTTGAGCTATATTCCATGTTTCATTAAGGGCTCATTACAGTTTGAAGCTTCTTTTTGGCACTTGCTTCATTACCCTCTTGAATGCCATTATCTTGCATGATATTTTTAGCCTATATGTGATCTGTTTTGGAGCATGTCATAAACTGTAGATAGGATTATTTTGAGCCCTTCTTCAATATTGAAGAAGGGATCAACACTGTTTGGGACCTCCATGTATCACTTGCCATTGTACCCCTCTTTGGTCCCTATTTTTGCATGTGTTGTTAGCTTATCTTGCTTCTATTTTTCGGCCATGATCAAAGCTGAAAGTGGCCATATTTTGACCCCCTTTGTCATGTTTCATTAAGGGTCTTTGGCTGTTTGATGAATGTTTTGTATACTTTGTGTTATAGCCTTCTTGTGGCCTTAATCTTGCATTGCATTTGAGCATGTTTATATACTGATTTGGGCTTGATCATCTACTGTAAAATGCCATATTTTGGGACCCTCTTCAACATTGTTGAAGGTCCCTCACTTGTTTGAGACCCCCATACATCAGTTACTTCTTTGCCCCTTTGTTGGCCCATTTCTTGCATGAATTGTTTTCCATACTTGTATCTGTTTTGGGGGCTTTTTATCTACTGAAAAACATCATATTTTTGGCCCCTCTTCAATGTTGTAGAAGGCCACTTTCCTATTTGGGGCCAGCAGCTGTGAGTTGCTTCATCACCCCTCTTGCGGGCCCATTTTTGCATGCTAATTCAGTCCCATCTGCGCTCACTGTCTTGCCACTCTTTGTATTGTAAAAATTCTTGTCTTAGGGCTGCCTATATTCTTCTTTTACACTTTATGTCCTAATTATGCATGCTTTGTATAGCTGTAAGCCATTTCATGTACCTAGTTTTGCATTTCGGTAGTGATTCCATGCATTGGGTGTCATTTCGCCTGGATTCGGGGCTATTTTGCACCTCATCTTGCTACTGATTTTTGCACGTTTGCATATCATATTCCATGTCTTGCCATGTCTCATTAGAGTGGCATTCCGTGCCGTAGGTTCGGTCCTCGGTTTGCGTGCACGTGTGCACGTATTTCGAGTTGTCTCATTTTCATCTAATGGCCTCTTATGTGAGTGTGGCTGAGGCGCTCTCATGTTGGTGTAAGCCCATATTGCATTGCGTGTGCCATTTCATCCATAGCATTTTGTATGCTCGGTTGTGTATCACTTCGTGTAGCGTGTATGCCATTCCATAACATTGTGTATGTTAGAATTGTATCTTAGTTGCATTTCACGCATATCATGCATATTGCATCGTGTTTAGGATAAGAGTTAGCCCGGGCACGGGAAACGAGGCACGTTCCGTACTCCGAGTGACGGAACGTGTCTCAATTCCCAAGTCACCGACACTCCGGATAATCCATGATGGAGTTAGGTTTTGTTGTAGTGTTCATATGCATTCATTCTATATTGAGTTGTGCAATTCGGCTCCTCGGCCATCATGCATCGAGATGCGTGATTGGTGGTATGAGGATCGAGACATGCATACATTTGTGAAAATACATTGCTATGTCCCTTTCCTGCTCTCTGTTGCAGCATATCAAGAATCAGCAATCTTCCGAGGCTTGGCGCGCTTTTCAAAAACCATTGCAAAACAGAGGCTAATTGGGGCATTCCAGTGGATTTCCGCGCAAAACAGCCCAAACATGCATCATTCCATCATCCGGAGCAGAATCAAGGCAGTCCCTGGCTTGCATGCCAGTTTTATTATTTTCTTAGTTAATTTGTAAATTAATTAGGAATTTGTACATTATTTGACTGCATTTATTCTTTCATTCGGATCAGATATTTGTTTGGACCCTCTGCGCGAGGGCATAATTGTAATAAGTGTGGGTGAGTGTGATGTATGTCTTCTAACCCCACATCTTTCTTCCCTTTTATTTACCTGCTTATGATGGTTAGACTAGGGCATATTTCAATTAGCATACAGTATGATAGCATGTTTGCATTCATTCATCTGTTTTACATGCACCGGGCTCGGCGCATCATACTAACTGCATTTGTATTTTAATTCCAAGTTGAATACATGTTAGCTGTAGCATTCCATATGCCATGTTTAGAATAACCGAGCCTGCTATAGTTGCATCTTTGCATGTGTTGCATTAGGCATTTCTGTATACTTAGGATCATGCATGATTTCTAATGAGCTTCTGTTTTGGCTTGGAGTACTTGGTGAGTTTTTATGCTTTAGCATCCTTGCATGCGTGTGAGTGACTGCCATGATAACATGCTTACCATGAGGCTAACTGCTTATGTGATATAACTACCTTGAATGCCTGTGGGTGGAGGTTGTGTTATTTGGATTGGAACAATTCATCAAATATTCGTTTTAAGCCCACTAGACAGTGGCAAAATCATGTTTTCTAAGCCCACCCGAGAGTGGCAAAATCTGCATTTTAAGCCTACCTGCGGGTAGCAAACCATCTTTCAAAAAATGAAGATGAAATGTTTTTGTCCCAATTCAGGCGACCCGGTCTATACTTGTATGCTGTGCGCATCACATAGTAACCTAAGCTAATAACCGGAATAAGAATGCACAATGTTTTCAAAATCAAATATCATGGTTAGTAGAGGCCGGTCTTTGACCAGGCGAGCGGGAGTGCTCACGAAGTGACCTTTCCCAATCGTACCCAAGTTCCCGAGCCGAGGCAACTTTGGTGATGACGGACACGTAGCCTTTGGCACCGAGTCAGGGTTTCCTAAATTTTCCATTAAAAAACATTTAGGTGATGACTCTGTATCTGGCAAAGCAGTCCATGATTGACACTTCTTTCAAAAATCAGTTTTCTCAAAACGATATTCCGGATTTGGACTCTTTGGTTCAAGATTAAGAACCGTGACATTTGAGTCCTTGAACTGTAGTGACCCCAATATGAACGGAACGGGACTTAACCCTCCCGGGGCGTTCGGGGACGTCTATATCTACTACTCAAGTGAAAGTCCGACGGTTTAGGTGAATCGGCTAGCTCGCCCAGTTTGGCATGTAAGGGTGGATCCTTAGGGTCCTGCCTTGGAGATGTTCTGGATATAAAAAAAAATAAAATAAAATAAAATAAAAAATTACTGTTATGTTATTATGTTGAGATCAAAATCAAGTTCACTCCAAAGATTCTGGTTCAGATACATCCTTTTGCTCGCTTTAGTCTGAAAATTGGGGGATGAACTTCCAATCTGCATTGCGTTTCAAAAATCATTCTACCAAGGTTCAAAAGAAGCACCTTTGCTTGATAAAGCAAATGCTTTACTACTAGATCATTACCAATCCTTACTAATATTGGCATATATTATATATGATTTTGTTTCTCTTATTCACAAGCATAAATAACTTTTTCTTTTTTATACAAATAATCAATATAAATATATATTAAAATTTAAATATAATTTTTAACATATTTAAAAGATAAACATTTGCTTGAAAGAGTTGAACACAGAACAAAATGACAGTATGACAATATAACTATTATGCCACCTTCAATTTTTGTTTATATTTGGTAAATATATATATATGTTTTTATATTATTTAAAAATAATTATAAAAAAAAGTATGTTAATTCCTATATTATAATTAAGTAATTTTTAATATATTCATAAAAAAATTAAAGGGACTTATGTGTAAATCCTAATAGGTAGACTTATTATTCAATAGATCTTGTGAAAATTAATCACATTTTTTATCAAGCACTATTAAAAAAATCACTAATTGTTAATTTTTAACGATAGTTTGAAAATTATCACACAAAACGCCATTAATTATAAGTTTTAATGACGGTTTAAAAAAATTGTCACAAAAAAGTCACTAATTTTTAATTTTAGAGACAGTTTGAAAATTTTATTATAGAAAAATTTCACTAATTGTAAGTTTTAAGGATAATTTATAAAAATCGTGACAAAAAAAGTCACTAATTATTAATTTTTAGCAACATGCATAAAAAATTATCACCAAAAATTATTTTTAGCAATAATTTTGCTAGGAAATATTTTCAATAGGATTTGATAAAAATTAAGTCAAACTATTAGGACCTATTATTATTATCAAAAATTTTTTTTATAATATCACGGTTCAATTTCGATTTGACCTGACGATTGAACTAATAACTCGTCCATCCAATTGTTATTCTAATTCGTTCATCGAGCCGACTTTTAAAATATTGGTGACACATATATTATCGATTGCAAGCCCTCAATCCAAAGGTTTTGAGACTGCCGAGGATTGGATATCTATCTGGTAATGCACATTGTCTGGTGGATTCGAAGGAATAATATAGTCTACACCATAAAATAAAATAAAAAATAAAAAACAGAACAAGATGAGAGAGAGAGAGAGAGAGAGAGAGAGAGAGAGAGAGAGAGATCTCACTATGTACAAACCTTTTTGTAGTCTACAAAAAGTGGAACACAACACCATGGATGGACCAATCTCTAGGAAAATGGTTGGATATTTGGATTTTAATCTCTAAGCAAATGGTTGGATATATGTTTGGATTATTGTTTTGTGTATGTGTACGAAAGGTGGAACAAAAACACCATGGACCAATCACTAGGCAAATGTTTAAAAACCTGAAACTATCACCCCTAAATTGTCCCCATGATGACATCAACAGTCGCATATAAGTTGTTAATTTATTTAATAATCAAACAATTGGTACCGAGAAATGATCCTCCATCTCCAAATAATCCTATTTCCCTGTTCCAATTCACTCACACCTATTGGATCATATGAGAATCCCAATATGTGAAAATTTCCAGACATATTCAATGATTGTAAGTGAATTGGAACAAGGGGATAGAGTTATTTGGGGACAGAGGATCTTTACATATTAATACCCAACTTCCTATTATGTCAATTTCAGAATTTAATTAGAAGTCCCATACAATACTCAATTATTAAATAGTCTCATAATATCAATTAGCATACTGATATAATATGCTCGGACAAAGTAATTTTCAAAGTTGGGCGGGTCTGGGATCACATTTATACTTTATTGGAAAACTCGTCGGGAAATTCATTTTTAGAGGTGTTATGGCATTAGATCCAGAGATTGTTTTGTTTTGATAGTAAAAACATGATTAGTAAAATTATTTGGTGAGAATAACAATTTATTATTCGAAGGCGAATTTTTTTTATTTTTATCCATTGACGTCAAAAAAGTAGATTAGGCAGCTGCGGCTAGTGATAGCAGCAGGTGATGGCAGTAGTGGTCATATGGACAAATAGATATATTAGGTGGACAGATAAGTAATATGTAAACAGATAGATGGATTAGGTGAACAAATATATAGATAGATAAGTATATTGTGTGAAAAAACATATTGATGTGGACAAATAGGTGAAATAGGAGACAGATAGGTATGACCTATGAAGCACAGGTGCTAGTACAGATACGGATACGGTTATGATACAAATACGCTGATATACTGAAATCTAAAAAAAAGTAAGATACGGGTACGATTAAGGTACGTCAAATATTTATTCATTTATTTATGTTTTAAATTTATAAATAAATATTCCACCTACAAATCAAAGTTCAAAACAATAGTTATAAAGAGAAATTATAAAACCCAAAATAAATTAATATTTAACAATACAAATATAATAGTATACAACAAGAAGTGGAGAGGGCAAAGTTACTCAATAATTGTGTAAATAGTTGTTGGTTCCAAATTACATAAATTTTTTTGAAGATGATTAAGGAGAAATTAGGAAATAGACTTGCATCAAATTCTAACTTCTAAAGGGGGGGGGGGGGGAGAATGTTGTGGAGTACCTACAAAGTACCCACCATGTACCCAACCGTACATGGCGCATTACTCACAGATGCATGGCACCTAAGCGGTATGCATATGCATCTAATCAGATACCAAGATGCATACCCATACCCAATAAGTACTTGATACTTTTTTATTTATTTATTTATTTATTTTTTGAACCTGGAAAGTAGAACAAAAAAGCAAGCAGAAAAAACTCAATGCTCTTGCAGCAAAAGAGCTAATTTAGAGGATGGATTTGGAACCCAGTCAAGCGGAAGAACACCGTGAAGAGAAGCTTGGGCCACCAATGAGCAGCTCGATTAGCTATTCTAGGAACTCGGTACTTGTACAACAATATTTTTGAAATACTCGTACTTCATAAGGTATGACTAATAGGATCTTGTAAATTGTTATTGTTCATATGGCCTCAGAAAATTAAAACTTAAGGCTACTGCCTCAAAAGTTTCAACATTAAGGGCTGGTTTGACATATTGAGAAAAAGTCAAAAAGTCAAAAAGTTATTCAAAAAGCAAAAAAGTTATTACTATTCACAAATTAAAAATAGAAAAAAAATTAATTTCCACAATATTAGTACAATCGAAAAAGTTACACAGTGCTGAGAAATTTATGCAGTAATGGTACCAAAAAAAAAATTTAGATATATATATTCAGTTAGTTGGAGGGTACTGTTGGGCCAGTGAGGGCCACCACGGATCCTGTTTCGATAATCCGAATTATTTAATGTGTAGAACTTGCCGAGTATTATATGCTTAAAAAAAATCACATTGATTGGATATGGATAGCTATGTCATCAAATCAGATTTTTTCCAACTGTTTATTTTTCACCATTTATTTTTCTTATACAAAGCTGTTTTGATCACATAACTATCGATATCCTATCAAAGTGATTTTTAACAGACATATAATACTCAACAAGTTCTACACATTGACCGGTTTGGATTATCGAAATGGGACCTATGGTGGGCCCCCACGGGCCCAACAGTACTCGTGAAGCCTCATGCTATATATGCATATGGTTCAGATTCTTCTCACCATTTCAACCATTCTGTACGGTCCTTCTGCATCACTGTCATTGATGAGTCTAGAAAGTAGGAGTAAAAATGTAATTTTGCTATTTTATATAATATTTTAATACATATTTTTTTGTAAAAAAGTCAAAAAATTATCCCAAACAATTATCTTTTTTTCCTTTATTTTTTAGTCAAAAAGTAAACTTATTTAGGATATCCCAAACAACCCATATTATTTATGACCCGAATCTCATACTTTATTTCCAATCAAGCCTTACCAAAAATAAAATTACAAACCACAAGTCGGCCGATATGGTGAAAATTTGTTTAATATATATATATATATTGTTACATTCAAAATTTAAAATATATATATATATAATTATCGTAATGGTTTGGAAGCCTCTTTACTATTTAAGGTCGGTAGTTCAAATTTTCTAACCAATTCCTTTACAAAACTATACCTAATTTATATTCATAATAAAAACTTTAAAATGTAAAACATATACATAAATATGTATGTCAATATAAATATATATTATCTAAGAAAATGAGTGGGAGTACTAATTAGTGCTACCACTAATGATGTGGCAGTGGGTCTCACCCACTGCCACAATGTTTTTGTGCCTTGGTTTTTTTTTTTTTTGTTAAAAGTGGATGCTAACTCATTAGTGGTGCTTTAAAGTACCACTTTTAATGAGATGTAGTATTGCTGTATTATCTATTATAATTGGGAAATTACATTGGCCTCCATAGAGGCATAAAAAGTTGTTTGATAAGCCTCATAGTTGTGATATAAATATACAGATTTCTTTTTAGTAAAGGATCAATGGATCAAAACTAATTTAAATAGTACCGAAACATAAAAATAAACAATGTAAAATATATTTTTTCGTGTAAAAAATATGACAACATCAATTTTTTTTTATATATAAAATTAATAAATTATTGATGAAAATGATACTAAATGTTATATAAATTAAAATTTTAAAGGAGCTCAATATAATTATATTAAAATTATAAAATTTATTGTATTTTTTCTAAATTTTAAAGGAAATCAATGTAATTTACTCATTATAATTTATTGATAGAGCAAAATAGGCCGTGCCTGAAATACTTTTCCCAAACTCGACATTAGGCCTAAATAATTTACCTGAACTTAGATTATAAGCCTAATCATAATTCCAGACCTTATTAATCGTGATCTCATTTTACAACCACAGAAAAAATAATGTTAAAGATATCAAATATTTTGATCAAAAAATTTATCAAACATTTACATAGCCTCCGTTTGGGAAGTGGGTTAGCTTTTTGATTTTTTGGCTTTTTTGACTATTTTAGCCTGGGCTAAAAAACTTGGTTTGGAAAGGACTTTTTGACTTTTTGACTTTTTTTGTGAGAAAAGAATATAATGATTATGGATTGGATGTGATGTTTTATTTATTGTGACTAAAATAACTTATTTTATCTTTTGTGATTATTTTAACCCCAATCTTCCTTGCCAAACAGACCCATAGTGGTGGAATCTACACCCATATAAAAACCATCATTATATGAATGTTTGATAAAAAAATTTATAAAATATTTGAAATCTCTGACAATTTTTTATCTTATAAAGCTTCAATCACGTGTAGGATCAAATCAGCCTAACGGATCATCAAACCCGCTGAGATGGAGAATTAAATGGTGCGTGAAGGGTCGTTGTTATTATAGTTGTCAATTGATGGGAATTTCAAGTACTATCAACACCGCACTGTCCCTATTCCTAACATGTGACAATTAGGATTCAGGATCCTTTCATTGAGTTCCTTACTTAACTTCTTACTTGTTAGATTATTAGATCTATTTTTAGGTCCAATTTCGATTATTTGAACCGTGCATGTTTTAAAATTTGTTGAGTATATTATGCCTGTAAAAATTTAAGTTGATCGGATATCAGAAAGTATGTGTTCGAATCATCGAACTAAAAACTATATTTTTTTTAAATTTAATAAACAGTTTTCGAAATACATACTTTCTGATATTTGATCAACTTGATTTTTTACAAGTATAATATACTCAACAAATCTTAAAATGTGAATGGTTCAGATCACCGAAATTAGGCCTAAAAGTGAGCCAATAACCTAATAAGTAAGAAGTCAAATAGAAAACTCAGAGAGAAGATCCTGATTCGACAAGTAGGTCTACCCTCCTCATGCCTATTACATTGAAAACCCAAACCTAAACCCTATCAATATGTAAGATCAACATTAATTGATAGCTCGAATTTAAATTTATTCAAATCTTTTAAATTTTAGCTTGTTGATCGTCCGACCAATTATTCGGTCAGTCGTCTGACAATAAGGTGACAGTTGCGATAAATAAGCGTTGTACCGATTGTCCAGATAGTTGTTCAAGCGGTCGACTAACATACACAAATTTAAAAAATTCAGACAAACTCAAATTCGAACTATCAATCATTTTTGATATAAGATAATTGTTAATTTATTGTGGAGAAGATAATTAATTATGTCTATATTATTATGTAAATTACACAAGTCATTTTTTTATAATTAAATTTTAAAATTTAGAAGAATTTTAAAACTGCAATTGATTAGTTTGGAGATCACTGCAACACAAGAGTTTTAAAAATTAAATTTTTTTTGTTCTCGAAATAAAAACTTTATTGGAAAACACATTAGGAGGATACCAATTCCTATTATCATTAAAGTTATTAATAAAAGGTGATCTCGATAAGTAAAGAAAATAGTCTTTTACCAACAAAATTTTAAATAGATCACTAATAAATGCACTTTTAACCACTAATTTCGTGTCAAAAAAATTTACAATTTTTATACAAAAATTTGAGTCCCAAAATGGATAGTAATTTATCACTAAATATACAATTTCATCTCTAAAATATAATAATGACACTTTTAACAAATTTTGACCCTAAAAATTAATTTTATCTATAGAATCTTAATTTGTTGTAGTGAAATGCCATGTTAAAAGATAAAACTCATTCAGATTTTTAAAATTCCACAAACACAAACAATTTTTTTTCATGTTCATTATTCACATATTACAGATCTTTCCAAAGGTATCATATACCATCCCAAGCTAAAATAGCAATAAAATAAAACACTCCATCAGATCACTCTCTTTACTTTTTACAAGTATTTTCATAAAAAAAACTAAATAACTAACTAAAATAATATATTTCCAAAACGGGCCAATGTAACATTTTTTGGGATAAGTGGGCCAATGTAACATTAATTTGTGCTTAGTTGGCCTTTGCATGTGTAGGCGGACTTCAAAGGACCACATTCATTCATTCATTCCTACCCTTGTCACATTCCTCTCTTGCTCTCTCATACACCGCTCCGCACATTCATTCTTTCATTTTTATACCTCCCCATATTGAATTTGCATTAATGTTATCAAAAATACTTTAATGCCAGACATAACTACTTAAATTTTTTTGAATGATGTGTTATGTGATAGAGATTAAATTGACATAGTGTAAGATCCACATATTAAATGAATCTGAACAATAGATATGATATTTTCGGTAATTTCTGAATTCTTATGTATGGGATTGTAGCATTACTATTTTATTAGATGTGTTTTTTAAATTTCATATCCTTTTAAAGTTAGGTGTCTAATATATTTGTGAAGTTTTGATTAATTTGCATAATTACTTACACAGTGATTAGGGTTACAAACGATTTAAATGATAAGTTGTTCAAGTTTAGTTTAAAATTTAATTAACAAGTTTCAAAATATTTTCAAAGTACTTTAAACCTAGGTTGTTTACCCTTTAATTCAATCTAAAACGAGTTTTAGTCAAGTTGATTACTAACCAAACTGAAATAGCTTGACTTTTTATAGGACATGTAATCGATTCGAGCCGATTAATAGGTTGTTCAAACTTGATTTCAAAATTAAATGAGTTTTAAAATGTGTTTAAATTTGACTTATTTACTTAATAAGCTTATCTTAAAAGAGTTTTTAACGAGTAGAACACTACTAATTTGATTCATTTTACGACCTAAAAATAATTCATTGTAACTGTATATACTCCTGTGTTATTTCTTGTTCAAAATCTTATGTTTACTTGTATTAAATGAGCAGGGCTTATGTTTTTTGTTTTTTGTTTTTTGAGGGAACTATATGCAGGTGGGAATTAGGAAAAAAAATTACAAACACATGGGAGTGCAAGTGTATTTGTGGTGAGGTGCAAATGAAAGATTGTGAGAGTGCAAATGTCACTTGCACTCTTCCATGTGGTGGTAATTTTTTTTCCCTAACTCCCACTTGCATGTAGTTTCTGATAAGCCACAGTCATCAACAGATAAGTCACAGCCATCAATAGATACAGAACACGCCAGATACAGAGCATACTGCAACACAGCTCAAGCTACTGCAATTCCATAGCATGCTGCAACACAGCTCAAGCAGTTCCATCTATAGCTTAAGTCACATGTGTAATATCCAGCTGTATAGGTTGTTAAGTTTGTTAGAGATTAACTGTCCAGTCTTAACTATAGTTTAGTAGTTAGAATCAAGGTTAGGTAGTTATGGTTAATTCTCTGAAGTGTATAAATATCTTCACTCTGTTCCAATTAGATTTTAACTTCAATAAAAAAAAATATTCATTTTCTTTATCATATCCATCTTCTTTATGGTATCAGAGCTTTGTGCTCTTACGAGCAAGAAAGCTTCAAAGCTTCAGCTATGGCAGCTTCCAACACAACACCTGCAACACCTGCAACCTTACCTCCAAATCTCACATTGTTGATTTCTAATCTGAGTTTTTTTGTTTCTATCAAGCTTGATTCATGCAATTACATAATTTGGAAGAATCAGTTGCAGAAAATCTTGAAAGCCACAAAACTTCTTGGCTATGTAGATGGATCAGAGGTATGTCCTCCTACAGTGGTTCTAGATTCTAATAATCTTGAAATTCCTAATCCGAATCATATACTATGGACCACTATTGATGATCATCTGTTAAGTTGCATTATTGCAACTCTGTCTCCATCCATTTTCACTATGTCATTCCTTTGTCAAACCAGTCATGAAGTTTGGACTGTTCTTGCCAAACGATTTACTTCACTTTCCAGATCTCACATCCATCAGTTGAAGATCAAGTTGAGTAAAATTGTTAAGAACGGCACAACAATGGAAGAATACCTAAATCAATTCAAGGTACTATCTGATCAGCTTGCTCTTGCATCATCTCCCATTGATGATGAAGATTTAGTTCTGCTGATTTTAACTGGATTACCCGAGAAATATAATGCTACAAAAGCTGCTATCCGTACAAGATCAGATCATATTTCTCTAGATGAGCTATGTTCTTTACTCTGTTCAGAATCTATTCATGTGGAGTCATCTCTTAAACATGCACATGCCTCAGATCTTCCAAGCTCCATTGCCTATACTGCACACAGAGGTAATTACTCTAATCGAGGAAATTCTAGAGGCTATTATAGAGGCAGAGGTTCTTACAGAGGCCGCGATGGAGGTAGGTCTAGAGGACAGCTGAGTCACTATCCAAGAGGCTCCCAGTTTCCAGGAGGCAGATTCAACAACTATACTTACAGTCCTCAAACTCAAACTGGCAGATCCAGTCCTCAAACTCAAACTGGCAAATCCAGTCCTTACATTCCTCCAGCTGCTGCCAATATGATCTGTCAAATCTGTGGCAAGCCAAATCACAGTGCTCTAGACTGCTGGTATTTTTCGCAGCCTGCTTCTACACAGCATCAGTCCAAAGCCTATGTTGCTTCATCCTCAAATCAACCACAATCTGACAACTGGTTTCTTGACTCCGGAGCCACTAGCCACATGACACCTGATCTCAATCAACTTTCTTTCCCTCAGCCATACTATGGTCCAGATCAAGTTGCAGTTGGTGATGGTTCTACACATACCATTGCTCATACTGGAACAGGTCTTCTTCCAACTCCTTCTTTTCCTTTTCATCTTACAAAGCTTCTTCATGTGCCTACACTTTCTTCCAATTTGCTCTCTGTTCACCAGTTAGCCATAGATAATCACTGCACTATCACTTTTGATGACTCTTTTGTTATTCAGACAAGATTACTCGGAAAATCTTGTATAAAGGAAGCTACACAAATGGACTTTATCCATTCGGTGCTTCTCCTTCACATCCTCTCTGCTTTGTCTCTTCTCAAGCTTGTTTTTCTTGCTCTTCATCACCTGCAGTTACACCTAATTGGCATTTCAGACTTGGTCATCCTTCATCAAAGAAGCTTCATCATGTCATTTCCCATAATAAACTAGGTTCTACGCTTTTGTCTAATAAAGGCTCTAGTTTGTGTGAACATTGTTGTGTTTCAAAGAGCCATAGGTTGCCTTTTCATTTGTCTAATTCCACTGTAAATAAACCTTTAGCTCTCATCCATACAGATGTTTGGGGCCCTTTTGCTTCCTCTATTTCAGGTTTTAAGTACTATGTGCTTTTCATTGATGATTTTAGCAAATTCACTTGGCTTTTTCCTCTGCATTATAAAAGTGAAGTTTTCACTAAATTTCTTGAATTTAAATCTTTTGTGGAGACTCAATTTCACACTTCACTTCAGATTCTTCGCAGTGATAATGGAGGGGAATATCTTAGTACACCATTTCAAAATTTTCTTAAGAGTAAAGGCATTGATCACCAATTAACTTGTCCCCATACACCTTCCCAAAATGGTGTTGCTGAAAGGAAACATAGGCACCTCATTGAAACTACTATTACTCTCATGCATCATTCTTCTCTACCTTTGATTTACTGGTTTGATGCTCTTGCAACAACTGTCTATTTGATCAATAGACATCCTACTCTCAAACTTAAAAATCTTACTCCCTATGAGGTCTTATTCAAACATAAACCTGATTATATGCTCTTGAGATCTTTTGGATGTAGATGCTATCCTTGGCTCAAACCATACACCACTAATAAACTTCAACCTCGATCTCTGCCTTGTGTCTTTCTTGGTTATCAACCTTCCATCAAAGGTTATAGGTGTCTTGATCCTATCACAGGTAAAGTCTATACTTCCAGACATGTGGTCTTTGATGAGTCTTACTTTCCTTTTCAGACTTCTTCAACATTGTCTTCATCATCCTTCTTTGCATCTCTCGGCCAGTTTTTACGATCTTCACCTTTTTCTTCCTCTCACTCTGCAACCACTCCAAAGACTCACACAATTCTAGCGGCCAAAGAATTGCTACTACTCTCAGCCGATCCACCCAATTTCAAAGACTCACACATTTCCGGCGGTACAACTTCTCCAAAGACTCACATAATTCCAATGACTTTACCTGACTCACACTATTTCCTCTTCTCCAACTGTTATTCACTCAGGAGCCCCACCAATACCAGTATCTTCCAATTCTGTTCCTCTTCTATCTGCTGTTCCTTCTGATCAGATTGCTATTTCCAAGATCTCTATTGATCTTCCCTCTATTTTTTCCAATACTCATCCCATGATTACCAGATCCAAATCCACCTTTTCTCATACTGCTTGTCTTTCTTCTTTCTCTCCTCAGTCTGAACCACAAACTTTTCAGCAAGCTAATTCTTCTTCTATTTGGCAAACTGCTATGCTTGAAGAATTTCAAGCATTACAAAAACAAGGTACTTGGTCTTTAGTTGATCTTCCACCTGGCAAACAAGCAATAGGCTGCAAATGGGTTTATAGAATCAAGAAAAATTCAGATGGTTCTATAGCGGATATAAAAGGCGGTTAGTTGCCAAGGGCTTTCTTCAAACTGAAGGGGTGGACTATCATGAGACTTTTAGTCCTGTGGCTAAACAACCTACTATCAGAATTCTGTTATGCCTGGCTCTACATTTTGATTGGTCCATAAAGCAGCTTGACATTTTTAATGCATTTCTCCATGGTGTTCTTGAAGAAGAAGTTTATATGGCCCAACCTCAAGGCTTTGTTCAACCAAATCAATCTCAGCTTGTTTGCAAGTTACACAAGGCTCTCTATGGTTTAAAACAAGCTCCTCGAGCTTGGTTCTCTACCTTCTCAAATTTTCTTCTCACTCATCATTTTGTTCAAAGCCATTGTGACTCTTCTCTTTTTATTAAGAAAACTTCTACGGCTATTACCATTCTTCTCATCTATATAGATGACATTCTTCTCACAGGAAGTGACCCACTCTATATTACCTCTCTCATTACACATATGCATACCACCTTTTCCATGAAGGAGCTTGGCTTTGTTAATTATTTCTTGGGTATATCTGTCATAAAAAATGCCTCTGGTTATGTGCTTTCTCAGCAAAAATATGCCTCAGATTTATTGGCCAAGGCTGGTATGAGTGACTGCAAACCTTACTCTTCTCCCATGGCTACTAAGTCCTCTTCCCGTGATCTTCCTACAGCAGGTGATTCACTCTTTTCTCAACCATCTTTGTACAGAAGTTTGGTTGGAGCCCTTCAATATCTCACCCTTACTCGACCTGATTTAGCCTTTGTGGTTAATCATCTTTGTCAATTTATGCACTCTCCTATGACTAGCCATTTTACCTCAGTCAAAAGATTACTAAGGTATCTTAAAGGTACCTTGTCGTATGGTCTTCATTTTACTTCGGGCCCTCTTCTTCTCAATGCATATTCAGATTCAGATTGGGCAGGTAATATTCTTGATCGCCGGTCCACCACTGGTTATTGTGTCTATCTTGGCCCTAATCTTATCTCTTGGTCTGCAAAGAAGCAACCCACTGTGTCTCATCTTCGAAATTTGAATATCGAGCTTTAGCCCAAACTTCAGCTGATCTTAGTTGGATTGGGATGTTGCTTGCTGACCTTCATATTTCTATTCCTGTGCCTACCCTCTAGTGTGACAACTTATCTTCCATAGCTATGAGTAACAACCCTGTGTTTCATGCCCGTACTAAACACATCGAGGTTGATTATCATTTTGTTCGCAAACGGGTTGCCTCCAAGAAACTTCATATCTGTCATATTCCTACTTCAGATCAAGTTGCTGATATCTTTACTAAACCACTGTCTGTTGCTCGGTTTCAATATCTTCAACTCAAGCTCAATGTCCTTCCCAGCAGTCCCTTGAGCTTGCAGGGGTATGATAAGCCACAGTCATCAACAGATAAGTCACAGCCATCAATAGATATAGAACACGCCAGATACAGAGCATGCTGCAACACAGCTCAAGCTACTGCAATTCCATAGCATGCTGTAACACAGCTCAAGCAGTTCCATCTATAGCTTAAGTCACATGTGTAATATCCAGCTGTATAGGTTGTTAAGTTTGTTAGAGATTAACTGTCCAGTCTTAACTATAGTTTAGTAGTTAGAATCAAGGTTCGGTAGTTATGGTTAATTCTCTGAAGTGTATAAATATCTTCACTCTGTTCCAATTAGATTTTAACTTCAATAAAAAAAATATTCATTTTCTTTATCATATCCATCTTCTTTAGTTTCTCCTTTTTTTTTGCCAAAATTTTTATCATAATGCTATCTATAATTCTACTTATCGGCCAATTACTTATTTCAAATTCTTCTGTTTCTAAGTTTAAAAGCAATTACAGTGATTGAATCATGTAAAAATCTCAAATAATAGAAATATCGAAACATGATCTAAAGACTATATTTTAAGACAAAAATACATGAATTTGACATGGAGAATTCCGTTTCTCTTATTTCCAAGAGAGTGAGATCGACATTAATAAATGTACTTGAGTCTTCGAATTCATGGTAAAAGCATAGTGAGAAATGGGAACAAATTTAAGTAGGATAAGAGGATCAAACAATGCCATTCTCTACCTTTCCTTGATGGATTAGGCTTTAGAGTTTACATTTATTTCACTGGTCCCTTTCGGGGTTTTTGGCACCATCTTTGTGGGTTTCGAGAATAACTTTTTTGGAACCTAATATTGCACACAAATTACAATCTAGCATCAACTTTAATGAGTTGTTACGTGTTAATTTCGTTCATATAATCTGCATTGTTGATGTCACATTTCAAAATCAGTACAATATACATGCCTCTCAACCATCTATCAATTGATTTGAGTTGAATACTTCTAAACTTCTAGTATGGTATAAGAATTGGGTCTTGAGCGGTCATACAAACCAAATCTTCTTCTAGAGAGTCTATTTCTCTTGTTATGATTCCATGAATTACATAAATTACAGCAATAAGAGTTTGTTTGACATTTCCTAAATAAGTGCACTTATTTAAATAAATACACTTATTTGAATCACATCACTTCTCTATTTTTTTACACATCTTTTTTTGTAAAAACTCAAAAAGTATACTTATTTAAATTATTTCAAAATTTTGATTTATATGTCTCTAAAACTCTAACTTGACAGATCATTAATCAAGATCTTGATGATTCCATAAATCATAACTTCTCCAAAAGGCAATTGTATATACAAATTTTATAAAATTACGAATATAAAGAGGAGGTGGAAAACGGCAGGTTGAAGTGGCGGAGTGACGGTGGTGAAGTGGAGTGGGTTATGTTGGTGGAAGAGTGGAGGTGGTGCCAATGACGGTCTTGGTGGATTGGCAGAGACAGTGGTGGTGGTGGTAGTGGCGGCAGCAATGACATCGGTGGTTGGTGGTGAGATAACGACAGAGGCAATGATAGTGGAGTTATGGAGAATGCAACCCACTCCTAGTCAAAAGCAAAGTATCAAGTTTTGATTAGATATTTCCATCCTATCTGGGAATTGGTCTAGAAGAGAGTCCAAAGGACAGAAATCATACCCCATTACCAGCTCACTTTCAAGCTGCAACTTGTGATGTTTTTAGCAATATGTACTTTGCCCATATTTCTCATTGGTAAAGTGTTAAATATATACCCCTTCATATTCAATAGACCCACTCATGGACCTTTTATTTATCTAAATAGACCTTGACAGGAGTACTTCAAACCTATAGTGAGAACATGGAATTAAAATGGAAGGATAGCTAAGATCAAAAGAAAGAAAACAAATTTGAAAAATCAAAAGAAGATAACAAATTTGAAGATCAAAAGGAAAGGAACTTCACAATTGAGAAAACAAAATTGAATTAACCTGGGATTGAGATTATACATTCCTATATTCCTCCAATCACATAATAATCTCTGCATGCCAGCAATGATGAATCTAGGGGTGTAGAGGACCGTCGCACCTGTTAAAAACTTTTGTCAAAAAAAAGAAAAAAAAAAAAAAATCATATTATACTAGTATTATTAAAATAATTTTTTAAATAAAATATTTCCCACCCCCAAAATTATAGAGGCTCAATCACCCAAATTAATTATATTACAAAAATTTTAAAATAGTTGTTCAGTCAAGTTTTATCAAATATTAATTCATATCTACATTGTTTATTATATATGTGTGTGTGCGTGCACGAGGGGCGGACGGGCTTTAGAGTTTCTCCATGTCCATGTTTTTGTTATGTGTCATCAATATTTTTTTCTATACATTACATTTTAATTTACTCATGCTCTTCATTTGTAGAGTAAATTACAAATAGGTTCTAATCGTGGAACTTAATTGCTATTAAAGTCTAATTAAAAGTTAGTTCTAGTAAAATCATCACTAAAAATAAATTTTTGAGACTTTATTTTACATATGTCGCTAAAAATTGACAGTTAATGATATTTTTTTGTCATGATTATTATAAATTATCACTAAAACTTACAATTAGTGACGCTTTTACGTGACAACTTTTTCAAATTGTCGTTGAAATTTAAAAATTAGTTACGATTTTTTGTGATGATTTTTTTAAACTATCGTTAGAATTAGTGACTTTGTGGCAAATTTTTCAAACTATTAATGAAAATTAACGATTAGTGACACTTTTTTATTATGCTTTATAAAAAATGCCGTTAATTATCACACAACTTATTGGACAATAAATCTACCTATTGAGACCTACACGTAAATCTCCTTTGTTTGTATTTATTCTTGTTTGTTTATCTTCTAGAAACGGAAATATTATTTCCGCTGACCTAACAGCCTCAAAAATGAGTTCATGTAATTTTATACTGAAACAAATTATCTACTCATTCATAAATTAACTTATCTGGTATTAATTTCACCCATTTCAACAATACATATGAACTTATAATTTCTAGTATGCCGTTTCTCAAGACTAAATTGCATAATAGAATGAAGATGATTTTCTAACAATTTAATTCATCACATTTGTTAAGAAATTACATTTCTTGAGGCTTTGATGTCAAGTCTGTCATAAATTTTTTTTATATCATAAAAAAGTGTCTAGCATAATGGTTTTAGATGCCTAACCTTTAAGGAAAAATGGTTGATAAGTCCTTTTCTAAGGGTTATATGGTATTAGGTCCAATGATTATTTGTTTTCGTTCTAAGGAGGTGATTAATGAAATTATTTGGTGAGAATAACAAATTATTATTTTGAAGCATAATTTATTTATTTATTTATTTATTTTTATCCATTGCCATCAAATTGCCAGTTACCAAAAAAGACATTGGAGATGGTTAGCGGTGGTTAGTGGTGGTGGTGATATTGACAGATAGATTAGGTAGATAAATATATGTGATATGTGGATAGATAAGTTGACATATAAGTGACATGTGGACAGATGGGTGGACAAATAAGTGACGTGTGAACATTGATGGAATAGCACTAATAAACAAATAGGTCTTATGACTCCAAAAGATTAGAGTTTGAGACTGTTGCCATGGAAGTTTAAAATTGAATTTTTGTCTGAGTTTCCTAACTTTAATAGATAGAGACATATATTAATAGTTAATATTTTTTTGTAAATTAATGCGGACAAATTTTTTTTTACAGTGAATGATTAATTTAACAATTTGATCATATTTTTGTATATTGACAATGAATGTTTAGTTAATAGTAATAGTATTCATTATTTTGTATTGATGGGAATTTGTATTCATAGAAATTAATATTATATGTAAAATTTTTACCAATTTTTTTTTTATTAGGAGTAAAATGTGCTTTCATCCCCCAGATTTGAATTCTAGATATGGACAGGATGCCAGATTGACTATGCATACAAAGCAGTGCTCAGGACAAACAAAATCCAACTGTCAACTAGCCTAAATATTCTAAAACTTTGAACTATGCTTGCAGAATATTTTGGAATACTTTCAATAGGTGGAATGAATTTTTATTGAAAATAGTCAAGATATAGATTTTTTTTATATCCAAAAATTATAGATTAATTATCAGGAGAAATTGGCGTGTCTAAATGCGCAATATCAGGACTCAACATGTATAGATTAGCGCGCAGATCCTCTAGAGTCCCTTCTCTAGAGTGATCTCCTAGAGTGAATAATCGGAGGGCTGAGATTGTTCCACGACAAAACGACGTCGTTTTGGCGTGAAATTTGAAAAAAAAAAAAAAAAAACACAAATTGAATCAAAACTCAGTTGTTCAGTGAAATTTGAGAGGAGAGAGAGAGAAGGGCTGAGAGGAGAGAAGAGGAGCTGAACAATCTCCTTCGCCGATCTCCATGTCTGCCGACGTTGCCTTCGTCTTCGATCGTTGCCTTCGTCTTCGATCCGATCTCCATCTCCATGTCTGCCGACGTTGCCTTCGTTTTCCGACTTGCCTTCGTCTTCGATGCTTGTGTTGATTTAATCTTCTTTTTTATTTATTCAAATCTCACGGATCAAAATCCATTTTCATTTGATTCAATCTGTAAATATACATATAGATATACATATATACATGGGGTTTGTTGTTGATAAAAAAAAAATATACATGGGTCTGTAAATATATATATATATGCATATAGAGATACATATTGCTTTGGAGAATGTTGAAGATGGATTTTGATTCAATTTACTGAATATTGCTTTGGAGAATGTTAACTGAAGTTTGAGAATGTTAATCTGAAGTTTTGATTCAATTTATGAGTTTGATCCATTTGCCTAATATTAATCAAAAAACTGAGTTTGAGAATGAAACTCAGATTGATTCAAAAAAAAAAACTCACCTTCTCTCTCTCTTTCTCTGGAGATGGAGTCCAATTTTGTGGTCTCATTCAACTCTATTGTGGTGGTTTGGTTTCCTGTAAATTGCTTCATTATTTATTTATGAGATTTTACCCTATATGTTTACCAGCATCGAAGACGACGGCAAGTCGGCAAACATGGAGATCAATCTGAGTTTTTTTTTTTTGTTTTTTTTTTTTTCAAATTTCACGCCAAAACGACGTCGTTTTGTCGTGGAACAATCTCAGCCCTCCGATTTTCACTCTAGGAGATCACTCTAGAGAAGGAACTCTAGAGGATCCGCACGCTATAGATTAAGACTCATCCAATATGTTAGGTGTCATGTAATCGGTAATCTCATTGGACAAAATCACTATTCAATTATAATTGCTTTCATTTTTTTATTTTTTTTTTTATCTATAAGGATATGAGAGTTTTGATGCAAATCTAACCCGTATTGTGCATGAGTAGAGGAGTTTGTGCTGACGTTCCGTATCTTGACTTGAGCAATCCTTGTCTACCTTTTCTTTGAGGAATTATGAGGATCGAAGCCAAGAAGTCAAAGTTGATTCATGCGCTCGATTGTTAAAGTGTTTCATCCAGTATCTCTGCTTGTGTTCTAAACTTCTTGGAAGCATGTTTTACCACTTGAGCGATAAATGTTGCACTCAAGAGGTCTTCGTAGCTTTGTTTAGTACAAAGTGCACCGTTTGTTATTTTTAAGATTGAACCTGTTCAAATTCTCAGAGAGGAGTTAAAAACGAATTGTTCTATGTTGGAGGTTGTTTATATATGAGTTTCCTTGATGTATAGAAGGTGATCGATTGATCAATGAATTACATATTGACAAACATCAAGGATTGTTTTTGTTCTTGCGTTCACAAAAAGAGAGAGGTGTTCATTAGTGGATTCCGAGAAACTTAGGCTTCAAGCTTTGGTGGATTCCGGAGTGGCTTATTGTCATAGAATCGACATCGGCGTTGTGCATTTAACGATGGGCACAGCAATTCTGATGTGAAAACGGTGGTAGAAGAGACACATTGGATTTGGTTCAATTCAGACATGGATTTGCTAGGTAATTGAGGGTTCTTGTATGTAATTCCTTTTCGTCTTCTTATTGAATTGTTTTGTGGTTTTGGCCCGTGATTTTTTTATCACAATTGGAGGAGTCCCATTATGATTTTTTTCACATTAAATTGTTGTGTCGGTTTGTTGTTGATCGTTTGATTGGGATTACAGTTCATTGTTTAAAATTGAATCATAATCACAAATCAATATGTCGGGAATTTTAAATTTTTCACAATAGGTAGTAAACTCATTCAATATATATTAAAACTCACTTCTTCTACTTTTCATCTGACTTAGGATTATAGTTGTAGGGACATATTTTTGGGTTGTACATGTGGCTTAGGTGGTTAGCTGAGGAGCCACGCGGGAGGTCTTGGATTGTCGAGATATGGTGTGAGCATATCGAAGTCCGAGATATTCAGATAAAAAACAAGAGTCCTAGATAATATTAGATTGCTTGTTCGGGTAATGATGGACTATTGAGGGATTTTGTTCTAATCTAAATAGAAGGAGTCTTGAATAAGTGATATCCTTGTGAAAGATAGAGTCATATAAAGTAAGACTTCTAGGGAAAAGTGGGCACTATTTATTATAAAAGAAAGACACCCCCGTGGGTCAAAAGTATGTTCTACTTTGTGAGTTTTGTGATTGAGTTGACTATCTTTGAAATATAAGTTGACTGACTTGATTGTCGGAATGCCCCCAGGTGGACGAGCTGCTAGTTTTTGTTGTCTTCTTGTGTGCAAGTGTTGGGCTTCTCTATCCTGTCAATTGCTCTTCGACTTTGTTCCCTAAATCTCAGCAAAAAGATTCAATTTGGTTGTGAGTTCAAAATTCAACACCCACAATTTGACACTATCTGTGGAAACTTAGTCGAAATAAATGGCCAACGTTGAACACAATGGGCAGAATCTGCAAGTCGGGGATGACTTGTTTAGTGTAAATAAGGAACACATCAATCTTGGCGTAGGAACTGGCCAGAATGGTAGAGAAAACCAGGAAAGAGACCTGCAAGTGAATGATGCCACAAACGGCCGAAATCCAAAGGCGAAGGACAGACTGAGGAGGGACAATACAAGGGCACAAGATCAGGGCCAAGATAAGTATTACAACGAGAGCGATATCCCAGTTTGGATAAACCGATATTTACACCGTTATGCGAGGTAAAAGATCTGTTTAGCAAAGTGACAGAGTTATAGACCATGATGAAATTTGTGGTACAGACCCAAGTTTTGCAACTAACACCCCCATCTCCACTCGTGGTCATCAATACTAGTGACCAAAATAAGGGGCAGGTGTCGGCACGACACAATGGAAGACATCCAAGGGGCTCACCATGACAATCAGTATATGTCGGCAGAGGTGAATCCCGAAGGGAAGTACAGTCATAGATCAGAGGATCGAAACAAGTCAATGGACATGAACAGAACCTGGAGAAGACATTAGATCTTCATAGATCCAAGGGGCCTAATCCCAGCATGGGGAGCAGTACAACGAAGAGGCTAAAATGAGTTAATAACAAAGCATCGAGGCGATCTAAGGAGGATCTTTGGAACTTCCTTTAGACAAAGAAAAACACGGCTGAGGTAACCTCACCTCACACGCCGAGGTCACCATTCTCCTCGGAGTTGAAGGCGTTCGAACCACCGAAGAGATTCACCACACCATAGTTCCATACATATGATAGTAAATCTGAGCCTAATATCCACATCGGACTCTATCTTAATGTGATGTCGCTATGGAATGGAAATGATATGCTTTCATGTAAACTGTTCCTGACAACATTGTGGGACATAGCCTACGATTGCTTTCTGAAGTTACTAAAGGGATCAGTTAAAAGATGGAACTGTTGGCTGAGATATTTGTTACCCGATTTATTACCAATAGTATTCAGCCACTAAGGGTGGACTTCTTGCTCGCTTTGAAGATAGATGATGGTGCAAGCTTAAGGGCTTACGCCAAGAGATATTATGTGGTTTACAACTAGATTTCGATGTGTAACTAAAAGTTTGTCGTTGTTTCATTTAAGGATAGCTTGGAGAATGATTGCCCACTTTGGCAATCCCTAGCAAAGACCCTCCCAAAATCGATGAAGGATCTGATGGCAAGGATCGAGAAGTATACAATGGTGGAAGAAGATAAACCTCACCGAGGAAGCGTACCTAAGCATGAGAAGATGAATAGTTCACCTCGGTAGAACAAATAGCCGAGGAGAAACAGAGGCAGAAATAGAGATATAAGGTTGAAATCTATACAAGAGATTAGCACTGTTTTCAAGATTCTCATCTATAGAATTTTGGAGAGGATAAGGAACCAGCCCTACTTCGGAGCACCCCAAAAGATTCCTAGGAAGACTATGCGGAGATTTAAAGATAAGTCATGGCATACCACAATAAGAATGGGCTCATGACAAAGGGATGTCTATCCCTAAAACAACATTTGGAAGATCTTGTAAGGCAAGGGTATTTGAGGGATTTAGTTGATGAAGAAAGGACAAGAGCAAAGCAGGCCAAGTTGGACTAGGCCCCAACCGGGGCACCCTCGCCAGCACCTCGGGTTAAGGAACCTCGAGTCATTAACATGATCCATTCCCCAATGAACGCTAATGAGATTCGAGGGGAGACCTAAAGAGTGAAGCACTTGCAGCATGTCTATCAGGTGCAACAAAAGAGGCCTTAACCGATTGAACATCAGGGGTCAATGATATCATTAACTAAAGATGACTTAGATATTGTCCAGTAACCACACAATGATGCATTGGTGGTCACACTGTTCGTGAAGGGATGCAAAGTGAAAAGGATTTTGATTGATTAACATCGAGGGTCAATGATATCATTAACTAAAGATGACTTAGATATTGTCCAACAACCACACAATGATGCATTGGTGGTCACACTGTTCGTGAAGGGATGCAAAGTGAAAAGGATTTTGATTGATTAGGGCAATTCATGTGACATCCTTTATGTCAGGTGTTTCAAAGAACTAGGCCTTAAGAAAGAACCATCTAATAACCTAATGGTCGAGTTCAATGGAATGCCGATATGGCCTTTGGAGGCTGTAAACCTGGACATACAGGAATAAACGAAGGTGATGAAGACGGAATTCACTGTGATTTAACCCCTCCCTATACAACACGATCTTGGAGAGACCATGGCTCCATGTGATGAAAGTCGTTCCTTCCACCCTATATCTACTATTGTGATTCCCAACTGAGTTTGGAATAGAGGAGATCAGGTTCAGGAGAAAAATTGCTCCGTGGCAGCAATGAAGTATACTTACAGTATCCGAGATGTGAAGTTTGTGGAGGTGGCCGAAGAAGGCTAGGAGATCTTGAAGGTGTCAACAAAGAGCCAGCTAACAAAAGTCAGGAAACACTAAAGAAGATCTTGCTGAGTGAAGGAGACAAAGAACTATTCTTTCTTCTCAACTCCGGCTTAGCTAAGGAGGAGGAAAGAAAACTTGAAGCTTTCCTTAGGAAAAACATTGAGGTGTTTGTATGGACACCATATGAGATGTCGGGAATTTGTCACACCCCAAAATTTGGACAATTAAATGTTAAATTAGGACTAAATCCCAATCAATATTCCATCATCTAAATCCTAGGGGTGAAATAAAATCTAAATGTTCTCGTCTTCATAAGATTTAAGTAAATTTCAATGCTAAAAAATAATAATAATAATAATAAACAAACAAACAAACGAACGCAAACCAAAATATCCATCATACATTCATGACTATCCAATACCTCTAATATTAAAGTAGCAACAAGTAGTCAAAACAATTTAAATAATGTAAAGTTAGAAAATAACCCACAATACCAAACTATCAAAATACTAAGGTCATAATAAATAAATAAACTAATATCAACACTAAACTCCAAAAAACAAAAGAAGTGTGAAAGACATGTCCCACAACTATAGTTATTTCTCGTCACCACTGTAGTCCCAACTAATCCTACAAAGGAAGCTCGGCTGCGCTCAAACAGAACGCACCAAGATACCAAGAGACAAAACAGGTCAGTATACAAGTATACTGGTATAAGTAAAAGATTTGATACTCACGTGTCCACCAAACACAAATAAAAGTATATTTAATTTTGTTACGGGACAAGACAAGTAGTTTCACCCACACCGAGACGAAGAGGTAGTTTCCCGAGATACGGTAGCATTTTAGTTTCTTACCCCGTACACAACTAAATATAAATTGAGTATATAAAAAAAAATAATGAAAATAAAAATAAATATGGTGGGTCAGCCCTCCATAAAAAATTTAGGAAGACCCATCATTCTGCAAAAAATAAAGTTAGTATAATTTAATCATAAGTAAATTACTGAAGAAGTACAAAAATGCACCGCTTCATTTTTAAATTATTCGAATTGACCAAAACTCAAAGAAGAAAAGGTGTACATAATCAAATTTCCTAGAAGGAAATGAGAACGAATTTAGTACAAATTGCACAGTTTGAGAAAAAAAAAATTGATAAAAGAACCTAGACGGAATTCGACTGAAAATTCTGAAACTGAAAACGAAAAGAAATTGCTCTAAGATGATTTTTTTTCAAAAAAGTTCAAAATATGAAAAGTGTTTAGAATAATGTTTTACTTCAGTTTACATGAAATTAATAAAAATGAGCTTGTTTCGTGGGTTAAAATAGCATCTAAAATATGTATTGCTAAAATGAATAAAAATTATTGTAACCAAAATCATCCGATTACAAGTTCTAATCGATCTTTTTAGTAAAAAGTTAAAATACAAAAGTTGTCTAGAATTACGTATACATGCCTTTGGCCAAATTTTCTAATTTATTGAGGTCACTTACTATTTTTCAAGATGTACAAATCAATACAATTAAAACTATACTAATAAGTTCATATTTAATTATTTGTACTTTAATTCCAACACTTCGGTCCTTCACTTCCAGCCTACACGTATATCCCATGTACCTCTTGTATACCTAACACTACTCCAAATCTAAACTTGCATAGGGATATCATCCCCAGTTTGACCCACACTCCCTGGACAATTAGCATATACGTACGTGCGTAATTCAAAGCACTCATCTACTCCTAAGAACGAGGCAATAATATATATATACACAACCACTCATCTACTCATGAGAACAAACACAACAATGTCGAGCCTAATAAATCTCATAATCCTCACTTTTTTCTATACACTCTTTCTCACCAGCACTCAAATAAAACAACAATCCATAGAGTTATTATGGAGTATGCGGAATTTTTTTATAAGTTCCTAGTTTATTTTAATTTCATATGTCCATGAGTGTGATTACAATCATAAAATAAATACATATAAAAATCCTAAACCTTGCATACACAACTAACCAAAATAATTGAAATGAATCCATCATCTACATGCAAGTACAATATCCAACCAACATCAAATAAAAATAAATAAATAAATAAAAACAACGAAATAAACATAAATAAAGAGAAGTGGGTTTTGCACTCACAACTATTTTTTGAAGATGACAGAAATATTTGGAAAGTTAATGAAGCCACCAAAATAAAACCTAACCCTTTCTTTTCTCCCCCCTCTCTCTCTCTCTCTCTCTCTCTCTCTCTCTCTCTCTCTGTGCTTTCTCAGGGCCTTTTTTTTTTTCTCTGTTCTTTTCTTAGTGACAACCTCTAATAGTTATAGCCTAATTGACATTATATTATATTTTATTGTATAAATACAACCTATATAAATATGCTATATAAGATCAATATGTATAATACTTTTTATGTATATAAATATTCAGATTAATTATATATAATTAAATATCACATTAAATTAATTAAATAACACATTAAATTCTCATATGTCCACGCAATTAATAAAGCCAAAAATAAAATAAGGTAGTAATAATCATAATAAATAATAATAAATAAATAAATAATGGCTTACAAAAAATCAGGGTCGCTACAGAATCAGTCTGGAGGTCACCTGTCATTGGTTAAATGAAGCTAGGACAGCCAAATCAGTGATCCAAAGAGTGAGAAGACCTATCATGATTCATGTATAAATAGTAGAAGAAGAGATAGAGAAATTGTTGGAAGCACAAGTGATCAGGGAAGTCCATTACCCAACATGATTGTCCAAGAATGTGGTGGTCAAAAGAAAAGCAAAAAGTAGAGGGCCTGCGTGGATTTCATAAGTCTAAATAAGGCTTGCCCCAAAGGCTATTTCCCATTGCCCATGATAGACCAGTTGGTTGATGCCATCTCGGGGGCATAGTAGAATGAGTTTTTTTGATACATACAGCGGCTACCATCAAATTGCAATGTATGGACTAGATGAGGAGAAGACCACATTTATCACTCTTAAAGGGTTGTACTGTTACAGAATCATGCCTTTCGAGCTGAAGAATTCAGGAGCAATATATCAAAGATTACTAACTAAGATGTTCAAGCACCTCATTGGCAAGATGGCAGAAGTTTACATTAACGACATGGTCGTGAAAAATAAGGAACCATCTGACCATTTTCCTGACCTCAAAGAGGTTTTCAAGATCTTGAAGGCATTTTTGTTTCGGTTAAATGCCTCCAAGTGCGCGTTTGGGGCAGGATTAGGCAACTTTTTGGTATACTCTGTTACAAGAAGAGGGATCGAGGCTAGTTCAGACCAGATCAAAGCCATACTTGATCTAAAGAGCCCGAAGACAGTAAAGGAATTACAAATCTTGACGAGTAAAGCAGTGGCTTTGAATAGGTTCATAAGCTGAAGTTCTGATAAGTGCAAACCATTTTTTCAGCTACTAAAGAAAGCCATTGACTTGAAGTGGAAAGAAGCTTGCAAGGTCGCCTTGGTTGATTTGAAGAAGTATTTAACCTCTCTACCTCTACTGACAATTCCAATACCTATAGATGAGTTGTTCTTGTATCTAGGTGTGCCAGATCATTCAGTCAGTGCAGTGGTAGTCCAAAAAGAAGAAGAAGAGCAAAAGACAGTTTATTATGTGAGTAAGACCTTGGCAAGTGCAGAGACAAGATATCTTCCATTGAAAAAGTTGGCACTTACATTGGTGATGGTGGCAAAGATGTTGAATCACTACTTCCAGGCTCATCCAATCATAATGTTAATTAAGCATCAATTAAAGTCTCTGCTGCAGCATGGAGACTTGTTAGGAATTATAGCGCGATGGATTATTATTCTAGGTCAGTATGACATAGAATACAGACTAATGACAACAATCAAAGGTCAGGTCTTAGCTAACTTTGTTGCTGAATTTACACTGAATTCAATCTAGAGGCCCAAACCTGTGAACCTCGGACTAGGGGGGATAGTATGACTAGAACACATACAAATTGTAATTCAACCACCTAAGCCTGCTGAAGAGATGGGAATCCAGAAGAAAAAGTTTAAGAAGACAAAACCTTGCAACATTTATCTCGGCGAATCTTTTTGGCTCGTTGTCGATGGAAGTTCTAGCCAACAAGGAATGAGGGGGCAAGAGTTGTATTGGCCTCACCAAATGGACAGATAATTAAGCAATCAATTAAGTTGATTTAAGGCCTCAAACAATGAGGCAAAATACGAGGCATTGATCGCAAGATTGAAGCTAGTAGCAGCAATCGAAGCCTATGACGTGGTGGTCTACTGTGACTCCTAACTCATCGTCAGTCAAGCGATGGGTGAGTTTGCAGCTTGAGATAAAAGAATGTCGGCCTATGTGAATTTTTATTCAATTGTTAGGACAGTTCAAAAGTTGTCGTCTCCAGTAGGTTTGCTAAAAAGATAACAGTCATGTAGATCATTAGCCAACTTGGCTTCGACCATGAAGACAAACTCTCCTAGAACCATTATAGTGGACTATTTGTCAGGCTGAAGTGTTGAGCTCATGATTACAGAGTATGAAGGAATGTGTATTGGGCTTGGTTCAAGTAGGATGGACCCAATTGTGAAATTCATTAGAGATGGAAAGCTACCAGAGGATAAGAAAGAGGCGCACAAGGTAAGACTTAAGTAGGTAAGGTTTTACTTGTCAGTCAAAGGTCATCTCTATAGAAGGTCCTTTACTAGACCATTATTGCGATGTGTGCATCCTACTTAAATTAAAAACTTCTTGTTTGAGATGCACGATGGAATATGCAGAAGCCATGCTGGGGGTAGGTCCTTAGCCCATAGAGCAATCTCACAAGGGTACTTGTGACCTTATATGCAAAACAATGCTGAGGCATATGTTCGAAAGTGCGAGAAGTGTCAAAGGTTTGTGCCTTTGATACACCAGCTTGTAGAAAACTTGAACCCAATATCCAGTATTTGGCCTTTTGCCCAATGGGGCATGGATCTAGTTAGGCAATTGGCTCAAGCGACTGGCCAGAGAAAGTTTCTCTTAGTTGCCACTGACTACTTTACCAAATGGATAAAGTCTGAGCCTTTGGCCAAGATCTGAGATGTGGATGTCAAGAATTTCATCTTAAAGAGTATCATCACCAGTTTGGAAAATCGAAAGCCATAGTAGCCGATAATGGTACTCAATTTGACAGCAAGTTGATCAAAACTTTATGTGCTACGTACAAGATTAAGAATTATTATTCGACACCTAATTTTCCTCAAAGCAATGACCAAGCTTACACTTCGAACAAGACTATTCTGGATGAAATCAAAAAGAGACTGGAAGTAGCTAAAGGCAAGTGGGTAGAGGAGTTGCCTAATGTGCTGTATGCATACTGCACTACACTGAGAAGATCAACTGGAGAGACTCCTTTCACCATAGCTCATGGTACAGAAACTGTAATAGCTAGGGCTGAATAAGGAATCCATGAAATCCATAATCTGATGTCCATTCCAATCTGGTAGGTTTGGATTGGTTTTTTGAATCCGTGATTCAATTTCGAGTTGAAAAATTAAAAATCCGTAGTCCATGGATCGGATCCGGATTGAAACCCACGGACCCGGATTGGAACTGATCCGGACCGTATACAAATAGCTATATTTATATTATACACCCTTCCGCATAATATCTTCTCTTATTCCATATAAAACCTAAACCCAACCTAAACCCACATAGTATCTTCTTTTATTGCTTTTGTTTGTTGGTTTTTAGTTTTAATTTGTAATAGTCTAAATACTTATGGTGGAACCAGTTTCCTTATGGTTGTTTAAATTTTATAACAGTATGTTGCTATTAACAACATGTTGCTATTGTGGAACTAATATGATGCTATATTTATGTTTTTATGAAATTAAAATGTTACATATATTTTTTTGTTATTTAATTATATGAATCTGTGGTCCTAAACTAATCTAATCCATGTTTAAATGGATTGGTTCGGATTGGTTCCATGATTTAAACGAATTGGATTGGTTCCAATTTTTCAAGAACCGTAGATAACGGATTGGTACTGATTTTATCCCAATCTGAACCAATTCAGACCATGCTCACCCCTAGTAATACTTTTAGAAATTGACATTCTAGGAGTAAGGACTCAAGTAGTAGAGAATTGGCAAAACAAAGCATTCCTAGCCCGAGATCTTAATCTGATTGAAGAAACAAGGGACAAAGCAGCACTTCGGCTGGGGGCATACCAGCAAGGACTTGGCAGAGCATACAACAAAAAAGCCAATCCAAGAGAATTCAAAGTGGGAGACCTCGTCATCAGGAAAGTTGTCGGCAACAAGAAAGATCCCAAGGAGGGTAAACTTGGCCCAAATTGGGAAGGACTGTACAAGATCATATCGATTGCCGGTACAGGAGCATATCGGCTAGAAGATTGTGATGGCAACCAGTTGCCAAGACCATGAAACATCCATAATTTGAAATTTTTCTTTCATTAGTTTCCTTTTCATGTAATTTAAAAGTTGTTAGTCGAAGTTTTGATTAATGAAATTAGTTTGATTTGTTTGCTTTAATTGTTGTTGATTCTTGTATGATTTTATTTTGTAACTTTGGTAGAAAATTAGGATTAAGTTAGGCCGATGTGATGCTTCAATGAGAAGCTAGACATTTACCTTAGACTTACTAAGAAGGTAGAGTGGAACTAAGTTAAAGGGATGTTTCAATGAGAAATAAGACGAAATTAACTATGACTCCACCATGGGACAGTAATGTCAGTTTGCTGACCTGGTTAATTTGCAACAAAAAGTTGAGTTAGTTAGTGCTGGGAAATCGGTGCACTATGGTTAAGCCTTTATTGTTTTGTGTAGACGAGCTAAACATGATGGCATCTATCATAGACATCTGAGTCTGTAAGCCTTAGGCAAGAATAACATGTCGACCCATTAATGTGAAGGTAAATTATACTTACATCAGATTGAGTCAATGATTTGAAAGTGATACATGGTGAAATTTTTAAACAAATTTGGTGAGATGAAGTTATCTGAAATAACATTTATACCCGATATGACATGATCTAATGTAATTGTTATATCCGAGATGTGAGTTTGATCCAAGATGTTACACTTAGAAATTCTTTTGAGTATTGAAGACATGAAGGTAAAAGTAGACATGCATCAACAAAAGCAAAGAAGACATCCAACACTTACTAAAAAAATGGACATAGCATTCACAAAGACAAGTTGTGGTTACATTAAAAGGAACTTCAGCCTTGCAAAGACAGATAGAGTATTGTTCAAGAGAAGATCGTTGTTCAAAAACAAGAGATGAAAGTAAAGACAAAAGATAATGCAAGGAAAAAAGTAGAAGGAAAAAAAAAAATCCTAAGTCTAAGCTTCTAGTTGAGCTTCATCTTGGACTTCGAATTGAACAGTAATAGTAGAGTGGACCTCGATTGTATTGGAGATGTCGGCATCAGTGTCAGCAACTCTTCATCCATCTCCTTGAGGGTTTCTTCAATGTTTTTCGGCCACAGTCTTGTCAACCTGCTTGGTGTTGGAGGAAGTGCTCTTGCTAACCTTATTGTCATCCCCGCTGAGATCTAGGACATTGTCCAGCAGCAATAGCTTCTTCTTCTTCTTCATCATCTTCTTCTTTTTATTCTTCTTCATCCCCTTCTTCTGAGCTAACTGTCTTCTAGGATTAAGGCTCTATCGCAAGAGAATGAGGGAAAGGTAGTGACACCTTCGAGAGATCTCGGTGTGGCAAGTTCTCGGGGATGGATAAGTCAGTTAGAGTGGCGGTCCATCTAAGGCCGAAGCCTCTATTGTAAGTAATGTTTATTTACTTCTTATAATCCTCTCTAACGTCCGTTATCCCCTCTTTGTAAGCCTTGGCATCAGCTACCTTGATCTCTTCCTCCTTAGTTGCCAAAGCTTCAACAAGTTTTTTCTCAGCTACGACAACCATCTCCTCGGCAGCCTTGACAGTGAACTCAGCCTTCTATACCTCAGCCTTACTAACTTCCCTTTACTTATCACGCTTCTTCTCCGAATTGTTGAGCTAATGAAGATAGTCAACTCCCTCAAGGGTTTTCTTTGTTAGATCCTTCTTCATCATCTTGGCCTTAAAGGCAAATAAGTGAGCATGTTGAATGGATTGCAAGAAGAAATAATTAGGTAGCAAAAAAAAATCTAAGTGTTGAATGTTGTGCAAAGAAGTAAAAGATATCTTATCAAGATAGAGTGCCTCATCATGAAGGCAAAGTGCTCATATTGGCAGTTAAAAGAACAGTTGCAATTTCAGGCTGTCAAGTAACACTATCCCCTATCTTGATTGATCGGCTATCAATAGATATGTCAGGAATCTATGCATCGTCAACAATGGTATCAGGGCCAGAGGATTTGGTGTGCTTAGAGAATGGAGCTTCAGCAGAGTCTACAGTTGGCCTCTTCTTAGCAACCATCTTAGAGACGGGGATGTTGTCTTTTGGATCCTTTTCTTCAGAAGATGGGGTCACAGTCTATTTGGCATTGGCTTTGGCCTTCTTGATTTTCTTGGGTTTTTGGATTGATGGAGGAGATGGAGTGGATTGAACCGTGATAATGTCGAGAATTTCACCCAGTATGTCATCAACAATTGTAGCTTGGTGTGCCATTTCGTCAGAGTAGCAGCGATTGTGATGTTGTGTTTGATCTTTAAAGAGCAATATGGAGGTTTGCTAGATCATAGACTGGAGGCTTGGAACCTTGACATTTCTTTCTTCAGGTTCTTGCTGTTGGTTTGTTGCTTAGTCAGTATCAGCATTGGTGCTAAGAAGGTGGAACGTGTAGGGAAGGCGTGAGGTGGACGGTTGGTCGGTTGAATCAGAAGTTGAGCCTTGGTCAAGTCATGAGGAAGATATGGGAGTTATTGCTAATATTGGAGTCCAGCTCCGAGATAGGATGTCAGGCAGTGGAGATTTGTAGGTGGCAATGTAGTTCAAAAGGATGCGGGTACCGTCCAATTTCAAAAGCAACTCCATGAACCTATCAATGTCGACTCTCTTGACGTAGGCTTTGTGAATTTCCTTGTTGGGGTTGAGGAAGCTCTGTAATACATGAAAGAAAATATTAGAAAAAAATTGAAGTATAAGATATTGGTTTAAGATAAGTTGGAGTTAGGAGGCTAAGGTTTGGGCGTTTACCCTCATACTTACTAGGGCTCTTCTAGCCAAAGGGTAGAGGTGGTGTATGTCACCTTGAGCAAATTTGTAATTGCCCAAGACAATGGGGTAGTCATCTCCAGCACCTTTGTTGGAGTCAAGGAAATCGGCGATCATTTTGAAAGCTATGGATATGAATTTGAGGTAGTAAGAGGTACCGTTCTTAGATTTGAGAGCACACGTCATGTAACAGTATTGGACATTGGATAGCACTATGTCAGCGATTTAGCTCGGCGATGCCATTAATGATCCTAAATGTGTTTATGGCTAATTGCATCAAGGCGAACTGATAGTAGTGCATCATCTCTTGGAATAAGGGGTTTAAGGGGAATTTGATTCCACCCTCTATAATGGACACTATAGGGAAGGGCATGTAGTCATGTCCAAGTGTAGTAGAGTCATTCTCACCAGCAAGCCTAATGTGGACATCAGCCAGAATATCAAACTCTCGGTGAAAGTTTTCTATCTTGGTTTGGGTATCTAGTTTTCATTTGTGCACACCCATTTTGCAGACATTGTGTTCTATTAGCTTATGGTTTTCGAGAAGGTATCTGAAAGCCTATCAAGATTTTGGAAACTCTATGGGGTTTTGGAAATTACAAAGTTTTTTTTTTTAATGTTTTCCTAGTGTGATTCAATAGAAAATCCCAATTTTAGTCAAGAATATATAAGAATGGAGGCTAAAATGCGGAAACTAAAAAGATTTACGAAAGAAATCTAGAAAATTTGAAGAGTACAATGAAGAATAAGTCTAGAATTCAAAGAACACTGATAACTGAAAATGAAATCTACGGTTTGGAAGACTTATAGGTTGGTTCAGAACAAATAGAGATCAGATTCGTGTTCACCAGAGTGGGACAAAGCCTTTGATCGAAGTAGAATGCTTGAATGGTCACTAAAGATGGTGATTGGAGTCATTGCAGCAGAGAGCTTCAAAGGGTCAACAATGGTGGTTTGAAGTTTAGAGAGAGAAATTTTGGAAAGAAGGAAAGATGAAATGCATGAAGTGAGGAGGTGAAGAGGCGAGAGAAGAGTTTTGGTAAGTGGAAGAGGTGGAAAAATGAAATGATTTGAATTCCTTGAGAAATGTGAATAGCTAGCGTCAGGTAACATCAGACGATATGGGTCAGGAGTGATGGGAAGTGTCAGTTGATATGATAGGTATGAACCAATAGGGAGGCGACACGTCATGATGTTTGTTCTAACAGTTTTCGAATTTGTTCAAAGAAATTGACTTAAAGTCTTGAATTCTTGAACTAGCAGGTGATGGCATCGGCTAGTAGTGTGACTTCAATTAAGATGTTAAACTTGAATGAGATAGAGCATGCTGGCTCTTGGTACTTGTTGGGTAGACGTATGTGAGTCCTTATTTCTTGAAGTCGATGAGTTATGATCTTAGTTGGATGAGTATACTCCAGCATGTTGTTTAGCCAACATGTTGAGAGGACAAATGACATAGGTTTCATCACCTCAATATGCCATGGTAATAGAACTTAGAGTCAATTGTAGGGACATATTTTTGGCTATCCACATGCTTAGGTGGTTAGCCAAGGTGCCACGTGGGTGGTCTTGGATTGCCGAGATATGTTGTGACCATATCGGAGTCCTAGATATTTGGATAAGGGAAAAGAGTCCTAGATGATATCAGACTACATGTTTGGGTAAGGATGGACTCTTGAGGGAGTTTGTTCTAATCTAAATAAGAGGATTCTTGGATAAGTGATATCCTTGTAAGGGATAAAGTCCTATAAAATAAGACTTCTAGGAGAAAATGGGCATTGTTCATTATAAAATAAAGGCACCCCATAGTTTTAAGGTATGTTTTACTTTGTGAGTTTTGTGATTGAGTTGATTATCTTTGAAAGATAAGTTGATTGACTTAATGGTCAGAGTGACCCCCAGGTGGACGAGCCACTGGTGTTTATTGTCTTCTTATTTACAGGTGTTGGGCTTCTCTATCTTGCCGCGTACTCTTCGATTTTGTTTCCTGAATCTCGACAATAAGATTCTATTTGATTATGAGGTCAAAATTCAACACCAACAATTCTTATTCATACATGATCTAACAATCTTTGCCCTATGTATGAATCATGCATCTAGCCAGGCTCTTCCTTGAATTTAATTTATTGTCTACAAGTTCCCCATAGATCATCAATCATTAGCTTTGATATCACTTGGGGAACTTGAAAAGCTCATGACTGGGTAGGAAGAAGCTAAAATTGGTTCAATCCGTTGGAGAGGAACTAATGAGTAGATGTGCCAAAATTCAAGAGATATTGTTTGAAACTTAAACTAACTAAAAAATTGAAAATTATTAATGTTGATTATGCATATCCAATATATATTATGATTCACTCTTTTTTACTTTTTATTGTAGACAAAATAGAACGCATTCACACATGCTCCAACAACATATGCACATATTATGATTGTTATTATGCAGTAGAATTTAATTAGAGAATCATTTCCTTGCTCAACAACATATTGATTCATCAAAAAAAAAAATTGAACCATTAAGGGTGGGAATCATTGTAACCTAATTATGAAATTCCTTAACATTAAATTTCAGTGTATGTGGTCAATGTTTTAGCTGGTATGGCAAGTAGCTGTGTTCAATTGTGCTCAAAGTTGTGATGATCCTAGAAGGGAAAATATCTATGCATATAAACATAAATTGGGTAACTTGCTTATCTCCTTTGAAATTTAAAATAAATATAATAACTTCACAGTTTTAACATAATTAAATTGACTTTTTAATAAAGTAAGTGAGCGGAACTAATGCAAATGATGTGAAGATAATAGGATATACATTTTAGTATAAAAGATGTGACAATATTATTTTTTTATCCAGACAACTTACAAATTATTGTCATTCAACTTGAGAGATATTATTGGGCAAAAAATTAGGCTGATTAAAAATCAATAATCACATTGCTTGGATTATATTTATATTTTTTATAAAATGGTTATTTGAATTAAAACCTTAAAGGAACTAAAAAATCTAAAATTCTCGAGATATTGATTTATGAGTATGTTTCAATTTTAAACAATAAATAATAATTCCAATCAAACAAACGAAGATAAATTGACATAATGATTTAATGTGAAAAAAAATCACAATTACAGCGCCTCCAATTGTGATAAAAGATAAAATTAAAAAAAAAAAAAAAACAAGAGCCAAAGCCACAATACAGTCCACTAAGAAGACAAAAAGGAATTACACATGTGTACCCTTCATTACCTAGTGAATCCACACCCGAATTGAACCGACCCCGATGTGTCTCCTCCATCACCATCTTCACCTTAGAATTGTTTTACCCAATCTTGAATCTACAACGCTGATGTCAAATCCACGACGATGAGCTGCTCCAAAATCCACCAAAGCTTCAAGCCTAAATTCACTAAAATCCACCGAAAAACAACTCTCTTTTGTGAATAAAAGTAAGCAAACAAACCCTTGATGATATTCATATGAAGTTCACGGATCCATTGATGACTTAAATCATCAAGGAAACACTCATAAAACACTCTCCAATATAAATCACTTTGTTTTTTCTTTCTCTCTAAAAATATGGATGACTCAAACCCTAAAACTAGCAAACACAGCGCACTTTATAGTAAACTGGATCGTGAAGACCCCTCGAGTAGACACTTCACTACTTGAGCGGGTGTCAGTAAAGGTAGTACAAAACATATAGGTTTACCACTCGAGCGCAACATTCATCTCTTGAGCAGTAAAACCCGTTTCTCGTAAGTTCAGATGCTCTGCAAAAATACTAAATGATCATTTTCTTCGCTCGATCGCAAAAATGACCTCTCGAGCAGTCAAACAACTTCGACTGCACTTTTGCTTTTTGCATCAAGGGTGCTACCCCTCGACCCTGCCAGGGCGCTACCCTGGACTTGCCATGGGGCGTTGCCCCCTTTACCCTTGCAAGTTGACCGGGCAACTCGATCCCCATACATAGTCAACAAAGTGGCAAACAAAAGCACAATTCAAGGTTAGATTCGCATCTAAACACTCACATCCTCACTGAAACATAGCGAATAAAATAATAGCTTAAATGAGTTTTGTCAAACGGGATTACCAATTACAAAAAGCTAATAATCTCCCCCTTTGGCAATTCTATAACAAAACACACCCATTACAACCAACAAAAACAACCATCTTTCTCAATGTCAAGATCTACAAAACAGCTATTAGTGCCATGATCTGCAAAACAGCTATTAGTGCCACAAGAGTATATGAAAACAATAAACATAAAGTTTATCTTGAAGCATGAATAGATGGAAATTTTAAGAACATGTAGACACACACAAAAAACTCCCCTTCAAAATTCTCTCCCGTTTTGTCATGAATTGTCAAAAAAAGCTCAGTCAACTAAAGCAAGAGTATATGAAACACATAAGCAAGGACAGGATGATGTAATAATCAATAGAATGTAACAAATAAAAATAAATAAGCAGTGTATAGCAGCATGCAAACCAACTAACACCAATCTTCCCTTACAAAATCAATCAATGCAAGTCCATGCTAAAGAAACTCCCCTGCAATGATTATCCAAACTTCCCTACAATGATTAACCAAACTCCCCCTCACTAAACGCAACCACAAGCACCAAAAATAATGAACAAAAAGGAAAAGACAAAAACAATTTGGTGGAACAAGTAAGGAATTTTAGATTTATACCTTAAAACACACAAGAATATCCAAGAAATACAATTACTTGAAAACAAAATGTGCACAACCTCTAGAAGATTCCTCATGAAAGAATGAGATGTAACATGTGAAAAGCATAGATCCCATGATAAAAGTGTGTGTGTGTGTCTCTTAGAGTTTAACAAACACTAGATTCAAATCTTAGTAGTGATCTGATGGCTAGACATTCAGTAAGAGAATCTAAATACAACTTAGGAAAGTCAAACCACTAGGAATCAAGGGGTATTTGTTGAGTAAATGTAGAGGCTCCCCCTCAATCAATGAATCAAATTTTTTGATTTTTCTTTCTTTCTTTTTGCGCACTCACTAGCGACTTTCACTCTCAAGAGTATGGAAACCAAACTAGAGAAGCATGGATAGAATAAGGATAGCCAGGTTGGTGACTTTAAGGTAGCCTTTTCTTCATGCCTAGCTACAATAAACTGAAGGAAAGCCATGTAGATGAAACAAGATGGTAGGTGGTTAAGAGACTCAACATCACCCATGATGTGCTAGTATAAGTCAATTCCTCTAGAAATGCAAAAGACACAATGCTAAAAGTCCATAGACAAATTTGATCACTTATGCGGAAGATTCCAATATTTACTAATCAAAGAGTGTGTACAGAATGAGGCATACTAGTCAAACTACACACTCCAAAATGTGCAATTACCATTGAAAGAACACATATATTAACATGTAATGGATATTCTCATCAATTTCAATATGCACCAAGAACTTCTCAAAAATTTCAAACTTACGAAATCATACTAAGAAAATATTTTTTGGATTTTTTTTTAATAAACAAAGCAAAAAAGAAAATGAACAAGCACACACAAAACAACCTAAAAGGAAAAACAAACAGAAACCCAAAAACAGAGAGAAAACAAAACAAAACAAAAACGAATAAATGAATTAACGAATTAACGTAAGTCAAGCTTTCTCACCCAAACCACTTTACTCTTAAGTGATGTCTTGACGTTGTGGTTCCCTTCCCCTTCAATGAGAGCCCATCTCGACTTAGTTTCTAACCTCCTACTCCAAAGTCTAGGCAAATACTAACTTGTTTCATGTTTGGTCTTGAGAAAATCAAAACAATGAGGTCTAGTTTTTCCCTTAACCCCATTACGACCAATGAAATGTCTCCTACCCCACGAGGTATTAAAGTTTCTTCTTCCTCTATGAGACACTCTCCCATACAACTCATAATAATAAGAGCGAATATGACCATACATACGACAATGATGAAAAATAAAAATAGGGTGTACCTTGTTTTCTTTAACCTTACTAATTCTAGGAAGATTGAGAAATCCATCCTCATGTTGAATCGTTTGCGCTTTCTTTCCTTGAGTTCTTATGTCATGAGATATAGATGCACTCCATTTTTGCACTTTGTCACGACAAAAGCCAATGCCACTCTTGTCGTAACACATTTGTTGAGATCCAATGATATTAGCCGAAGTCCTTTATCCTTTGTTCCAAAGACTAATGGTAGCCATAGCACACTTGAGCTCTTCTTCTTTCTTGATGACTAGCTCTTTCAAGGCAACTTGAGACATCTTGAGAGTTTCCATCTTTTCTTCATACGTTGCATAGATTTGCTATAGCTCATTTCTCTATGTTTTACAAGTCAAGAGTTTTGCGCAATGAGCATGTCGATCATTTGAGATCTTGATGGCATCATTCCTAGTCTTGGAAATCTCCTTCTTTAATTTGACATTCTCAATTTCACAAGCTTTAAGTTTGATAATGAGTTTGTCATTCAACTTAGACAAGTTGAAAGACTCTTTATACAACTTTTCATAAGCTTGTTGTAGTGCTACATCATCTACATCACCATCACTCTCTAAGGATTCATCATCAGTGACATTCTCAACCGGCCTCTTTGGATACCCCATTCGTCCTTCAGTTGTAGAAGCCGCCATGAAAGCAAGAAATTATTCATGTTCTTCTTCACCTTGAGCCTCATTGTCACTTTCATCCTTCTTAGACTTTGATTCATTATCCCAAGAGAGCTTTCTTCTTCCTTAAATGGTTAGGACATTCTTGATCAAAGTGGCCAAAACCTTGGCATTAATAGCATTGGACTCTTTGAGGTGTCTCTTGTATTTTTCCTTTCTTCTTTTTGGTTGTAGAATCAATTTTGAGCTTATCTTTGCCTTTGGATTTATGAGTTGATTCCAAAAGATTAGGTTTATTTTTTAGAAAAGACTTTTTAAATTGTTTTAGAAAAGCATCCGTAATCTTAGAATCAAACTCACAATCCTTATCGAAATCCTTTCCAAATCTATGAATGCTACTATAAGTAAGATCATCTTTTTGTTTCTTGTTGAAATTCATATGAGCCTCATAGGTTTGGAGATTTCTAACCAAATGATCCAACTTGAGATTGTCAACATCTTGAGCCTCCTCAATAGCCTTAACTTTTGGTAGAAATCAATCGGACAAGGACCTCAAAAAATTTTCCACAACCTTGGATTCTGGTATTTTTTTTTTCACCTAAATTGAAGCTAGAATTTACTATGTCACTCAACTTCGCATAAAATTCATCAAAGGTCTCAGTATTTTTCATGAAAAGTTTTTTAAAACATGAAGCAAGACTTTGAAGTTTTGAACATTTAACTGAAAGAGTTCCCTCGTGAATAGTTTGTAAGATATCCCAAGCCTATTTTGCGACTTCACAATTACAAATACGACTAAACTCTTCTGGTGTGACGGCACAAAAGAGAGAATTGATAGCTTTATTATTCCAAGTTTGATGGCCGACCAAGTTTGATGGCCGACCGACCATCTTTTTAGCCGATCGGCTAGTTCTTGTGGCCGATGGCTCTTTATGGTGGCCGATGACCTCCCACCTTGGCCAATGGCCCCTTCCTTTGTTCTCTGAGCTGTCCATGTCTTGGAAGTGTTAAGAACTTATGTCTTGTTCCACTTCGAATGCCTTTTTGTGACGATTTTGCGAAGTCGTGCCTGTGTTACTTCAATTTGTTTATTGAGTTGTTGCATTTTTGTTTATCGAGTTGTATTTTGCGTTGATTGTTAAGTTCTTGTCGTGCTTATTGAGTTGTATTTACATTTGGTTAGCATGTCAAGTCCTGGTTTTGCTTATCGAGTTGTTTTGTTCTTTCAGTTGTCAGTTGGTTTACTACCTGATTAAGGCAATGCAATTCGAGTGTGTAGTTTTCAAACAAAGTTCAATCTCATTTACATGTTGTGCGATGCGATGTGATGCTTAGAATGTAAAATGTAACACTTTTTCAATCAAAAGCTATTTTTCATTCCATCATGGTTTCTTTTTTGCAAAAGTACAAAGTTTTAAAGAACATAAAACTACCTGAGGCAGTACAATGTGCAAAACCTACAGGCAAAAAGAGAAATAAAGCAAAAACAAAACATCTGAATTGGCGCCAGTCGCCTCAAGAGCGGGAAGCCCTCCTCGTCCTCTTCCTCAACGAAGGCCCAGAACTGCCGCCGTAAGCTCCGCTACCTAAGTCCAAACCCAAACCCGAACCATCTCCAGCCTCATCTCCATCCTGAGACGACTCTAACTCTGGACTCACTGCCTTCTCGTCAAACTCATCATCATCCGGGCAGCACTGAACTACTCGGTGTGAGCATGCCCATTCTACTCTGGCAGGCGTTGAGTCCTCGTCCCGCTCCTCCCCGCCGCCGGGAGGCATCAAGGTCTCATGAGGCACCCGCTGTGGCTAGTATCTGGAATAGAGCCTGAAAAGAACAATTTGGCAAATACATTAGCTATGCTATGCGAAGCTGAGTATGGTATCAAATGCAGTATATGATTACAGTGTATGAATGCTGTGAGCAGTATATGAACGCCGTGAGCGGTGAATGATTGTAGTGTATGAAGGCCATGGCCAGTATATGAGATGTAGCGTATCGGTGCCATGAGTGGTATATGAGTGTGGTGTATCAAATGCAGTATTGATAATGTGATGCATCATATTAGTATGGAGCAAATTATAGAGGGTTTTGGGATGGAGGTTGAAAGAACTTACTGGAATGTCGTAAATACAAAGTAGGTCCATGCTCCTTTGTAGCATCCCCATCACCGAAGCCGACAGCTCCAAAGCTTGCCCAGTGTACTCTATGGAAGCCTGCAAAAGTGTTGAGGTAATCAGTAATCTGCGGGATATCAACTGAAATGAAATTAATTTATAGAATGTAAAGTATAGCATATACCGGGGTCGATTCTCGAACTCCGACGAGCTCATGATCAGCTGGGGGAAGAGCGATGGGAATCCGATAAGTCTCTCTAGCCTGTCCACGGCATATCCTGGTAGTAGGTAGGCCTGGCCACTCTACCCTCTGTCTCCTCCGGGAACCCCTCCTACCATGGGCCTGGGTCACCCTGGATCCTCCCACTCCTCCTGCTGTGGCTATAGGTCTCTCTCTCTCAGCCCGGTGAACACTGGCCAGAGGCTGCATGAGATATGTCTAGATGAAGACGGTGTAGTCGCCGTCAGCTCTGAAAAAGTCGGCATCCCAACCTATCGTGAAATCGGCCATCTCCTGCGGGGTGTACCTCTCTGTCTGACTCATGTGCGAAGGAGGCGGCATTGGAACCACCGGCTCGGGTAAACCAAGGCTCTGTCGCAAGAAGCGCTCGCCTAAGCACCACGCTTGATAGACTGGACCCTCAAGCAAAACCCAGAATCGGGAAGTCTCTCGAGCGCCCACAAACCGGTCTCTAACTGCGTCAGGCAGCATTGTCTAGGGCTGCCAGGTGATCTACAAATGATGGATATACAAGTTGTTATCTGCTATTAAAAGTGCAATATAAAGCAAAGCTCAGATGAACTGTAAGGTTTGAAATACCTCCACTACGGCTACAGTGTCAAAATACTGACGGAAGAATAAGAAAGACTCTCGCGGCCTCCACTCCTACCTTCCATCGTAACTATGTGAATATGAAACCATGGGGGGCATCTCTACCTCCGGCTCTGGAGCAAGCCTTGGGAAGTAGGCATATACCCACAACTACAGAATGTGAAAGGGGTAATAATGAGTACGTTTATCAGTAAAGCAGAATATAGATAAAGCAGAAATCAAAGAATGATGTACAGTGTGTGCAGTGTACAACTAGTGTAAAGCAGATTGCGTGTCATGTAGTGTGTGTGGTGTACAGATAATGTAAAGTAGGACTGTAAAGCAGAAGGGAAAGATGTACCTCCCAGGCTCTCCAGTAGCCTCCTAGCAGGTGCCCTCTTCGGCGAGATGAGGAACTCATGTATCCATACAGTGTGGCTAAGCCTGCGCCACCCCAGTCATAGTGCCAGATGCGAGTCACATCTACCAGTGCACTCAAGAGGTAGAGGCCAACAGTGTTCACCCGGTCGGCGAATAGAGTGGTGCCAAGCAAAAACATGAGGAACCCCCGGGCGTAATGCTCGACCTCCTCGCGAGTCGTCAGTGTCCCCCCCTGAACTGGTCAGCGAACCACGAATATCGCACCATCCCTGGTCAAGAGAGAGGTGGATGAATCCCTAGCAGAAAGATCTGAGCAGCATCCCATTCACTCATATCAGTGTCGAAAGGGATCGGATCACCTCCTACTCCGATGCCGGTGAGCATGGAGAAGTCAAAGGGAGTCATCGTCATCTCCCCTGCTGTAGAAAGATGGAAGGAATCGGTGGTATCCCACCACCTCTCCACTAAGGCGCCTAGAAAAAACCGACTCGCAGTGAGGTGCGAGAGTCCCATGCAGAATATACCAAAACTGGCCTCATCGACGATGCAGCGGACATCATCGAGTAACTCCATGCACCAATCTCATGCAATCGTGTTCCCATAACCTCGGAAGGCTTGAGAATCTCCCTGTGTTCAAGGCAAATAGATTCGAAGCAATGTTAGGAAATACAGTGTACGCACGTGTTCAAAATTGATAGAAATGCAGTGTGTACATATGTTCGAGTTGACAGAAGTATCATGAATGTGCTCAGAATGAACTAGGCACGTGATATACAAGTGTGCTTGGGTTAATCAGATGAAGAGTGATATTGGCATTCCAAGACATATGACCTACATTGTAGAAAGTAAAGAGGAAGAGTATACCTCAGCGGCGCCATAGAATAAGTGTGACTCCAGCTCTTGTAGCAGAAGGTCCTCCGGAGCACCTCGTGCAAAGCTCCTGAACTGGCGAATACTATCGGGAGGCAACACGTGTATGTCAGGCTCGTACGTCATCAGGTCGAAAAGTCGAATACCGAGCAGCAAAGGCTCGAACTCGGGATCCATCTCCATCCCTGCACGAGCCCCACCATGTGGAACATCATCTGCTATCTCGAGAAGAATCAGAAAAATGGTCAAAGGTATGGAAAATGGGCAAGAATGCCAAAAGTCAACAAAAAGTCAACTTCGAGGGGTGAAAAAATGGAAGAAAATGTCGAAGTGCGGAAGAAGGCACGAAGATCAAGGGTAACTCGGGGGAAAACAAATCCCAAGTGATGGAAATCAAGAATGTGGCACCAAAAACATTTTTCAATCAGTTCAAAGTGTTTGAAACAACGAGGGTTTTGCGAATCGAAAGTTTTGGGGAGATTTGAAAACGTGTGTAAAGCTCGGATCAAAGGGAGGAAAGCGATCTAGAGAGAGAGGAGGAGGGATTTCGGCAAGGGAGAAGTGAAAGAATAGGGTTTGGAACCCTATACTTGAAGACCCAAGGCAAAATGTCAAAACTGCCCCAAATCTGCCATTTTTGGCCGATCGGCCAAATTGTTGGCCGGCCGGCCACATTATTGGCCGATGGAGTTTTCTAATGGCCGATGGATGGCCGATGGCTCCCTCTTATGGCCGATGGACCTCCAATGCCCTTGTTTGGGGTTGTTATATTGATTTGTGCCCTCATATCTCAAGAAAGTGCAAGAAAATATTCCTTTTTAAGCTCAAGCGGTCTTTGTGGTGACCTCAAACCGTGTTTTCCGTGTACGGCACTCGATATACACAAAATGTATCCTTTCTCGTATCCTTTTGCCTATTGCTAGATTCGAAAATTATCTTTGAATGCGTGGCTTTACGGTGTTCTTATTACATTCACGGGGTTTGCATTTGTTATATGCCTCTCTCACTTTTGCATCGAACATGCATCCTCACGTTTGCACAACATATTCCCATTATGTCAAATAGGTATTCGTGTTTATGTTGCATAGAGTATGTACATTGCATGGAACACGTTTTTAACCTTGCTTGCATAGAATGTGCACTTCTCACCTTGGCATGAAATGCACATCTTAATGTTGCATGGAGCATATATTTCTCGCATTTGCATTGTTATGCACACTTCATTTGCATTGTTATTCACACTTTAGTTGCATTGCTATGCACACTTCACTTGCATTGTTATGCACACTTTATTTGCATTCTTATGCACTTTTCACTTGCATTGCTATGCACCATTCCACTCACATCGTTATGCACCGTTGTTTATCTAGCATTGAATATGCACTGTTGGTTATCTTGCATTGCATGTGCATCGTTGTCGATCGTCTCGCAGAAGGCATGCATGGCATTGCATCGTATCTTTCAAGTTTCCCTCTCGTACATATAGGATATTATATGTCCGGTTCATTTGAAGTTGGCGCAACCAAGCGATATTGGATGTACGGTTTATTTAGAGAAGTTTCATTTAAAATTGTTCACTTTGTGTATCTATCACACTTCACACTTTGTTCACTTTATGTATCTATCGCACATGCTTCATTTATCTTAGTGTATGTATCACACTTCGTTCACTTTGTGTATTTATCACACGTTCGCTTAGTGTATCTATCACACGTTCACTTTGTGTATCTATCACACATGCTCGTTTTGTGTATCTATCACACATGTTCACTTTGTGTATCTATCACACATGCTCACTTTGTGTGTCTATCACACTTCACACTTTGTTCACTTTATGTATCTATCGCACATGCTTCATTTATCTTAGTGTATCTATCACACTTCGTTCACTTTGTGTATCTATCACACATGTTCGCTTTGTGTATCTATCACACTCACACTTTGTTCACTTTGTGTATCTATCGTACATGCTTCATTTATCTTAGTGTATCTATCACATGTTCGCTTAGCGTATCTATCACACTTCGTTCACTTTGTGTATCTATCACACATGCTCGCTTTGTGTATCTATCACACATTCGCTTTGTATATCTATTGCACATGTTTGCTAAGATTGCATAATTTTCTTACATCCTTTCTGCATGAAATGTAGTTCGATCTGTAATTCCCACGCGTGGCGTGTTTACTTATTTGCTTGTGTACGAGTTTGCTTTAGCATTTCTTTGCATAACATTTGCATAAATGCTTCATTATAGCTCTCTTTGCATAATCATAAGTTATGTTTTGCATCTTGCCCCTGCCTGCAGGCGCATCTCTATGTTATCTTGCCTGTTTGTCTAAGTCTTCGACCTTGCCAAAAATGGGTCGCCTCTGGGCTTTGACATTCACTCCCGTCATCTTATGACTTTCAAGTTCTGTCAAAGAGGGACAATTGTAGACACCCCATTTTTGACCGTCCTCAAGACTTGGACGTTATCGTTTGAACACTCGATGATCATCCATGCTCGTATTCGTTTTGAGTTTATGAAGGTCTCGGCTGTGTGCCTTGCCTTGGAGCCTCTCAACTTGTCTATTTTGTGCTTGGTTGTGGACCAAGAGCTTGTGGCTTTGTTTCTGATGGAAGAGGATGGCCTACTGGCCAGCCCTACAACCCATCGGCCAGGCCTTGTGTCCATCGGCCATGCCCTCTTTCCATCAGCCATCAGTGGTGGCCGGTCGGCATCACTGATGGCCGGTCGGCACCTTTAATGGTCAGTCGGCCATACTTTTTGGCCGAGGCCCTTTTTCTTGCTTTTGCAGATATTTTGTTGCCAGCTGTGCCAACTGGTGAACACAGAAAGCATCCTCCATACACGTGTATGGAGGGATTGTAACAAACTTCTAGCTTGTCCAAGAAGCTTGAAACTTGGATTTCTATAAGAGGGGAGGCTCCTCTCTCCTTTTAGAGGTTCTGAAAATTGGCATAGAGTTATACATATCCCTCTCTCTCTATATTTACACTAGTTTGTGCCTTAAAGTGGTTTTTCTTCACACTTTTACACTAAAGCACCTAGTGAAACACCTTTACTCTTGAGTTGGGATTCTTGGAGGTTGCATTTGAGTGGTTTTGGCTTGGTTTTTGCCTCTGAAGTTGCTGTTCTAAAGTTGTTCTTCAAGGGTAAGTCTCTATCCTTTTTAAAACTTTGTTGTAGTTGCTTATTTAGCCATCTTTGCATGCTTCTTTTGGCTTAACTTTCAACTGCAAAAAGCTTCATTTTCAAGTGCTTAAAGTGTTTGTTTGAGGCCTCTTTGGTATTGGGGGTGGTCTACCCCCTTTTGTGCCTTATTTGGCCTTGTTTTGTGCTATCCATTTAGGCCTTTGAGATCACCTTTGTTTGGCCTCTTCACCACTAAAATCCAGTGGATTTTCAATGGTAGAAATGTGGTTTTGAGGCCCAAAATAAGAGGGGGTTGTCCCCCCTCCTCTTCTCTTGTTTGCTTGTGTTGATGGCTCATCAAAGTAGCATGTCTTTCTAGCATGTTTTGGCTCCATCTCAGCATGCCTTAGGCCTTATTTTAACATGATATAGCTCTGTTTTGGCTTGGTTTGATTACCTCTTACATGCTCCTTGTACTTGTAGTGCAATCCTCCCTATAGCCTTAACATGCATTATGCTTTGGACCACCATTGTAGCATGTTTTTGGCTCCACTCCAGCAAGCTTTTATTTATGTTTTTCCATGCTTAAGCTCTATTTTAAGTTGTTTTGGTTGTGCATGCCTTGCTTTGTATAGCCATAGTGCATTTTTGCTCACTAGCTTTGAGTTTCATAATCTCTAGCATGGCTTACTTGAGTTGTTTGCATGCTTTGGACTCTTTTCTAACATGATTTCAGTGTGTGTAATATAGTCATACTCCCTCATGTTTCACACATTCAATGCTTTGGAGGGTTATGCCTTTGTGCCTCGCTTATGAGCCAATGCGTATGCATGCTTGTCTAGGCTTTCAAGCTCCCATCCCAGCATGTTTTGGTCTTTGTTTTGACCTAATTGAGCTCTGTCCATGGCTGGTTCAGTCATTTGTGCCATGTATTGCATGCCTCTTGTGTAGTCTTCTTTAGTAGCCTTGTGCCTTAGGCCTTCTAGCATGCTTTATTTGTCGTGTCTATATGATTTGGCATCATTTGACACTTGATTTCAGAGCATATAGCATTGTCATATTCTCATGCATATCACTCTTCGATTGTGTTTGAAATTTGTGTTTTATGCCTTATTCATGGGCCAATGCATGAGCATGCATCTTCTTGCATTTAATGCTAGCATTTCGGAGCATTTTGGCCACTGTTTTGGCATGTATGAGAGCTGTCTAGGGGCTGGTTTGATCCATTGAGCATTACATTACATAGCCCTTGTGTTGTGTCCTTCACTAGTTTCAATGCTTAAGGACTCCAACTTGCCATGCTCATGTTGTTTGCTTGTTGTTGCATTGCATGTTGTTTGCATGTTGTCGCATTGCATTGTGTTTGCATGTTGTTGCATTGCTTGTTGTTTGCATGTTATTGCATTGCATTGTGTTTGGATCGGATGTTGATCCAAACACAAGAAATGAGGCGCGTTTCATAAGTAATGAAACGCGCCTCATTTCTTAGTCGCCGACCCTCTTGATCAAACATGATAGAGGCGAAGGCTCTTATGTGTTAGTTGTGCATTCATTGACCTTGACTTGTGCAACTTGGCCTCTTTGGCCATCATGCATTGAGATGCGTGATTGGTGGCCCGAGAGTCGAGTACCGCACTCCCTTGAGCTTGAGAAATGATAGGGAGGGTGGTTGTGCACACATTCCTTGCAAATACACTGCCATGCCTCTTTTAGTGCTCTGTTGTAGCAAAAGAAGAAATTACAGGAAGCAGTGGCTGACCGACCATCAAAGCTGCCGACCGGCCACCAATGTCTGCCGATCGGCTATCAAAAGTGGCCGGTGGCCATAAACTCTGGCCGATGGCCACCATCTTTGGCCGATCATTCCTCAGCATGTTCCTCAGGTGGGTTAGAATTTTCAGAAGTATAGAAGAGTGCAAACAGAGGCATCATGAGGCACGGTAGTGGATTTCTGAGCGAGGCCGATCGAGCATGCATATCTCCCTCCCCTCGAGGCCATTTTAACTTCTTTGTTTAGATAGTTAATTTGATGATTCTGTAATTAATTAATTAATGTATTTAGCTAATTTATTTCATCTTCGTAATATTCTAATTAGCTCAGTATAGCTAGTTTCAATTCAGTTTGTAATTAATTAGCTTAGCGTAGCTAGTTAGTTGATTTATTCGGACCCTTCGTCGAGAGGGCACATTGTTGTAATAAGTGTGCATGTGTGTGTGAATGTCTTCCAACCCCACGTCTTTCTCCCTTTTACTTATCCACTTTCAGTGGTTAGATTATGGCATACTTCAATTAGCATACTTATGCTTGCATGCGTGCATCATTCATTCGTATTGCATGCATCGGGCTTGGCGATTCATTCAAACTGCATTGTATTTCAATTCCTATTTGAATACATGTATCAAAGTGTTGCATTCATATGCCATTCTACAAAGCCGAGCCTACTTTAGCTGCATTTTTGCCTGTGTTGCATTAGGCATTGTTAACATAGCTAGGATCATGCATTGATTACTAACTAGCTTCTGTTTTGGCTCGAAGTACAATGTGAGTGTTTACGCTTTAGCATCCTTGCATGTGTGTAAGTGCCTGCCATGATAGCATACTTGCCATGAGGCTAACTGCTTAAGTGTTTAACTGCATGAATGCATGTGGATGAAAGCTTTATTGCTTAAATTGGAACAATTCATCAAAATGCGAGTTTTAAGCCCACTTGGTTGTGGCAAATCATCTTGTTTTAAGCCCACTTGAAGGTGGCAAATCTGCGCTTTAGCCTACTTGAGGGTAGCAATTCCAAACCATTTTCAAAAACAAACATGAGATGTTTTGTTCCAATTTAGGCGATCTAGTCTATACTTGTGTGTTGTGCACATCACATAGTAAGTTAGCTAATAATTTGAACAAGAACACATGTGTTTTCAAAAACAACATATCATGTTAGTAGAGGCCGATCTTTGATCGGGCGAGCGAGGGTGCTCATTTCAGGACCTTTCCCTCTCGTACCCAAGTTCTCGAGCCGAGGCAACTTTGGTGATGACAGACACGCGGCCTTAGGCATGAGTCAGGGTTTCCTAAATTTCTCAAAACAAAATATTTAGGTGGCAACTCTGAAATCTAGCAAAGCAGTCCATGTTTGGCACTTTTTGATTAAAATCGATTTTCCAAAATGATTTGCTGGATTTAGACTCTTTGGTGATTTATCAGTCTTACATTGTACTTTATGAGATTAGATTCAGAACCGTGACAGGAGTCCAAACTGTAGTAACTATCAACCCAATTCACGCCCTCTCCGAAAGGGGGGCACGCGGAGCGAGTTCGGCCAGTCTACAACAAGTTAGAAGACAAGGATTATGAGATGACAAGGATAAAGCACTTAACCTTGCATTAGCTACTCCTTTTTTGAAGAGACAAGCTCTTTTGGCAATGGAGGCTAAATGTGTAGGCCATTTCATGCATGAGTGGATCAGAAAATAGGATAGTGGAGTGTCCCACATGCACTAAATATTAATTCTGTTAAAACTGCCCTGTTCCTGGACAAATTGGCCTTGGCCTGGCTTTTTTGCACGAAACAGAATTTTTCGACAAAATTATCATCCTTTCCTCATATTTTCACACTATTCTTTACTTAATTTCCTAAGAAAACATTTTATTTCAAAGTTTAAAAATGAGCCTTGGAACACTACGGAAATGTTCGGAAAAAAGTGCGGAAAAAAAGTTTTGAGAGAGAGTTTTGAACAAGACTTAAACACTTGACCAAAACAGGCTTAGGGTTGGGAGTAAAGCTTGAATTCCATTTTTCTTATTGAGGATTTTGTGAGAAACACATTCTTGTTTTCATCATCGGGTGATCAAAAAAAAGCGCCCAAGTCTTAGAGCCGGTCAAAATGGGGTGTCTACAAACTGCATTTTTCCTTTTTGCTTCGGAGGCGCTGCCCTTTGAGCTCACTAGGGCGTTGCCCCAGACCCGCTATGGGGTGCTGTCCCCTCGACCCCTACGAGCTGACCGGTCAGCTCGATCCTCATACATAGTCAACGAAGTGGCAAACAAAAGCATAATTCGGGATTGGATTCACATCTAAACACTCACTTCCTCACTAAAACATAAGAGCGAATAAAATTACAACTAAAAAGAGTTTTGTCAAACGGGATTGTCAATTACAAAAACCTAACAAGAACCTAATGTAATTATGTAAAAACTATGGGACTAGTTATATTTTCTCTAAATATCGAGGCAAGTCAGTGTAATTTACCTATATAAATTTGTAAAGTAATGATATAAACAAAATTTATTTACAGAATGATGTGGCATTTTAAGGTCTCTTCATTTTTAATCAAAACACTAACCATTGTTTTTGTAAATTCACAAATGCCAATGTTGCATTATTCTCGTTATAAATCATGTATAAAAATTCTATAAACTTATTATTTTCCAAATTTGTATCACTTGATCCCATGAAAAATATTAGAGAAGTTATTTGGTGGTCTTGAGGCATGGTTATGTAGTGTCTCATGAGTATTATAATTACTTAAAATGATGAAACAATTATGGTTGTAAACGAATAGAATCAAGCTGAGCTGTGCAGGACTCGAGCTTAGCTCATCTGTTTATCAAGTTCGATTATCCAGCTCGAGCTCAAGCTTGACCCGATAACTGATCAAGCCCAACAACTTGGATCATTAATATTAGTCAAACTCAAGCTCAGCTTGAAGCTCGATAATGAATTTTATTTACTATAATTTATATTATTTAATTATATAAATAATTATATTTATATATTATTTAAATACAAAATTATAAATATTATTTAACTTGTAAATAATATATTTATGTTATTATTTATATATACTTTTATAACATTCAATATATAAATAATATATTTCTTCTATAATTTAAATAAAGATCAATGAGTTGAGCTTATTTGAGTTCGAAGTCGACTTGTTTACTAAACGAGCTTAAAATTGAAATTCAAACTCATTTATTTACTTAATGAACTAAGCTGAGCTCGCGAATAACTCAATTCGTTTAGCGGGCTAAAGACAATACCAAATGCTCAAATGGAAGTCACAATAAAAGTTGTTAGGCTTTTATTTTTGGCAATCCCGTTTGACAAAACTCTTTTCAGTTATAATTTTATTTGATCTTTTATTTCATTGAGGCTATAAGTTTTTAGATGCGAATCCAACCCGAATTATGCCTTGCAGAGAAGTTTGTGATCTTAATTCTTTCATGTTTGCCACTTCGCTAACTATGTCGGGGTCAAGGGGCAACGCCCTCAAAGCTAGAAGCAAAATTACAATCGAAGTTGTTTTTCCGCTCGAGCGGCCATTCTTGCGCTCGAGCAGAGATCACAAGCTTTCAGAAGGTTCACTCGCTTGCAAAAGTACTGGGAGTTGTTTTTTTCCGCTCGAGCGGCCATTCTTGCGCTCGAGCGGAAATCGCGAATTTGTTTTCTATAAATATAAGATTTTATCAGATTTTAGGGTTACGACTTCCAGATCTTGTTCTTGAGTATTAGGGTTTTCATCTAGAGCTTCTTTGCTTGTTTCCTTTGATATCTGTGAGATTTTAATCATGAATTTAGTGGATTATATTAAAGGGTTTGTTTATTTTGTTTTATTCAAAAAGAGAGAGTTGTTCTTCGGTAGATTCCTTAGAACTTGAGCCTGAAGCTTTGGTGGATTCCGGAGTGGTTCATCATCGTGGATTCGACATCGGCGTTGTGAATTCAACATTGGGCAAGACAATTCTGAGGTGAAGATGAGACTGGAAGAGGCTCATAGGGGTCGGTTCAATTCGAGTGTGGATTCGCTAGGTAATTGAGAGTACACTTGTGTAATTCTTTTTTGTCTTCTTAGTGGATTGTTTTATGACTTTTGCCTGTGGTTTTTTTATCACAATTGGAGGCGCTCCAATTGTGATTTTTTCACATAAAACCGTTGTGTCTATTTATCTTTGATTGTTTGATTGGGATTGCTATTTATTGTTTAAAATTTATACATAATCACAAATCAATATTTTCGGGATTTTAGATTTTTCAAAAGTCTTGTGTCATTCAAAGCTAAACCCTGTTCTCTTTTGTAACTCAAACACTCAAGACCAATGCAAACCCTTTTATCTTTAGTTCTTTCTCCTCATATGATTATGCAGAGATGTTGTGGGAATTGAACTATAATTACTCTAAATCAATGTTACATAATAAAGATATTAAACAAAACAGATTTTGAAAATAGGTTTTTTCCGATTTGATAAAACCATATATATACATAACAGAATAAGAAGAAGATGAAGAAAAAGGTTCAGAAAATAGCCTGTGCAATTGTGGGAGACACATCAAAGATGTAGTCCTAAAGTCGTTATGCGCTCCCTCCTTGTAGGTTTTAACAACCACAAACAACTCCAAGATACAACACAAAACTCTCAAGATCTGACACAATACACAATTGCACCAGAAGGAATTGCCAAGTCTATATCAATTGGGGAGAATCAGAAAACATTGCCTATTGTTTTTGGCCTGAGTTAGAGTCCTATTTATATAGGCTCTTTAATGTTTATAGGGAACAAACACACCCTTTGTTTTGAAAGCAAACACTTATTTAAAATTCAAACAAATAAGACTGTTTAAAGAAATACATAAATAAATAAACACAAATACAAATAATATTAAATAAGATAAAACTATAAATAAAGTTTTGAAGCTTTTAGGAAATTTCCAACAATCGCCACAAGCTGCAAAACTTTGTAAAACATCAAATAAATACAAAGATAATAATAATATGGGCAACACTAAAACCATACAATGGGTGTAGGTGTTTTTCAAAATTGAACCTCACTTAGTGTTAATAGTTTCATTCTGAAAGAATCTTAGTGAATGAGGTCTTGAACTAAATCCCTTTTAACAGAATTCAACATGTCATACATATGGTATGACACATAACTGTGGCACGGGTTAGTACTATGAGTAGTCATGTGCTCAATCTTGATTCTTATGAGAGTTTTAGGAAACAACCCTATTCCTACGGTCACGACTTCACGACGCTCTCACTTAGGTGAATCCTCCAAAGATAGAAGTGACATATGTATATCTTGCGAGAGTATGCCTGCCTTGAATTCATTTAGGGTAAGTACTCTTCCTTAACGATCACATTTATATCAACACTGATATATTAGAGATGAGCAGGAGAACATAAATAATAAATTTAATAAAAGTCTCCTTATTTAAAGTACTGGAATACGAGCCACGCTGTAAGAATTGTTCCTACCCGTTAAACTTCCTTCATGGGATCTCCAATCACAGAAGTTAAGTTACCTCCTTAGTTGATTCCCTATGGGCTTAGAGGCAACCCCCTCAATAAATCTAAGACTACACTCTTAGACAATCCTTTTATTAATTGATCAGTAATATTCTTTTCAGATTTCACAAAATTCAAAGATACAACATTTTTATCACCAAACTTCTTATAGACTTATACATCACTTGCATATGTCTATTCATCTTTTTATTAGTATGTGCTTGTCTCACAAATTCTATTACGATTCTATTGTCACAATGTATCGAAAAGTAGGTATAGGATTTTTCACAAGTGGAATATCAAGAAGTAAATTTTTAATCCGCTCAGCTTCAATACACGTAATATCTAAAGCTATAAGCTCTAATTCTGTTGTACTTCTAGAAATAACAGTTTGTTTTTTTAGAACCCCAAGATATTGCTGCTCTACCTAACATAAATATATATCCAGTGGTAGACTTAATGTCTACGCTATCTGTTATCCAATTAGCATCACTACAACCTTCTACCACATTAGGAAAACCACTAAAACAAAGTGAATAATCTAGAGTTTCTTTTAGATATTTAAAAAATCTTTCCACAACAACCCAATGATCTTTACTGGGATTATGAGTGTGTCTACTTAATCTCCCAACAACATAGGCAATATTTGGTCTAGTCTTATTAGCAATATAAAAAAGTGATCCAATAATTTGAGAATATCTAAGTTGAGATACAAGTATACCATTATTTTTCTTTAAATTCATGCTAGGATCAAAAGGAATTGAAACAAGTTTGAGATTATAATAATCAAACTTTTTTAATATCTTCTCTAGGATTCCAGATTGATTTGATGTAATACCTTTGGTTGTTTTATCTAAATTTATACCCAAAATATGAAATCTTTCACATTTTGTAATACCTTTGTTTTCTCTAAATCTTTCATATCAAATTTTGATGACAAATAGCATTTCACATTTTTAATTATGTCTAAATTTGTTTCAAATAATAAGATATCATCAACATATAAACACAAAATAACACATTCTCCATTATCTTCTTTATAGTATACACATCTATCATGTTCATGATCTTAAAACCAAATTCTAGAATTACTTTATCAAACTTTTCATGTTGCTGTTTAGGAGCTTGCTTAAGTCCATACAAAGATATAACTAACTTGCAAACTTTATGTTCTTATCCTTTAACTACAAAACCTTCAAGTTGCTCCATATAAATTTTTTCATCTAAATCTCTATTCAAAAAAGCAATTTTAACATCCATTTGATGAATTTCTAAATTATAAATGGATATTACAACAATTAAGATTCTAATGGTTGTAATCCTAAAAACAAGCGAAAGGTATCGAAATAATCTATTCCTTTCTTTTGTGTAAATCCCTTGGCTACTAATCTTGTCTTATATTTATCTATACTTCCATTAGGTTTTAATTTATTTCTAAATACCCATTTGCAACCGATAGCTTTACTCTCAAGAGATAGATTAGTCAACTCCCAAGTATTATTAGATTAGTCAACTCCCAAGTATTATTTTGAAGTATTGATTCAATCTCACTATTAATGGCTTCCTTTCAAAATGGCACATCTAAAGATGACATAACTTCTATAAAAAAAAAGTATGGGTAAACTACCAATAGGTCCTAATAGATGGACTTAATTCCCATCAAGTCCTATTGAAAATAAGTCCTAGTACAATTGTCACTAAAAATAACTTTTGTTACGATTTTTTACATATGTAACTAAACATTGATAATTAGTGACTCTTTTTTGTCCCGATTTTTATAAATTGTTGCTAAAACTTAATATTAGTGACTTTTTTGTGATTAAATTTTCAAACTGTCACTGAAAGTTGAAAATTAATGACAATTTTTTTAAACTGTCGATAAAACTTATAATTAGAGACATTTTTTGTAACAACATTTTCAAAATGTCACTGAAAATTAACAATTAGTGATGTTTTTTAATAGTGTATGATGAAAATTACCATTAATTATCATAGGACCTATTGGACAATAAGTTCACTTAGCAGAACTTACACATAAGTCTTTCTAAAAGTATTTGGTTCTCCTTCAGTTAAAAATGTATAAAAATCATCTCCAAGGTTTTTCTCTATTCAAGCTCTCTTACTCCTTCTAGGTTCTAAGTCTAGATGTTTAGAATCATCTCTCAAAGGAATAACACTCGCACTAGTATTAATAAGTCTATTTACAACCTGATTGGAGATCCTAGTGTTATATGGAAAAATATCTTCCAAAAATGTAACTTCACGAGATTCAATTATTATATTATTAGTAATTTTACTAATTTTAGAATTTATTACTAGAAATCTATTAGCACTACTATTTTGAGCATATCCTAAAAAAAGGGTATCAATAGTTTTGGGTCCTATTTTCTAATGTTTAGGTTCTGGAATTGCTACTTTTGCCAGACACTCCCACACTTTCAACATTTTAAGATTAGGCACTCATTTTTTTTCCAGATTTCATAAGGTGTTTTTATCATTATCATTCACAATCACTCTATTTAATATAACACAAGCAGTGAGTATCGCTTTCCTCCACAAGCTCTTCGGTAAACTAGAACTATTAAGCATTGCATTTATCATATCTATTAGAATTCTAAATTTTTTTATTTTATTTTATTTTATTTTTAGCTATTCCATTAGATAGTGGAGAATAAGGTGAGATTTCCTCATGAATAATTCCATATTCTACACAATAATTACTAAGAGCACCTACCTGATATTCATCTCCTCTATCAGATCTAAGTTTCTTAATCTTCCTTTTTAATTGATTTTCAACTTCAACTTTATAAATTTTAAATTTACTAAATACTTCATCTTTGGTTTTAATTAAATATAAGTAACAAAACCTAGAACAATTATCTATAAAGGTTACAAAATAGTTATTTTCTACTCTAGTTGGTGGTCTATTAAAATCACAATATGTACAAGGTCTAAGAGTTGTGAATTTCTTTTTATGGATTTATAAGGTTTCTTAGGTGTTCTGTTTGCACACATATTTCACATTTGCATTTGACATCAATAGGTGATTTAGGTACTAATTCTAAATCCATCATTTTCCTAATTTTCCTTAAATTCACATGTCCAAGTCTTCCATGCCACAAATCACAAACTTCAAGATTCAAAGTATCATGAGAGATATTATTAACTTCAAAAGATACATTTAATTTAAATAAACCACCACACACAAAAACCTTTTCCAATAAAAATATTATTTTTACTTATTACAATTTTATTCGATTCCATTACAACTTTGTAACCTAACTGTACTAAACACGATCCACTGATAAGATTTCGTCTAACTTCAGGAACATATCGCACATCTTTCAAAGTTAAGATCTTTTCAGAAGTTATCTTTAAATTTATATCTCCAATGCCAAGTATCGGTGCGACTTATCCATTCCCCAGAGTTACACTTCCTCCACTTGATTTCTGGAAAGTTTTAAAATAACCACAACCAAAACACACACGTATATTAGCCCCAGAATCTAACCACCAATCTTGATATTGAAAAGTATAATTAATTTCAGGATTATAACTAAAAGATGGTTTGGCAATTTCTTCTTTCTCAAAAAATCATATTTTTATGACCTTTAGTAGTTTGCTTGTTGTTAAACCTTGGTTTATACTCCCCAGTCTTCTTAAAAAAACAATTCTTAGCATAGTGATTGGCTCTCCCACACACAAAGCACAACCTTTTGCCACTCCCTTGTCCCTTAAAATTATTAGTATTGGCTTGGTAGTTGTTATTATGGTGTTTGCCATTTTGACCTCTATAAACTTAAGGTTGTTCTTGAAATTTTTACCTTGGTCGAAAGTTATTCCTATTGTTGGAATTATTCTTATTTCCATTCTTCACTAAATTTACCTTAGGAGTTTTCTCTTTTTCAGTCTCTAGATTTGATCTATGTTTCTTTTCCACCCCAAGTGTATTGATTAATTGAGTTAATGACAAATCTTCTTGTTTGTGCCTAAGACGCTTGGCAAAGTCATTCCAAGATGGGGTTAATTTATCAATAAGACAAGACACTTTAAATTCCTCACTAAAAGTTGTCAATTCCTTTTCTACTTTTCTAAGTAGTTCTTGAAACTTATGTATTTGGTTTCCTACAAGTTTGTTATCTTTCATTTTATACCCATTAAAATTAGAGGTAGTGAACCTCTCAATACCAGCATCTATAGTTTCATATTCGGCCTCTAAGGTTTTCCATGGTTTTTTTTTTGCAGCCGAGGTGGTTGACTGATACACATCATACAAATGGTTAGACAAAATACTAAGAATTCTGTTATAACAATGAAATTCAATTTATTCGGGTGACAACCAAGATCCAACAAAAACTTGATCTTCTATGGTAGACATAAGACCCAACATAGTCAACCAATATTTTGTTTGTTTTTGTCATCTTTCAAAATCATCTTTCAAAATTGTTACAATTAAATTTTTCAGGTTCCACACTAACAGTTTCTTCTAAATTAGCTATTTAATGTAATTAAATTAAGGACAACAGAGCAAACAAGTTTATAAATCTATAACAGACAATAATCAAATCAACACATATATTAATAAATTTGTAATTGGAAATTAAAGAAAAACATAACCCAACAAAATATATATTGATCAAAATATATCAATAACAAAGTGTTGTTATTAAAATTAATTCAATTTAATATAATGTTAATCATTAACAATTTTTTTTTTTTAAACAAAATTTGTAAACACAAAACAAATAAACAATAGTTATATTCTTAAATAGTGAAACAATATGTTTAGTTCAAAAACTTATATACACATATAGCATTCCAACAGAGAACCCAATTACAATTCACACATATATTACATACATACATATATTATATCTATAGCGTTCCAGTTACAATTCGTACAAAACAGAGAACCCAATTTGAGAACCCAATCTGTAAAGTAACAAAACAGAATCTAAATTTGAATTGCAATTCATACCAAAACTAAGTTTAGAAAACAAATAGTGACTTTAGATTGTTGTGGGAATTGAACAATAATTACTCTAAATCAATTTTACAGAATAAAGATATTAAACAAAATAGATTCTGAAAATAGGTTTTTTTCCAATTTGATAAACCCATATATATATACATAATAGAATATGAAGAAAAGGGTTAAGAAAATAGCCTGTGTAATTGTGAGAGGCACATCAAAGACATTGTCCTAAAATGGTTATGCGCTCCCCCAAAATACAACCCAAAAACTCACACTATCTGACACAATGCACAGTTGCACCAGAAGGGTTTGCCAAGTCTATATGGATTACCCAAAAATATGGAATAAAGAAAATTTAGGAAAGAAGAGAGGGTGAGAATGAAAAAACGTTGTATATTGGTTTTTGCTTGAGTTAAAGTCTTACTTATATAGGCTCTTTGATGTCTGTTGGGAACAGATACATCCTTTGTTTTGAAACCAAACACTTATTTAAAATTCAAACAAATAATACTATTAAAAGAAATACATAAATAAATAACTAAATACAAATAAAAATAATATATAATAAAATAAAATAAATACAGATAAAATTTTGAAGCGTTTAGAAAATTTCCAGCAAAGAGATTAGTTAACATATCATGGCCTGGTGTCAAGGTACACCCATCCAAGGGTTAACACCTTGATGCCACACACATTTGTGCCCTTTGGAGAGCCGAAGACATGCCTAAGAAGTTGTTGGTGCAAGTGCAAGAAAAGGCCCAAGGCATAGTGCAAGATAGTCCAAGACATGCCATGAGGCAAGTTAGCCACCAAGTAGCAACTTTAGGCCAACTTTTAGAGGGTCAAATGTAATCTTTTTGCCTTGTAAATTTTTATATAAATACCTTAATATTAAAGATGTTTTGGGACCAAGAATTGTAATTTTTCTCTTTTTATAGAATTTTTAAAAATCTATTATGACTCTTCAAACATAGTGGATGTTTCCTCCTACCAGCTAGGAAAAGGCTTAACAAGCTATATTAAGGAGGGGGTACCCAAGTGTTGAACCAGACCGCTTGTGCCTTTAATGTATCCCAACCTAACTTATGGTAAGGCAACTTTTGTAGCACTTTTAGTGCATTGTTCAACTATTGTAATGCCTTCTTTTGAGTAATGAAAAGTTTATTTTGCCTTTAAATTGTGCAAAGCGTTTCAATTGTTGCTTTCTTCAATTTTAGGTTATTGATTGCCATTTTGTGGCTTGTCTCCAATCTTGTGGCCCGTCAACTTAACTAATATTGTGTTTGCTTGTCTTTGCAAACCTTTTGAGCATTATTGGCAAGCTAGTGAAGAGAGTTAACTAGCGCCACACACACTTACATATCTTTGTCAAGGTTTCTGCATTGCTGGTGTGTGACAGTTGGTATCAGAGCCCAGTCTATTTGGCTTTCTCTGTTATTGGCTTTCTAAATGGATGCTACTGGTAACCGTCAACCCACACAAAGGGAGAGAATTGAGCTCTTGGAGCAGCGTATGGACAACATGGAGGCCATTGCAGCTTCATTAGCCACCCTTGAGCAACAGGTGTATGATCTTGAGCAAACTCATGGCCCTACTCAAGGGCAAGATTTTGAGGATGTTGTCACTGAACTCAGGCTAGAGATTGAAGACCTCAGTGGCTGGGTTGGTGTTCTTACCCATGCCTTTGGCAATGCACCTAGTGGTGGTATGGAATTCACTAAGGCGCGTGTGCCCGAGCCCCGTGCCTACGGTAGCACCCGAGATGCCAAGGAGTTAGACAATTTTCTTTTTGATATGGAGCAATATTTCAAAGCTATGAAAGCCAATGCTGAGGAGACAAGGATTTCTATGGCCACAATGTATTTGTCCGGTGATGCCAAGTTGTGGTGGCGGACTAAACATGATGAGATGCAACGCGGCTTATGCACAATTAAGACTTGGGAGTAACTTAAGCATGAACTTAAGCTCCAATTATTCCCCAAAAATGTTGAGTATAATGTCCGACGTGCTTTGCGGGATCTCAAGCACACCGGCACTACAAGTGATTGTGTGAAAGAATTCTCTAGGCTTATGCTAGACATCAAAGATATGTCAGAGAAAGAAAAGCTCTTCTTCTTTCTTGAGGGATTGAAGCCATGGGCAGAGTTGAACTTCAAAGGCAAAGAGTGGAAGATTTAGCCTATGCATAAGCAGCAGCTGAATGCCTTACGGACTACGCTGAACCTAAGCAACAGGATAATGGTTCCCCGCACAAGAGTAGGGGAGGTGGAAAGTCCTAAGGCTATGGCAAACCTAAGAGTGAGGGAGCCAACACTTCTACATCCAAAACCCATTCGGGTGGAGGACAATGGCAACAGAAGAACTATGGTAACAAGGCAAAAGCCCCTCAACAATTCTCTACAAGAAAAGCAAAAGGTCCTATCTCTTGTTTCTTATGCAATGGGCCATACTGATTATCTGAATGTCTACAAAAGCGTGCCTTGAATGCTCTAACTACTGTGTCTAACCATGTCTCTCAACCAAGTGATGATGATAGCGAGGAAGAAGACGTGCGTTCTAGGCGAAGTGGCAAGGGTTCTAAGACAGCTAGCTCTAAAGTGGGAGCCTTTCATATGATGAATACCATAGAGAAGAAGGCTTCCACAGGGAGGCCTAAGAAGAATGCCAAGAGTGGCAAAGTGGGCAAGCATTCAGATCCTAAACAACTTGTGGAGTCTAAAGATGAAGGCAGAGGGAAGAAACCCATGTATAGTGGGGAATCGGCAGGCAAGTTGAACAAGAGCAAGTCATCCAACAAAGGTTTGATGTTTGTGGATATAAAACTCAATGGAAAGCCCCTCCGTGCTTTGATTGACACCGAGGCCACCCACAACTTTGTTGCGGAGACTGAAGTTGAAAGACTTGGGCTATCTTTAGAGAATGATGGCAGCCACATCAAGGCAGTTAATTCGACAGCACAACCTATCTATGAGGATGCAAAATCTGTTCATTTGAAGGTCAGCACTTGGGAAGGAAGAGTAGATTTCACTGCAGTACCCACGGATGACTTCCAAGCCATTCTTGGGTTGGATTTCTTGAGAAGCACAAAGACGGCAGTCATGCCTTATTCTAATAGTATGTATGTCATGGGGGATAAGCTATGTCTTATTCCTGCTATGGCCACCAACAACAGTGACCAGTTTGTCCCAGCTATGCAACTCAAGAGGGGTGTTAGGCATGGTGAGCAAACTTAGGTTGCCGCATTGAAGTTGAATGAAGCTCTTGAATCTACTCCTATCCCAGCCGCAATCAAGAAGGTCTTAAGGCAATTTGCAGATATTATGCCTGAACAGTTGCCTAAGGAGTTGCCTCCACGTCGAGGTGTGGATCATGCTATCGAGTTGGTGCTAGGGGCAAAGCCACCAGCTCGTGCACCATATAGAATAGCTATTCCTCAGTTGAATGAGTTAAGGAAGCAGTTTACAGAGTTGTTGGAAACAGGCTTCATCAGGCCATCTAAGGCCCCATTCGGTACACCTATCTTATTCCAAAAGAAGCATGATGGTAGTCTTCGCTTATGTGTGGATTATCGGGCTCTCAACAAGCTGACCATCAAGAACAAGTATCCCCTTCCTCTCATTACAGATTTATTTGATCAATTAAGCAAAGCGAGGTATTTTACAAAGCTAGATCTTCGATCGGGGTACTATCAAGTAAGAATTGCCAAGGGAGACGAGCCAAAAACTACTTGTGCTACTCGTTATAGCTCTTATGAGTTTCTTGTCATGCCATTTGGCTTAACCAACCCCAGCAACATTCTGCACCATGATGAACGAAGTTTTTCAAGAGTATTTGGAGCAATTTGTGGTAGTATATTTGGATAACATTGTAATCTATAGCTCAACTTTAGAAGAGCACGTAGAGCATCTTTAGAAGGCCCTTACCAAGTTGAGAGAGCACAAGCTTTATGTCAAGCTAGAGAAGTGTTCTTTTGCCAAGAGAGGATTAAGTTCCTAGGGCACATTGTTGAGCATAAATGCATCAAAATGGACCAAGAGAAGGTCAAGGCTATTCAAGAGTGGCAGCCACCTGCTAATGTCTCAGAGTTACAGTCATTCCTTGGATTAGCTAATTATTATCGTAAGTTTGTTGAAGACTACTCAAGACTAGCTTCCCTATTGACAGAGTTGCTAAAGAAGGGCAAGCCATATGTTTTGGCAGAAAAGTGCCAACAAGCCTTTCAAGCCTTGAAAGAAGCTATGTCAAATGATCCTATTCTTGCTCTACTAGACTTAGGTAAAGCTTTTGAGATACAAACTGATGCATCTGATTTTGCTTTGGGTGGTGTTCTTTTGCAGGATGGTCACCCAATTGCCTATGAGAGTAGGAAGCTCAATGATGCTGAACGGAGATATCCAACTCATGAGAAAGAGTTGCTTCCAGTAGTGCATTGTCTAAAGACTTTGAGGCACTCCATCTTGGGCTCCTGGTTTGTTGTAAAGACTAATAACACGACCGTTAGCCATTTCTTAACATAGCCCAAGCTAAGAGCACGACAAGCACGGTGGCAAGAGAAGTTGGTAGAGTTTGATTTTGCCTTAGAATACAAGGCATGAGCCACCAACCATGTTGCTGATACACTAAGTAGGAAGGCAGAGCTTGCCATGTGCCATCATGTATGTTCACTTACTTCCATTTCAACCAGCCTCAAGGAGAAAGTCAAGGCTCATCTAGACAAGAATGCTATGGAAGAGAATCTTATGAACCTTGTCAAAATGGGCAAGACTCGCCAATTTTGGGTGCAAAATGGACTTCTTATGACAACAGGCAACTGCATATTTGTACCCAGGGCTAGTGATTTGAGGAAGACACTTCTTAGGGAGTGCCATGATACACTTTGGGTAGGACATCCGGGGTGGGAGCGAACTTTGGCCTTGGTGAAATAAGGATATTATTGGCCCCAAATGCGTGATGATGTGGAAGAATATGTCCGCACTTGTTTCACTTGCCAGCAAGACAAGGTTGAGCATAAGAAGAAAGCAGGTTTGCTTGAACCTTTGCCCGTGCCTAAACGTCCGTGGGAAAGTGTATCACTTGACTTCATCACTGGATTGCCTAAAGTGGGAGATATCCGGACTATCTTGACTATTGTCGACCGATTCTTCAAATATGCCACTTTTATTGCTGCCCCAAAGTATGTTTCAGCGGAGGAGACTGCCCAACTCTTCTTCAAGCACATTGTTAAATATTGGGGTGTGCCTAAAAGTATTGTTAGTGACCGAGACACGCGTTTTGTTGGCAACTTCTGGACGGAGTTATTCAAGCTTCTTGGGTCACAACTTAATACTTCATCAAGCTACCATCCGGAGACGAATGGGCAAACTGAACGCTTCAATTGTATGCTCGAGGAGTATTTGCGCCACTTTGTCAATGCTAATCAACGAAATTGGGTGCAACTTCTTGATGCAGCACAGTTATGCTTTAACTCTCAAAAGAGTAGCTCTACGGGCAAAAGTACTTTTGAGATAGTGAATGGACAGAAGCCACTGTTGCCCCCACACAGTAGATGGACCTTATGAAGGAAAATCTCCCAGGGCTTACCGATTTGCTAAAAGAATAGAAGAGCAACCATGACATTACTCGTGCCTATTTTGAAAAAGCAGCAAGTAAAATGAAGAAATGGGCTGATGAAAAGAATAGGCCACTTGAGTTTAGAACTAGGGATCAAGTTCTTGTCAAACTCAACCCTGAGCAACGCAAGTTCATGAAGGGAAGAGACAGAAGGCTAGTACGCAAGTATAAGAGACCGGTAACCATTCTGAAGAGAATTGGCAAGTGTGCTTACAAGATAGATGCTCCATATTGGCTGAAAGTGCATCTGGTTTTCCATGTGAGTTATTTGAAGCCTTACTATCCAGGCAAGGAAGATCCAACCCGAAATGAGATGAAACACCACACCATCACAACCAAAGCAGGAAAAAGGTCTATTGAATCTATCTTGGCCGATTGGGTGAAAATGGTTTCCAAGAAGAAACAAAGGCAATACTTGGTAAAATGGAAAGGCCTTGGAGATGAAGAAATCAGCTGGGAATGGGAGGCAGACTTGTCGGCTTTTCAAGACAAGATTGATGCTTATTGGGCCAAGTCGTCGAGGGTGTCAACCGTTCAAATGAGGAAGACTGTCAAGGTGCGCCCATCCAAAGGTCAACACCTTGATGCCATACACATTTGTGCCTTTTGGAATGCCAAAGACATGCCTAAGAAGTTATTGGTGCAAGTGCAAGCAAAGGCCTAAGGCATAATGCAAGATAATCCAAGACATGCCATGAAGCAAGCTAGCCACCAAGTAGCAACTTTAGGCCAACTTTTAGAGGGTCAAATGTAATCCTTTTGCCTTGTAAATTTTTATGTAAATACCTTAGTATTAAAGATGTTTTGGGACCAAGAGTTGTAATTTTTCTCTTTTTGTAGAATTTCTAAAAATCCATTATGACTCCTCAAACATAGTGGATGTTTCCTCCTACCAGCTAAGAAAAGCCTTAACAAGTTATATTAAAAAAGGAGTGTCCAAGTGTTAAACCAGACCACTTGTGCCTTTTATGTACCCCAACCTAGCTTATGGTAAGACAACTTTTATAGCACTTTTAGTACATTGTTTAACTATTGTAATGCCTTCTTTTGAGTAATGAAAAGTTCATTTCGCCTTTAAATTATACAAAGCCTTCCAATTATTGCTTACTTCAATTTTAGCATGTTGATTGCTATTTTGTTACTTGTCTCCAATCTTGTGGCTCATCAACTTAACTAATATTGTGTTTGCTTATCTTTGTCAACCTTTTGAACATTATTGACAGGCTAGTGAAGAGAATTAACTAATGTCACACACACTTACATATCTTTGTCAAGACTTCCGCATTGTCGATGTGTGACACCTGGCCACACAAATCTTGAGTGAAAAGAGCCTAGCGAGAAGAGGCTTCACAAGTGGTTGATATATCAACATCACTCTGCTACTACTTTTTATCATTGAGGCACGAGATGGGACAAAACAAATTGAATAAAAAAAAAATTATTATACATAATCTTTTATTTCCTGGCATGAGATGTGATTATAAAATTTTAGTATTTAAAACAAGACTCATGTAGTAAGAATTAATAAGGTAAAGTACACTCGTCTCTCTCAAGATTTGTAATATATATATATAATTAATTCTACATTTTTTATATAGTTATATTGGTTTTCCTTCAAATTTGGATTCATATAATTATATTAAAGGTATGAAACTAACTGTATTCTTTATAAATTTTAGGAAAGGTATGCATAACTTACCACAATTAATTTTCAAAATGAGAGTCAAAACAATAATATGATAAGTACCTGGTCGCTGAATAATTTTATTTATTTATTTGTTTTTAAATTCAAAATATGGCTCCCAAAGTTTGTTAATGGTCACCATTGGCATTGCTCAACAGCAACCCAAAAAGGAAACTGTGAAAGTGATGTATCAATCCATGACAATCCAAACACAATCCCAACCCCCATTAGTGCAGAGCATGTTCTTTCAACTGCCACAACCTAAAGGAAGAGTTCTTGCAAGGAGTTTGTAATAACCATATGAATTATTGGTTTATATATACACACACACACATATATATATATATATATATTCAAAAAGCAATTACATATATGAAAAATATTACATTAAACATATCATTGACCTCACAATAATTTAGAAAGTTAACAATTACCAAGCCTAAAACCCAATCAATCAAGGGTGAAATACCAATAAATTTCAAAATGTGATTTTGTGAACTGTTTAGTAATTTCTTTTTTCTAATGAACCTAAAGGTCCCATTAAAGTGAAAATTACACAAAATGGCAGTACTTATATGTTTGGGTTAATTTTTCTAAGGATAAAAGTGGATTTATCTAAATGTAAAATTACACATTGAGACAATCACATTATAAAGGTTTTGAATTTTTCCTCCTAGAATAAATCCCACATTACGAAAAAAAACTCTTTGATACACTTTTTCCAAACGTAACACCGTAACACTCCAAAAAAACTCATTAGTGTACTTTTTTCAAAGGTAACACTCTAATGCAACACACACAAAAACTCCTTAGTGTATTTTTTTCCCAAATGTAATAGTCAAATAAATGTAACACGCAAAAAGACTCTTCAGTGTACTTTTTTTTAAACGTAACACTCTAATCAATATAATTCCAAACGTAACGCTCCAATATAACTCACGCAAAAATACTAAAAAATTCATTAATGTAATTTTTTTAAACGTAACACTCACAATTTGAAATTATAAATTTGCTCAAAACTTACTAAGGAATGTTTGTACTCATTTTAGAATGGTTTGAAGAATCTCACATCTTTGAAATAGTTGGAAAAATCCTATATCCTTTTTTTGAAGTGTTACATTTGGAAAAAGTACATCAATGAGTTTTTTTTTGTGTTACAATGTAATGTTACACTAAGAAATTTTTTTTGAGTGTTACGTTTGGAAAAAATACATTTGTTTTTTTTTAGTGTTACATTAAATTGTTACATTTGAGTGTTACATGGGACTATTACAGTTTGAAATTATACACATTTGCCCAAAATTTACTAAGAGATTTTTTACTCCTTTTGAAATGTTTGAATAATCCCACATCCTTTTGAATATTTGAATGATCTCATATTTCAAGTCATTTTTTACTCCTTTTGAAATGTTTTTCAAATAAAAAAGATCTTCATATAAAAAATTCATCCCAAATTTGATTCTCATAACATTACCTTCCTATCACAAAAAAAAAAAAAAAAAAAAAAAAAAAAAAAAAAAGAGAAAAGAAGGAAACATAATAAGGGTATACTGTAAATTTAATTTCTAAATAATATATTAAATCTGACTTTTCAAAATCAATGAGACTAATTGGTCTATAAGAAAATTCTTGAGACTAAATGGATTATCATTCCTCAAAATGTGATTTATAAGTAAATTTTTCATCAATCAATTGGACTAGTTCAATTGGTCAATCATATACACTTCCAACTAAATGCAAAGATTGATAACTTATCCCCTAATAGGGGCTTTGTAGTGTTGTTTATTACTTCTCCATTATGGGCTCTTCTTAGGTTATTGTTGAGCTGATGGTTGGGTTTCTTCCCCTATTATGGGTTTTTTTTTTTTTTTTTTATTTGTTTTTTTTATAAGATTGGTTGTTAGACTAATTCTTTATATTATAAATACTCTTATTGATTTAAATAATAACTAGCCTATCACCCGTGCTATGCACAGGATAATTATAAATATTTATATTTGTTTTAAAAAAAATTTAATATATAAATTATGTTTTTTTAAGATTTTTTATAAAAATAATTTAACAATCTTATCACTAATCATAGTGTATGAGAGAAGTTGAAAAGATCTTCTTGATAATTATGCACGAGTTGTATCTATAATTATACGTATAAGGGATTTTAAATGTTGATTAGAGAATTTTGACCAAATCAATAAATGCGGTATGTGGAAAGACACGTGGATTGAAAAAAGATATGAATCTTGTCGGGGATATATATGTGAATTGTGATTTTTAAATGTCTTTTTTTTGTCTTCTTTTTTATATTATATTAAAGTTTAATATTTTGATAATAATCATATGTGTTGGAATTTTCAATGAATTAAATGTCTTGTGTTTTTTATATTATATTAAAGTTTAATATTTTGATAATAATCATATGTGTTGTACTTTTCAAAGAATTTTTTTTATGCTTATTCTTAATGCATTAAAGTGTTATTATGAGGGATAATAATCATATGTGTTGGGACTTTTGAAGGAATTCAAATGTGTTGGACTTTTCAAAAAAAAAAATTTATACTTATTCTTAGGCCTCGTTTGGGAACAGGCTAATTTAGTAACTTTTTGGCTAATTGGCTAAAAAGGTTAGTAAGAAAAACCTGTATGTTTGGGCCAACTTTTTGGCTAATTACGAAACGACGTGCAAAAAGTAGAGAGAAAAGGGAATCTTTGACTTTTTGGTATGGGTTGTTGGCTTTTTGGCTAAAAAGGTAACTTTTTGGCTAATTGGCTATTTTAGCCTCTTGCCAAACGAGGCCTTAATGCATTAAAGTGTTATTATAAGGGTAAGGCTTAGGGGTTGTGAGAAATTAATAAATGGTAAGATTTTTTTTTTAAATAAAAAAAATCAAGAAATTTAGATTGGGATATTGGAACTCTCACAAAACTTGTGGGTTAGAGATAGATATAAATAAATAGATAGATATAGATATAGATATTTATATTTGTTTTAAATTTTTTTTAATATACAAATTATTTGTTTTGGAAAAGGTACTGTAGTAATTATAAGAGAAGTCAAAAAGTCTTGTGGGTTGAGAGAAGTTAATAAATGCTGAGGTTAATTTTTTTTTAAAAAAACAAAAAATTAGAAAATTAGGATTGGCATATTAGAGCTTCCACAGGCCTTGGGGGTTAGAAACCCCCTTTTGCTTAATACATAGTAAGTATAGATAGATAGATAGATAGATAGATAGATAGATATATCTTTTTATTTTTATTTTTATTTTTGTGTGGTTTCTATTCTGGTATTTTTGTTTCAATTTATTTAAGATGGAGTTGTGGATATCTTTTTTTTTTAATTTAATTTATCTGTGGTTTCCATTTATTTTTAATTATTATTATTTAGGTAAGTTATGATGTGAGTTAGATATGTGATAGACATGCGAGTTTTGTTGATTTAAAGTTTATTTAGATAAACTTTAAAGATTTTTTTTTTTAGTTTTTTTTTTTTTTTGTTATGTTATAATATAATATATAAAATATAGGTAAATATCTATAACTTTAATAAAAAATATTATCTGATCTTTTGGAGAAGAGAAAAGGAAGTCAAGTTTTAATTAATTTTTTTTTTTTAAATCTGTGAGAGAGATTAGGAGGGGGAGATTATGAAATATTTTTGTTATTAAATAAATAAATCAGTCAATAGTTTTTTTTAATCTATTTTGTAAATTAAAAATCAATAATTTTGGAAAATTGATTAATTTGTCCCATTAAGAGATTTAAAATTTTGATAGATATACATAAAAAAAAATACATAATTATGTTATTAAATCATACTTCAAATCTAGATGTTATATCTTTTTGAGATCTATAACTAAATTTTTATCTTTTTTTTTTTTTATTTTTGTGTGTAACTATAGTGTATGAGAGAAATTAAAAAGGTGTTGCAATAATTATGAGAGAAGTCAAAAGGGATTGTGGGTTGGGAGAAGTCAATAAATGCTGAGGTTGGGTTGAGAGAAGTCAATAAATGCTCATGTTTTTTTTTTTAAATCAAAAAATTATAAAATTAGGATTAGGAGATTGAAACTCCCACAGGCCTTGGGGTTAGAAACCCCCTTTTGCTTAATATATAGTATAGATATAGATAACAATCCATCACAAAGTCCAAACCCAACAATCATTACTAGTTACATATTGTCCTCGTAATAGGAAATAGATAAAAATGACAAAGAATTAAATAACCATTAAACCAAAAACCTTTATTCAAACTCATTTTCATAGGAGTGAATGGGAAATAGATAAAAATGCCAAAGAATTAAATAACCATTAAACCAAAAACCCTTATTCAAACTCAGTTTCATAGGAGTTAAACACACGACCGCACATCAAAAAATGGGTACCACATAACCATTAACCCAAAAACCCTTATTCAAATTAGTTTAGAAAATCTGCCTCCAATTAAATTTATCTTTCAAAATGTTCAAAATTAATCACAAGCATTGAATTCAAGAATGACACACATAGGGGGAAAAAACCTCAAGATAAATTACATTTAAGAAAGAAAAAAAAAATCCCACTCCTAATCTTACCTTATTAATAATATGGATGCAACTTGCCTCCAGTCCGAGATTGGATTGGACGGCGTTGTTTGGCTCTTGAAGACCCACCATAAGTTCCGTTTTGATAATCTGAAAAATTCAATGTGTAGAACTCGTTGAATACTATATGTTTGTAAAAAATCACATTGATCGGATATCGATAGCTATATGATCAAATCAGTTTTGTATTAAAAAAAAAAATTGGCGGTTAACAAATTAACGGTTAACAAAAAATTGATCTAATAAGATAGCTATCAATATCCGATCAATGGCTGTCCAATTTTATATAATAAATATAATATAAATGTAATATAAATGTATAATTACCGATATACGATTAATCTAAATTTTTGTATAAATTATTTTCTCAACAGACTTTACAAAATAAACTATTCAAATTATTAAGTTCCAAAATAGACCTACCAAGCTCAATACCATCATTCATATTGTGCAAAGGAAAATATAATAATTACAATAAAATTGTTATCCATTTTTTTTTCTTCTTTTCCTAAACGCATAACAATGGATTTAAAGGGGTGTAAAAATGGTCCGGCCTGGCCCACCCGAGCCTGGACTTTGGCTGGCCCACCATCGAGTCTAGTGGGCTCTCGCAAAAAATTGGGCCAAACCAGGCCGGCCCACTCATGCAAAATCGCAACCCAAACCCAAGCCCAGGCCTAGGGATACTCCGGCCTTGGGTCGGGTTAGCAAGCCAACCTCAGGTCAAGCCATCAATCCTGGGCTTGGGCTCGAGCTTAGGGCAAGGCCTGACCATTTTTTAAATTTTTTTAAAAAAAATTTCCACCAAAATTTTATTTCTTTCCCACCAAAATAACTTAGAAATAAGAGTGGGCCGGGCCTTGGAGTGGGTTTTGAGTGTGCTAGCAGGCCAGGCTCAAACCAGGCCTAGCGAAATGGGTTCACGAGTCAGGCCGAGCCAAGCCTCAAAACAGACAGCCCAAGCCTAGGCCTAGGGTCTTTGGCTGGGCTTAGGCCCGAGCCCGGGCCTCGACGAGCTACAGGTAGGATTCAAGTGGGCTGCGGAGCAATGGGTTGATTTTACACCCCTAGGATTTTATATCCATTACTAATATGGATCCTAGTACTTTTATAGTAACAAAAAAACGAAATAATAAATTTATTTATATATAACATTACTCTGGCTCTAGTTTACTATTTGTTTGTAAACTAAACAATTGCACTTAGGGGTGTGCTTGGTGAGATTAAGTGCGATTTGAGGATAAAATTATAAACAAAATCATGAATGATAGATTAGTAAATAATCAAACTGTAGTTTGGATGGTTTTGGCAGTTTCAACTAGTTGATTGAAAAGTAATCTTAAATAATTTTCAAGCGTTTGCATAACATATAACACTAATTTACATAATGTTTATATATATAACGCTAACTAATTTTATATTATATTTTTCATATATATAACACTAATTTACGATAAATTTTACATCTTAAATATCTTTCAAAAAATAATCTTAAATAATTTTCAAGTGTTTGCATAATATATAACACTAATTTACATAATATTTATATATATAACACTAACTAATTTTACATTATATTTTTCATATATATAACACTAATCTACAATAAATTTCACATCTTAAATATCTCTCACACAGATTCTTACTTTCATATTTCATTAGAGGCTAGAAAAAAAAAAAAAAAAAAAAAAAAACATATGTGTTAACTATATAGGAGCGGAGCGATACGGTTTTGGAAGCGGATTACAAATTTCAAACTGCGATTCAAACTAACCCGAGGTGTGGTAGTAGAGATGATGGTAGTGTAGTAATATGGAATTGATAAAAAATTAATTTAGAAAACGTTTTCCACCTTTTAAAAATAGAAAATATTTTCTATCTAACTAGGTTTATTTTCTATTGATATAGAGAATGTTTTTCGTTGTACCAAATGCCAAAAAATGTAAGCAAAATATTTTCTGCCCATAAACGAAGTGTTAAGCCCAAGTTGTTCCATCAAGTGTTTTGAAAAAATGATTTTAATAAGTTTTACGATTTCACAAAATAATAAGAAAAATAACTTGTAGCTCGAAAAGTCTAAGGCTCGATTGGCCCAAATCGCAAAATGGCGTCGTTTTGCTTTTTTTTTTCCTTTTTTTTTTCTTCTTTCTCTTTTGTATCTGAAACGGAAAGGGAGGAAGAGAGAGAGAGTGAAAGAAAGCGAGATTAGAGAGAAGAAAAGAGAGGGAGGGCGAACAGAGAGAGAGAGAGAGATAGAGAGAGATGGTGATAGGCGATGGTGACGGTGCAAGACGGTGATAGGCGACGGTGCGAGATCTGTGTCTGGTTTTTTTTTTTTTTTGATTTTGATTTTGAAAATCTGTGTTTGATGATGATGATATTATGTAGATTTGTGTTTGATTTTGAAAATCTGTATTTAATTTTGATTTGTTTGGTTTGTTGTGGTAGATCTGTGTGTTGTGTTTGATGATGATGATGTTGTGTGTCCCCTCTCCTGCTCCATCTCTTCTTCTTCTTCTTCTTCCTTCTTTTTTCTTCTTCTTCTTTCTTCTTCATCCTTTCTCTGTTTTAGAACAGAGAGAAGAAAAAAATAAAAAAATAAAAAATAGCAAAACGACGTCGTTTTGCGATTCGAGCCATTTCGAGCCTCAGCTTTTTCGAGCTACAAAACAGGACTGAAATAATAATGTATTTGGAAGCTAAAATATTAAAAAAGTAAAAATAAACAAAAATTCAAACAAAAATCGTTTGTGTTTTTATTCGAGTTTTTGTTTGTTTTATTGAACACTTTGACTTTTAAAATCTACTTGACTAGCAGACCAAAAAAATAAAAAATATATAATAAAAATTGAAAAAAATCTACTAAATAAATAATAAATAAAAAGGTAAGAACAAGGGGGATGCATCAATAAATTCCAAATTAATAACTTATACACTGTTTAGTCCTAAAAGTTTTCTTATAGACTGAAAGGTCTCATTATAATGTTTCAAACATCAGATTAATGTTTCAAACATTAGATTTCGAACATCAGATTAATGTTTCGAACATTAGATTGATGTGCAAATGGGACTAAATAGAGCATAAGAAAACTTTTAGGACTAAATGATTCAACTTTTCAGAAACTAGGACTTATGAGTAAATTTTCCTAAGAAGAATTGCTTTTTTTTTTTTTTTTTTTTTTGCTTTTTTTGTCTTCTAGTAAACTTTTTTTAAAAATTTCAGGCCTTATTTGACAAGTGGCTTTTTTAGTTAAAAAGTTAAAAAAAATTACTAAAAAAGCTAAAAAGTCAACAATCTATATCAAAAAGTCAAAAAAAAAAATTATCTCTACTTTTTGCATATCTTTTCGTAAAAATACAAAAATACATTTTGCACATATTTTTGTAAAAAGTCAAAAAGTCATCACAAACATACTATGTTTTTACATTATATTTTAGCCAAAAAGTCAAAAAATTACTAAAAAAACATGTTCCCAAACAAGGTCTCAATGACTGAACAAAAGACTTGAATCAAAAAGACTTGTACTCTTTGTCTCTGTCACTTCTAATTCTCTTGTTGAATTGGTTTTCAACTTCAAGAAAGAAATCTTTAATTTTCTCTCTATCAATAAACAAAATTTGATTAAAATATTAAAATGATTCACAACTAAAATTCTTTTAAAAATAAGTTTTGTAAAAATCAAACCATAAGAGATATTTTTTAGAAATATATACATGAACATCACATGAGTTTGGTAAAACAACTCTACCATTCCTCATGTAGTTTTTACAGCTTCTCAACGTAGTACATAGGCATCTATCCATAATTGTCATTCCTTCCTTCAAATGGACTCAATCTGGATCTATTTCCTCTTTCCTTCAAATGGAGACAACAAATTACATCTTTATCGTTATTTATGTGACAATGTAATACAATCTTTTAATGTAAGGAAAAATAAGTATAAATAAAAATTAAAAAAAATAATAAGTAAACTATGCATGTGATTCTTGTAATTTATCTATTATTTCAATTTGTTCTCTATAATTTTAATTGTATCAATTTTGTCCTTTAATTTTCACACGGCATAAATTTACACCTATAGTATGTCCATAATTTTTTCACTAAATTTTTTAAATTTCATAATATAAACTAAAAAGTGCATAACTTTATGTTGCACACCATAAATTTAATATTCATAACTTTACCACAAAATAACATAATATGCATCACAAATATTAATAAATATTACCACAAAAATTCATAATTTTTTTTAAGATGTGCAGATTTTCAAGAGTGCATGCCGTATAGGGGTGTAAATTTGGCCTGGGCCGGCCCATGTTGGGCCTCGCGGGCTCCCACCAAAATTGGGGCAAGACCATCCACGGGCAAAAAAATTAAGCCCAGGCCCAAGGGTATTCAGCCCTTGAGAGAGCCGGTGGGCCTAAGCTCAAGCTTGGGTAGGTCTAAACAAATTTTTTTATTTTTTGTTTTTTGTTTTTATTTTTTTTACCAAAATTTTATTATTTTCAACTAAAAAAGATGTAGGGCCTCGAGCGGGCTGAGCCTCGTGCCAGACCTTGAGTGAGCCTTAAGCGGTCCGATGGGTCGGGTCAGGCTTCAAAATGATGCCTCAGGCCCTGGCCTAGGGTCTCGAGTGGGCTCGGGCTGAGCCCAAACAGTCTAAAACAAGGCCCATAATAGGTCATGACGATTTCGAAATCCACAAACCACATATCATTTTTACACTCCTAACGCCTTAGATTTCTCCAACAAGAAATTGCATACTTTTTTTAAGTTTCAAATTAATTTAAATGTTAAGCAAACGCCTCACTTGAAAGGGGCCTTGTTTCGTACAATCAAGCATGGTTGTTTCTTCGTAAATTCGAACTCCAAACTCTTAAAAGGTTAAGAGGAAATTTTAGATTAATATAAAATCAAAAAATAATTTTAAATATATAGTAAACATTATAAATATCATATATATATATATATATATATATTATTAAAATTAGTATTTTTTTCTTATTTAAGTGACACATTATAAGGGCTTACTTTTTTTTAAGAAAACCATGTCAACATATATTTTCTTAATTACATAGAGTTTTACATAAACCAAACCTAATTTAAATTATACTAACTTTACCTATTTTATATGGATTTTATTTGACAATTATTTTTTTTTCATATATTTTTCATGGTAAATTGAGATAATCCACAAATTCAATATCAATTTTGTGTTTTACATTTTTTTTTAATACTAAATTGCCTTCTTTTTTTTTTTTAGTCTTATTTTCCTTACATTATTCTATACCAAATACTAAAGTTATATTATTTTATGTTATGGATTTATCTTTTAAATTTTATAGTGCTTCTATATATGAAATTATACTTCATTTCTTATATTATTTTGTATAATTACAACTCACAGGAGGAAAAGCCTGCACAACAATGATACGCTCGATAAACCTTTAATGTTTGAATTTATTGTTGGGTATACCTCCTTATTGGAGTGTGGGACCCAATTGGTTTTGAAAAAAGAGTTTAATTTGGTTTAGTATTAATTATAATATATTTTTATATATTATATTTAATTTGTAGAGACCCAATCCAATTTGAAAACAACTAAGATTTTGATAAATAAAAAAATAAAAAAAAACCTTAGATTCACAATATAATTTTTTGGTGTATTGTTTTTTTTCCCCAAGAAAGCGTCTTGCCATACGGATATCTTTGCCGGTAATAGTGCCTGTGAATTGACAATTGGAAAGATTGGTCAAGAGTGCTTGATTTGTTCAAGTTTTTGTTTCTTTGTGTAGAAGTTGATTTAGTTCGTTATTTTGGGTCTTCTACAACTCTGGTTCTGAAGATTTTGGTTCATCTATTTGGTGAGGTCTTTCCTCTTATTTACTTGTGATTATTTTGAATTCACCTAAAGGTGATTTTGTGAGACCATTAGTGTCTCGTTTGTAATCGTTTGGAATTTATTTAGTTGATAGTGGAATCGAATTTCAATCTCGTGGACGTACCTCACATTGAGGGAATCACGTAAAAATTCTTGTGTTGCCTTTGATTTAATTTTTCCGCATTAGTTTTTATTCCCATTGATTGATTTACTTGTAGGGAATCACATATTTTCCCTAACAACTGGTATCAGAGCTTACGGTTTATTGGGGTTTATTTATTTGTGTAAATCAATAGAGGGGAATGTGGGTCGTATGTCTAGCTTCAATGGAAGCAATTGGGTAACTTGGAAAACTAAAATGGAGAACCTATTATTTTGTAAAGACTTGTATAGGCCTATTGAAGGTAATAGTGGCAAACCTGATGATATGAAAGATGATGAGTGGAAGAGGTTAAATCGAAAAGCTGTTGGTGTTATCCGTCAATGGATTGATGACAGTGTGTTTCATCATGTTGCTACTGAAACTTCGGTACATGATTTATGGAAAAAATTAGAGAGTCTTTATGATAGAAAATCAGCCACAAATAAAGCCTTTCTGTTTCATAAGTTGGTTAATTTAAAATATAAAGATAGCAGCCCTATTCCGGAACATCTGAATGAAATAAAGAGTATCGTTAACCAACTTGCTTCTATGAAAATTATTTTTGATGATGAGTTGCAAGCTTTGATGCTACTTAGTTCCTTACCCGAAAGTTGGGAGACTTTGGTTGTGACAGTTAGTAATTCGGCACCTAATGGAATTGTCACAATAGGCCAAGTCACTAGTAGCTTATTAAATGAAGAAACTAAAAGAAAATCAACGGGTTCTTCTCATTCAGAAGCACTTGTTGTTAGAGGCCGAAGCAAAACAAGGGGGAGGAGTAAGACTCCTCATGGTCGTGATCAAAGCCGTGACAAATCAAAGGATGGTTCTGTTTCAAAGAAAGACATTAAGTGCTATTATTGTCATAAGAAAGGGCACATGAAGCGAGAATGTCGAAAGCTCAAGAATAAGGAGAAAAGACGTGACAAAAGTGTGGATAAGAAGTAAGAAGACACAACGGCAGTTACTACCGATGATCTCATGATTGTTTGTGAAGATGATTGTATCAATTTTGTGGACCAAGAGAGCAATTGGGTGATTGATTCTGATGCTTCTTTTCATGTGACTTCTCGAGTTGATTTCTTCACTACCTACACTGCAGGAGATTATAGTTCTGTTCGAATGGGTAATGAAGGTTTGTCCAAGATTATCGGTATGGGTGATGTTTGCTTGGAAACAAATTTGGGCTGCAAGTTGTTACTTAAAGATGTGAGGCATGTTCCCGACATTCGCATTAATTTGATCTCTACTGGGAAGTTAGATGATGAAGGCTTCAACAACAAATTTGGTGATGGAATATGGAAGCTCACAAAGGGTTCTTTGGTGTGGCAAAGTACAAGAAGACTCATACACTTTATTCGATGCAAGGAAAAATTTGTAAAGGTGTTGTCAATGCACTTGAAGATGATACTTCTATTGAATTGTGGCATAGGCGACTTGGGCACATAAGTGAAAAGAGGCTACAAGTTTTGTTCAAGAAAGAGTTTCTACTCGATTTGAAAGGTACACATCTTAAAACTTGTGTTCATTGTTTGGCGAGTAAACAACATAGAGTTTCTTTTCATAAAAATGTTACTTCTAGAAAAGAAAAGGTTTTGGAGTTGATTCTTTCAGATGTTTGTAGTCCTTTAAAAGTTAGAACACATAGTGGTGTACTTTATTTTGTTACTTTCATTGATAATTATTCAAGGAAAGTTTGAGCTTTTCTACTAAAATCTAAAGATCAAGTTCTAGAAGTATTTAAGCATTTTCAGGCCATGGTTGAAAGAGAAACAGGGCAGAAATTGAAGTGCATCCGATCAGACAATGGAGGTGAATACATTAGGCCATTTGATAAGTATTGTCGCAGCCAAGGTATTCGGCATTAAAAGACAGTTAAGAAGACTCCTCAACAAAATGGAGTTGCTGAGAGGATAAACCGCACCATTGTGGAAAGAACAAGGTGTTTGCTTTCGCAAGCTAAATTGCCAAGATCCTTTTGGGGCAAGGCATTGAAGAGCGGGTTGGCGTGATCAATTTGTCTCATTCCTATCCTTTGAATGGTGATGTTCTGAAAGAGTTTGGGTAGCAAAGATGTGTCTTATAAGCACTTGAGAGTGTTTGGTTGCCGAGATTTTGTTCACATTCCAAAGGATGAGAGGTCCAAGCTTGATAGTAAGTCAAGACAATGCATTTTTCTTGGCTATGGGCGTGATGAGTTCGGGTATAGATTGTGGGATCCGGTCGACAAGAAAGTCATTCGAAGCCGTGATGTTGTGTTTCTTGAAGACCAAACAATTGAAGACTTTGGCAAAGGTGATCAACCGGAGCCAAAAACTAGTCATCTCATTGACATAGATCCATCTCCTTCATCTTTAGTTGATGATGAAAATGGGGGAGATGTGCAGCCACCTATTGAAGATGTAGAGAATGATACTAATCCTAATGAAGTTGAGCTAGAAATTGAGGAAGAGCATCCAACTCAAGAACCGCCACCACAACTTGAGTTGAGGAAATCTACAAGGGACCGACAACCTTCAAGAAAGTATCCTCCTAATGAATTTGTGTTGATTTCTGATCAAGGGGAGCCGGAGAGCTACCCAGAAGCAATTGAGCATGCAAAGAAAGGTGTTTGGAAAAAGGCCATGGAATATGAGATGAACTCCTTACTTGAAAATCACACACTATGACTTAGTGAAGTTGCCTAAGGGGAGGAAAATTCTGAAAAATAAGTGGGTTTTCAAATTGAAGAATGATAGGAAGAATCTGAGGTACAAAGCACGTCTTGTTGTGAAAGGCTTTGGGCAAAAGAAAGGTATTGACTTTGATGAGATTTTCTCACCGGTTGAGAAGATGTCTTCCATTCGGGTTGTACTTGGCATGGCTGCAAGTATGAACCTTGAAGTTGAGCAACTTGATGTGAAGACCGCATTTTTCATAGTGATCTTGAAGAATAAATTTACATGGAGCAACTAGAAGGTTTTGTGGAGAAAGGGAAAGAGAAATTTGTTTGCAAATTGAAGAAAAGTTTGTATGGTCTCAAGCAAGCTCATGACAATGGTACAAAAAATTTGACTCTTTCATGATGAATAATGGTTTTTCTAAAACCACTTCGGACCATTGTGTGTTTGTGAAAAATTTTCTGGATGGTAAATTTATTATTCTTTTGCTTTATGTTGATGACATGCTAATTGTGGGCCAAGATTCTACCATGATAAACAGGTTGAAGTTAGAGTTGAGTAAATCTTTTGCTATGAAAGATTTGGGGCCGGCAAAGTAAATACTTGGTATAAAAATTGTTCATGATCGCAAAGAGGGACTGATTTGGTTGTCTCAAGAAAGCTACATTGAGAAAGTTCTTGAGAGGTTCAACATGAATAAAGCAAAGCCGGTTGGTTGTCCACTTGCGGATCACTTCAAACTTAGTTCGAATCAATGTCCTACAAGTGAGAAAGACAAAGGAGAGATGTTGAAAGTTCCTTATGCTTCAGCAGTTGGTTCTTTGATGTACGCCATGGTTTATATAAGGCCGGATATTGCTTACGCCGTTGGTGTGGTGAGTCGGTTTCTCTCTAATCCGGGTAAAGAACATTGGGCAGCGGTAAAATGGATTCTAAGATATCTTCGAAGGTGTGTTTGTGTTTTGGGGATGGTAAGCCGATGCTTGATGGGTTCACAGATTTTGACATGGCTAGTGATGTTGATTCTAGGAAATCTATTTCGAGGTATTTGATGACTTTTGCAGGGGGAGCTGTGGCATAGCAATCTAAATTACAAAAATGTGTTGCTCTCTCAACTACCGAAGCTAAATTTATTGCCATTACAGAAGCTTGTAAAGAAGAGTTATGGTTGAAGAAATTTTTGCAAGAGTTGGGTTTAAAGCAAGAAAAGTATGTGTTTTATTGTGATAGTCAAAGTGCTATTCACTTGAGTAAAAATTCTACTTTTCATTCGAGATCGAAACATATTGATGTGAGATACCATTGAATTCGTGATGTGCTAGATTCGAAATTGTTACAACTTGAAAAGGTTCACACAGATGATAATATTTCAGATATGTTGACAAAGACTTTGTCGAGGGACAAACATTTAAAGTGTCGAACTTTGGCGGGTATGGTTGATGTCTCCACCTAAGTCGGTAGGGGGAGAATTGTTGGGTATACCTTCTTATTGGAGTGTGAGACCCAATTGATTTTGAAAAAAGAGTTTAATTTGGTTTAGTATTAATTATAATATATTTTTATATATTATATTTAATTTGTAGAGACCCAATCCAATTTGGAAACAACTAAGATTTTGATATAAAAAAAAAAAAAAAACACCCTAGATTCACAATATAATTTTTTGGTGTATTGTTTTTTTTTTTTTTCCCCAAGAGAAACGTGCGGCTGCCATACCAGATATACTACTTCAGTAATAGTGCCTGTGAATTGACAATTGGAAAGATTGGTCAAGAGTGCTTGATTTGTTCAAGTTTTTGTTTCTTTGTGTGGAAGTTGATTTGGTTCGTTATTTTGGGTCTTCTACAATTCTGGTTCTGAAGATTTTGGTTCATCTATTTGGTGAAGTCTTTCCTCTTGTTTATTTGTGATTATTTGGAATTCACCTAAAGGTGATTTTGTGAGACCATTAGTGTCTCGTTTGTAATCGTTTGAAACTTATTTGGTTGATAGTGGAATCGGATTTCGATCCCGTGGACGTACCTCACATTGAGGGAACCACGTAAAAATTATTGTGTTACCTTTGATTTAATTTTTCCGCATTAGTTTTTATTCCCATTGATTGATTTACTTATGGAGAATCACATATTTTCCCTAACATTTATTGCTTGAGTTACTTTTTCAATTGTTGAACAGTAAATTCTTTTATATTTTGACATCATATTACAGTTGATTAATCACTTCCAATACTAAGATATATTTATTATTATTATTATTTGGTTTAGATGTTATTATGTGATTCTTTTTCGATTACTCATTGTTGAATTTTTACATAGTTGATATTTTAATTTTTAAGGGTTGGTTTGGAGTGTTCTAAAAAAGTACACTTTTTGTCTTTTTGGACTAAAAAAGTTGAGAAAAAAATTTGGAGGTTTGGGTTAACTTTTTGGATTTTTATGGAAAAATGTGTATTAAAAAATTATATAAAAAAAATGTGTAAGAGATGAATAGTGATAGGTGGCCCACAGCCGTACAAATCGGAAGGTGTGAATGGGAGTTGGAAATTATTGGTACAAAGCACTGCATGGTTTTGTTTGGTTCGTGGGGGTCATTACGGGTCCCATTTTAATAATCTGAACCGTTCAATGTGTATAACTCGTCGAACACTATGTACCTATAAAAAATCACTTTAATCGGATATCGATAGCTATCTGATCAGATTTATTTATTTTGCAATCATTAATTATAACACCATCCATTCGTCGTACATAACTGATCTGATCATATAGTTATCGATATCCGATCAATGTGATTTTTTGCAAACATATAGTACTCGACGATTTCTACACATTGAACGGTTCAGATTATCAAAACGGGACCCGTGATGGCCCCATGAGATGAACAGCGGTGTGTATGCAAACCACACCCAATCATTTACAAAGAATCCACGGCTACAGCACAGCAGCTGCACAGTGGTCATTTCGGTTGTCACTTTTTTTGAAAAAAATTATTTTTTTAATTTTTTTTGGGTGAATAGTAATACCTTTTTAGATTTTGGAGTAACTTTTTAACTTTTTGACTTATATAGGTTTACCCAAACCAGCCCTTAATTAAGAGTATTTATTTTACAATATTATAATTTAAATATATATATATATTATATAAAATCACTATATGATAATCCAACTACAACATATTTATATTTAATTTTTTTTAATAATTTTATATAATTTTTATTTCCACATATTTTTATTTTCTAAATGAATATAAAAGAAAATTAAATACTTAGAATACTTTTAATTTATGTTACTAATTCTACTTCTAGTTCCAAATGATGTTACTAATTAAATACTTAGAACATTCTGTGGTGTTTGGGAAGTTTATGGATTGGGTTTTTTTTATTTTTTACACTAAAAGACAAATTTTTTGCAAAATTAAAAAAAATAAATCCAAACAAAATATCACATTCAACCCCATAATCATTTCACTTTTCTCTCACAAACATCACATCCAACCACAAAAAAACTCAACTATCTTCCCAAACACCAAAAATTTTTTATCCAATAATATCTTACAACTAAAAAAACCTATATAAAAACCCACTTTCCAAACACTCACTATTATTTTTAATATCAAAATGAGTATTTATTCTATTATTTTATAATTTAATATATATCATACAAAATTATTATATAATAATCACACTTTTATAATACGATAGAACTAAAATTATCAAAATAGGCAAATAATTTAATTAAAATTAATATATATATATATAAGTATTCAAGAAATAATTTTACAGAACGATAGTGCCAATATTATCAAAATAAATAATTAAAATCATACTTTAATTTTAAATTTGAATTAATTTTTTTTGTAACACACATTATATCATAAAATATTTTTTGAAAAAAAAATAATATGTGCATTGCACAGGTTAATAACTAAAATTTTAATAAATATGTAATAACTTTATCAAAGTATCTTTGATTGATAATTTTTCCAAAGTTTAATGACGCAATTACTCAGCACTCGTTTGGCATAAAGAGTTGGGAGGTTTTTTTTTTTTTTGGCTATTTTAATCAAAAAAAAATAAAATAAAATAACTTACAAAATTAATAAAATAAAATGTCACATTTAAGACTAAGCATTTTATTTTTTCATTCACAAAAATTAAAAAAATTAAAAAATTTATCTCAAATGAAACTTTTTAACCCCAAATTAAAAAGCCAAAAAATAAACTCACATCAGTAGGGATATTGATGAAGTTTATTATTTCGGTGGACACATGGTCGGACGTCCACCCCGTTATGCAATTGGATCCTTTGAAACTCAATGTGGGTGTTTGAGAAGAAATTTATTTTATTTTTTGGGTTAAAATAATTTTAAAAAATAAAATATATTAAAATAATTAATAAAATAAAATATCACATTAAATTCATAATTATTTTACTTTTTTTTCTAACAAATATCACATATAATTACAAAAAAATCTAATCTTCTTTTCAAACACAACTATTTTAACTTATTAAAATAATCAAAAATTAAAATAACGTACAAACCTTCCAGGATTCAGTCCAACTTGATAGCACACGGGAAGTCAAGATAGGGTTTGTTTGGGCCCATAGTCATTAGATATGGGTTGTTTGGGGAGCTAAAAATTAACTTTTTTTTACTAAAATTCACAAAAGAGACAAATTTTAATCTAAAATAATCAATAAGACAAAAATTTCATATCAAATCTATAATCATTTCACTTTTTTTCTCACAAATATCACACCCAACTACAAAAAAATTCAACTTTATTTCTAAACACAAATATTTTAATTTATTAAAATAATTAAAAACTAAAATAGCCTATTAAAATAACGAATTTCCCAAACGAAGCCATAAATTGTTAATTGTTCATTTCCTCTATCTTACAGAAAATGTTAATTCTTTCTTTATATGAATAAAATATAAATTAAAAAAAGAGGTTATGTTCTATTTATTTTGACTAAAAATGTTTCCTATGGAGCCGGGTGATGGTGGTGATAGATTGGCGAAGGTGATTGAAGGTGATGGTGGTGATAAATTACATACCGTAAATAATAATCCTTGTGGAATTTTCTACCCGCTATCCAGTCCAAGTGTATGGATCCAAATATGACATGGGTATTGTCTCAACTTGTTTCACACTTACTCAGCCCTCGAGTCAATTATTTGGAGGGCTCTCAAACTCGAGTTTGGATCTTTCTAGGGTATTCTGTAACATTTTAAAACAATGCCATTTTGAGACAAAATTTAAAGTAAAAAAAAAAAAAATAGTAAAAATTATAATAAAAAATTTTTTTAGAGTTTGACTCTTTTAATAAAATAAATCAAGAGTTTTCAATTTTATTAATTTAAATTTTTTAATTTATTTTCAATCTAAATCATTACCCTATTTCCATTAAGTAAAACAGATGAAAAAAGAGTAATTTAGTCATCTAAATTAATGTAACTGTACATAAAATGTTTAAAATCATTTTCGTTGAGTTTAATAACTGAATATCATATTTTTTTAATCGATTTTACCTAACGAAATAGACAGATGATTCATATTGAAAACAAATTAAAAATTTAGAGTTTAAATTGATAAAATTTAAAATTTATTTTGTTATAAAAATCAAATCTTATTAAAAAAAATTATAATTTTTTCAAAAAATAAATAAAACATTTCATTTTCCGCTTCCCCTTCCTTCCACCCAAAATGACGTACTAGATATTACAAGATGCACCATCCGCAATATAATTTAAATTTAAATTTTTTAATTTATTTTCAATTTAAATCATTACCCTATTTCCATTAAGTAAAACAGATGAAAGAAAAGTAATTTAGTCGTTTAAATTAATGTAACTGTACATAAAATGTCTAAAATCATTTTCGTTGAGTTTAATAACTAAATATTATATTTTTTTGATCAATTTTACCTAACGAAATAGAAAAATGATTTATATTGAAAACAAATTAAAAGTTTAGAGTTTAAATTGACAAAATTTAAATTTTAAAATTTATTTTGTATCAAAAGTCAAATCTTATTAAAAAAATTATAATTTTTTCAAAAAATAAATAAAAGATTTCATTTTGACGTACTAGATACTACAAGATGCACAATCTGCAATGCACACTACAATGAATTTGGATTCATCAAACTCTGGTTGAACTTCTGAAGTTATACTACTAGATTTTTACCAGTTAGATTTTTGTAATTGGTAATTTCATTTGACAAAATTGTTTTCAATTATAATTTTATTCACTCTTTTTGTTTCAGTGAGCATGTAAGTGTCTAGATATGAATCCAATCCAAATTTGTGCCTATGTAGAGGAATTTGTGATCTTGAGACTTTCATGTTTGTCATTTCACTAACTATGTACGAGGATTAAGCTATTTGACTGCTCAAATGGTCATTTGTACGCTCGAGCAGTAAATATGAGCATCCAGTATCTTTGCCAATAAACTAAACTTCTAGGAAAGATGTTTCATCACTTGAGCGGTGAAATGTGCATTTGAATGATCGGCCTATATATTTTGTATCACCCTTACTCACATTGCTTGAGTAGTGAAGTGTGCGCTCGAGCGGTATTCACAATCTTGTTTTCTATAAAATGCGTCATTCGTTATTTTTAGAGTTTAAGCTATTTGAATTCTAAGAGAGTAGAACTACCAATGTTTTTTATAAGGGGGTGATAGAGAGTTCTAAAAGTAGAGTTCTAAACTGAGCTCTACTTATGTGGCAATGAAACAAAAAAAAAAAAGACCAAAATATCACATCAATGATGGATCCCACTCATTAGAGCTCCTTTAGAGCTTTTAATTTAGAGCTCTCAAACATTTTTCGTTTTCTATATTGGAGGTTGTTTTTCTAAGTGCTTCCTTGATGATTTAAGGGTGATAAGTGGATTTATGAGTTTCATATTTGTATCATCAAGGGGTTTATCTTTATTCTTTTATTCACATGAAAGAGAGGTATTCTTTGGTGGATTCCGAGAAATTTAGGTTTGAAGTTTTATTAGATTCCAGAGTGACTCATTGTCGTGGATTCGACATTGGGATTGTGTGGGCAAGATAATTTCAAGGTGAAGACGGTGATGAAGAAGCATATCGGGATCGGTTCAATTCGGGCGTGGATTCACTAGGTAATTAAGAATACATATGTGTAATTTTTTTTTATCTTCTTAGTGGATTATTTTGTGACTTTGCCTTGTGATTTTTTTATGACAATTAGAGATACTCCAATTATGATTTTTTTTCTATGTTAAATTGTTGTGTCGATTTATTATTGATTGTTTTATTAAGATTAGTATTCACTGTTTAAAATTAAAATATAATCACAAATCAATACCTCTAGAATTTTAGATTTTTCATTACCCAACAAAAAGTCATTTAAGATCAATTTTTTTAAACGTAAGTAGTTTTAAAGTTATTTTTTAAATTCAATTGTATTTTTAATACATGATTTTAAACTTAAATTGTTTACAAAATAAATAACTTCAACAAAAAATTTCCTATTTTCATCTAAACATATGCCAATTACCTCATTGGCTTAAAGCAATTCTAACCGTACTCTTAATTTTTTTATTAGTTAAGTATAAAAAACTTTATTAGTTAAATTTTTATCTTATCTTACCACTTTTTCACCTATGTAGTTTAACATTACTCTTTATTTTATTTAGCAAGTGATTTTGGGGCTAAATATTAAAGAAATATTAAAGAGACTGGCAATACTTTATAAATATAACTAACCTGAAAGATTTTGTTAAATAAGGGATGGTTTGAGATGTTCTAAATAAATACATTTTTTGACTTTTTATAAAAATAATGTGTAAAAAAGTAGAGAAAGTTATTAGAAAAGTAGAGATGAGATGTTGATAGATATTAATTGATATGACCCAAATAAGTATATATAGGTAAAAAAAAAATGTATTTTTTTAGTTTATCCCAAACACCTGCTAAGGGGTTGTTTGGGGTATTTTAAATAAGTGCACTTTTTGACTTGTTGGACTAAAAAGTTGAGAAAAAAATATGGTTGTTTGGAATAATTTTTTGACTTTTTTCGAAAAAAATGTGTATTAAAAAATTGTATAAATTAGTGTATATGAGAAGCTTGGGCAGAGTAGGCAGTACGATGGGCAGAGTAGTGTATAAAAGAAGTTTGCCTCCTTTTCGAGCATTAAATTGGACGGTGTTGTTCGGCTTGTGGAGCCCCACTACGGGTCCCGTTTTACTAATTAGAATTGTTCAATGTGTAGAACTCATTGAGTACTATATACTTATAAAAAGTCACGTTAATCAGATATCGATAGCTATCTGATCGGATTAATTTTTTGTTAACCGTTAATTATAACACCATCTGTACGGGAAAGAAATATACCTTCTCGTATAATCCTGTTGATCAAGTCTGCGTTCCTCTGTACGACGTCGCTCTATCACCTGAAAACACAAACGTGAGCTGGCCGGCGGGTGTGTGCCGGAAACCTCTCCGATGCCTAAGTCGAGAAGCAAGACAAGAAGCCAAAAGCTCTATGTATTCAGGGGCATAAGTTGCATTACCTCCGAAGGTGATATTGGTGAGCTTATATAGGTTTTCACACAATCACAGTAGGACTCTTTTTCCTCCAAGTGTAGAGTCCTTCTAGGATTACTCCTCTCGTAGAGTCCTCCTAGGATTCATACTCTTGGAAGATAATGCTTATCCTCCAACACCCTCATGCTTAAGCCAAGTGAGATGGCTTTACTATGGCGGACTCTACAACCGAAATAACTTTGAGTAAGCTGTTAGTTCGGCCCTAACTTTACTCTCCCTTACCACGGCTTTCACATGCTAAGACCGAGCTATCCATAAGGGAGGTTAAGCCGAACTACCTTCAGGACCGTAGCTTATCTCGGTTCACCGTATTCAACGACCGAAGTAACTATTGAAGACCAAAACATTCACACCATTTCTACTCAACCGGAGTATAAATAAGAAGTCACGTGGCCGGGCTTAAAACACCTCGGCTGTATAACCGGTCTAACCCCCCAAGGCTACTTCCCCAAACCGGAGTAACTCATAGGACCGCTTCTCCAAACCGGAGTAACTCATAGGGCCACTTCACTCGGCCCCTTTTACTTCGGTCCATAACGGCCCAATACCCAGCTCGGCCCAATTTGCGTATAAATTGCCCTCTCAATTGCCCCTTAATTCCATCTGCAAAGCATGATTGGGATTACATGCCTACGAACCGAACTAAAGTTCTAGCTTATCCAGCCGAGCTACAATCCTTTAGCTACTCCGGCCGAACTGAAAACCTTTTTAGCTTCTCTAGCCGAGCTAAGCTTAAGCCGAGCTAAGCACATCCGGTCAAACGTCTCTTCAGTCACAGCAACTGAAGCGTTCCACATTCCAATGACACGTGGCAAGCCCCTATTAGCCATTTCTATTGCGCATACCTCGATTCAAAAAATTTTGAAATTCCGTGTTTTCCTCCTTCCACTTACACAAAACGAACCAAATTATTTTCAATCTCACTCTACTCGACTCTTCTTCTCTCTGCGCTCCTGCTATTCCAACCACTGAGCTTCCTGAATCCGTGTTCTTCATTATTCTTATTCTTGTTGCTCCCACCTTTACCTTCCTTTTTGTCTGGTAAGTATTAATACTTTGTTCTTTTCTTCTTTTCCTTTGCTTTCATTCCATAGCTTCAGCTTTGTATTTTTACGAAACACTTTCTCTTTGTGCTTTCTGGGAAAAAATTTTCATAAGAACACTCTGAATACCATGATGTAACCTGTAGAGCATAGCCTAGATCTAAAAACATGTCCCAACCGAACTAGATCACTGTTCTTGCTATATACAAATTTAGGTAAACTGAAACCGAACTAGCACTTGTACACATAACAGTAGTTTCAATAGACCACCAACTGACTCACATTAGCCGAAATAAGAACGCACCGAACTAGAAAATCTTAGTTCTCAACCGAACTAAACCTCGGGGCTAGGCCAGCTTTCTCAGTTCCTAAACCGAACTCAGAAGGCTGCCCCTTGACGCTTAGCTGAAGTAACAAAAACCATAGGCGGAACCGAGATAGCCCATCATCATGCCAAACCGAGATAACAAGCACCTTGTTGGAACCGAAGTAGATCCTATAGTACCGTATGTAGCCGAAATAAGGCATCATTTCTTGCTTTGTTCTTGTAGCACGGTCAATGATCTGTGCTTGACCACTTTGTTCTTCCATTTTGCAGACTTTAGGTTGTCCAGGCCATTCTCTTTGAAGGCTCAACCGAGCTACTGAGCACAACTTCTCCAGCCGAACTAATTTATTTCTTATTTATCCGATAAATGGGGAAGTACAGATTCCTAGTAGAAACCCCAGGAGACCTAGCCGAATTTAGGAAGGATTACAAAATTCCAGCCGATGTAAATCTCACTTTAGCCGAACAAGATGTAGACCCATGGGGCAATGAAGGCTTTGTCCCCTTTACCCTCCAATCCATAATAGAAACCGGACTCAGATTCCCAGTCCAACCCCTAATATGTGAATTTCTAAGACAAACCAGACTATGCCCCACCCAGCTGTCTACTAACACATACCGAATAATCATGGGTATAGCCGCACTGAACCAACAAACCGGTCTAAACCTAGGTTTGGCTGAGATACTTCACCAATACTCCATAGGATCAAAAAATGAAGGCTGGTGTTACTACTTGAGAGTACGCCGTGGCCGAGAAAAAATAATAAAACACACACCGGACAAAGACTTAAACGATGATGACTTCTTTTGGGTCTCTGGGAATTTCGAGACCACTGTGCCCAGATTCTGGCCGACTATAAAGCTGGAACAAAGGAATTCTGGTACACTTACTTGGTTATATTTTACACTTTCCTCTACTTGCTTTTTTATCTTATCTTTGTAACAACCCGTCTTGATTCTGGTTAAACCAATGAATTACCTCTTGATCATTGCTAAAGAATCGATAATGGTGATAAGTGAACTGGATGAACTCTTGAACAAATCTTGAATCAAAGCCAAACCGAATGAGTTTGTCTATTTAATTACATATTGTATCTGTTGACTTATGTGATTATCTGTTTGCATTTTATGTTTAAACTGCTAATTGAAGGCCTTATCGGCGGCCGATTTAGAAACCGTTTGAAGTTTTGTAATCAGCATAATATTTGTGATTTAATGATATTTTTATCTGAAAATTGATTAGGAACGATTAAACTAGATTGAATTGAGCTAATTACGAACTTAGGCTTATTTACGTTTTGCCATTGGTAGTGGACATTTGTTTATTGATTATAGTGACCTTATCACACTTAGACCAACATCTTGATCAGCCTCATTCTTGTATCATAACCGACCATCTAGAGAGAGAGAGAGAGAGAGAGAGAGAATTGTCTTGGCCTTGTAGAATTTGTCTTGGATTGCTTGGAATTGAAGAGTATATTGGCTAATTGAGCTCTCACAAGTCTAAGGTAGGACATTCACCTTCTTAATGTTGTTATTGAGCCTCATCTTGCATGTTCTATGCATCATTGTAGAACCAAGCCATGTTTTTGTTCATATATGTTGGATTGAAGTCAAATTCATGCATGCATGTTTATATTGATGAGTTTGAGTTGAATTCTTGGAGAATTGTCACATGCATGTCCATGTTGTTATCATAGTCCATGTTTTCAACTTGCTTTTTAAAGAATTGAGCTCATTTGAGCATGATTGGAAGCTTAAAATTGGTTTAAAGATCATGCATGTCATTGTTTAAAAGTGTTCTTGAAATTGGTTTGAAATTGAGTTTAATTGAAACACCCCTGGCCCTCGATTTCTTAAATTGAGTTTTAGAACTTGTTATTCTATGTGTTTGAAACAGTTTTCCAGGAAATGGGCCCAAGAGGATCGAATTTGGAGCATCAAAACTTGGTTTGAAACTCATAGGTCGAATCTGGATTTTCCAGATTTTGGACGTCCGCTTCGGCGAAGTGCTTCGGCGAAATGCATGCTCCAGCTTTTTTTTTTCTCATTGTTTCTGATCCGCTCGGCGAAGGGCTTTTCGGCGGGAAAATCGCGCATCCAGCATTTTTGCACCTTTCATCGATCGCTCGGCGTCAATGTACCTTCGGCGTGGGCCTTTAGGTGCTTGTCGCTCGGCGAAACTGCGCTCGGCGGAGGCCTATTCATCGAAAATTCTGAAATTGTTTTCTTAGTGCATTTTTGCATCCTCATCGCATCCTAGGCATTCTTAGGCCTAGTTTAGAGCATCTTAATGAGGATGTAGACATAGAACCACACCGAGGAATTTAGGGATTTAATTATCATCCTTTCTGTACTGTAAACTTAGTGTGTGTTCTATTTGATTGACTGTTTAGGGTTGACTCTCGGGGACGCGCTCTAGCTACTGATAGCCCAATCACTGTGAGTAACAGATTGTGTAAAGATATGTTCAAAATGGTTATATTTTGATTACTGAACCGAACTGTTTATTGAATTGATATTGTTTATTGAATGAATGTATGTCCTGCATTTCGAACTATATTGTGGCATCCTTAGCACCCACTGTTATTGACTGTTACAGAGCTCTGTCGGTTTCCTTGTGAAACCATACTGATTGATGGCCATCATTATTGTTGGGTCTGCAAAGGCCCGGTCCTTTTGGACCTACTGTTTATAGGCTAATGGATGTACCACATATGACTGATTGATCGAAATACTGATTGGTCAAATCTTGAAGATTGAAATACTGTATAATGAATTGATTTCATTACTGTAAGGACATTCATTCATAACCTCTTTACACTGTATGTTATTCACTGGGCTTTAGCTCACTGTTTATATATATATGTAGGTGCTCAGCCACCAGACCGGAGCTAGGGGCGTGGGATTGGTCCCCAGTTTTGTCAGCCAGCCTTTGTGCCTCACTGTGAGGTTCCGAGACGCCATGCCATGGCTTGGGGTGTTTTTTTGTGTCCCCATAGGTCTCCTTCTTTGTTTTGTCTTTGTTATGCGTTCTTGTATAAATCGTTTTCAGTCTTGTTATCGAGGTGAGTCCCCATCTTGAATCTCTGTCTTGATTGTGTATCTTGTCTTGGTAGTGAACGATAAATGTATGAAAAATGTTTTTGGCATCTGATTAACACTCTATGGACACTAGTTATTTCTTGTTTTGGCTTCCGCCAGTTCAACTCAGATTCTTGTATTCTTGATTGGCAGGCCTTTGGTAATCTCGGATTACTGGCCAGTTACGGTGCTAAACCCATAGGGCCGGGTTTGGGTCGTGACATATACCGAACTAACAGTTCACCTTCTTTTGCAGATAAAGCCCATCTTCTTTCAAACTACGGCCACCCCAACCTCGATCTTCTGCGCGCCGCACTACGAGTAAAGGAAAGAAGTTGGGCAAAGCTCCTAGACTTCGAACCGACCTACTCACATTTCGGCCATAGCAAGGGTAACCGATTCTCGCTGAAGACGCGCCAGAACCGGACCCAAACCTGCCTCAGATCAACCTTGTTCCACTCACCGCTAGGCAAGAAATGGCTAAGAAGAACAGATTGAAGGCCCTCCTAACCGAAACAACTCCAGCCGAGGTTCAGGGAATCGGCTGTGTCACCGAGACCGTGGTGGCACTCCCATCTCAACGGCCATCTTCATCACGACCAAGCAAACGTGTCCGGACTAACCAAACCGAGCCACGTCTTGCTGATGAAGACGAGACCTGCCCGCCAAAGAAGTCCTCCACCAAGCCCTCAACCGAGCCTCCAACCGAACCTACCGACCAACCGCTTCTCCCAAGTGGACTCCTGTGCTCACCTTCAATGACCGAGACATCACCGTGATCTCGATTCGGTGGTCTCGAGAAGGATCATCGATGGCCTTCAACTTGGCCAAGAGTGTGTGCCTCCCAAAGACATGGAGCACCACTACAAAATTTCAACACCGAAATGAAATCAATCCGGTCCTCCACTAAGTCCATGATCCCGTAAGCGACTCCTCTCCATGTAAGATTTCTTCTTCTCTTTGTTTTCAACTTGAGTCCCGCTAACGTTATTCCTTCTTCTGCGTGCCATCCGGAAAAACCAAGTCACTCACGGGAGGGTCATGGAGCTTAGGAGGAGTACCAGAGAGGCCATGGTCGAGGTAGAACTAAAGACACCAATCGAGAAGGCGAAGAAGCAATTGGTCGAGCCATGAAGAAAGCGGTCGGTACCGAGAGATCGCCAATTCGTCGAGGCGAAAAGAAAAAAGTGGCCATCGAGGCAAAAGATAGATACCGCGTATCTTATCTCGCCATCGAGAAGAAAAAGGACACCGAGATAAACCGGTTAAAGGAGGAGATGAAGAAGTAGAAGCGGGGCTTCAAGGAAGCCAAGACGCCTACACCTGCAATGCAACGCAGAAAAGATCTCTTTTTAAGTGCGGTGGAGGTCTGCGGTGAGAAGTTTTCGTTGTCGTCTGACACCGACGTCTACAACGCTCCACCGTACTCCATTCCAGCTTCGCTCACACAATACGCGGCCAATCTCCAAAAAGCCTTTCTCGAGGGGTCCGGTGACGATGATGACGATGATGATGAAGATGAGGAACCATCTCACACTCCGGTTGTCAACGGCGGTAAACGATGAGGCGATTCGATGCGAGCGCTTATTGAGGATCCAACTCTTGAATCGATCGACAATCAAGTCCCACTTCAAACCGTGTTCCCCTCTGACACCGGACTCCAGGCGACTGCTGATGTAGAATTTGATGCCGAGCTTGACGCACTTCTCGGTTGATTTTTTTTTGAACTTTTTTGTAACCGGGCTGCAGCCCCTCCACTTGTACTTCTATGTTTGTTAATGAAAAAATTTTTTTCAACTCTTATTCCGGTTTTGTGTGTGTATGCTTGCACTTGTAATGAATGTTCAATACCTTCATTTGCCCAACTGTGATCTCGGCTAGCTATCTAGCTCACTAGCCAACCACTCTTCAGCCGATATAACCTACTTCGGCTGAAGAGTAACAAGAGTTGGTTTCATCCAGCCAACCACTCTTCAGCCGATATAACTTACTTCGGCTGAAGAGTAACAAGAGTTGGTTTCATCCAGCCAACCACTCTTCAGCCGATCAAGCTTACTTCGGCTGAAGAGTGCAAAGAGTTGGTTTAATCCAGCCAACCACTCTTCAGCCATACACTTACTTCGGCTGAAGAGTACAAAGAGTTGGTTTAATCCAGCCAACCACTCTTCAGCTGATCAAGCTTACTTCGGCTGAAGAGTGCAAAGAGTTGGTTTAATCCAGCCAACCACTCTTCAGCCATACACTTACTTCGGCTGAAGAGTACAAAGAGTTGGTTTAATCCAGCCAACCACTCTTCAGCCATACACTTACTTCGGCTGAAGAGCACAGTGTTGGTTTAATCCAGCCAACCACTCTTCAGCCGATCAAGCTTACTTCGGCTGAAGAGTGCAAAGAGTTGGTTTAATCCAGCAAACCACTCTTCAGCCATACACTTACTTCGGCTGAAGAGTACAAAGAGTTGGTTTAATCCAGCCAACCACTCTTTAGCCATACACATACTTCGGCTGAAGAGCACAGTGTTGGTTTAATCCAGCCAACCTCTAGGTTGGTTTTTCCAGCCAACCTAGAATACAGTGTTTGGTTATTCCGACCAAACGTCCTGCAGCCTGGATCCTTATCTTGGGCTTAGGAGGGGTAATAGTTGGTTTAATCCGGCCAACTATGTTTACAATACTACTAACTTACAAAAGTTACGTTCTGCTAAAAATAAATATGCTAAAAAAGAATCGATTTGTCTTATTGATGAAGTGAAAAATTTACATATACTTAAAGAGAAAAAAGAAAAAGGCTAAAAGTAAAATAACTTAAGATTGGCAGTGTTCCATGGCCTAGGAATTGCTTTGCCGTCCTTATCTTCCAAGTGGTATGCCCCTTTTCCTGCTAATCCGACCACTTTGTAAGGACCTTCCCAGTTAGGACCTAACTTGCCGTCTCCTGGGACCAATGTGTTGCCCATAACCTTGCGAAGTACCCAATCGCCGATCTTGAACTGCCTTGGATGCACAGTTTTGTTATATTTCCTAGATAGTTCTTGTTGGTAGGAGGCGATGTGAACCAATGCTCTTTCTCTTCTTTCTTCTGCCAAGTCAAGTTCTAGTGCGATGGCTTCCCCATTTAGGTCTGGATCAAAGTTTTCGCTCCGAATTGTGGGGAGCCCAACTTCTAATGGGATGACTGCTTCCATGCCATAGGCTAAGGAGAATGGAGTTTCTCCTGTCGAAAAAAATGTGTATTAAAAAATTGCATAAATTAGTGTATATGAGAAGCTTGGGCAGAGTAGGCAGTACGATGGGCAGAGTAGTGTATAAAAGAAGTCTGCCTCCTTTTCGAGCATTAAATTGGACGGTGTTGTTCGGCTTGTGGAGCCCCACTACGGGTCCCGTTTTACTAATTAGAATTGTTCAATGTGTAGAACTCATTGAGTACTATATACTTATAAAAAGTCACGTTAATCAGATATCGATAGCTATCTGATCGGATTAATTTTTTTTTAACTGTTAATTATAATACCATCCATTTTTTATATAAAACTGATTTGATCATGTAATTAGTGATATCCGATCAATGCGATTTTTTACAAGCATATATTACTAGACGAGTTTTACACATTAACGGTTCATATTATCAAAACGGGACCTGTGATGGCCCCTATGGGCCGAACAACACCGTCTTGTTTGCTTCGCCACCTGTTTCCTTTGTACAAACGGTGGGCAACTAAAATATAACTCATGTAACATGTGAGTTGTACTTTTTTTTTTTTTGTAAAATTAATTTTTTTATATTTTTTTTAATAAATAGTGATAATGTTTTAATTTTTTTAATAACTTTTTGACTTTTTAATTTTTTTAAAATATGCTAAATCAGCCCTAAGTATTATAGTAACTAATCCATTGAATGAAGTAAAATAAAATAATGAGGCTAATGACAACCACCAATAAGTCACTTTTAAAAAGTCCAGACAAGTTTCAAGAGAGTAAACCACAATACTAGTTATATACGGTGGGTGTTTAGAAAGTTGCTATTTTAGTAGATTATTTTAATTTTTGACTATTTTAAGAGGCTAAAATTTTTGTGTTTGGAAGATAGTTGGACTTTTTTGTAGTTGGATGTGATATTTGTGAAAGAAAAAGTGAAATGATTATGAATTCGATGACATTTTGCCTTATTTACTATTTTAGTCTATTTTATCTTTTAATGTTATTTTAGCCAAAAAAGCTAAAAAAGTTTCTTTCAAAACACTAGTCACAAAATAGCTTAATGATAATAATGATATATATATATATATATTCATTTGGCGTGGGGTTAAAATAAAATTGGTGACTAAAATAGTCACAGAAAGATAAATATATTAAAAAGTTAATAAGATAAGATGTCACATCTAAACCATAATCATTATATTTTTTTTTTTTACAAAAGTTAAAAAAATCAAAAAATCTAACCCAAATGAAATTTTTAACCGTAAGCCAAAATAGTCAAAAAATAAAAAACTCAACTCACTTATCAAACGAAGCCATAAAGTCTATTGTCTAGGAAAAATGTCAAAAATAGTAAATCAATGATTTATATTGAAGAAAATACAAGAGAAAATTACAAAAAAAGAAAAAGAAAAAGAAAAGAAAAAGGATTTGACTCTTCTGGAAAAATAAATTCTAAATTTTTTATTTTATTAATTTAAATCTTAAATTTTTAATTTGTTTTCAATCTAAACAATTTACTTATTTTTTTTAAGTAAAATTGACACCAAAAAAAAATAGTATTATGATTACTAAATTGAATAGAAAAAGCATATTTTAGGCATTTTATGTATACCTTACATTGAATTTAATGACCGAAATACTATTTTTATATTGTTTGTACTTAACCAAAATAGGTAAATTCTTTAGATTAAAAACAAATCAAAAGATTATTATTTAAATTGATAAAATTAAAAAATTAAGATTTATTTTATTATAATATTAAAACCCTTGAGTTATTTTTGTAATTGTCTCAAAATATAATAAAAGAATGAAATTTGTATAACTATTACAAATCTTAGCTAACTATTTTTGTAATTATTATTTAAATTGATAAAATTAAAAACTTAAGATTTATTTTATTATGCCCAATAAATCTTAGCTAACTATTACACTTTTTATATCTCATTATTTGTATTAATTTTATATTATTAACAAGTTGAGAAGTAAAACATAAATCAACTGAAGTCATGGGACCACTCAACATTTTGCTCTTTTTTTTTTCCTTTTTTTTTTATTTTTTATAAATCATGTATAGAAAATTCTATTTTAAATTTAAAATAATGTATTAAAAATAATTTTGGGTTAGATAAAAATAATTGATTATTTGGTGATTTTGGAGTAATAAGTGTATAATTTTAAATACATAATAAGACATAGAAGTCTCACAAAGAAAAATGTCATAATTAAATACAACATGAGGTATAACTAAAAAAATTCATGAGTCATAATTAAAATAATGTTATAATTAAAGAAGAAAATTGTCATAACTAAAGAAGAAAATAACATAATTAAATATACATATGATACACAGTTTTTAAAGGATGTACATTAGAATTTCCTGTATTTCTAACATTGTTGGTTGAAGCGTCACTGTATACATCACTTGATACTTATTAAGTTATTCGCTATCATCTCAACAAAAAAATATTGAATTTTACAATTTTAACGAATCAATAATAAATTACAGCATGTTATAATTTGTGTTACAACAATACTAATTTTTTTCTTTTTTTTTTTCAAAAAATCTATCAACCACTTACAAAGGTGTGAATCCCACATAAGTGTAGCCCCCACCAATGTGAATGATTTGATAAATTTTATTTTTTCTATCAGAAATTATAGAGACCCATTTTTTCCTTGACTCCCACAACACCCACAAATACGTGTCAATAAGTAATAGGAGAACAAAAAAACAAAAAAAACAAAAAAAAAAGTTGACCAATCTCAATATATTGGGGGTAGTGGGAGTTAAAGAAAAAAAGGGTGTGGGAGCCGAATAAATGGATAAATCGGAAGGGGCACATTTTAGTAGATTGACATTAACCGGCCGCATCCTGCAGACATTAACCGGCTGGACCCTGCAAGACTAGGATGAGCCGAACACAATACGTAAGCCGATTGAGAAAAAATCTTTAAGGCCGAATGGAAGAACGGGTAATGATTGAAAAGTAGGCCTAGGTCCCGAGGCCTCAGCAGGAACATATATAAATAAAGAAGCAGTGTTCTTGGAATGGTATGCAAGAATCACTTCACTATACTTAGTAAAACAAGCTTTCTTGAGCATAAGAACTGACTTGCCCGTCGAAGTGCTAACCCCGGCACCCCCGACCGAAGTGTTTGTCTTTGCAGATGACTACGCTGAGGATCAAGAGCGTCTCCCAAGATCTGAAGAGTATTTCCAAAACCACTTCCCTACAATTGGCGCCGTCTGTGGGAATACTCAAGTACATCCATGGAAGGCGTAACGCAAGATCCTCCGATAGCCATCGACGAGACTACATAGAGAGACGACATCACTCTGGAAAATATGCTCGGGAAGGAAACCATCGCCGCGAGACGCGCCTTGAATTTTGACTCGCCAACGACTTCAGCGCAAGAAACGATGCAAGCCATCATAGAACAAGCTAAACAGAATGAACAAAGGCTGGAAAATATGATCGTAGAAAACGAACGCCTCCGTCAAGATTTGGCCTTGGAAGTAGCGAAATCCAAAGAAGTCGCGCGCCAAGACCCCGAACGACCCCTGAGGGCAAGTGGACAACGACCTCGAGCCCGACCAAGGGAAACCGATAGCGACTCCAACTCATTATCCACGGAGCATAACAAGGGACGCTCAGACACTTCCAGCTCCTCTGAAAAAACTCCACACACAAGGAACAAGCGCAGAAGAAGCAGTTCAGACGAAGAGGACCGGCACGATCCTTTTATCCGACGAATTGCGAGGGCGGCCCTGCCCAAGAAGTTCAAAGTTCCATCATTTACTCTCTACGACGGAAAATCAGACCCCACTGATCATATACGTCACTACAAGCAGGCCATGACGTTGCATGGAGACAATGAAGCCCTCATGTGCCGAATATTCCCCAGCAGCTTGGGGCCATTAGCTGTCAGATGGTATTACAAGCTGGAGCCGGCTTCGATCAGAAGTTTCCATCAATTACAAAAATCCTTCAGGGCCAGGTTCATCATCAACGAGGTACAGCTGAAACAGGCCGACTCTCTCTGGGCTATGCAAATCCAACCAGGAGAAATGCTGAGGGCATATTTGGCGCGATATTGGGAGTGCTTCAATCTCGTTGACAACGCTTGCAATGACTCCATGGCCGTCACCGCCTTCAAAATGAGACTACATCCTGACAGTGCTCTTCGCAACTCCCTGACCAGAAGACCCCCTAAAACAGTCTGGGCGTTGATGAAGAAAGTCGAAGAGTATTGCAAAGTGGAAAACGATGCCTTGAGGATTAAAGCCAGACAAGTGTCCATCAAATCGGCACCTCCTGAAATTACTCAACCGATAAGTTCCGTGCCACCTATAAGCCCTGAGCCACGACAATGTGCTAAACGAGACAAAAGATGGGACTCTCGCCGATCGAGTGATCAATGCTCCCACCCGATGAATGAACAATTGCAAGTCGACAGTAAACGCTCGAGGCGCACCGACAAAAAGTACACGGAACTGTCAGAGCCAATCACCGCGGTAATGACTAAAATCCAACACCTTCCATTCTTCAGATAGCCGTCAAAGATGGTGAGGCCACCCGATACATGACGAAGGGACCGGAGGTGCGAATATCACAAAGATCACGGCCACGAAACAGAGAGTTGCTACGCATTAAAAGATCACCTGGAAGAACTGGTGCAAGACGGCCTACTGCAATAGTATATGAAACAGGGAAAGCCAACCAAGGCATTAGCATTGAGGCAAGACTCTCCCCCACTTGGCGTGATCCATGTAATTTACAGCCTGCCTACACCCCCAGCCATGCATACAATTCGATCGCATCCAATTCTACAGGGGCGTCGTATTTCGACTGACCGATCCGAAGAGGCCCCGACAATTGCCTTCAATGACTCCGACCTCAATGGCGCAACGGCTTCCCACATTGATCCGTTGGTCATTGGATTACGCATAAACTGGTTCATCATTGAACGAATTCTCATAGACCCAGGGAGTAGTTCAGAGGTCATGTACTACCAAACTTTCATCAAGCTCGGCCTCAACGAGTCGGATCTATCTCCGGCGCCTCACCCACTGTTCGGCTTTAATACGAATCCCGAATATCCATTGGGCAAGGTCACATTACCTGTTCGAGCGGGTTCCAGAACGGTCGAAACGGAATTCCTGGTCGTGAAGCTCCCCTCGCCGTATAATGCCATCATGGGAAGAACCTGGCTACATATTATGAAGGCCATCCGAAGCACCTACCATCAGATCCTGCGTTTCCCAACAACCCACAGCATTGAAGAAATACATGGTTCCCCCCAATCGGCATAAGCAGAATTCTGATGAAAACCCTATCACTGACTCGATCTGTGGGCTCTGATACCTGTAAATATATTTCGCCTCTGCAATACGAACTATTTTTCCTCGTTGCTCAAAATCATGTCAATTCCCAGTAGGGCACTTGCCAAGATCGGCCAAATCAAGTCTCCAGATTCGGAGCGCCCTTCGTGGATTTCACGATTGGCCAAATCAAGTCTCTGGATTCGGAGCCCCCTTTGGCGCATAACGCCTTAGGGCTGATTAAATCTCCAGATTCGGAGCCCCCTTTGGCGCATGACGCCTTTGGGCCGGCCAAGTCTCCGGATTCGGAGCGCCCTTCGTGGATGTCACGATTGGCCAAATCAAGTCTCCGGATTCGGAGCCCTCTTTGGCGCATGACGCCTTAGGGCCGATTAAGTCTCCGGATTCGGAGCGCCCTTCGTGGATGTCACGATCGGCCAAATCAAGTCTCCGGATTCGGAGCCCCCTTTGGCGCATGACACCTTAGGGCCAATCAAGTCTCCGGATTCGGAGTGCCCTTCGTGGATGTCACGATCGGCCAAATCAAGTCTCCGGATTCGGAGCCCCCTTTGGCGCATGACGCCTTTGGGCCGATCAAGTCTCCGGATTCGGAGCGCTCTTCGTGGATGTCACGATTAGCCAAATCAAGTCTCCGGATTCGGAGCCCCCTTTGGCGCATGACGCCTTTGGGCCGATTAAGTCTCCGGATTCGGAGCCCCCTTTGGTGCATGACGCCTTTGGGCCGATTGAGTCTCCGGATTCGGAGCGCCCTTCGTGGATGTCACGATTGGCCAAATCAAGTCTCCGAATTCGGAGCCTCCCTTTGGCGTATGACGCCTTAGGGCCGATTAAGTCTCCGGATTCGGAGCGCCCTTTGTGGATGTCACGATTGGCTAAATCAAGTCTTTGGATTCGGAGCCCCCCTTTGGCGCATGACCCCTTAGGGCCGATTAAGTCTCCGGATTCGGAGCGCCATTCATGGATGTCACAATGTCTCCGGATTCGAGCCGATTAATCTCCTTGAGGCCGAATGGGCCCTGGGTTCAAGCCTCCAAATACGAAGCCCGCTTTAGTGCTTCAGAGGATTATTGCATTAATCCGTTCAGCCATACTAGTCGGTCTACAGTGCTAAGTGCTAATTACGTCTCCGAATCCGGAGCAAACGTTGGCACGAACAAAAGGTATTGATAATTGATCCTATGTAACATACTAGAACAGATCATACATTCGAAGTAATGTGCTTTAGTACACAAGAAAAATTCAGAATAACAGGCAGATAGATTTAAAATAAAACCATTTATTCGATCAAACAGTTGTTACATAAACACAACCCGCATTCGAGCATTACAATATCGAAAGCAAAAAAAGAACAAGACGCGCATGTAAAGCAGCATCGTCGGGTCGATGACCGTCGCCCTAAACCCCTCCACGGCGTGTAATACCTTGAACCAGTTATGCTTAAGCCCACGACTTGCATAGCGCCAAACTTCCCCTGATACCATTGACAATGTTAAGGCAAAGATCCAGGACAAGAAAGAATGAACTTGACAGTTGTTGACTCTCCTTTCGGGGTGATCTGCTTTGACGACTTGGAGACTCACAAATCTCAAGCTCTTTGGACGACCTAACCCCCTCACGACCAGGTTTTCCGCTGCAAACCATCTCAACACAAAACTTGACCGAAGTCTGAGCCTCTGTAACCAAAATCACTATCTCACGCAAGGAATGATGAGTCAAGTGGGATTATTGGTGCGAAGTGCCTACTCCTTTTATTCTCAACGACGACCGCGATCTCAAGGTCCCAATGCCAAGACAATTTTATTAACGCCAAAAAACGCATTGGCTAGATAAAACGAGCGTCGATTGACATTCGCCACGACCACCAGCCCACTAATCCAACTGGCCAAGCATCAATGCGCTAACCCAAATCAAAGATAAATGGCCGTTGAAACCTTAACGGCCGTCGCGAATGTGTCGATCCTGCCTGTCACGACCCAAACCCGCCCCTATAGGTTTGGCACCGTAACTGGCCAGTAATCCGAGGATTACCTACGGCCTCTGAACAAATTAACAAAATATTAGGGGCTAGCGGAAGCAAATAATAATATACAACGTCCATTGAGCTGTGCAGACTTATATGAGACAGAAAAATTTCAAACTTTTTATATATACATATATACACATTAACTTTAAGTCACCACATTAACTTTAAGTCACCATATATACACAGAAAAAGGAACTTAGCCCTATTTACAAAATACCCAAAACTTGCTTAACCAAACACGAAAACCGAACTTAAACTGTAAGTTACTAAGCAATAACCACTTGACACATTCGGAACCTCCACGAGAGGCACATAGGTTGGCTGACAAAACAGATTCTAGACAAAAGCCTCTAGCCTGGTCACGCGCCTGATCACCTGCATACATAAATAATACAGTAAGTTAAAGCCCAGTGAATAATAACAGAGTAAATGGTTTAATGAATGATGTCCATCACAGAGTTAGAAATTAGAGTTTATATCAGAAACACAGTCTTATCAGAAATAGAGTCTTATGCATATTCAGATTTCCAATCAGAAATAGATTCAGATACATGCTCATATTCATAATCAAATTCAGATTTTGCATAAGATCATATGTGGTACACCCATTAGCTATCAGATCAGGCAGGTCCTAGGACCACAACAGGCAGGTCCGAAGACCACAATAGGCAGGTCCGGTGACCACAACAGGTAGGTCCTAAGACCACAACAGGCAGGTCCGGAGACCATAACAGGCAAGTCCTAAGACCACAACAGGCAGGTCCGAAGACCACAACAAAGTTGGTACCAACAACCATAAAGGTCCATATCTTGCGCGCAAGTAGCCATGGTATTGTTACCCCCAGGCAAGGGCCATAGGCCACGGTATTGTTACCCCCGGGCGAGGGCCATCCGGACTAAGGGTGCCACAACTACTTTTCAGAAAAACTGGACATTCATTCATTTATTTCCAACATATCATAGCTTTCCATAGAATCAATCATTTCGTATCATAGTATACTGAAAATACATAACATTGAACATAACTTTACAAAGTTATTACTCACAGAGGGCTGCAGAGGCAAACCGTCGAATGTTGGATATATCGATAATCAGGCGGAACAATGGCGCGTGACCTACACAAACATATAACATATACACATTGAAATACAATATTACTCCATTGCTTAAACTTGTCCTTTCAAGTCTCTAGTCTGTATAGTCTGAAGTTCTACTACGTTTATTCTTTCTCAATTAAGTAAACTGGATTCTTAATTCACATATTCTTTCATTACTAAGTCATTCTTTTCCAAATAGATTGATCCTTTACTTGGCTTTTTAAACAATTACCACAAAATTAATGATTCATTCCTTAACTAACTAATCTATGTTAATTAGTAGCTTATTAATCTTTACTGAGTCATAAATCATGTCTAGAATGCATTGGAAAGAGATGAGGGTAAAAATATGAACTAAATGCAACTTTTCAAAATGTGCTGAAAATGGGTCTTCGCTCGAGCACCACTTTGGTCGCTCGAGCGGACTGTAAAATTTGAAGAAACTACTGGGAGGTCGATTTTCACGCTCAAGCGAGACTTTCCTCGCTCGAGCAGACAACAAAAATTATGAAATTCTAAAATTGAAATTAAAGTTCAAATTTGGTATTTAAAGCTTCAAAATATGCACTTTAGTATGCAAACATGGAGAACCACTTATTAAGGTCATAATTTGCTAAATCATTTATTCAAAATCATTTATTTAAAATCATGCCCCAACTGCTAAATTTAGTTTTAATTCATTTCTTCCATAACAAGCCAAATCCCAAATCCAAAGTGATTAATCTCTAAATTTCCATAAACTTGATGTTTATAAAACATTCCCTTTTTCTCTTCAAAATATGAGATTGAATTAGTCCAAATTTTTCATAATCTATGATGCATGTATAAAACACTTATCAAAAATCCAACCAATTCTACATTATCAAGCTCAAACTATAATTTGACTTTTTAATTAATATCAAAACTCAATCCCAACTCACAAGCTTTAAAATATGGATTAAAGTTTTAAAATCTTGAAAATCCACAATGCATGTATGAAATTCCATTTCAAAATTAAGCCAACTCTAAATTGTCAAATTGTACATCATAATTTATTTCTTGATTTATCCCAATTTAGATTTAGTTAATTCTTCATCAAACCTAACCCAAATTTAATCTCATAAATCTTTTTACACATGAATTAAATCTAAACTTAGAAATTCTAACATGCATGTAAAGATGAACCTCAAATTTATAAAAATCAAACTCAAACTAATTAATTTCTAAATTAATTCCCATGATCATGAATTTAATTTAATTTCTTGCTCAAAACCCAATTCAAATCCATAAACCTTTTAAACATGAGTTAAAATTCCAAAACCTTAAAATTTTATAATGCATGTCTAATTAAAGTATTAATCTTGTAGATTTTTCCCATGCATGCAACATTTAGGCATAATTTCATGCAAAATCACAACATCAAACCCAAATAATCAATTTCTATAAATTTGAATATAATTCCATTTATCCATTATCTTGCTAATTTCTTCTATTTATGTAAAATTGAACCCAAATTTAACAAATTTAAGGAATCATAACTCATAATCTTTAACCTAACTATTTTTTTTTTAACATGCAAAACCCAATTTTCATTAATTAAATAATTGATCCTCAAATTTTCATTTTTAATCCTCTCTAAATTCACCTTAAATCAACTTATGTCTAGATAATTTAAACAATATTAAGAAGGGAATGAAATTTCTTACTTGAAAATGAATTTCCACAATCTTAAACTTGAATCTTGATATTCCATTTCTTCAATTCTTTCTCCACGGTTTGCTCTTACCAGATTTGACCACAATGCATGTATATAGATAAAGAAGTTCTCTCTCTCTCTCTCTCTCTCTCTCTCTCTCTCTCTCGGTTGTGTTCTCTCAGCATATAACCAACAAATGCCAACCCAAACACTTTTAACTCATTAGTTATACCCACACATGCACTTCTTGACAATGGGACACGTACACACACTTGCACTTTTCTAGACAATCCTATAATTGAATCAAAAATAAAATAGCTTAATACATAATTACTCATTAGCTTAATTAAACAATACATAATTACTCGTTAGCTTAATTAAACACAACCCAATTTTTAATTAATCTTAGTCCTAATTTAATTAATCATAACTAATCACAAGTCTCACATAATTTAATTAGTCTAATTTGACTTCCATTAGAACCCAGTTAATTATAATTAAATTTATCAATTTGAATCAAATTTTTTAATCAGTCACCCAAAAGGCTCCAAATAATAAATCGAACTTACTTCTAACCTCAATTTTGGTTTCTTAAATCATTTAGGTCTTCAATTTCTGATTAGACTCCAAAATTCCGTCAATTAAATTATATATTCAAATAGGGCACCCCATAACTAAATTTAATTCGCAATATTCATAATCCTCAATCTTTCATAATTTAATTAACTTAATTTTCTCCAATTCGGATCTAATTAATTGAATCTCAATTTTACTAAATTGAATCGAACATTTAATTAAACTCTCAAATGGGTCCATAATTAACATTAAATTGATTCAACTTCTTAACTTCACTTACTATGCCATTTGGACCCTCAATTTCTAATTCCAAAGTAAACCTTCAATAAAATCATATACGAGTCAGATTTCACAATTCTCATAAATCCCAATTAAATTATAATACTCGGCAATTAAACATCAAATCCTCTTAATTAATCAAGTACTAATCATTATACGTGAAGGGGTTATTACACTACCCGTGCAGATCCCGCCGATAAGCCCGCGTATCGTTGGATACTTAACAGCTACCTGGGTTGGACAATATTTAGACATTTAAGCAACACGAGATACACATATGCCGAATACGAATGACAACGAAACGGTTATAATAAAACGTTCTTTATTCAATAAAACAATAAGTTACATAGTTTCAAACACGCACTACGTTCCAATTTTATAACTACTAAACTCATACGGCGTCACCCTCATCCTCACTCTTCTCAACTTCAAAAGCAGAAAACGGAAAATCTTCACTGCTGTAGCGTGGTGATGCCAAATCAATTCCCGATGCTCGAAGAGCTTCTGCGGCTTGAGATACCTTGATCCAACCGTGCCGAAACCCACGGTTTTCACATCGGCACACTTCTTCAGCCAATTCTCCCTGGTTTTCTCAATCCCCACTTTTCAGCCCTCATGGAAACCTTTCTCATAGGCCCTCCCCTTCGCGCTCTCTATCGCAAACATACTTGCCGTCTCTCGATCGACGAGTGCGGAGCTGATAAGCCGACTAGTAATCCTCTCCTCCACAATTGGGTTCGCGTGCGCGGTGGATTGTACCTGAGCCGCCTTGGTCTTCCTTAGTTTCCGCTCGGCCGCCTCCACGCGGGCCTCCAAACTTCGAATACGTTCTTCCTTCTTCTCCATCTCTTGGCCAGCGGCAAATACGCATGCCGATGTAAAGCCCTTTCACCGCGTCGTGAATGCCCTCGCGAAACACCTTGTAGTCTTGTCGACTCAGCATTGATTGCTGAACCTCAAGAGGAAATATTTGTCGGGCAAAGTCGACCGCTACGTCTGGGTCTCGAACGATCAAGTCTGCTTTCGTCATGGGTCTATTCTTCATGAATACTGCAAAGCTTAATGGGCACGGATTTGCGTCCGTTCTCTCGACTCGAGGTTGTGGAGATTTACCCTGCGACTGCTTGTCTCGCCTGGGCGATCTATTGCGACGTTGGGGAGACTGACGCCTCTCTCAACCCCTGGAACTCCTACTTCCTGTACGCGAAGGTTCACCACCTCAGTTCATATCTCCGCCCAGCTCAGCTAGGGTCTTCGCTTCCCCTTTACTGTTAAAGAAGAGTCGGTTTGACATTCACGCAATCAGTCTTCCTCCAGGAGCTTGAGTCAGTTGTATACCAAGCTCATAAAGGATGTACCCTTGTTCATTTATCCTTCACAGAGGCAGCACGATCGAGGCAATCTCATTAATTGAAAATCCTGAATCGCCCGACGCCGGCTGAGTCGACGGCAGGGGCACGATTTTACCATCTATTCGAATATCGCCAGCCGGCTCCCGAATCGATTCTAACCTCTGTAGGAACCGCCTGGGGCAAGGGCAGATTCATCGCTATATTCGGCTCGGGTACCCCAGCTGGCTCCCGAATCGATTCTAACCTCTCCAGGAACTGCCTGGGGCAAGGGCAGATTTATCAATCTATTCGGCTCACGTACCCTAGCCGGCTCACAAATCGATAGTTCATAATTCGGATTGCCCCGTAGTCTAATTTATTTAGAACTCTTCTAAATAAACTGTACATACAATATCGTTTTTCCGTGTTAGCAAAGGAAGAAAGAAAGGGTTCTAATAAAAAACAAGGCATCTGAAGAAAGAAAAAATATACGAGTAATAAGAAGAACAAAAAGAGAATGGAGTATAAATGTCAACATCTGCAGATTCACCAATTTATTCAGTTCAAGTACCCCAGCCGGCTCCTGAATCGATTCCAACCTTTGCAGGAACCGCCTGGGGCAAGGATAGATTCCTCAATCTATTCGGCTCAAGTACCCCAGCCGGTACCCGAATCGATTCCAACCTTTACAGGAACTGCCTGGGGCAAGGGCAGATTCATTAATCTGTTCGGCTCAAGTACCCCAGCCGGTACAAGAAAGACGAATCAATATTGTTTTATCAACATAACCACACAAACTATGTACGAATAGTAATGAAATTACAAGGAAATTTTCATTAATAAATTGCGCACAAGATAGTAACCAATTTATACATGAAAACAACCCTGAACCAACAAAACTCTACCAAACAAAAATCAAAAAACTAAATGAATTAGGAAACGCCTCCCGGATCACTCCTCGGGGTCGGATTCAAGGGGCTCAACATCCACTTGCTCGTAAGGAATTGGCAAATCCAATGTAATCCTAGCGGCAGCAAGGGCTTTGAGCCACCCGTGTTTGAACCCCCGATTCTCAAATTTGGGAACTTCATCAACGTATTCCGTGAAGGCGGCTCTTTTTTCTTCCTCAAAAGCCTCAGATTCGACTTTCCCCTAGGCCGCCTTGAGCTCCTCTAACTGACTCTTTGCCTCGGCAAGTTCGTCTTTGGAGAGCTTGAGCGATTCCTCACTCGCACTCGCTCTGGCCTCAGCGTCAAAAACGAAGCTGTTCGGCAGTGCGAGCCCTCTCCTTCTCCGCTTCGGCTCTTGCGCTCTCCATTGCGGCTCTCATCTTCTCAAACTCGGCCCAACTCTTCTAACCGTCTGCTTCTGTTTGCAAACGGTCAATTCTGTCAAGAGCATCATGCAGGCGGCGGCCTAAGTCGGCGATCCTGCCCACGGTCTGCAAACAACAAGCGATCGTTAGATACCTCTCTAAAAATAGATTTAAGCGAATTTGAAATACCTACCAAGAGTGCCGACTGCGCAGACAGAGCTACGACCATAATATCCGACACGGCGCAAAAAGTTGCATTGTCAGCTGGCAAGGAAATTAAAGCCGCCAGGCTCAATGCAACGGCCAGATCCTCAATGGCCGAAACATTGGAAGGAATTGGCGTATCTCTGATCCTGGGCTGAATAACAAAAGGAGCGACTACGTCCGATTCTTTGAGGCGAGGCCGTTTGTCAATGGGACTAATTTCTGAACTAGCCTCCTCCTCGGCGCCACGTTTTTGACCGCGTTCCTCCGGAGTCAGCCGTTCTTCGCCGGCCTACTGTTCGATCACTTTTTCCATTTCGACCGGCATAACCTGAGCCGTTCCTTTAGTAATGGGTACAGAGGCCTTAGTCAACTTGGCATCGGACTCGGCGGCCTCGGCCTTTTTTCGAGCAGCCATCCGCTCAGCATTTTGCTTACGCGCCATCTGCGTAAGGCTTTCCTTTGCCATGCCTCCGAAGAAACCGCCGGGTAGATCTCCTAAGTTCGCGAAAATATCCCTGGAAGAAAACTCTGCCCGACCCGAAGCGGATGGTGAGGAAGACTGGTTGAGTCCGGCAGCCTCGAACGCCGAACGCACGACCTTGTCAACCTCTTCGCCCTCCTGAGTGAATTCTCTGGCCGGGTCAGCAACCACCTCTATCACTGGCTCTACATATTGCCCCGAATCAAAAGCTTCGAGACCAATCTGCCTAAGGTTCTTATAGCTGGGGAAGATAAGAGCCGAGAGGTTCTGATCGCCGAGTGGAACTGGGATGTTTTTCGCAGCCGAGAATGTGGTATAAGTGGGTTCGTACCGGAGTAAAATGTGAGCGGCTCTCCCTTGTTTTTGCACGTTCGGGCGACCGAAGTAGCTGAGTGCAATCTTAACGTCCTTTAAAACTGCGTCGTCAACTGACGTCAGAATCTTCTTCAATTTGTTATCTACAAAAGATAAGGAAAGCTTCAGGAAAGAGAGCCGATTAAAAGACAGATCGACAAACATAAGATACTACGTGGTAACCTGGATCACCCTTACGTCTGGGAATGGGGTCTAGGCGATCTTCGCCTTCGGCAAACTCCCAGTTACCTCGGACATTGACCATTACATCGTCAACCCTCTTACTAGAACTGGCAAGCATAGTCACCAAATGATGGTCAGTATCCTTGGCCCTGAGGAAGTACCAAATTGTAAGATTTGGCTAAAGCATAGCGATCTTAGAATGGTGAATTCGAGATTGATCCTAAGGCATCGATTCAACTCTATAACCCCATAATGATTCAAAAGAAATTTACATTGGTGAAGGAATCAAACTCAATAGCGAACGGCTCTAAGCAATGGATGTAAGGGAAACGAACTCCGCCTCGCAATGGATGACGAGGAGAATACGATCGTATTCTGATCCTCTCTCTCCATATCTAGAGTGTTGTCCGTTACGAGAGACAAATGGACGTCATCGGGAATGGAAAAATGTCGCCAGAATCCGGAAATGCGACTCTCAGAAAGTAGGTCTTTCAAGTGTTTAGCCATTCCAACGGGAACCCAAGGATTCGTCGAAAGTAAAAACGATAAACAGAGAATAGGATCGCAAAGAAAATGGAAGAAGACTTACGAGGAGCAGATAAGGCAAAGGCAGACGGGCGAAAGTTGAAGAAAATGTGAGTAAGAGGAGAGATGCGCGCTGGCTGTCCAAACGTATCAGATGATCGACAAAATGTGCACCAAAAAGGACTGAAGTTTCAAATCGCAGTAAATGCGAGAGACACATGAATGGCGCGGGAAAGTGTAATGATAAACGAAAAGGTGTGCGCCTTCTGACATCTCCTGACACCTTGGGGAACGCAAAGCCACCTGATCTATGCTAAGCTTTTCGAATTCTAGACCAAACACGTCGATTAACTACCGTCAATAGGGAGTTCGGGGGGCAATTGTAGGAGCCGAAAAAATGGATAAATCGAAAGGGGCACATTTTAGTAGATTGACATTAACCGGCCGCATCCTGCAGACATTAATCGGCTGCACCTTGCAAGACTAAGATGAGCCGAACACAATACGTAAGCCGATTGAGAAAGAATCTTTAAGGCCGAAAGGTAATGATTGAAAAGTAAGCCCAGGCCCCGAGGCCTCAACAGGAACAGATATAAATAAAGAAGCAGCGTTCTTGGAATGGTATGTAAGAATCACTTCACTAAACTTAGTAAAACAAGCTTTCTTGAGCATAAGAATTGACTTGCCCGTCGGAGTGCTAACCCTGGCATCCCCGACCGGAGTGTTTGTCTTTGCAGGTGACTAAGCTGAGGATGAGGAGCGTCTCCCAGGATCTGAAGAGTATTTCCAAAACCACTACCCCACAAAAGGGCCTCAATCATTTTCTTTTTTCTATTGTGCTATTTCTAGCATTTTTCTTTGTGAGAAGACCATCACACACACATATATATATTTTAAGAAAAATGTTAGAAATTTCAAAAGATTAACAAAAAATGTTATCAAATGTTTCATATGAGTGTGAGACCCATGTGGGTCCCATGTAGATCCCACAATCATATAAGATATTTGGTAAAAATTCTAATTTTTTTGGATAAATTACAAATACACCCTCTTACATTTGATTAAAAATTCTAATTTTATAAGAAATCGCCTCTTTTATTAATAAATCATCAAATCAATTAATAGTTTTTAATAATGTAAAAAATATGTTTCAATTAATAATTTAGGTAATTTTATTATTGTATAGGATATCAATTATGAATTTCATTTTTTTAGTCAATTCTGTTAAATAAAAAATTCTAATAAGGGGGTATTTATAATTTTTTAAACCACATGAGACAATCTATATTTTAAGCAAATCTCAGGAGGTGTATTTATAATTTATCCCAATTTTTTTTAATTGGCGTTACTCTTTTTTTGAAGGAAAAAAATGGTAAATTATAAGCACACTCCTTGACGTTTACTTGAAATACGAATTATCCTATTAAATTCTAGAAATTATATCACACTTACCTTAAAATTTATAATTTTATAATAAATAGATCATTTTATTGATAAATTATCAAGTTAATTAACAGTTTTAATGATATTAAAAATTTATTTAGGTAATTTTATTATTATATATGAGAGCATATAGTAATTTTATTTTTTTAATTAATTCTGTTAAATAAAAAATTATGACAATAAAATATTTATAATATTTTAAACAACAAAAGACAATTGTATTTTAAATAAACTTGAGGGATGTATTTGTAATTAAAAAAAAGCAAAAAACAAAAAACAAAAGGACTTCTACTACTTTCCTTATTTATGAGGAGCGAGAAATCTCGAGAGAATATCGCGAGAATATAGCCAACGAGTTAAATAATCCGACCGTTAGAAGTACCTTTCTAACTTTCCTTCCGAAGAATCCCTCCAAAAAAAAAATAAAAAAAAAATATTCAATCATATTAGCAATCCCCACGCGCACACATCCCACCCGGTCCACACCGTCCTCTTCCAGCATTGAGTATATACTCCTAATTATTTATTTATTCATTAATAGTAAAATGAAAAAGAATAACTTGTACTATTATGTTTTCCATTCATATAAATAATTTCACAAAAATATGATGTTTTCATGTGTGATATTTTTTTTTTTTCTATGTGAAGGTGAATTTACAACCCCCTCTTTTTACTTTTGTTTTTGCTTGTTACTATTTTATTTTAATACAAAGAAGTATTTTCATTGTCAATTTACTTGTAGAGCGAGTATCAAAAATGCATTATTAACGTGCGTTTAAGGATCATATCTAAATTAATGGTTGAAATTTGATTCCAACAATTAATAAAAAAGATCAAATGTACCAGTCAATCATTCATTATCTCTATTGTTTGATCAACTAATTATTAGAGTTGGACAAAATCGACAACAGTTATATAAGGTGGAATAAATCAGTACAAATTACTTAAATTAGTTAATTTTTACAAGAATGAGAGTAAATGATTTGTTGAGACAATTATTATGATTTTAAGAAGGGAACAAATTCTACATGGGAAAAAGCGTGGTAACTCGAATTGAAGGCGGCTCGAATGGCTCAAATGGGCGTTGGTTGGTCGTCCGCCTATATGACTGGCCGAGCGTCCGCTCGGACGACCAGGTGAAAGATTATCTACCGCGGTTGTCACCTTTGTCCACCGCGATTGTCAACCTCCTCGTCAGTCGACCGGCTGGATGTCTGCCCAGATGACCGACAAGGTGAATTTCGAGCCATTCGAGCCAATTTCATATTTGAACTACCAAGCATTACTCTTTTACCTGGGTACTTTGCATATCTATAAATTTATAGACAGTCAATCAAATCTTGACACATCACTAAAATGATAGGCCCGCCTCAATTTTATATTAGCCACTTACATATATCCTCTCTACCTAATCACCTCATTCCCTCCTTATACTTCTTTTCTTTTTCTTTTTTTCTTTTTTTCCCTTTCTTTGGATATAGCTCTCATTGTTGACAATCGTCTCATTCCTCACCAAATGTCCACTAAATATTGAGAAACTCAAACTATTAATCAGATTCACAATATCAATATTAGGAACAATGTTTTTGGTGTGGAAAAAGGAGAAGACCTGATCAGCAGAGAGATCTGGCTCTGGACTATGAAGGTCTCATCATTTTCAGTTAGTGCATAGGGATGGGGGAGGGACTTGATGGGGAAGGATGTTAAGGATAATGTCATTGTGCCTTTGATGGTTATTTCTTAGTGCATCAAGTCTAGATAAAAAAAATGAAGAGATGTCGTCTCTATTATTTTTTCTTTCAAAATGGTGAGACTTGTGTAAGATGGCTTGAATGTTCATAAATACTGGGATGTACAAGATAACTATGCAGAATAAAGCCTAGTAAGACTTAAACCTAGACATGTTGCATGAAAAAACCACCTTTTACCATCTTAATCTATCTATACTATTATATTTGTGATCCCTAGACTTGGTATCCAAACCTTCAAACCTTCTCCTCATTCCATGTGACAGTTTTTTTATATGTTAAAATAAAAAATTATTATACAATAACGAAAGCAATGTTTGAACTAAAGATCTTGAATTTCAATAAGAACACACTTATCATTTAAGCAATTTACATATTATAATATTAATTTTTTTATTATTTATTTTTATTCTTACTTATCTAAATTGCACACGTATTGTATTTGGCAACCACTAGTTTGAATCATGTCACAACTAATCATCATATTTTTTTACTCACTTGTGTCTATTAGAAAAAAAAAAAAAAAAAAAAAAGGTACTAAAGATTGTCTAATATTTTCAACTTAATTTATGCCCCAAAAAAATAAATAAATAAATAAATTACATCAATTTGAAACGGATTGCATGTAAAAAATTATGGTATAAAAATATCCAAATGTCTTATCTATTGATTTGTATTTTCTATAAAAAAATTCAACAATAAAATTTCATTTTACCTATCAAAAAAGAGTTTTGGTATCTTGCATGAATTGGTATTCTACCATCTTTGTCTGCTATTTTAAAGTAGGCACAATTATATTGGAAGGCATTGGAAGGCATGGTTCAGGTTCGGGGAGTCCCTATGAATCTCGTTTTAATAATTTAAACCGTTTATTTCATTAAACATTTCATATATATTCTTCACATAAAAAATAGAGGGTACTCAGATGAAAAATCCAATCTTGTATTTCTTATAGTCGAAGGTCCACACTCAACTTTATTATGTCCATAAAGACATGCCTTTGCGAAATGACAAAAATATCCATGTATATATATATATGGTTCCCAAATCAAACCCCAAGCAAATCATTTTCTCACTCTCTCTCTACTCCTTTGCGCAATTCTCTCTCTTTACTCTTCTCGACGTCGCCGACAGCCTGGTGGTCCACACCGCTGTTATATCAAAGCCCTGTCGATCTGCTCATATCAAAGCCCTGTCGATCTGCTCATTACCAACTCCTCTTCTATCGAAATCAGTGTTAGAGGGAAGAATTATAATCATTTTACTTTTTCTCTCATGAAAATTAAAAAAAGTCAAAAAGTTTAACTTAAACAAAAGTTTTTAATCCAAACTAAAGTAATCAAAAAAATTTTAAAGTCAATAAAACCATTCCATTTTGCAAACGAAGCATAAGGTATCACCCTAAATCTTTTTTTGGATTCGTTTGAGAAATGAGTTGACTTTTTAATTTTTAATTTTTTAACTATTTTAATCTGAAATTAAAAAATCTCATTTGAAAGAATTTTTAATTTTTTATAAAAAAAAATAATAATTATAAATTAAATGTGATATTTCATCTTATTAGACTAAAAATCTATTTCCAAACACAGCCTTTGAAACCCACCCTTTGAAACAGAGGGGTTGCATTAAATTGGCGCGTGTGTTGTGCATGTGAAGCGCGTGAGTGCAGTAATGTTTTTAAAAAGTGAATCCAAGAAAAGTAGACCGTTTCTCGTAATCTGTGTATCACTATTTTTTACTTTCTTTCACCTCCTTCTTGCCCCCTTTTCACTTTCAATTTCTCTCTCAATTTCTCAGCATCCAAACTCTCTCTCTCTCTCTCTCTCTCTCTCAAATTCCAAACTCTTTCCCTCTCCCAAACTCCAAGTTGTTGTTTGCAGACCTTACGCTCACGGACAGACAACAGACAACGACTTGTTTTGGACCCTTCACTCTCTCTCTCTCTTTCTACACACCATTTATATTCTAACCCAACGATAGATATACGTAGATAGATAGAGAGAGATTGAGAGAGCTTATCTGGATTTGGAGCAACAATGGTTGCTGGGAAGGTAAAAATGGCGATGGGTTTCCAAAAATCGCCTTCAAATCCCAAACCAAATTCATCCCCAAAGCTCCCATTGCCATCGCCGAGCTCCGGCAAGGTTCCACAGAAAGGCGCCGTGTTCTCTCGCTCCTTCGGCGTCTACTTCCCCCGCTGCTCCTCCGCCCAGGTCCAGCCCCGCCCCCCCGACGTCACCGAGCTCCTCGACCTCGTCGAACAACTCCGCGAGAGAGTCTCTCTTGCAGACCCAACTCCTCGAACACAAACTCCTCAGAGAGTCCGTATCGATCCTACCAGTTCTCGAAAAAGAGATCGATTCCAAGGACGAAGAGATTGAGCGAAATGCGAAGAAGATCGAGTGTTTGGAGGCCGAGAACGAGAGCCTCAGGCATGATTTGGAGTTTCTTCACGCCAAAACATTGGAAGAGAAGAAGGAAAACGAGAAGAAGGTGAAGGCAATGGAGTCTGAGATTGCGGCGTTGAAGAAATCGGTAACGGAATCGAGCAAGTTTGAGAGCGATGAGTTGTTGTTATCGACTTCGCAGAGGTTTCAAGCACTGATTGATGTGTCTGTTAGGTCAAATCTGATGAAGAATGTGAAGAAAGGAATGAAATCATTCGATTATGGTGTGAATCATGAAATCAATAATCACAAGAACAACGAGGAGTTGAAGAGAGATGAGATTGTCGAAGTTGATCGACCGAGACACTCTCGATGTAACTCTGAAGAAATCGCAGAGACTTCCGAGTCTTCCACATTGAGATCTCGAGCGCCTAGGGTTCCCAAACCTCCTCCGAGACGATCTCCATCGTTGTCTTCTTCTTCATCATCGTCTTCTCTCGGTTCATTGAGTGTTGGGGCGGAGAGAGCGTTGACGGAACACTCGGTTCATCCAGCACCGCCGCCGCCGCCACCTCCGTCGAGGGTGGTTCCAGCCCCCCCGCCGCCGCCGCCACCACCGCCGTCGAAGGGGATGAAGTGTGTGGCGGCGAAGGTGAGGAGAGTGCCGGAGGTGGTGGAGTTCTATCACTCGCTGATGCGGAGGGACTCCCGGCGGGAGTCCGGTGGCGGAGCCACCGAGGCTACGGCGGCGAACGCTCGCGACATGATCGGAGAAATTGAGAACCGGTCCACTCACTTGCTCGCTGTATGTTTTTACAATTACTACAGTCACTGTTATTTTCATTATTTACAATTTTACCACTAATTTTTTTGTCTCTGTCAGTCACAAGTGACCACTCTTTGGTATCTTCAGTGGTACCGCCCATATATAGCAACAATGATAGAGACCACTAATTTTGGAGCTCTAAAAATATCACTAATGACATGGCACTCATTAAAAAAAGAAAAAAAATACAACACCAAGACTAAAACATCAAATCAATCATGGTGGGACCTACTGCCACATCATTAGTGGTAGCACTAATTAGTGCTCCCACTCATTTTCCTAATCTTTTTGCATATAAGACACTGTTGAGATTTGAAATGATGGATATTTTTTTTTTTTTATACTTTATTTGTAATGAAAAATTTTCAATTCATATAGTTATGGTGAAATAAAATTTATGAATTTATAATTATTTTAAATTAAAAAAAAAATCATTATACTTACCGTTGGTTATAATGAAGTTTTTCAATACCACTTCCTGCTGTGCTACTGGCGGGCCACTGGAAGTTTGTCCGGTCATTAACTTCAGGCCCCGAGATTAGTTGAGGTGTGCGTAAGCTGGCCCAGACACTCGGTTATCAAAAAAAAAAAAAAAAAAAAAAAATGAAGTTTTTCAATATAATATGTAATGGAGGATCACAGTCCGGCTGATAATAAAAAATTTAAAAAAAAAAAAAAAAAAAGGTGTAAAATTTGATAAACCCAAATGGCAATATTCACATTTCAACTACTTATATAGTTCATGTATAAATTTTTCGAGTTCAAGGTCTGGTAGTTCAAAACATGATCTCTTGGGGAAGGTAAGATATAGGTGTAATTATTTATTGGGTAGTTGTGGCATTGAACGCATGGTGCTCTAATTAATAATGTAGTGAAAAGAGAGAAACTTTACATGCAAGATAATATTGACCTACTTTTGCAATTCTTGATGTCATGTAAACAATTTCATGTGGAAACATTTTTCAGATTTAGGACATTTTTCATTGACCCACTTTTGCAATTCTTGATGTCATGTAAACAATTTCATGTGGTAACATTTTTCAGATTTAGGACATTTTTCATTGAAAGAATTTAGTGGGTAGCTTTTGGGTTACTTAGTTTATGATAATTCTTTATTTGGTATGTTAATTACAGATTAAGACAGATGTGGAGACACAGGGTGATTTCATTAGGTTTCTCATCAAAGAAGTTGCGAATGCTGCATTCACAGACATTGAAGATGTTGTGCCATTTGTTAAATGGCTTGATGATGAGCTCTCTTACTTGGTATATTAATGGAAAACCCATCAATTATTTTCCTTTTTTCCAAGCTTACGACCTAATAGAATTTTTTGCATAGTTGTATGGATGTGGTTCAATAATATTGTTTCTTCAGGTTGATGAAAGGGCTGTTCTAAAACATTTTGATTGGCCGGAGCAAAAGGCTGATGCGTTGCGCGAAGCTGCATTTGGGTATTGTGATCTGAAGAAGCTTGAATCTGAGGCATCATCATTTCGTGATGATCCACGCCAGCATTGTGCTCCTGCTCTCAAGAAAATGCAGGCCTCGTTTGAAAAGTATGCTTGAGTTTCTTATCTGCAACTGTCATTTCTTGTTATATGAAATCTTTAATGGAATTTGAGATTATAGATATCTAGATGTTGGTTAAATTGTTCATCTTAACTATAATCCCTAATTTTAAAGTTGGTGATGTGATTAATGCAGATTGGAGCACGGTGTTTATAATCTCTCACGATTGAGAGAATCGGCTACTAAGCGATACAATGCATTTCATATTCCAACAGATTGGATGCTTGAATGTGGATATGTGAGTCAGGTAATTAGCATCTTCCTCAATATTTTTCCTAATACAAGTTTTGATATGTATAGCCTCTGTGTACTGATTGGATATATATTGATGATAACAAATATACCCACCATGGATGAACCTCTTTTTTTATGAATTAAATAGCTTCTATAGTGGGTTCCCTTTAGTGAGTCATACTTGTTAATCTTCGGAGGGAGACAAGCAAAATTAGATTGTCACAGTTTGACTCTGTTTAGTATTATACTATGAATAGTGGTTACTATTCATAGATGACAAAAAGGGATGGATAGAGTTTGCCTCATTTACTCCCTTCATTCCTGCATATGTGTAGTTCTCAGATGTCTAAATTGTAATTGCTTGTTTGATGATTGTTTACTTTAGATTTATGAGTTTAAAGGAGTATAAATGTTGCAACAATTTATACGTTCTGGTAAATTTAATATTTTTTTACTAAAATACTTCAAGATCAAATAAAAACTAGAGAGAGAGAGAGAGATGTAGAAGTAGGAAGCATCATTCCCTGTTCCATTTGTATATGTTGGCTATGGGATTAGCATTGCCAAACAGTGTTTTGGTGGAAAATTTTCTGAGGATTTAATGAATTCAGATTTTTGGTCATTAGTAGACTAGAATGGATTGAAGAAGCATATATTTGTGTTAATAGTTCAGAGATTGATTGGATTTTTATTGCTTTTAATTCCTATTCAACCAACCTTTCTTTCTTTCTTTTTGAAATGATTACTCCGAGACTAGGTAGCCACAAGCACAGAGACACAACATGGATGCGATACGGACACGCTGATATGGCTTGGGACACTTTAAAGTTTTATATTTTTATAAATTTATTATATGCCATGTATATGAAAATTTGATTTCAAGAAATATTGCCGAAGTGTCTTACAAAATATGGGTATAGTGTCAAATATTATAAATTTTATTTTTCAAATTAAAACACATTAAAGAAGTGTCGGACACACTTTTAAGAGTGTTTGAAGAGTGTTAGTGTCAAACATGGATGCAAACATGCTATATCTGTAGAAGTATCTGTGCTTCTTTACTCCCAGATATGCTGTATTAGGGGATGATTAACTTCGAAGTACTCTAGTTTTCAATTTTACTGTTTTCACTGTAGTTTTCTAGTTAGAAAGTGATTATGATTTATTGCACCTATGACATTATTGAGAATCCTAGCTGGTGTTGTCATGTCTTCAAGCTGTATGTACCTTCTGTCATCACTAAGAAACGACACCAAACGAAAGATAATAACAGTGCACATCGATGCAGATCAAAATGGCATCTAAACATAGAAGATTAAACTTTAATTTGCACTATAATTTCTCCTTGACTGAATTCTGTGAGTCTGCGTGTTTGCCTCATCCGTAATTACTGGTTAAAGTGATGAAAATTAGGGTGTACGAATAACGTAGCATTCATCAATTTACCGATTTTGACCCTAGTTTTCTTGTCATAAAGTGATTTTAATTTATATGGGTGCCCATGACATTATTGAGCTCCTAGTTGTAGTGTCGTAACTAAAAAACAACACCGAACAAAGGACCAGGTAATAATGGTCTATGTCAATGTAGATCAAGCTGGCATCTGTGAAATTAGCCATGAAGTACATGAAGAGAGTATCAGCTGAACTTGAAATAGTTGGTGGTGGTCCCGAAGAAGAAGAGTTGATTGTTCAAGGTGTAAGGTTTGCCTTCCGAGTTCATCAGGTAAAACCAATAATACCCTTTTTCCTACATCAACCAAAATTACAGTGCTCTGAAAGAAAATAATACTAATAATGTTATCTTACTAATGAGAAAGATTGGTTCTTGCAGTTTGCTGGTGGATTTGATGTGGAAACGATGAAAGCGTTCCAAGAGTTACGAGACAAAGCGAGATTGTGCCATATACAGAGCCAAAACCAGCAACAACAGAAATTCGTATGCAGGTCCCCGGCTTGCTGATCTGCAGCGAACTCAGCTTCAGAATTGCTGCCGGTTTTTGTTGTAAATACAGAAACATCGTGTATGTGAAATACAATGGCAGCAGCCATTACAACATTCAAATTTATTCATGAATTATAAATTAGTTCAACATGATGAGAATGGCTAGTTTATTTATTTATTTTTTTCATGCATTTCCTGATAAAACAAAAATATGAAACCTATAATTAATTACATTCATTATTAGTTATTACGTAGCACTAGTTGTTTTCCATTGATGTTCTATCTCTGATGGCAATGTCTTATAATTGAAGTCTTCAAAGCAGGTTGTTGCTGTGGTAGAAGTTTAAAATTTTGCCTTGAAATTTCTTTTGTTTTCCATCTCCTTGCAACAATGGAGAAACATTTCTTTTATGATAAATTACATCAATCTACCACGAGTAATGATCGAATTATTGTTTTGGCATAATTACACTGTGTTCTCTCGAAATATAAATTTGTATATCAATATTTTTATATTAACATGTTTATCATACCCTTGTGATCCTTATTTCTATCTAACAATCACGTACAATTTTTGTATTTCAAATTTATTTTTACTATAAAATAATTGATTGTTTATGGACAAATATATAATTTCAAATTTTGTATTAACACAATTAGTTCCTTTAATTGCCAATTAATTTATTAAATTCCTTCAAAATTTCAAATTTTTTTTTTCCCGCAAAAAAAAAAAAAAAAAAAAAAAATTTGAAGGAAACAACGGCCAAAACAATTTGAGTGGTTGAAAGTCAAGATTTCAGGACTAAATTCCTTGTTGGTTATCAAAAATATAATTTTTGACGTCTAAATAAAAATTTAACTTTCAATGACTAAATTTTGTTTAGTCAGCAAAATCTTCGACTACCACCTCTTTAAATCGCCAAAAACATAATATTCAGCGACTAAAGTTATATTAATCGCTATTTTTAGTGGTCAAATGTATATAGTGAATCCTTAAAAAAATGAATCTCTCGTTAAAAAGTCCATGGATCATGGGTTGGCCTGGCCTAGACTCGAGAATGGGCGGTCTATCCCGACCCTAAAATATATGAATTGAACTTGGGCCGAGGGATAGGGCCTGTGAGGCAGCCATGGCCTAGCTCGATGGGATTTTCAAGGCTCGGCCTAAAAACCCAACTCAAGAGCTCATCTCATGCCATAGGCCATATATAATATAATATATATATTCATAATTTTTTTGGTATATATATACATTTTAAATATAAATAATAAGATAAAATTAAGAAACTAAGTAAATAGTAAGCCAATTATGAAACTAATAAATACAATTTTATGAGATTAAAGATGGATATAATTTAATAATAATTATAATGAATGTAATTAAGTATTACAATAAATAAAGTTTAAGCTTTTTATTTTCATGATTTAATATTTAATTTTAATTAATATAATGCACTTAAGAAAAATTGTATTATATTTTTAAAAATTTATTTTGTACCCATACTAGGCCCATATAGCTCAGTTCCAACCCGATGCCAATAAGTCCATATTATTAAGCCCATCGGTAGAGTCTCGACTTTAGAAATATCACATTGGCGGGCCTTAACCTGGCCCCGTTGACTGTTCAAAACTCATTATGCTTGGGTCTTAAATATTCAGGTCGGGCCAGCGTTTTGGCATGTACTAAAAAAGTGTATTTTTTTTTATATACATACATTTATTTGAGTTATATCAATCAATATCTCCTTTTTACTTTTCTACTCACTTTCTCTACTTTTCTACATATTTTTTTTTTATTATAAAAAGTCAAAAAGTGCACTTATTTAGAATATCCCAAGCATCTCCTTAATCTCAATCATTGTTTATGGTTATCTTGGTTCACACAACGCCAAATAATTAAAAATTAGTAATGTTAAGAATATAGAAATCAAATACAGAAGGCGATACAACCCTCTCACAAAAGGTAGGGTCCACATATCCTTTGTAAGAGGATTGTGTCTTATTCTGCATTTGATTTTTATACATATAAATTTATTAAAAACACTTTCGCTCATGACAAAAATTTTTATTTTTCAAACGAAAACCACTTAAGCTCGTAATCAAACACCACTTGCGTGAGCTGTGTATTAATGATAATATCAATTTTCCATACAATCTCATCTTCTTAACTCTCCATGACAGTTTTCATTTTCTTATGTTGACATGGTGAAGGCCAATTAGTAGGCTATAGGGGCTTCAAGTCCATGCTGGTTTATAAATAAGAGTTCCACTTGTACCATTGCAGAGCATTATGAAACTCTGCTTACATAACTGACTACATGATCAAACTCACTTTTGAATACTGCATGCAACTAGGCCTCTTGCTGCTAAATTATTGTTATAACTGGATCCAACTTGAAAGCAGAGAACTGAAAAATTTAAGTCATTTGGACCCATTATCTATCTATGCAGTGAGAAATCAATGTTCAAATTTAGTAATTAATGCTATTATTTCTTATTCACAATAACTTTAGTTGAGTTGGTCTCAAGGGCAAGCAACAAAGTCACTACACAAATATTTCTACTGATATTGGCACATTTGCAGTCCAAACAATGAGATGAGGTGATTATATATATATATATATGAAACAGAGTCAATGAACATGCAAGTAAGATTTTGATGCAAACACATTGGAGAGGTCATTCTTAAGATTATCTTCACTACTAATAGTTATAAACTTTTTTTGACTTGTGCTTCTTCTTTCAAATAGATCAATCTTAATTATCTAAAATAGCAATTGATGTTTGCCTTCTCCTTCACATAATTAATGATAATGGTTCCTTTTTGTTGCCTTTCCTGAATCAAGTCGGAAAATAACAATATGATATTTAAAAAACAAAGAAAGCCTAATTATCACGCCCCAAAGCCAACCAAGCTAGGCACGTGGCCGCACACCCATGAGCATGCAGAGCTTGTAAGAAAACCGATTCCATCTCATCCCACAATAATCAACACATTCAGGAGAAAAAATCACACACTGGTAATTCTTTATCCACAATACCAAAAGTCTCATAACAATCCACAAATTCAGTTTAGGCGTAGTTTAATATTTAGATCATACTAAATCTAGAGTTCCACATTCTGAATATTAAAAAATTCATTGCTACCATGAATGTGAACTCGAGTTCTATAATTTAAATGATAACTAATGTTTCGACAAAATAATTAAAAATAACTTCTACTCTTACCACTTCATCCCAATTACAACCTGTGCAACACTCTTCCTTTGGACCTGTAATAAAGAAGAAGAAGAAAAAAAAAACAAAGAAGATGAAAAAATGGAGTTACAGATTGTTAGGTTTTTATTCTTGGCAATCCTGTTTAACAAAACTCCTTTCAGTTGTAATTGTATTCGATCTTTATTTCAGTGAGACTATGAGTTTTTATGTGCGAATCCAACCCAAATTGTGACTTGTAGAGAAGTTTGTGAAGTTAATTCTTTCATGTTTGCCACTTCGCTAACTATGTTGGGGATTGAGTTGCCGATCATTTCATGAGGATCTAGAACCGCCGGCTCAAATGCAAAAATGCATTCGAAGTTGCTTGTCCGCTCGAGCAGCTATTTGTGCGCTCGAGCGGCTATTTGTGTGCTCGAGCGGAGAACGTTTGGTTCCAGAAATTTGACCTGTCAGCAAAAATACTGAAAGTTGGGATTTTACACTCGAGCGAACTTTCTTACGCTCGAGCGAGGTTCGCTCGAGCTGCCATTCTTACGCTCGAGCGGAGATCGCGGATCAGTTTTCTATAAATATGTGGTTTGATCCATTTTTAGGGTTACGGCTTCCAAATCCTTTTTTTGGATATTGGGGTTTATATCTGGAGCTTATTTGCTAGTTTTTTTTATGTTTGTTTGAGTTTCACTCATAGTTTGAGAAGTATACATCAAATGATTGTTTGTTTCATTCAATACAAAAGAGAGAGTTGTTATTTGGTGAGTTCCAGGGAATTTGGACTTGAAGCTTTGGTGGAATCCGGAGTGGTTCATCGTTATGGATTCGACATCGACGTTGTGGATTCAACGTTGGGCAAGGCAATTCTGATGTGAAGATGAGGCTAGAATAAGCACATAGGGGTCGGTTCGATTCGAGCATGGATTCGCTAGGTAATTGAGAGTACCCTTGTGTAATTCCTTTATGTCTTATTAGTGGATTGTTTTGTGACTTTGGCCCATGATTTTTTTATCACCATTGGAGACGCTCTAATTGTGATTTTTTCACGTAAAATCGTTGTGTCGATTTGTCTTGATTGTTTGATTGGGATTGCTGTTTATTGCTTAAAATTGATGCATAATCACAAATCAATATCTAGGGGATTTCTAGATTCTTCAATTGTTATCGATGCAGGTCGCCCTATTTTTTAAAAAACTTTTGGAGCGAGATATTGTTTGATTTGTGATAATGGATTCAATTCGTGAGGGAAATTCTATGGTTCGACCACCTCTACTTGATGAATCTAATTATTCTTTTTGGAAAGCTTAGATTAGATTGTTTTTAAAATCTATTGATGAAAAAGTTTGGCAATCTGTCATGTATGGGTGGATTGAACCAACGATTACCGTTGATAGAGTAACTTTTCCCAAACCAATTGATAAATGGGACCTAATTGATTATCAAAATACTAGCTGGAATAGTAAAGCTATCAGTTCTCTCTTTTGCACTATCACACCTGAAGAGTTTAGTTGAATTTGTAATTGTGAAGTTGTAAAAGAGGCTTGGGATATCTTACAAACTATTCATGAGGGTACTCTTACTGTTAAACGCTCAAAACTTCAAAGGCTCACGTCTAGTTTCAAAAATCTTTCTATGAAAAATAGTAAGACCTTTGATGAATTTTATGCGAAGTTGAGTGACATTGTAAATTCCAGCTTCAATTTAAGTGAAAAAAAACACCAAAATCCAAGGTTGTGGGAAAATTTTTGAGATCCTTGCCCAATCGGTTCCAACGAAAAGTTACGGCTATTGAGAAGGCTCAAGATGTTGACAACCTCAAGCTGGATCATTTGGTTGGAAATCTCCAAACTTATGAGGCACATAGAAATTTCAAAAAGAAACAAAAAGATGATATTACTTTTAGTAGTGCTCATATAGCTAGAAAGGATTCTGATGAGGATTATGAGATTGATTCCAAGATTATGGATGCTTTCGTAAAACAATTTAAAAAGTCTTTTCTGAAAAAGAATCCTAATCTTTTGGAATTAACTCATAAATCCAAAGGAAAAGACAAATTCAAAAATAATTTTATAACCCAGAAGAAGAAAGGAAAAATACAAGAGAACTCTGAAAGAGTCCAATGCTATAAATACCAAGGATTTGGCCACTTTGCTCAAGAATGCCTTACTCGTTTGAGGAAGAAGAAAGTCTTCGCTATCACTTGGGATGATGAATTAGAGTCTGGTAAAGATGAAAGTAACAACAAAGCACAAGGCGAAGAGGGGCATGAACAATTCTTTACTTTCATGGTGGCTTCTGAAACTGAAGGACGAACAGAGTATCTGAAGAGGCCGGTTGAGAATGACACTGATTATGAATCTTCAAGAGTGATGATGAAGAGCTTCAGCAAACTTATGAAAAGTTGTATAAGGAATCTCTTAACTTATCCAAATTGAATGACAAACTCACTATGAAACTCAAAGCATGTGAAAGTGAGAATTTCAAACTAAAGGAGGAGATTTCCGAGGCTAGGAATGATGCCATCAAGATATCTAATGATCAACAAGCTCTTTGTGCAAAACTCTTGACTTGTGAGATAGAGCAGAATGAGCTACAACAAATCTATGCAACGTATGAAGAAAGGATTGAATCTCTCGAGATGTCTCAAGTTGCTTTAGAAGAACTAATGATCAAGAAAGAGGAAGAGCTCAAGTGTGCTATGGCTACCATTGGTTTTTGGAACAAAGGATAAAAAACTTTGGACAATATCATTGGGTCTCAACAAATGTGTTATGACAAGAGTGGCATTGGCTTTGGTGATAATAAAGAGCAAAAACGGAATGCATCTATATCTCATGATACAAGTACTCAAGGGTAGGGAGAGCAAAAGATTCAACGAGAGGAAAGACTTCTCAATCTTCCTAGAGTTGGTAAGGTCAAAGAAAAGAAGGTACACCCTGTTTTTATTTGTCATCATTGTGGTATGTATGGTCATATTCGCCCTTATTGTTATGAGCTGCATGGGAGAATGTCTCATAGAGATAGAAGAAACTCCAACATCTCGTGGGGTAGGAGCCACTTCATTGGTGGTAATGAGGTTAAGGGTCATATAAGACCTCGTTATTTTGATTTGCTTGAGACCAAACATGAACAGAGGTTTTGTTTGTCTAGACTTAGGAATAGGAAGTTGGACACCAAGTCGAGACGGGTTTCCAATGAAGATGAAGGGATCCACAACGTCAAGACACCACCCAAGAATTGCAATTCTCACAACTTTGTTCATACTAAAGCGGTTTGGGTGAGAAAACTTGACTTGTGTTAATTTGTTTATTTGTTTTAGTTTTTGGGTTTCTGTGTGTTTTTCTCTTTGAGTCATTTAATGTGTGCTTGTTCATTTTCTGTCTTGCTTTGTTTAAAAAAAGGAGGAAAAAAAAATGTGTGCCTGTTCGTTTTCTATCTTGCTTTGTTTTAAAAAAAAAAAAAATCCAAAAAGATTTTCTTAGTATGCTTTTGCAAGCTTGAAATTTTTGAGTAGTCCTTGGTGCATATTGGAATTGATAAGAATATCCATTACATGTTAATATATATGTGCTTTCTATGGTCATTACTCATTTCGGAGTGTGTGTTCTTTGATTAGTATGTCTCATTCTGTACACACTCTTGAATTAGCAAATATCGGAGTCTTCCGCCTTAGTGATCATTTTTCTCTATGGATTTCTGGCATTGTATCTTTTGCTTTTCTAGAGGAATTGACCTATACTAGCATATCATGGGTGATGTTGAGTCTCTTAACCACTTTCCATCTTTTTGCATCTCCACGGCTTTCCTTTTAGTTCTTTGTAATCAAGGCATGAGGCAAAGGCTACCTCAGAGTCACCAACCAGGCCATCCTTATTGTATCCATACTTCTCTGGTTTGGTTTCCATACTCTTGAGCGTGAAAGCTACCAATGAGTGCAAAAGAGGAGAAAAAAAAATGTGCAAAAGAAAGAAAGAAAGAAAAAAAAAAGATTCTTTGATTGAGGGGGAGCCTCCGCTTTTACTCAACAAATATCCCTTGATTCCTAGTGGCTTGGCTTTCCTTAGTTGTGCTTAGATTCTCTTGTCGGAGGTCCAGCTTTCAGATCACTCCTAGGATTTGAAACCAGTGTTTGTCGAACTCCAAAAGTCACACACACACTTTTTTCATGGGATCTATACTTTTCACATAATGCATTATTTTCTTTTATGAGAAATCTTCTAGAGGCTGTGCACATTGTGTTTTCAAGGTACAAATCTGAAATTACTTGCTTACTTTACCATATTATTTTTTTCTCATTCATTGTTTTCAGTATTTGTGGTTGTTTTTAGTGAGGGGGAGTTTGGTTTATCATTGCAAGAGTTTGTTAGCATGAACACTTTGATTTGTTTGGTAAGGGAGATTGACTTTAGTTGTTTTGCATGTTGCTATGCACTGCTACTTTATTATTTTCTTCTTGCATGCTACTGCTAATTACATCATCATATCCTTGCTTGTGTGATTTATGCTTTTACTATAGGTGATTGAGCTTTCTTTGACAATTCATGACAAAAAGAGAGAGAAAGTTTGAGGGTGCATGTGTCTTTGGATTTTCATCTATTCATGCTACATGTTCTTAAAGTCTTAGGATTTTCATCTATTCATGCTATATGTTCTTAAAATCTCCAATTTACATCTATTCATATTTCCATCTCATGCTTCAAGATAATCTTGTTATATGTCTATTGCTTTTTCATATATTCTTGTGGCACTAATAGTCGTTTTGGAGATTGTAGCACTAATAGTTGTTTTGCAGATCATGACCTTGAGAAAGAAGTTTGTTTTTGTTGGCTGTAATGGATTGGAGTGATTAGGATTTTATTTGTTAGGTGTGTTTTGTCACAGCATTGCCAAAGTGTGAGATTGTAAGGTTTTTATTCTTAGCAATCCCGTTTGACAAAACTCCTTTCAGTTGTAATTGTATTCGATCTTTTATTTCAGTGAGGCTATGAGTTTTTAGATGCGAATCTAACTTGAATTGTGCCTTGCAGAGAAGTTTGTGAAGTTAATTCTTTCATGTTTACCACTTCGCTGACTATGTCGGGAATCGAGCTGCTCGGTTAGCTCGCGGAGGTCGAGGGGGCAACACCCTTTGGAAGGTTTGGGGCAGCCCCTAGGCGGGGTCGAGGGGCAGCGCCCCGAAGCAAAATGCAAAAAATGCATTCGAAGTTGTTTATTCGCTCGAGCAGAGAACGTTTGGTTCCAGAAGTTTGACCTGTTTGCAAAAGTACTGGAAGTTGAGATTTTACGCTCGAGCAAACTTTCCTACACTTGAGCAAGGTTCGCTCGAGCGGCCATTCTTGCGCTCGAGCGGAGATCGCGGATCAATTTTTTATAAATATGTGGTTTCATCCATTTTTAGGGTTACGGCTTCCAGATCTTCTTTTTGGATATTGGAGTTTATATCTAGAACTTCTTTACTAGTTTTTTTGATTGAGTTTCACTCATAGTTTGAGAAGTATACATCAAATGATTGTTTATTTCATTCAATACAAAAGAGAGAGTTGTTCTTTGGTGAGTTCTGGGGAATTTGGGCCTGAAGCTTTGGTGGAATCCGGAGTGGCTCATTGTCATGTATTCGACATTGACGTTGTGGATTCAGCATTGGGCAAGGCAATTTCGAGTTGAAGATGAGGCTAGAAGAAGCACGTAGGGGTTGGTTCGATTTGGGCGTGGATTCGCTAGGTAATTGAGAGTACACTTGTGTGATTCCTTTATGTCTTCTTAGTGGATTGTTTTGTAACTTTGGCCCATGATTTTTTTTTATCACAATTGGAGGCACTTAAATTGTGATTTTTTCATGTAAAATCGTTGTGTCGATTTGTCTTGATTGTTTGATTGGGATTGCTGTTTACTGCTTAACATTGATACATAATTACAAATCAATATCTAAGGGATTTCTAGATTTTTCGCAGACCAACAAAGACTTTGATTTTGCAATTCAAGGTCTATAGATTGAAGTGTAGTGAAGACAATGAAAGTGAATAAAACAAACCTCTAAGGAAAAACCAAAGAAACATATGTTCTACCTTAAAAGAAAAAGAAAAAGAAAAATAAGAAAATAAATTTATAAATCAAAGATAGCAATAACATCATAGGTCCATATATATATAATATCCAAACTAGAAAGCAATGTTTGATGTTGTGGAATTGAAAACCCAGTTGGTAAATTGTAGAAAGCCTACTATCTAAAAACAGCAACTCACAAAAAATAACCAGAAAATAGATGTGTGGTTTAAACTTGCTCGGCAATGCTTGCTACTTCGGCATAGGCATCTCGAATACTCTCAGCAAGCCTATGCAGAAATATATTTGATATTCCTCTCGCAGCAACAATAAATGGACCGATGGCTAAAGTAAGGAGAGGGCAATCTGCCAGCAGTTGAGAAATCCAATCACAAGTCCGCTAAAGAAGGAGGTCATGTTGTGAATATGACTTCCAACCTGCCAAGCCAAAATTGATCAAAGGTTACAAGATATTTTAAAAGAGCAAACCAATTCAGAAGCAGTTGACTTTTATAGTAAAACATAAATACTATTTTGAGACAATGTTTCACATCTGTTACTTTTTCACTGAGAGCAGACTGGATGAGTAGCACTTCACTCAATACTTGGCTTACAATATCTCCATTATTCCTATATGTAAAAAAAAGAAAAAAGAAAAAGAAAAAAGAACTCATGTCCTGATCTAATAATACTTGAACACATTTGACCTGGTCACTGTAGTCTGTCGTTCTCTGGTAATAATCCAGCATGAGACCTCTATGACATAGAATGAGTTAGTATTGTTACTTGCAAAGAATCAGAATTCATGGTGGGGGGAAAAAGAAAAGCAAATAGTGAATGAGCATTTGGCTTAGCTATCAAAGCACATACAAAAACACCAATGGCAATATAGACAATGGTCAAAGTAAGATGGAGAAATAACAGAAAAAGTTAATTGACAATCTCTTTCCTTCCGAATAGTTTGTTAAATGGCAATCCATTTCATTTGCAACCTCCTTTTCTCATATCAACAGTTGATTCAAGTACAAATCTTGGAATTAAAAAAAGTAAAAATAAACATTGAATTGGAGTATTCTCCTTCGTGGATAACATCTTTTCCAAATGATTGAATTCAAAGGACAAGTGTTGAGATTCTTTATCTTATAATTTCCTGACCTAATTACTGTTGGTGGAAAGAAACAAGAATGGGGTTAACGAAAAAGTATTGCTTCCTTCTAAATACAGGATATATTAAATCATTTTCATTTCATCGCAAATATAAAATGGTGGTTAGAATACAACCCAGATATTCTATAGATCCAACTAGTGGAGAAGTGACAAGTATTTACCAAAAAAAGATGGAATAAATTCAAATTGTTAAACTATTTAACATGAAAACATATAGAAATAAGCTTTTTGCCCTAAACTGCATAGATTGTGAAAAATTTCCAGATGCAGAATGGGTCCAGGATCAAAACTCAAGTGGAACCCATGGTTGTGCCTAATTCAAAAAGTCCTTTCAACCATTCCCATTAAAGTGAAACTTTCTTCTTTTAAACAAACCCAGAAATCATGACTAGACACTGCCAACTAAAAGAGCATTTCATCCACAGTTCGAGTTAAAAACAAGGGCAAGGAACATCTAGAATCTCAACTTTTTTTTGATCAGCAAAAAGAATACCTTATTAATGATATGAAAAATACAAAAAGTATAACATACATCAAAAAAGCAAGGGGAAAGCTATAAGCATCATAACTAGACTACCAATCCCAACTAGGTTGGCACCAAAAGCTAGCACAATCATATGCTAGCAACCCCAGGTTGATGAGAAACCAACCAATAAGACAGCAAAAGAAGAAAACAAAAACAACATAAACGCTCCCAATTATCAATAGCAGCCAAGGCCGCTAACCATTACCTAGAACATCCACCTGACATCAATTGATAGCCAAACTTCTGCTGCAAACACAAGCCTTGATCTGATGAAGATTAGTGACAATATCCAACACTTAATACTACATCCCCGTTATATTAGATTTACTCCAAAGTGCTACTCTCACTTATACCAATTTTAACAGTTCATTCCAATTAACTGATTTACCACTTAAAAGACATTCATTCCTTGCTTTCCATATTGACCACATGACTGCTAGAGGTACTACTTTCCACATTTTAAGAACCACCTTATTGAATTTGATTCCTGCCCACCAATGCAATAGATCCTCAACTGAACCAGGCAAAACCCACAACAAATCCCACCACTTCATCATATAGTCCATACTTTCCAAGCTAAAGGGAAAACAGCATAATATGATGGACTAACTCGTTCTCTGTTTTACAGAATAAGCACCAAGAATTTGATTCCTCATTTAAAACTCCAAATCTCTTCATAATAGTTGCAGTTTTAAGTCTACCTCTCCATGCCACCCATAAAATTTTACCTTGGGTGGAGCAACATTGTTCCACAATTCATTAGTTACTCTGACAGTAGGGCCTTTTGAAGACACCCACCAACTCTCAACTTTACAATGCCGCTGCTTAAGCTACCACTTACTGGTTGGCATTAATTTTTCAAAGTACCTATCACAGTTTCTTTGACCTTTTGATGTTATCAACTTAAACATTGCCGGTCTAAAATAGCTTTTTCCATGAGATAGTAGAGACTAACAAGTTTCTTTGTAAAAATTTCGGCATCCAGTCACCAAGATTTAGCTTCATCAATGTAAGTATTTCATCTTGGGCTGTTGCAGGAAGAACATATTGCTTGGGAGGCTTACATAATACTTTGTTATCCTATACTATAATAGTTGTCTCCAAGATCGAGTGATTGAGACAATTATTTTGTTTCTTATGATAGCCTAACATCAAATTTCTTAGAGAACGTGATGACGCTATGGTTTTCAAGAAGACCAATGGTGGTTTGTTTGTGGTCGCTTCCTAGTCTCATTTGTAACTCCAGTGAAATTCAATGACCTTCACATCCATCAAATATGCTTTTGACACCTCAAAAATGGAAGGCATGTGTCCACCCATCTTATATTGTGTATCAGGCACAAGATGACCAAGGTAAAGGTTGGTGATGTCCATTCAACATGTGAAATATCAGATACCTCCTCAAAAGTAGTGTTTAAGTGGAAATAATGGAAACATTAGTTCACTCAAAGTTTCGCAGGGTAATTTTTTTTTCCCAATCACTACACTTTTTTATTTATTTATTAAGTATGAATATATTATAAAGGTCATAACAGGGTGACACCTGTGTTATTATAGTAAAATGAAATAAAACGAAACACCTAAAACTCTTATATATAAACATTCCTCAAAACTAAAAAATGTCTACAAATGTAAAAATTGGTTCAAAGATGGGTCAACAACACACGAATATTCAAAAGTAATATTATATACATTTTTTACATAGAAATGCTATTTAACTGCAGTTAAAGATGATTAAGAATTGAGTCCCCTAGTGCCCTAAGATTAGGAATTAAATGAATTAGACACCACATAGGTTAAAAACCAAACTCTTCTGAGTTCTAACCTCTGTCAATAGTATGCTTCACATCCTATACTGAAGTTATTCAAAAAGCTCAAGATTCAATGAAAAATATTTCTAGTATTTTTTACTAAATGCAAGTCATTCAAAATAGTATCTGTAGGGTAAACAAAAACCCTCTAATTCTCACTCAGCCATGCATCTTCTTTAAACATCTATGAGAAGCTGAGAACCAAGAGAGCCAGTTACTGCAATTAACTACACTAGATCATTTTAAAGAAGGAAAACCAACTTCAAAGTATCAGGGCACTGGGAATCTTATGTTTGAATTAAAACAGGACAAAAAATATCAACTTTGATATTCACCTAAACAACAACCAAGCATGGTAAATCCTCTCACCATAGAATGAAACTGGAAAGTGATGAAAGCCAATCTAGTGCACAACAGATAGTCCACCTACTTGCTACTCTGCCTGTTCAATGAACTACAAGCCCACCCATTCCGAGAAAACATTAAAAGCTCATACTAATATGGGTAGCACACTAATAACATTCTGAGATTTATTTACTTTCCCAAAGATCTTAGAAGCTTAATCTCAATTTCCAATTACAGATAGATGTTCAGGAAACTTTTGGAAATTCCCTAAACAGTAGGTGAAATATATATGTAGGGAACTTGCCCAAACTAACATTTTTTTGACAAAGAAGCTGAAGCTATATTAAGTATTGTCCCTAGATACCACTGATATGATTTGACCTTTCCCTAAACCATATCTCCCACCTCATATCCATATCCCAAATCTTTCAATTTTCCTTTTTTCAATGCATCAAGCATTTTGAATGAGGTGCCTTCATCCAATGTATAATCTGAAAGATTGAAATAAAAATTGCCATGTGCCTTTTACTTCTCCATTTCCCTTGATCACCCTTGAAGAAATTACAACTTCCTTTTTCATTATGGCAATCAAATGTGCCATCTTAGTGCTTTTAGCAACAAATCTATTGATGCACCCAATTGCCAACTCCTTAGATTTGATTATAGAATTATGCTTTCCTATTATTACCAATTCTTTTGGAATTAATATCCTTACAAATCCTAAATTTATTACACCAAACATTCATTGATTTGACAGTTTTGATAGCCGAACTACCATGTACAATTTTTCACTGAACAATTCCTTACCATGTACAATTTTACATTGAACAATTTCTTATGCTGAACAATTTTCCTTTTTTCAATGCATCAAGCATATCAAGCGTGCTACCTTCATTCAATATATAATCTAAAATATCAGAATCCAAATTGACGTCTCCCTCTTTGCCTTCATCCAATGTGAGACGTAACTATACATTTTCATTGTAAATGTGTTGTGTGCATTCATGCTATGTTAGTTGCAATATTAGTTACAGCAAATAGCATAAAGTGTGCATGGTACGTTTATCAAATATACTACGTCACTAATTTTTGCAAAGTCAAATTTTTATTTAATAATTCACCCTTTGGCCTTGTATCACAAAAAGGTTTGGGAAACCATTTCTACCCATTCCTATATGCTTCATTGAATATACACCACCAGGTTCAAGCCCACTCACATCCATTCCAAAGAACACTTGTATGGCAAAATTTGTCAGGGTTTCGCAACAAGAAGTTAAGCCAAATGCAACTCTCTCGTTCATCTTATCCTTAGCCTCCCCAATAATAGTTAAAAATGTCTTAGTGATTTCTATGTATTATGAATGTCAAAAGGAACGAGTTTTAATAGTTCAAACCATTCACAAGTGCAATTGCTATAAGATGCAACCAATACATGACCCTCGTCCTTTGTATTACAAACTGATGGATAAGCTAAGGCTTAATCAAATATTTTCCCTGGACACCACAAATGTGATGTGACTTTTCCCCAAACCATATCTCCCACCTCATATCCATTCCCCAAATCTTTCAATTTTCCTTATTTCAATGCATTAAGCATTTGAAGTGTGATGCCTTCATCCAATGTAGAATCTAAAAAATCCAAATCCAAATCCAAATTGTCGTGCACGTCTTGCTTTTCTTTTGATCACTCTTGAAGAAATTGTTAGGTTTTATTCCTAGTAAACTCGTTTGACATAACTCCTCTCAGTTGTAATTTTATTCGATCTTTTATTTCGGTGAGACTATGAGTTTTTAGAAGCGAATCCAACCCAAATTGTGCCTTGTAAAGAAGTTTATGATCTTAATTCTATCATGTGTGCCACTTTGCTAACTATGTCGGGAATCGAGCTGAATGCAGTTAAAGTTGTTTGTTCGCTCGAGCAAAGGAATGTGTGCTCGAGCGAAGAATCCTTGATCCCAGAAGTTTTCACTGGCTGTAAAAATACTGAGAAGTTGCATTTCTCACTCGAGTGACACTTTCGTGGCTCGAGCGAAGACACTTGGAAAATCACGCATTTTAGTCTACTCGCTCGAGTGACCTTCGCGGCCCGATTCTCTATAAATATGTGTTTTAGTTTGATTTTAAGGTTACGGCTTTCAGATCTTCTTCTTGGGTATTAGGGTTTTCTTCTGGAGCTACTTTGCTTGTTTCCTTTGATATCTGTGAGAGTTTAATCATGAATTGAGTGGATTATATCAAAGGGTTTGTTTAGTTTGTTTTACACACAAAAGAGAGAGTTATTCTTCAGTGGATTTCGTAGAATTTGGGCCTAAAGCTTTGGTGGATTCTAGAGTGGCTCATCGTGGATTCGACATTGGCATTGTGGATTCAAAGTTGGGTAAGACAATTCCGAGATGAAGACAGGGTTGGAAGAGGCACATAGGGGTCGGTTCGATTCGGGCGTGGATTCACTAGGTAATTGAGAGTACACTTGTGTAATTTCTTTATGTCTTCTTAGTGGCTTGTTTTGTGGCTTTTGCCCGTGATTTTTTTTTATCCCAATTGGAGGCGCTCCAATTGTGATTTTTCCACGTAAAATTGTTGTCTATTTGTTTTTGATTGTTTGATTGGGATTGCTATTTATTGTTTAAAATTGATACATAATCACAAATCAATATATCTAGGGGATTTCTAGATTCTTTAGAAATCACACCTTTCTTTTCCATTAAGGTCATCAAATGTGTCATCTTAGTGCTTCGGCCAACAAATATATCAATGTCCTCAATTGCAACTCCATAGATTTTATTATAGAATCTAAAAAATCAAAATTCACATTGACGTCTCCCTCTCTAGCTCCTTTATATCCCTTTATCAACCGAAAAAAAAAATATAGCCTCTTGTTTTATCACGACCATCAAATGTGCCATCTTAATGGTCCTATAGTAAATGTGTTGTTGCCCTAAATTGCCAACTCCTTAGGTTAGATTATAAATGTCACACCCCAAATTCGGGCATGACCGGCCGTGGCCCACAGGGACTCAATCCAAGGCACACGTAAGCCTAAACATGAATCCAAAATCACAAAGAATAAATATGATGATAGCCCATAAATAAAGAAATCAAAACCCAATCCAATGACAAGTCACAAGTATAAATGGTAAAACCAACTATAACCAACTTCCAAAAAATATATACTAAATGGAACACAAATCGCCCACAAAATAAAATAATTCTAAATAAAAATCTAACCACAATGTATGCACAAAACCCGACATAACAAGCTAAAACAAAATAAATGAATGTCCTAGAGGTCCATGCAATTGAGTCTCCGCTACGCCATAAGTCCACTCTAAGTCCTTCTAACACCTGGAAGTGATAAACAACTAAGTCAGCTGATAATTCAGTGAGTAGCAACATAGATAGTAAATACAGCTTTGAAAATATGGTTCAATTCCAAAATAAGATATATATCACAGAAACTAGATTGGCATACAGTTTGGTAAAGACAATCTGTTTCAAAAAGAAGGTCCCACAGTTCAACAGTTAAAATACTCATGTCTCTTAAGAACATGATAAATGACATTTTTCACTTAAAACAGATTACAACATGAACACCAATAATTTTCTGGGTACCAAGAAATAACAAGTAACATGCCACACAGTTCTCAAGGCTATAAGCCTGTTAGATCCAATACCGAACTAAGAGTTATTCTCAGGGTGGCAACCCGGGCCTTTTCTCCAAGACAATCCGATTGAAGATCACCTAGCTTAACCTAGGTCTTTTCCTCATAATCGTTAAGCACTAGAGTCATCACGGCCCAACCCGGATATGTTCCCTAGTGGCCAGAGTCACCACATACAGTGGAACAATTTTCCTAGGCTAAAATATACAAATGGTCCTAATAATCAATACACATCAGTTTCGCAAAACATAGTAGTTCACCATTATAAACATGAGACCATAACAAATAATTTACAGTATGCCAAGTTTACACATGTTTCAGAAATAATTTGATTCCATTGATAATATAATAATTTATCAAAACAGTTTAGTCCTAAAACAACAATTTAATTTTCCAACAGTTCAGGGTATGAGAACATTTATAAAAATATGTAGCATGAAACTACTCACCTGAAAATGAAATAATAAAATCCTCAAATAGAGTATAAAAGTCTAACTAGTGCCAGAACCAAGTATGAAAACTACAAGTCACTACTAATTTAAAAATACTAAAGAATAAGAACTAAGTAACCCCAAACTAAAGCGCACTAACATAGCTCAACCCCACTCACCGTTACTCTTAAATAATGCCTAACTTCATGTTCTTCAAGGTCTAAAATTACCCAAGACATGGGTTCCGATCGAAACTTAACTAAAAGTAACTTTAAGATAAAACAGAGTTTTAAACAAGTTTTCCCAATCTATTCGCTAATTTTGAAAATTAAAAACCCACTCCATGCTATTCAAAAAATTCTAAAACCCTTCAGATATCAACTAATATATCCTAAGTTTCAAACCCAATTGGTTTTACTTGATTTGCTTATCAAAATAATTATTCACAATTAAGGGGTGTTTTGGGAAGATGGTTATAATCAGCTTTTTGGTAAAAAGCTGCTTATAAGCAGCTTTTTTGTAAGAGAGGAGGTTGGTTATAATCCAAAAAGCGGATTATAACCAAGTTGCCAAAATAGGCCTAATTATACCCAAACATGTTGTTTTCTGCAGCACTTTAAAGAAATTAATGGTTCTCTTAGTATACACAAGCAATCAACGAAAGGACAAAAATGTAAGAAACTAGACTCGTAAGCGGTTCTAATGACACTAATTTGATAATTTTTGGATTTACATCCAAAGAGAACGACACTCCCGAACTTACTGTTTTAAACCAATTTTCTAGACAGATTTGAACGCATCAGTTTATATGGATTTTGACTCCCAAAAATTATGAAAAAATTTAGATATGCAATTCAATATGTGATTAATCTACTGTAAACATTTCAGTTCAAAATTCATTCGTTTGATATGGTTACTCGATTTTTAAAGTTTGTGATTTTATGCAGAATTCTTATCCAACGTCTTTAGCTCCTTAATTCGCTTTAAAATTTTGCATGATTATACACAAAACACTATCCCAATTAGCCAAATATTTCATAACCATGCCCAACACATGTACCTACTTCACCAATTTGGCCCATCAACTACACAGCAACTCACAGGAAGAAGAAAAAGATAGTGAGAGAATAAAAAAAAATAAGGGATTTACCTTGCCAATGGCCACCACAAAACTCAATAATTTTCAGCACTTTTCACCCAATAACCTAGACGTCTCTCTCCCTCTCTTTACCTCTCATTGCTGCTCGAAAAGTTGTGGGAAACAATATCATAAGAATTAGGGTTTTATTATCCTTTATATATATATATATATCTAACCAAATGGCTCTAATTTATTATCTTTTGTTTTATTTTATTTTCTCTCTCAATGAATTTAAATAACTTACAAATATTATTAGATCAAAATATGCTTACTAATTTGTCACTCATTTTTTTAAAAATAATAAATCTTGCCTCTAAATTAAAGATTTTCCTCATAAATTTATTTTAGGTTTTGAAATTAATTAAAAGACCCTCTAAATATTTAATTTTCACTTTAAGATTCATCATCAAAATATTTGAAATTGTAAAATTATTATTATTTAATTATTTACTTGATTTGTATATCCGGGTTCTCACAATAAAATCCATGCATTTCTTTTCCTTACCAAGACACACGATTATTAAAAATATTCTGTCATCTAGTTCGATTAGAAAAATATTGGCTTGTTTTAAAAGTAGCAATAGTTAACACTAGCAAAATAGTAACAAGTTTTCATAGGGATCATGTTCTCTAAAATGTGAGTTTTCACCCACTTCATTGAATAAGTCCAAATTCAAATTTTCCAAGCTTATGGCCATCTTTAAAATCTAATTTTCATTTTGTTAATATTGGCTGACTTTCAAAAAACTAGGGGACTTGATCACCACATTAAAAACTAATAAACGACCATTTTTACTCATTTTTGTCAACAAATACATACAAATTTTACCGAAATTAAACTTTTTAGCAAGTTTTTTTTTTTAATTGTGAATGTGTTGTTTGTATTCATGTTATCTTAGTTTCACGACTAGTTGTGGCAAATAGAAATAGAGCGCCTATAGCAGGTGCATCAAATGTGCAACACCACTAATTTCTATATATGTCAAATTCCTGTGTAATATTTCACCCTCTAGCCTTGTATCATAAAAAGTTTTTAGAAACCATCTCCAGCCCTTTCAATATGCTTCACTGAACACCGCCAGGTTCAAGGCCACTTATATCCACTTCAAAGAATCATTGTACGCAAAAAGTTGTTAGGGTTCCGCCAACAAAAAATAAAGCCAAGTACAACTCACTAGTTCACCTCATCCTTAGTCATCCTAACAGTAGTTAGAAATATCGGAGTGTTAGTTTCCTTTGATTTCTTTGTATATTGAAAATCAAATAAAATGAGTCTAACTAGTTCAAACCATTCATAGATGCTATCACCATAAAATGCAACCAACACATTAGCCCTTCCTTCATATTACAACTGTTAGAGAAGCTAAAAATTCAACAAACATTTTCCTGATGGAGAAGGTGAAGCTTTATTAAATATTTTTTAACCATTGATGTGATTTGACCTTTCCCTAAAACATATCTCCCACATCATATCCATATCCCAAATCTTTCAATGCATCAAGCATTTTTAGTGCGGTGCCTTCATCCTATGTATAGTTTAAAAGATCAAAATACAAATTGCCGCGTACCTCTTACTTCTTCATTTCCCTTGATCACCCTTGAAGAAATCACAAATTTCTTTTTCTTCGCAACCATCAAATATGCCATCTTAGTACTTCTAGTAGCAAATCTATTGATGCACCCAATTGCCAACTCCTTAGATTTGATTATAGAATCTATACCTTCCTTTTATGGAACTAATATATCCTCATAGATCCTAAATTTCTTACACCAAACATTCTTTGATTTGACATTTTCGGTAGTTGAACTACAATGTAAATTTTTACATTTAACAATTTCTTACGCTAAATAATTTTCATTCTTTCAATGCATCAAGCATTTCAAGTGTGGTGCCTTCATCCAGTATAGAATGTAAAAAATAAAAATCCAAATTGATGTCTCATTCTTTGCCTGCATCCAATGTGAGACATAATTATGCATTATAATTGTGAATGTGTTGTGTGCATTCATGCTATGTTAGTTGAAATACTTGTTGTAGCAAATAGCAATAAAGTGTGCATGGCACGTGCATCTAATATACTAGGTAACTAATTTTTGCATAGTCAAATTTTTATTTAATACTTCACTATGTTGCCTTGTATCACAATAAGGTTTTAGAAACTATCACTAGCCCTTCGTATCTGCTTCACTGAATACACATGGCCAGACTCAAACCTTCTCACATCCATTTCAATGAACACTTGTAAGGAAAAAATTGTTAGGGTTCCGTAACAAGAAATCAAGGCAAGTGCAACTCTCCCATTCACCTCATCTTCAGTCTCTCCAACAGCAATTAAAAATGTTTGAGTGATTTCTTTGTATAGTGAATGTCAAAAGGAACAAGTTTTACTAGTTCAAACCATTCACAGGTGCTATCGCCATAAAATGCAACCAACACATGACCCCTCTTCCTTCGTATTACAGACCAATGGAGAAGCAAAAACTTAATCAAATATTTTCCTTGGCCACCACAAATGTGATGTGACTTTTCCCCAAACTACATCTCCCACCTCATATCCATACCCCAAATCTTTCAACTTTCCTTCTTTCAATGTCACGCCCTAAGCCCCGTGACAACACCACACACCCATCTAACTAAGCATGCAAGGCTAAGAGTCCAATCAAATAAACCACCAAAATAACATACTCAAAATAAATGTTTAATTATCATAATGCCAAAATCTATAAATAATAAACAATCCTTATCATATGAAATTGTCTACAAGTCCACTAATATAATCCACTAACAAAATAGTAATCCAAAGAAATTTAAAATCATAATCCTACTCTCAGCACTCCCACCTGCGTAACTTTACTCCTCAGAATCTAAAAAAATAAAATAAAAGAAAGGTAGTATAGGCAGCCCAATAAATAACCAACTATCAATGCTAACTGGATCAAGTATACGAAGAAAATAGTCGATAACCAATAAATATATTTTTTGCTACGATTCAATAAATGAAGAATTATTTTGTAAGATGGTTTCATAGCTGAAAATAAATAGTGTAGTAATACATTTTAATTGAAAAGACAATAAGAATATTCAAAGTAATTTCGTTGTTCAAATCGATGGTTCGATATTCAGATGGTTTGATTCACAAAACTCATGTCTTGGTGATTATGGTCACTTAGCCCGTGACAAGGCCATAACCACACATAGGTCGGAGGCGAAGCCCCAAAAGAAACTATTTTTTGTGCCAATAAATAACCCCCATTGGCTAGGGTCCAAATTGTTAGAAAATAATGATTTTTGGCAACTTTAATTCAAAATTAAAGTGGAACCCAACCACCGATTGAGGTGGGTCTAAGTGGGATTGTATTATTTTAAGTAAGAAGATTACAATATAAAAATAATAGGCTGAAACCATTAGGTTGTGAATAAGAATTATCTCATAAAGTGAGCATCAATAAAAGTTAAGCTTAGATTTGGGCTTGGGCTTAGTCTTGGTTTGGACTATGCCTTGGTTTCTGCCTAGGTGTGAGAACCCTGTTTTGTGTTATGTTAATTAGCCTTAATTATGATTGTGATTATATGCTTAATATGATTTTGGTGGTAATTGTGTGATTATTTATGTTTTTGAAACTATATATGTTCACCGTAGGAAAATCTATCCAATTTACTGCTATAATTTAAAAGTTGAGGGTCGTAGTGGCGACATAAACTGAAATTGTTTGTACCATCGTGATTAGCGTGATTTTTAGAACCTATGGTAAATTTAATTAAAAATTGATTCAGACCAAGTTAATTAGATTAAATAAATTGAAATGAGCATAGTTAGTTAGCCTTAATCAAGTTTGATTAGGAAAGTCTATATAAGGACCTATGTACACTTAAACTCATTCTTTTGAGCTCATTTTCATACTTGGCTGAAGTTACACTCTAGAGAGAGAGTGAGAGACGGCTCTAGAGAGAGAGTGAAGGCAAAATTTGAGAGTTGGGCAAGGAGCTTGAATATTGAGAAGGATAACTGAAGAACTAGCTAGGAATTGGAAGATTAGAGCTCCTAGGTGAGTAAATGAACTCAAATTCATGAGTTTAAGTTCATAATTACATGAATTCTAGCATGATATGTGACTAAGAACAAGAATTGAGCTGAATATGATGAAATTGAAGTTTGTATAGACATGCATGTGAGCATTTACCACGATTATGTACATTTGACCTTGTAGCATGTTAAATATGTAGAATTAGTGGATAAGTTAGACATGCATCCATGAATTATAGGACTATGGAACTTGGTTGCATGATTTTTGAAGCTATGGAACTCAAACCCATATTTTAATGATGATAGATGAGAGTTAAGTTGAGTTCATGCTTGCATGGGAATTTAAAGTGATGATTTGCCAATTCATGAAGTTTATGTATAAGAAATGTAATTCTTCGAGTATTAATGTTCAAATATATGTCTTTGAAGTTCTGAGTAAGTTATGCATGAAATTGGCCTTTGGAATTGTGATTTGAGCTTCAAATAGAATTTTGGAAAACCCAGAATTCAACCTGTCCGCTCGAGCAAGGAAAGTCTCACTTGAGTGTGAAAATCAAGCTCCCAGAAGTTATACAGTGAATTGCATGGTAGCTCGAGCGGCAAACCTTGCGCTTGAGCGGACCCTGTTTTGCAAGACTCCTCGCTCGAGCGTCAAAAGTCTCGCTCGAGCGTAAAATTCATGCAACCAGTACTTTTACAGAGCTTTCCAGTCCGCTCGAGTGACTAAAGCTGTGCTCGAGCAGAGAGCCTTATTTCAGAGATTTTGAAAAGTTGTTTTGTGTTTCATTTTTTATTCTCTTTCATTTCTAAGCACTCTTAGGCATGCATTGAGCATTGTAAATGACCTAAAAGGATAAGAAAGAGGCCTAAGAGAAATAAATAAATTAAGAACAGATTGAATCGCTCGTGACCCAATGTGTTATGAAATGTGTAAGGTCAAACACAAGAGCAAATCCATCGGTAGAATACTGTGAGTAATATCTTAGTAAAGATATTGTTGAAGTATGTTACTTTCCAAATACTTACTTTTGTATAAGTTTCATGGATTTGTTAATTTGAATTGTAGATGAATATTCGTTATACCATATGAATTGGGCCAAAGGCCGTTTGACATGAATGAATTGGGCCAAAGGCCGTTTGACATGAATGAGTTAGGCTCGAGGTCGTCTGACATGAATGAATTTTGGGCCCGATGCCGTCTGATAAGGATGAATTGGGCCCGAGGCCGTTTGATATGTTTGGGCCTGAGGTCGTTTGGTATACTAGATAGAAATATGAATAGGCCTAAGGCCGTTTGATATGTCCATTATGAGTTGCATTCATGTAACTCTTTATTTTGATATTATTCACTAGGCTTTCCCTCACTCTCATTTAAATGTATGTAGATGAGCAAAGAGATGTTCAAACCCAGCCTCAGTGAAGAATGTGAGAGGAAGTCAGGTTTTGTGGAGTCAGCCCGAACAAATCACGTGCGAGACTTTGTTTAAGTTCTTTTATTTACTCTTTTTGCTATCTTGGTGAATACATTGGATCACCCATGTACATAAACTTTTGTTTGGCTGACTACTTGTTTGAAGTTCTTGGATGAACAAGATGTTAATTCTACCTATATGTGTGGGTTATTATGAAATGCTTTTGGAATAATTTTACTATGCATGTAAGCACAAGTCATTGGACAAAAATTTTAAGTCTGCTTCCGTTTTAGCTCCTTATTTCTATTGGATATATGTTTAATCAGGATTGAGACCGTAATCTCTTGATTACTGGCCGGTTATGACCTTAATCCATAGAGGTGGGTTCGGGTCATGACACTAAGCTTGTGCTTGTGCTTGTGCATGTGTTGGGTTTGGCTTTGGACATAGACTTAGACTTTATCGTGGTCTTGGACTAGGTTGGGCTATGTTGGGCTTAGCTTGTTTATGTGTTTGAGATTGGGCATGGATTGGATTGTGACCCAACACCCGTATCTGTTTTGTGACCCATTTGTTTGAATTATTCAAACATCATTATATACATATTTATTTGTATATATTAAGCACATGAAATTTTTAGACTTTTGTCTCTCATCTTTTGATGATGGAGTTGATGACCATATTAGTGACCATGAGTATTGAACCTTTGTAAATCTAGCCCTAATGGCTAGAGTTGATGGCATTTGATAGACCTATTGATGTTAGCTTTCATGGCTAAGGTTCTCTCCCACAAATATAAATAGAGGCTTTCCCCTCCAACTTAGATAAAATTTTTGGAGAGATTTTTTTTATGGAAAATGAGATGGTGTTTTAAGATAATAAAATTGGAGATGGTTTTTATATCAAAGAAAAATTTTCTATCTTCTTTGTGCTAGCCCTTTCTTTGGTTTTGTTAGAGAGAGAATGTTTCTATTGTCTAGTTTGCCGAAACTATTCAGAAGATGCTTCTACATGAATTGGTTTTGACTGTCGTATCGTGGGAGATAGATGCCGGCGTACCTCTAGCATCTATTGGGAGGCAATGAATCTTTTTTTAAGGGAACTGTGGTATCACACAGGTTTCGATTTGCTGCTTTTCTTATAATTTGTTCTTTAATCTTTCAGAATTTAGTTTACCTCGACGAGTTCTAATTTTTAGTTATTCATGTTAATAATTTGTTCTCTTAGTAATGTAATCTAATTCATTTCTGTATTTTTAGTTGCGTAGTTTATTCTGTATTTTATTCTTTAATAATAAAAAATTATTTTCTCATTTCTATTTAATTTATTTTATATATTTTTCTTGTAATATTACGGCGGAAAAATACTAACAATCTTAAAACAGATTTATATAAATAGTTTTGATAAAACAATTTAGTTTTTATTATAATTTTATTTTAGTGACTCTTGAAATTAAAAATTAATTTAATTACCTAGAGTTATTGGATGAGTTGTTTATTTCTAGTAATTTATTCGCATTTTATTTTATGCTAATACGTTATCATTAGGGGGACTTGTAGTAATCATCTGTTGATTCATGCATGCATAAGAGCTGTTTTGGGAAACTTGCAAATTTTGGAACCGTAGCCCCCAATTGAAAAGGAAATTCTCATTGTTTGCATATCAATCAGTATGTAAACTCCAAAACAAAGAAATTTCAAAGTCACTTATTCCTGAAACAAACACACCAAAGATTCACTCCAAACACCGGTAACTACTTCACTAATGCTGTATTTGGTTGGAGAATTTGAGGAGGAATTTAGAAAGGGTAAGGTAAAAGGTATGTGAAATTAGGTGAAACATATGTATGTTTTATTCACATTTTATCTACCTTTTCCATTTCCTTTTTCAAATTCCTCCTCAAATCCCCCAACCAAATACAGCATAAAGCATCAAATTCCAATTGATTAGCACAACTACTCCCCTGTTTTTTCCCCTGATCCAAACACAACTCCCTTGCATTTTAAACCAAAACTTTCATCTCTAATTTCCTCCCAATTGATTGTAATTAATTATTTGTCCTTAGACCAATTTGAGGGAACCGAAGATCTCTAGCAGAGAAACAGGCTAAAAATAGTTACCCCTTTTTAATTAATTAATATTTTTAGTTGATTCCTAGTTTATGTAGAATTCTAGTAATTCTACTATTCTAATATACATAGCATTCATTCTTCTTATGTTTGATTGAGTGGATCAGAGTATGAGATTGAAATTATTAATCCGTGGGCTCAATTATTGTTTTAATATTTTGGTTTAGGATTATTAATCCAATGAATAATTAATCCAACAAATTTGTAGGATTATTAGTAATAGGGTAGAGGTGGGATTATTAATCCAATGGATATTAATCTAATTAGATAGTGAATACTACACTAATTTAATAAAATTATTAATACTTCACTATTGATATTGTGAATCAAATACTCCTTAACCTAATTGCTTGCTCACTACTCTTCTTGTTCCTAATTTTGTTTGGATTTGGGTTCAATAACAGCCGCATGTCATCTATTCTATTACACAAAGGGAAGCTCTTTTGCAGTGTTTATCACTTTTTCACAATTTTTTCTTTTCCAAAATAGGCTTCATAAATTGTTTAATTTCTATACCCATTAATTAATTTCTGTCAGTTATTTAAAGACTCAAAAGTACAGCTTGTTTGGTTATAATTTTTAAAAAATTCTATATTTTTGTTTTTCATATTTTAATGTTTTCAATGGATTTTTTTTAATATTTAATTTTTTTTTAATTTTTAGACACATTTAACATAAATACACTTAAAAAGTATAATATTTGTGAAAAAATCTTTAAAAAATACACTAAATACCAAAAATAAAGGAAATAATGAAAATTTAGTATATTTTTTGTATTTTTGTGTATTTATTAATTTTTTAAATATTTTTTCACAAATATTTTACTATTTAGATACATTTAAGTAAGGTGCATCTACAAAAGTAAAAAAATTGCTTAAAATTTAAAAAATATTAACTAAAAACAAAAAAACAAAAAACTTAATTTTAAAACTGAAACCAAGCACACTGAATAACTTTCATACCCATATTTATCTGGAAGAGAGGATACTGTTGCACGGGCTGCATAGCAGCAACTGCTATGCAGCGAAATGGGCCCATTTCGATAATCTGAATCGTTCATATTTTGGAATACATCAAGTAGAACATTCTTGCAAAACATCAAGTTAATCAAATATCATTTACCCATTTGTCCACTCACATTTGTATCTGAGTAAACGATATCCAATTAATTTGATTTTTTACAAGTATGTTCTACTTGATGTATTCTAAAATATAAACGATTCGAATTATCGAAATGGATCCCGAAATTGGGCCATTTCGCTGCACAGTAGTTGCTACTTGATCTTGAAAAATTAAACACGAATATAATTTTAAATTTGATTAAGCAAATAAAAAATAAAAGGTTATAGATAATAAGGACATCAACAGACATTAAAATTAAAAATAAATATTTAATTTTTTGGAAAAATTATGCAAATAGATGTGTCAATTTAGTCTATGTAGTTTCAATTTGCTCGATTTTGCCCCTTAATTTAAGGGATTGTGTCATTTTAGTTCAATAAATAACAGTTGTCAAGTTAATTTAATGGAAACTCAAACAATGTGTTAATTTGGTCCCTGTATTTTTCACAATATGTCAATGTAGTCCCTATCAAAATTGAGAAAATTGAAATTATATGGATCAAATTGACACATCGTGTAAAGTACAGGGACCAAATTGGCACATTATTTAACTTTCCGTTAAATTAATTTAACAACCGTTATTTATTAGATTAAAATGATACAATCCGTTACATTAAGAGACAAAATCGAATAAATTAAAATTACAATGACTAAATTAATATATCGTGTAAAGTATATGAACTATTTACATAATTTACCCTAATTTTTTCCATAATCTTTCTTACAACATTATTTAGATTGTTCCTTAAAAAACAAAACTTAAAAAAATAATTGAACAAAAATCAATATTCTCATATTATAATTTTTTTCGAGTTACACATTGCATGTGACTCACCGCTAGTACTATATGTAAATATAGACCACTTAACTCTTCATTAATTGTAAAAGAAATAGTCAATGAATTTGTCTCTCTTCTGATAATCTTTTTGTTTCTTCCATCCCTAGCTTTGCTCTCACTGTCAGCATCCTCTACTACTGCCATCATTATGTTCTGACTTCATCTTCCCCAACAAGAACATCTTCATGCCGTGCATTGCATTCTTCGCTTTTAACTCCTTCCTCCACTGGTCTCGCAACCTATCATCATCAACTGTTGAGATCGCGTATCGTCACAGCCACGTCACTACTTCCTCTGGGCTGCATGGGGCATCAACCCCACATCAATCAAAATAAAGGATAGTTAGACCATGGTTGCATACCAGAAGCTCGATGGAAGCATGGCCGTGTACACATCATCCATCGATAAGCATGGCCATGTACACATCATCCTTCGATAGCTACGGGAGTCATCTGGAAGAGAGGAAGTTGAGTTTCTCACGGATTACACATCGGGAGTCATCTGGAAGAGAGGGAGTTGAGTTTCTCACGGATTACACATCATCCATCGATAGCTACGGGAGTCATCTAGAAGAGTGACATGAGATCATTATTTTCACAACCTTCCCTATAATAGCTCGAACACTAGCACTAGTTTAAATATCTTTGGCAGGATCAACGGATGTCTAGAAGCAATTTGCGGTGGCACGATCTTTCATCAAGTCAAAACCATTTTAGTTTGCTCACTATATATATTCAAGTGAAACTGCCACGCTGCTATTCCCCTTATTAATTCATCCAAATTCAACTAAACAGTTTCAATATGGCCATGGCTTTGGTCCAGTCCACCATCGGACTAGACAGTGCTGTTGAGCCTGTGGGGGCCCACCACGGGTCCCGTTTTGAAAATCTGAACCGTTCAATGTGTAGAACTCGTCGAGTACTATATGCCTGTGAAAAATCACGTTGATCGGATATCGATAGCTATGTGATCAAAAAAGTTTTTTATCAACCGTTAATTAATTCACTGTCCATTTTTTTTTATACAAAACTGATTTGATCACATAGCTATCGATATCCGATCAACGTGATTTTTAATAGATGTATAGTACTCGACGAGTTCTACACATTGAACGGTTCAGATTTTTAAAACGGAACCCGTGGTGGGCCCCCACGGGCCCAACAACACCGTCCAATCCGATGGCGGACTGGAGAGAAGCTGGGCCCTTTGAATAAATATTCAAACATATTTTAATCTCCTCCAACATCTCATTATTTCATTTTTTTTCTCATATATTTTTTTGTTCAAAATTAATTTACAAATAAAAATATTTTATGGCAAGATGTTTACGTAAACAAAAGTTCGCAATAAAATTACTAGAACAAAAAAAAAAAAAGGGAAAATTAGTAGAAGAAGAAGAAATTGCTTTTATTAGTTGAGAGGAAGCACAATGATTTGAATCCAATGACCAACTTTTGTCATGTCTCTTCAAAATTTCTGTTTGCAATTTGAAATGCAAAGTGTACATAAAGCCTTCAAATCATGAGGAAGTTGTTTTTGTTAGTCTGCAAAACATATGATAAATGATCCAGCACAAAAAGAATGATCACAAGAAGCACATAAGTTATTTCTTCTTTCACCATTTACCTTTTATGGCTAAATTATAAATACACCTTTGTGAAGTTTAATTACAATATAAATTGTTTCTTATAATTTTGAAAATTATATTATGTCCCTTTAAATTTTTAATCATATAAGAAATTACTCTTTTTATTAATAAATTACTAAATTAATTAATAGTTTTTAATGATGCCATAAATATATTTCAATTAAAAATTACGTAATTTTATTATTGTATAGAAATATTTATAAATTTCATTTTTGGAAAAATTATTTATAAGTCCTATTAGAGAGACTTATGCTACATATGGTCCTACTAAAAACTTATGTCCCCATAAGCCCTATGAGAAGTTTGTTGACACATTTACTCACACTATTAGTTGTTAATATCATAAATAATAGTATAGCCATATATAGGAAATTGAATGTTATCATAAATCATATCTATATAAACGTAACGTAACGTGACACCTACATAAACGTAACATGACACCTATGATATATGGTAACATGCAATTTAATATATAGGAAATTGAATGTTACCATAGATCATATCTATATAAATGTAACGTAACGTGACACCTACATAAACGTAACGTGACACCAACATAAACCAGTAACATTTTCACATTTAATTTAAAAAATAAAAACTCATTAAGTTTGCGAAACGTAACGTGACACGTTACGTTACGATTAAATAGGTGTTACATTATGTTTATGTAGGTGTCACGTTACGTTACGTTTATATAGGTGTCACGTTACGTTACGTTACGTTTATGCAGGTGTCACGTCACGTTACGTTTATGTAAGTGTCACGTTACGTTATATTTATGTAGGATCTTGTGGAATACATTCCTATCTAAATAGGACTTGAAACTCTATAAGAAATTATACAGGACTTAACCTAGCATAAGTGTCCGAAATAAGACTTATAAATAAGTCTCCCTTCATTTTTTCTATTAATTCTATTAAATAAATTTTTTTTGCCAAAGGAGTATTTGTAATTTTTAAAACAATAGAATACAATTTATATTTTAAACAAATATAAGGGAGTGTAATTGTAATTTACCCTTATTTTATGGTTTTAGGAGATGGGTTGATATTTTAAACCATAAAAAATGCTATATATCATAAATTTTTACTCCAAAACTTATTTGAAAAACGAAGTCTTTTGTGTAAATTTAAGTTAAAATTCATATTTTAAGTTAAAATTTAACGTTTGCTGCAGTTCCATTTGGCCCAATTTAAAGATGGGCTTGTTAGCCTATGGGCCTTCCACTTCCAATTTGATACTCACTAATACATTTTGTGTTTGTATATATATATTTTTATTTTTTAAGTATGTTAAGATTAAATGAATCTAATTTTTTTTATAAAAAAAAATGATTAAAATATTTTTAAAAATTATTAAAAATATAAAAATATGAATTAAAAATTAAAAAATTGAAAATTCAAAACCAAATAACTTCTAAGAATTCTTGTAGGATTAGAACAATGCTCTAAACTTGTCCAGTACTCGTTTGGATTAGGACTCCACTTACGCTGTGCAAATATAGACCCTTTGATTCATTCATTATAATAAAGCAAATATTTGTTCCGTCTCTTTCTATTTTACACAACACAATGAAGCTGCTTTGTGTGTTTTTGATGATATGCTGTTGGACCTGGTTCTTTGTTCCATCTCTATCACTACTCTCACCATCATTCTTTGCTGCATGTCACTACAACATATAAGAGTTTTAAAGATTAATTTTTTTATCTTTAAAAGTGAAAATTTTGTTGCAAAAGACATTTAGGGACCAATTTTTATCGTCGTGAGGATAATCTCTTAAAAGGTCGTCTTGAAAAGTAAAAAATAAGGCTTTTAGCGATAAAATTTTGAAAATGTCACTAATAAATACACTTTTAGGGACAAAATAATTTGGTCTCAAAATGGTTTATTTTTTGAGACAAAAAATTTGCTTCCAAAAAGTTAATAATTCATCACTAATGTCCAATTTTCGTTGCTAAAAATATAATAACGATACTTTTCGCAATAAAAATATTTGGCTCCTAAAAAATAATTTTGCTCCTAAATTTTGGTCTCTAAAACCTTAATTTTTTGTATTGTGTTATGACTTTATCTTCCCCAACAACAACAATAAGGTCTTCACATCATGTACCGTGCTCTTTGCTCTCAATTCCTTGAGATTGCATGGGTACTCAGGCCATAGTTGCATACCAGAAGCCCAACTGAAGCATGACCGTTTACACATCATCCATCAATAGTTACGGGAGTCATCTGGTGGAAGGGAAGTTGAGTTTCTATAACGATTTTGATTTTGATCCAACCCATTTGTCTTCACATCATGTACCGTTCTCTTTGCTCTCAACTCCTTGAGATTGCATGGGTACTTAGGCCATAGTTGCATACCAGAAGCCAACAAAAGCATGACCGTTTACACATCATCCATCAATAGCTACGGGAGTCATTTGGTGGAAGGGAAGTTGAGTTTTTATAACGATTCTGATTTTGATCCAACCCATTTCTTGCTTTTGAATTCAGTAATCCATCACTACAAAAAAAAACACCTTTGGCGACTAAATTTTTAGTCGCCAAAGGTCCCATTTTAGTCGCCAAATGTCACAAATTTGCTTTCCCCGACTAAAAATTTTAGTCGCCCATTTTGTCGCCAAAACCTAGTCGCGGATGCTTTTGGCGACTAAAAATCTGGTAGTCGCCAATAGACAGGTCTTCAGCGACTAAAGATTTAGTCGCCAATAGTCAATTTCATTTTTTGGCATTTTACCTTTGGCGACTAAACCGTTTGTCGCCAATAGTTAATTGTTTATTTTATTATTTTTACCTTTGGCGACTAATAACTTTAGTCGCTGAAAGTCTTTTAAAAAAAAAAAATTTTTTTCCCCTGCGTCTACCAAGATTCGAACCTGTGACCACTGACTTCACAGGTGTGTCAACCTTCAGCAACACTCTTTTCCCCACTATGCCACTACACTCTCACGCGAATATTAATGCAACATATATTATTTATATACTAAATTTTCCGATTTTAGTACAAACTATATATATAAATAATTATTTTTATTTAATGTATTTAATGTAAAAAAATAAAGTATTTACTAAAAAAAAATATGAGAATACTTTTGGCGACTAAATATGAATTTTAGTCGCCAATTTGATGCTTTTTGGCTACTAAATTACTTTTGTCGCTAAAAAATTGAATTTCCGCTTAAAAATACTACAATCGGCGACTAAACTCTTTTTTGTCGCCAAAAGCTCGAGTTTTGCCGACTAAAATCAGTTTTAGTCGCCATTTGTCCGTGTTTTAGCTACCAAAAGTTTGTTTGTCGGAAAAAGCAGCAACATTCGGCGACTAAATTATTTTTTAGTCGCCAAAAGCTTTTAGCTACTAAATGCTTTTAGTCGCCAAAACCGTGCCATTTAGCTACTAAATTTTTTCGATCGCTAAAACTCGTATATTCGGCGACTAAAGTGACTTTTAGTCGCCAAAAGCCCTACTTTCGGCGACCAAACTGCTTTAGTCGGCAAAAGTTCCCACGTTTGGCGACAAACCTGATTTTAGTCGCCATTTGCACTACTTTTAGCGACGAAAATCAAACTTTTGGTCGCCAATGCTGCATTTTCTTGTAGTGCATGCCATTAACTATTGTTCATTCCATTTTCATCTTGTTGCTAGTTGAGTTTGGTTGTTTAGGAGTTGTTGTTCCATTTGGAATAGGTTAGGGGGTTAGTTTCTTTAACGAGTTGTTGTCCAGTTTTCTTCATGTTTGCTCAAGCGGTCTTTTATAGTCTACAAAATTTCTAGAAGTAGAGTATCTTCGCTTGAGCAGCATTTCTTGCGCTCGAGCAATTTTAACAGGTTTGAACTTCTAAGAGGGGGTCATTGTGCGCTCGAGTTATGTTTTTGATAACTCGAGCGGTGTCACTTTTTGTGGCTAATGCTCGAGAGATTTTTTGGTCGCTCGAGCGGTCTGCGTGTATATCAATTCAGAAAAAGGGCTTTTTAAATCACTTTTCATTTCCTCTCTCTCTCTAAAACATTTCAAAACCCTAGTTCTTCTCTCTCTCTCTCTCTCTCTAGTTCTTACTTAAAACCTCAAGTACACCTTCACCCATTGATTTCCCCACTATAGCTCTTTGGAGAAAAAGGTAGAGCTCGTTTAAAGCTTCGTTCTAAGTGGAGAAAATCTCATTTTCAGCCCCGCCAAGCTTCAACTCTTGCTCTCTCTTGTCTTTTAATCTTGAGGTAGGGATTTCTTCAACCTTTGGTATGATTTTTACCTTAGTTATTGTACATTGAAAGAATCTAGTGATTTGGGAATTTTGGGTTAAACCTAGGGTTTGATTTTGAAATGTAAAAAAGGTGTTTTCAAATGGATTTTTAAGAAAGTTTGTGGGGGTGTGTTTATGGTTGAGATATGTTAAAATGGCAGATTTCCTTACTTAAAATTGATTTTAAAAGTAAAGGGGATTTTGTTATAAAATCATGGATATTTGATTTGTGAAAGAAAATGGAAAATGATGTTGGGTTTTGAAAGAATGAAACAAATGTGTATGTTGATGATGATGGTAGAGTTAGATGTGTAATATCACTCCAATTTTGAAAATGATGAGATTATATCTTTTGCTAGAAATTATCTGTTGAATAAAAATATGTTTTGGGCTATTAGTGGAGGATAACTATGATTGTCGTAGAAATTGCATGAGGATTAGGTGAATTGAAACTAATTACTCATACATCTTGCATTGAGCATTGTTTCATACTTAAATATTGAAAATGTATTGTTTTGAGAAAAATTGGTGAATACCTTAGTAAATTTGGTTAATAGATATGGTTGTGGTTATTATGTTGGTCTGTGTGTCCTCAGTGAAAGTCTAGAAACCCGCACGGTTAAGTGCCTATCCTTTCGGTTAGTACTGGTAAAATAGCTTTGGTAGTGCTTGTATAGCCTCTTGCGCCGCATTAACGCCTAGAGATTCCCAGTGTTTTGTATCCACTGCCTTGTTTAGTGATATAAAAGGTTATTTTCATGAATTGATTTATAATTTGGTATTGCATTGTTTTGAGATGAAAATGTAAAACGTTTGACAATTGGCATGCATATGCATCCACCTAATGACTTTGTTAAGATTCATATATTGTGTTAAAGTATCTCTACTGGGCTTTAGCTCACCCTATGTAGAAGGCAATTTTCAGGTGCTGATGATATACTTCACCAAGGACATAGCTTGAAAGGACTTGGAGCTAAGAGCTTCCTTTTGTTTATTTGATGTAATTAGTTTTGTACATGCCTTGGGCTGTAATTGTATTAAGTTGAACTTATTTTGATGTACCCAAGTATTGACTTGGGTTTCTTTCATTTCAATGTTTGTACATATGTCATATGCTATACATTTAGGATCTAGGATTTTTTAATGTATACACGTGTTAGGTTTTTGTAATTGACAATCCTGTTTGACAAAACTCCTTTCAGTTGTAATTTTATTCGATCTTTTATTTTAGTGAGGCTATGAGTATTTAGATGTGAATCCAACCCGAATTGTGCCTTGTAGAGAAGTTTGTGATGTTAATTCTTTCATATTTGCCACTTCGCTAACTACGTCAGGGATTGAAGTTGTTTGGTCCCAGAAGTTTTCACTGACTACAAAAATACTAAGAAGGTTTATTGTTTGCTCGAGTGAGATTTTAGGATACGACTTCTAGATCTTCTTTTTGGGTATTAGGGTTTTCATCTAGAGCTTCTTTGTTTGTTTCCTTTGATATCTATGAGAGTTTATATTATAGCGATTTCGGTTTTGACCCGACCTTTGTTGTATTCTGAACTCGGGTTTCATGGTTCCGTCTTATTGTTCATATTTTTGCTTCCCTTGTATTTCTTTAAAATTTGGCTATTGGACTGTTGTGGTTGCGTTTGGGACAGGTTAGTTACTTAGGCCTCGTTTGGGAACAGGCTAATTTAGTAACTTTTTGGCTATTTGGCTAAAATATGAGCTAAAAAAAACTAGTATATTTGGGATGACTTTTTGGTTTTTTACGAAAAGATGTGCAAAAAGTAGAGAGAAAAGAGAATCTTTGAATTTTTGGTATGGGTTGTTAGCTTTTTGGCTAATTTAGTAACTTTTTGACTTTTTGGCTGAAAAGGAGGGTTCCCAAACAAGGCCTTAGTTTCCAAACTTTTGTTGCCCAAAATTTTGCTCCTCCGCTCGAGCAGCACTTCTTGTGCTCGAGCGGCCTTTGTGAATTCTCAGTACTTTTGCAGGTTTGCAAAAATACTGGCAGAGTGTATTCTATGCTCGAGCGGTTCTTTCTGCATTTGAGCGACCCTTCTTACACTCGAGCGTTGGTCTGTTGTCTGCAAAACTACTGGGAGCGTGCATTCTGCGCTCGAGCGTCACTTCCTACGCTCAAGCGGACTGTGCGTATATCAGTTCGTAATAGTTACTTTTTACATCACTTTTTCATCTCTTTCTCTCTCAAACATTTTAAAACCCTAGATCGTGAGCTTCTTTCTCTAGGACTCACATTCTCTCTACATTTTCACCCAGATCCGTTGCTTTCTCTACCCTAGTGTCTTTAGGAAAGAGGTAAAGTATCTCAAGATCTCCATTTTGATCCGAATAAAAGTGAGTTTTGACGTCTCTGAAGTTTTCTCCTTGCTTTGCTCGTCTTCTAACTTCGAGGTAGAGCCTTTTTATACTCCCTTATGACTTTTAACTTGGTTATTTACTGATTGTGTAAATAATGTTGAGATTAGAGGATTTTAGACAAACCTAAGGTTTTGGTTTAAAATCTAAAGAGAGGTTTTCAAATGAAAGTATTAAAAATGGTTATGGGTGTATATATGAGGATGTGTTGTGTTAAATTTGTTGATTTTGACACATGGGTTGGATTTGGAAGAAAATGAAGTTTTGCCCTAAAATGTTTCAAGTAATTATTTTGTATAAATAATGATATTGGTATTGAGAATGTGAAATTAGATGAATGTTTATATAAATGGTGGAGTTGGACACTACTAAAAATATGACTTTCTGCGTCTATTTTTTTGCGACCGTTTGTTTTGCGGTTGCAAAAAATCTCTTTTTAATTGACCCAACGTGTTCTTAAAAATAAAAGACCCCCAAATCATTAAAAAAAAACTTGACCCGTCCCCCTTTTTCCCCCTTATTTCCCAAATCTGAACTCTCTCTCTCTCGCAAAATATGTCTCTCTCACTCGACTGTCTCGCTCGAATCTCAGTCTCTCTCACTAGACTATTACTTTGAAGAAGATTTGAAAAGTTTGATCGATTGTTGATGAAGATTTGAAGATTTCAATCTACTGTTGATGAAGATTTCAATCGATCCATAATCGAGATTCATAATCGGTAAGCCTAAACACTTCTCTTTGTCTCTCTCTGTAATGTTTGGCACATCTTCATCGATTCATCTTCATCGCTCGAATCTTACTCTGTGTAATGTTTGACGTATCTTCATCGATTAATTTGTAATGTGTAAATTGGAACATTAATCGATTCAACTGTCTGTCTCTCTCTGTAATCTTGCTCTCCTCTCTGCTCTTCGTACTCTCTCTATATATATATATATCCATGTAATGTATCACCGATATGTGTTGTTCAATTACAACAGTGTGTAAATTACAACAGTATCACCTCTCACAAAGGTGTAAATTACATCTCAGAACACATGTATCATTGTGTCGATTGAATGAGGCATTTTTGGTAGTTTTATTTGATGGATTTACCTACAAATTCTTCCAAACCAAGAACTAGTCCCAAACATGCCTTGTTTTAAGCATGATTATTGACATCAATCTCAAGTAGTTGGGATAAGGCTTTACTAAGTTGTTGAGATATGCATGATAGATTAAGTGTAGAAAGGCTGGCTATGGAACAAACCAATAAATCTTAGTGATGCACCGATTTGACCGTTGTAAATTGTGTAATATGTTTAAGATATCGAGATACGAGAAGGGTGCAAATTTAGGTCTTCCGCCGTAAAGCAATTACTATTCTAGTTGATCTTCGCAATATATAATTATAAATAATTATGACCATATTAATTCTAGGCTGTCTTTATATTTATTGTGTTAACTTTTCCGCCTACCTTGTTGCAGTTGTATTGTCCACTCTTGCTTTCACAAAGATTCGAAGCTTCCCCTAATGGAGCTATTGGAACAAAAATATTGCGTTCCTTTTTAACTCGAGGCCCGATTTGGTGAGAAATATTTTTTCTTTATGTTAGTAATTCTAATCTGAAGTGCACTACCATTGTTGTGTCATGCCATGGTTTTGGTTGGAAATTTTGAATCCCAATTGAAATGGAACAATTCTTTGGCTTCTCATCTTTGGCTTTGCCAACTAGTTGAAACTCTAGTATTATATTTTTCGTTGGAAGCATAGTTCTGATTTGGATATTGCTTTGACAATCTGCTATCTCATATTTGGCACCTTCTCTCAATGGAAATGGTGTGTTGTGGGTAATTTAGATTTTGATTGGTCTTGCATCTGAAGCAACAGGCTGCAAAGGAGTATATGTTGTTTGTTATTCATTGTCCAGAAGTATAGGTATTCCTTCTAGTTTATGCCACAAGTTAATATTGATTCAATTTTTCATGTTTATATGCTTTGTAATAGAAAGAGATCAAGTAGGATACTAATGTAGAATAGACAAGAAAGAAACAACTGAGAAGAGAAACAGAGAAGAAAGCAGCAACCTGAGAAGAAAAAGAGATTAGGGGTACCTCAGGGAAGAAGCACTCCCATTGATTTTATAGATTGAAATTCGAAAACCATCACAAGACCCCTTTCCACTAACCCAACCTATAATTCTTTTGTATTCCTCCATGAGGTCCCTTTTGAGGAGGTAGAAAAGAACATAGGTCCCTTGATGAATTCCTATTGGGTGATAGTCATCCTTTTTGCCTTCCCCTTTATAATTATTATTATTTTTTGTCCTTGTAGTAAATGCCTTGCATTTTCTGGAACTTGGACTTGAACCCATGTGTTTCCTTAGGATTTTATTTTTATGGAGGTCAGAGTACCCAATATGTTGTGTCTATATAAGACAACTCCCTTCGCTGGTGTCCTTGTTTCATAGTATCCAAAAGTTTCAGATTGATTACATTTGAGGTAGCAGTACCACCTCAAGTATCACACTTGGATTCATGTTTTTTTGCTTGAAGAAGATGGCTGCACTATTGGGCACGTAAAATCACACCGATTTTTCTAATCCCAGAAGCAATTGAAGTGATCTTCTCTTTACCTTTCAAATTATGTACTGCAAAATATTATCTTTAAATGTTCAAACGTGGAATAGGTTTGGGATTACAGAGAGAATTATCTTGTGTTTGGATTTTGGGAGAATTGATGCTCACTGGAATAAGTGAAATCTTAAATGTAGAACCACAAGTGAAAAGAAATATATAATTTGCATAATTGACCTGTTCACTGAATAATGGTTTCATGTTTTAAAATTTGATAATTTGAGCATTAGTATGTGAGTTACATGGTGCTGGATCATTTTTTCCTTATATTCATCTACATCAGTTTATAGATACTTTCAGTTTATGTTCTTCACATAATTATTAAGAGAAAGTAATTGTTTTATCTATGATAATTGTTGATGGTGCAATTGATTATTGAAAATGATCACTCTGTTATTGGGGTTTGTACTTTTGGGTAAGAAAGTTGATGGAAAATTTGTGATGGAAAAAGGTCTTCACATCCTTTCTTTGACTCAGTTAACGGTCCTCCGCCGGACTTGTTGACAGTAATTTGGAAGCTCCTTACTGGAAACACTTCATCGCTTGAATTGTTCAAATTACTTCTCTCTGCAAAATTGTTGACAGTAATTCTAGAAATTTTGACACTTCTCGTCCATCCAACATACATACATATATATATATATATATATTAAAGGGGCTGTTTGGCCTAATGGTAAACAGCATAACTCTTACTTATGCAAATTTTTAAAAGGGGAAAGAGACAAGTGGCATATTAGGGAACATTACCAATTATCTTCTTTTATATAGGTTGTTGAAGATAAGGCTCATGAGTTAGCAGCCCCTGCCTTCTTTTGTCTTCTTGTTGCAATGCAGTTCTGTTCTTTTGTTTCTAGGGTTTAGTATTTGTATATTTATCGCTTCGAATTATGCATTTTGGCCTATATACAAGTGTTTCTAATTAATAGATCATTAAAAATTGTGATGCTTTTGGAAGTTTAGCCACCATGCTCACCACAATACAGCTGAGAATTTCACTGCATATGTATCCTGGAAGAAGGGGTTGACTAAATTCTTTCATCATATGTCAACTAGCTTTTGGAGTTTCTAGTGTCTGGGAGTTTCTAGTGAAGCAGAAAATGGACAGGATGTTGTTTCTCTTTGGTTTAGATAATCTACAGCAATAATTATTTTGTTTTTTATTTGGTATGGTTTCTCTCATTGCCTATTCGATTCTATTCTTTTTTTTTTTTTGAACATTTATGTTTAAACAGAGAATTATGCCTTTTACTCGTAAAGTAAAAAATGGGCTATGCATTAATAGGACTCACAAGTTTGATCCCAAACTACTGTTTTTATCTTACTCTGGTAAAGCCGTAAAGCTTCTAATGCTGCTGATACGAATAATTTGTCTGCACTTCTAATTTGATTTCCAGATAAATCTTCTTCTTGGGGACTGTTTACTTGTCTCAAGTTTGATATATTAATTTCATAATTATATGTGGTTCTAATATTGCAAAGTTACTTTTATTCTGTAGACTGCGATTTCTGCACTGCAATCTGTTTTACAAGAGGATTTCAAGGCTACTGAGATTGAGGTATTGCCATTTTCTTAGCAACTTCCTAAGTACTTATTTTTCTTCATAAGGTACTCTACAAGTCATTAACAAATTTACTTTTCTTCAACAATCTAATTTAGCCTAAATCATCTCACTCATTCTCTTTCTCTCTGTGTGATATGTTCCAATTCAAAGGTCATCACTTATTTTAATTACTATTTTATGTTGGTTTGGTGGTGTCGTCTTTCAGTTGAAGCCATCCTTGCTTAACACAAGGATCCTCAAAAATTGATAGTAGGGTATATCATTTCACTTGTGTTTTAAGAAATTTTAATCAACTTCACATTAGGATGTACTTAGACTATATTGAGTTTCGTGTCTAGCCTTCGTTTTTCAATGCCAACAACACATAAGGCTCCATTGAGGTTGATCGTGCAGTTCAACCACTGATTAATTTCTTCCACTAAAGATTGCAGGCATTAACTAAAGATAAGGAAAATGTGATTCTTAAAACAAGCTCATAGTTCAATTCAACAATAATGAGAACCTTGTTGTGACTATCTCTGAAAACAAGGGCATAGCGCACAGGGTTTGAGCCTATTTGGGTCATCAGCAATACAACTAACACAGAAAAATTTCTCTGAAAAGTGCATAGAAACACATCATTCCGCATACTCTTTTTTTTTTCGCATAATTTTTTTTTTTTTTTTTGCATTTGTATTGTTTTCCATGGGGTCATCATCAGACATAGAAGCTAAATCAAACAGATGCACATAATTGAATTAAAAAGTTCAAATAGTCACAAAATGTAAATATGCATTTATATTTGGTGCTTATTCAGCACATGATTTGAGATTTGGAGTAGGAGTTCAACAAAAGAACTGTGCTATGAAATAATGTCATTTTATGTTCTATAAGTTGCTCCTGCTTTTAGTTTTCCACATGCTAAACATGTCATTGGTAATTTGGGTTCTGTTAAAGGAGTTTTTCCTACTGATGGCATAGAAGTATATTCACTACGGATATTTGACACAAAAGCAAAATGGATGTTACATTGTGCACATTGGCATATTTCAAGGTTCTATAGAATTTGATTTCTATGCTGCCTCTAACTTATTTTGAAGATTGCATTAAGTTGTGTAGAGATTAAGAAGTGGTGGGAATTGTTTTGTTGCTGCACAAGCTTTGTGGGTCGTCATCAGAGAAGATACTGGATGATGTTTCAGCTCGTTATGTGGTGCTCCTTTTGCCCAAAGGCTATTTATCCTCCTCTTTCTGTGTGTCTCTAATGTAGAGAAGATGTTCTTTCTCTTTTCCTTCATTTTCGATGTGCTTGTGTTTGCTTGAAAGAGAAGGACTTAGAGAGGAGTTTTGGGTGAGAGTACTTTTGATTTAAGCTCAGATTTATAATTTACTTTGCAAACTCATTTAGGTTTGCAGATGAGTCTTAGGCCACTGTGGAGCAATCCCCTTGTTTGGGAGTGGGAGGGGGGTTATTGGCCGCGTGTTTTGATGAGTTATTGGGTTCAAATTCCATTTTCTTCGGATGGGATTTTTGGGAGAAGTGGGGAGGTTTATGAAGTGTGCTAATAAGTAGGCCAATTTGTGAACTTGTGGATGTCTAGTTTGTTCAAATTCCTTATTATTTCATTCTTTAGCTCTCTTTTCTATCTTAATATCTCTATGTAATTTCAGAAGTCATGATGAACTAGAGATTTTTAATGGTTGATTTATTTCTTTGGTTTTTGTGTTATGTTGCAGTTGATTTGCGTCAATGGTTCTCTTCAATGTCTATAGCGCTGGAGTCAGATGTAGACCTTGTAAGTATTCTTATCAAACTTTCTCCAGTTTGCTTGTTCAATGTACAAGAAAAATGTTTGATAGCTACTTCCTGACTTTCGATTTGTTTTGTTGCAATAAGTGTTTTCTTGACTTTTGTATAGAAATCAGAGTTTTCCTACAGTTGTTTGATTGTTATCCTTTGGATTTCTCATGTTCATAATTCAAATTCTTTCATGTTTGATTGTTCTCCCCTTTATAATTTTGTTTATATATTTTTTTTTGTTAATTTTTGTAATTTTGTTTATATATATTTTTTGTTAATTTTAGGAGGCTGCTCATGAGAAGAGCCAAAAGTACAAGGAAGGGAAATTTATTCTCGAGAGGTACTAAATATTATTTGTAGATTACGATTTTGTCGCCAAGCAATTTGAGACACAATTTTTTTGGTTGAGCAGGTTTAAGATTTTGGGTCCTCATGGAAGTCACTATATGGATCAGGAAGCTCAGATTGGTGGAAGCGATCCTGATGATGCTTGATTAGCCTCTCCCTTTGTCTTATTTTCTTTCTTCATTAGTTTGATTAACTGGTTTTAATCGTACATTCTTTGCACCTTGCCGCCTTGTTCTACCCTATTAGTTTCAATCATATTTTTGGATTAGTTGTTGCTAGAGACCGCTTTTTGCAAAAGCAGTTAGAATCATATTCGATTCTAGTAGATTTTATTAATAAATTCACTTTAAATTCTGTTTAAGGATCATATTATGTTTCTAGTAGATTTTATTAATCAATAAAGACATATCAAGATTTAAGTATTTCTTTTTACTATGGATGGAGAACAAATGCATGTAAATGAAGGAGCTTTTCCCTTCGCCATATTTATTTATTTTTTTATTTTTATTTTTTTTTTTATTTTTTTGCGACGGTAACAAGATGGTCGCTAAAGATCATGTTAGTGTTTTTTTTTTTTTTTTTTTTTTTTTTTTTTTTTTTTTGTGACGGCAAAATAGCGGTCGCAATAAGTAGTTTAGGTGGTCGCAAATAATTTTGCGACGTTGTTTTGTCATAAAAAGTATTTGCCACCCCATATTCGCGACCCCCATTTGCCGTCGCATGGGCCGTCGCAAAAAGTCTTTTTGCGACTGTTTTTTATTATTTGCGACGGTTTATGGCGGTCGCAAAAAGTATTTTTTTTAGTAGTGGGATGTGTATTATCTCTCACCTATGGAAATTTGGATAATTTATCTGTCTTGGAGATTGTATATTTGTTTAGAAATATTTATTTTGGGCTATCAGTGGAGGATATCTATGATTGTTGTAGAAATTGCATGAGGATTAGGTGAACTGGAACTAATCTCTTATTTGTTATCATTGAATATGACTATGTTTTAATACATTGTATATGTATGATGTTGGGAGGAGAAAGAGGATGTACTCAATGTTTAGGAGAAGAAAGGAGATAGACTCCATTGAATTAAGTTAGCCTATGTGTCCAGGGTGAAAGTCCTGAAAACCATGCGTATACATGGGTGTCGATCCCCCAGACGAAATTTTCATAAAATGGCAAATTTGAAGTGTTTGTGTAATGATTGTGTTGGTTAGAGAACCACTGAGTTGTAACCTCAGTTGGGTTGTTTGGATAACAATGGACTTGACTCTTGGATTGAGGTGAAATGAATGGTCATGAAATGAAATAAGATAAAATGGATTGAAATATGAAACTTGGCATATTATAATCTTGTAAGAATACAAATGATTTTATCATGGCCATTGTATATGCATGTCATACTTATATTTTTGTTAAGATTTATATATTGTGCTAGATTGTTTTTACTGGGTTTTAGCTCACCCTACTTGGGAAAAACATTTTTAAGTGCTGGTGATATGCTTCCTTTAAGGACTTAGCTTGGGAGGATTGTGGAGCAGAAGGCTCACTTTTGTTTACTTTGTATTTATCTTTTGTACAAGCCTAGGGCTTTATTTGCATTAAGCTTATGACTCATTTTTGTTGTAACCAAGCACGGTCTTGGAAAGTTGTAAGCCTTTAAGGCTTATGAATATCTGTTTAGCTTCCATACTTTATTGCTTCTTGTAACACACGCTGTAGATTTAGGATAAAGGATTTATGAATGTATATCGCATGTGTCACTATTTGTATATTAACTTAGATTAATGAAAGCTTCTTATTTTATTAATATCACTTTGCACAAGTGTTTGGAGTTGGATTCTTGTATATTTTTTTGGGGCGTTACATATATCATGAATTGAGTGGATTATATCAAAGGGTTTGTTTATTTTGTTTTATTCACAAAAGAGAGAATTGTTCTTCGATGGTGTAGACGCGCCCGTGGGCTTCACTCTACAGTTCGGACTCGATTTTGTGTCGCGGTTCTAAATCTGAACCAAAGAGTCCAACTCTGGCAAATCGTTTTGAGAAAAACTGATTTTTGAAAAGAAGTGCCAAACATGGACTGCTTTGCCAGATTACAGAGTCGCCACCTAAATATTTTTTAAAATGGGAAATTTAGGAAACCCTGACTCGGTGCCGAAGGCCACATGTCCGTCATCACCAAAGTGGTCTTGGCTCGGGAGCTTGGGTGCGATCGGGGAAGGTCAGCTATGAGCACCCCCTTTCGCCCGGTCCGAAGACCGGCCTCTACTAACCGTGATATCCGTTTTTGAAAACTTTATGCGTTCTTATTCCGGTTATTAACCTAGAATTACTATGTGATGCGCACAACACAAAAGTATAGACTAGATTGCCTAACTTGGAAATAAACATTGCATATCCGTTTTGTCTCGAAAAATGCGTTGTTTTCTTTTGCTACTCGCAAGTAGGCTAAAATACGGATTTCAACGAGTTGTTCCAACTCAAGCAATCCAACCTCCACCCACAGGCATTAAAACAGTTTATCATGTAAGCATTTAGCCGCATGGCAATCCCTCATCATGGTAACACTTACACGCATGCGGTATGCTAAAGCATAAAAGCTCACCTCGTACTGTGCCAAAAGCAAGAAGCTAGTTAGCAAAACAATGCATGACCTAGTTCTTGTTAAATGACTAATGCAACAGCAAGAATGCAATTAGACAGTGCCTCGGCTATCCTAAGTATGGCATATGAAATGTCATACATAGCACATATTCAATTTTGAATTTGAAAATTGCGATGCAATTTGTATGGTGTACGAGCTGCATGTAAACAAATGCATGGATGCACGCATGCATTGCATAAGGTATGCTAATTTAAAATGCCCTAATCTACCACTTTGGCGGGTAAATAAAAGGGTTAGAAAGAAGTGGGGTTGGAAGACATACATCACACTCACCCACACTTATTACATTTTTGCCCACACTCGGAGGGACCAAATAAATAAATAATACAGACCGAAGAATATATGAATAAATAAATTATTACAAATTTCTAAGTACTGAAATTAAAGCATCTAAGTGAAATGAAATGGGGCCTCGGCCCTGCCTTGGGATGCGCGAATGATGCATGCCCGATGCGCCTTGCCCAAAAAGCCCACACCTTGGCACTACTGTCTCTGTTTTTACTGCTCTGCCTCTCTAAAAAAAATCTCAAAACTTCAGAATACCTTCCAAGAGGCTGAAATGATCCATCAATGGGCAGTGTAGTCATCGGCTTCTTCCAGTGGCCCCCGACTGCACTTGATAATTACCGGCACAAAAATAATGCCGGTCGGCACTATTTTCTGCCGGTCGGCATAAAGTTCTGCAGACCGATGATATGACAAAGAATGCACAACAATGCATAGGCATGGTTTTTGGGCAAATGTGAGCATGTCCAACACCTCCTATCATGTTTAGGGACTCAAGGGGGTGTGGCTCTTGGTTCTAGGGCTATCAATTGTGCATTTGATGCATGATAGCCTAAGGAACCAAGATTGCTCATTTTAATGTAAATATGCATGCAACACAACAAATGAATACTAAGTCCCTATCATGTGGAAATCAAGGGCCTTAGTGACCAAGGATTGAGGTGAGTTACACCACTTGAAATGTGAACTTCCCTCAATCCTAGGCTTGGCTTGACAACCCCAAACCAAGCTATGAGATGCAAGTATGCAAGCAAGGCTGAAATGCAATGCAAGTTATCATGTTAAGCATGCAAAGAGCTAAAGTATGTAGGATACAAATGGCATGCAAGATGGGCCAATTAACATGGAACTAACAAGCATACATTCAAGGCTATATTGACCAAGCAAGCAACAACCATGAAATAAGCATGCAACAATGGACTTAAGCCATAGAGGGCAGCCCTCAAACTCCCAAAAACAGTGGCAAAACAAGCCTCACAACATGATGAAAATGCCACACAAGCATGCTATTCAATGGGCCCAAGTCTAGGACACCAAAGAGGGTAATTTGACATCATTCATACAACCACTCATGACATGCATTCAACAAACAAAAACAGATTTTAAGCATGTGGAATGCCACCCAAATCCCCCATGGCACCCCCAAAATTGCACCAAACATGGAAGCATGCACTATGTCTATTTTAAAGCATTCAAGAGCATATCTTTAAAACATGAACTAAGCCACATATGCCAACATGCAAACATGACTAATGGACTGAAATGAGATCTAATATGATGCCAAATCGCTAGATCAAAACAAGTCAATCATGCTAGAACTCCATGGAAGCAAAGTTTACAAGCCTAAAATGCAAAACATGCACATCAAGCATACCAAGGGTGTCCAAAACAGTGGCTCACAGCCCTATTACATGGCAAATAGATACTTATATCCTCATGAAACCAAGCTAAAATATGCAAGAATCAAGGCTCAAAGCATGACACTACTTATAAGCATGAAAGAGCATTCTAAAGCCAACATGGAAAGCGTGCAAGAGGCCATGAAAACAACTAAAACAGAGGTCACACATGACCTAAAACACACAATAAAGCTCAAATGAAAGCTAAGGAAAGCATGCATGCATGTTATGCTATGAGCCAAATACAAAGGCAAATAAAGGACTAAGGGAGAGGGGTGTCTCTCCCCTATATGAGGCTCGAAAATATCACCCTAACCACTGAAAACCCACTGGTTTTCAGTGGTGAGAATATCAAAGAACACCAAAACAAGAAGGCCTAAGAAAAAGGCACCAAAGATGGCCAAACAAGGCTTAAAGTAATGAGGCTTAACTCAAACCACAAAGTGACCTTAATGAAAGTTCAAGAACAAGTAAAAACAAGACTTTTTATGTTAAACACAAACTCAAAAACTCAAAGCAAAGAGGGTAAAAAAGTTGCAAGAATGGGGAAACTAAAGTGAAAAGCTCACCCTTGAAGATCCAATGAAGAACAATTGGTCCAGCCTCTTCAAGTGAACAAAACCAGTCCAAAATCACTCAAAACAAACCTCCAAGTCTCCCAATCTCGGAGCTAGGTGTAATAGTGTGTGTAATGGTGTAAAAGTGAGGTAAAACACACTATTTGGGCCCTAGAACACACACACAAGAGGAGAGAGAGAGGAGATATAGATATATGTGTATGTATGAGCTCTGGTTTTTGTCTCAAAAGGTTCTAACCCTAATCAAAGAGGAAGAGCCCTCTCTTATAGGCAAAGAATGCTTACAAGCAAAGCAAGGCCTCATCCCTCCATACACGTGTATGGAGGAGAGCAACCAAATTTACTTCTGTGAGAAAATATCTCATAAAGCAATCAGACGGTGGTTTGGGCAAATTGGTCATTTCGCCCAAAATAGTGCCGACCAAGCACAAAATAGTGCCGACCGCACAATATAGTGCCGTGACAACTACAGCCCGGTGGCCTCTAGCCCCAAATGGTGTGTGTAGGATGCCTCAAAAGGCATTCCCCACCTTCCTGAGCAAAACACAAGTGTTTGGTGCAAAACCAAACACAACGGTCGAGTTCGGAGGTCCCGAGGCGGTGCCATGCCGAGAACTCCGGAACTCCAAACGAACACAAACATAGATAATCACCGAGTGTTCCAACGGTGACGCCCAAGTCTTGAGGACGGTCAAAATGGGGTGTCTCTGAGATGGATTCCAGAATTTGGGCTTTGGTGGATTCCAAAGTGGCTCATCGTCAGGATTCAACATCGACTATGGATTCAATGTTGGATAAGACAATTCCAAGGTGAAGACGGTGGTGGAAGAGGCATATTAGGGTCGGTTCAATTTAGGCATGGATTCGCTAGGTAGGTACAATTGTCCTCTTTACAAATATTTTTCTCAAAAGATGGATATGAAAGTGTAAGCTCTCAAGTAATTTAAGACTCACTTAGATATGAAAAATGGAAGTACAAATATTAAAAGCTCTTGATTGCTCTTGAATGCACGGGCTTGTTGTATTTTTGAAGTATATTTAATGAACAAGTAGACCTCCATATTTATAATATTGATGGTTTCTAGCTGTTAGAAAGAGAGGAGTTTTCAATCTCCTAGTCGTTGGAGAAGATCATGGAGGATTTGCTCCAGCTATGTTTGATTAGAGTATGAAGAATGCAAATAGTAGACAAGTCTTGGGAAGAGAGGATTTAATAAATGCATGAGCTTTTATTTAATGCTCATCCTCTTAAGTCAACATCTTAGAAGAAGATGTGGTACCAGAAGATCTGCTTAGAGGTCAGAAATGATGACATATTCTGTACATAAATCTGAAAAAGTAACTGAGAAATGATCTGCAACAGTCCAGATATGTTTTGACAGCTGGATTTTTTCAAACCCAGATTTCGCAGGTGTTGACCCTTGAAACTTGGGTGTCGACCCTTTACTTTCTTTTCTTCTCTGAGTTAAGTTTCAGGTGTTCCAAGTGTGGACCCTCATCATTCTTGGTGTCGACCCTTGTTGCTAAAACCATCACCATTTGATTTTATGATTACCTTCGAAGTATGTCCCAAGACACTTTGAAACATGTTATTAAGAACATGTGATGGTTGTTAAACCTCTTTTCAAAGGATAAATGGTTGTGCTGTTATAAGTATTCATTGAAATATCATTTTATAGCCATTAATGGCTAATTAAAATGTCAAACTAATTTCATAGTAATCCAACTCTTTGAATTTGGTTTGAAGAGATATTGTGAGCACTTTCAAGGGCGACTTTGATATTTTAGTAACATATGTGACTTTTGAATGGTGGTTTTTTCATCAATAAACACCTTCGAAATGTAACATTGGACAAGAAAGCTTTTGAAATGTGTACCTCCCTTCAAATATATGTAAAATGGCAATTAATTAATTGTCAAATAATGCCTATTTTTGGCAGGATAATTAGTGGCTTTACTGATAAATATTTTTATAGCCATTTGTTACATGAAAATGTAACTAGCATTCTACAAAAGTTGGTTCAAGAACAACGGTGTTGGTGTCTTTGGAGAATTAGTAATTGGTTCAAAACACAAAATTAATATTTTCATTAATCATGTGTGAACCAAAAGATACAAAATTTGAATAATCACAATGTTGGCCAAAAGTTGTTTCGAAAGCCCTTTTGCCATAATTTTGTAAGCTTCGAAGCACTTCATCTTGCATCAACAACAGCTTCAAAGAAACAATAATGGTGGTTGTAAACCTTCGAAGCTTTGCCAAGTATTTCCAAGGACGTAATTCGTCCTTTATCGGCATCTTCGACCTTCGAAGGATGATTTTGGTCTTCTATACCACCTTCGAAGCTTATTATTAGTCCATAATAGCTAGTGTGTGTAACAGCTTGTTAAGATGAATCATGAAATATGAGGTTTTGAATGATTCTAAGTGCAAGCAACATCAACCTACTTCAAAAGGTTTCAAGTTTTCCAAGTGTTTGAAGTACGAGTAAAACAAAATTGTTTAATTTTCTTCAAACGATTGATGCCGATTTGAAGCACATATGTAATATCCCTTCAAGGCATATATATAATTTGAGACATCTAGTCATAATTTCATGCTCATTCGAAGCACTTTATTAATGCTATTATATCATTCAAAGCACTTTGTTGATATTATTTAAAGCACTTTGTTGCTTAGATTAGTCATGTGCTTGGTTCGGCCCTTCAAAAATTTAAGCAAACATCATTTTTAATGGTCACGGGAGATAATGGTGGCACCATAAATCTGCAATTTTATTATTTATTATTTATATAATTACAGGACATGTGGCACCCTCCTACTCATTTGGAGGTTATGAGAAGTTATGAAATGTTGAAAGATGGTGGAGAACAAAGTGGAGAACATGGAGTATGGAGTGGAGGTTGAAGGAAGTTATGAAAGATCATGGAGTATGAAGTGGATGAGGAGGAAGAGTGGATAGTTTTAGGTAGTTTTTTCCTACAAATGTTTGCCTATAAATAGCCATTTATGGCTACATTGTAAAAGATCCAAAATTCAAATCAAAGACAATTGATTTCTATTTTTCTAGTCATTTATATTTCTGCTCGACTTAATTTTATGCACTTCATTTTCGAAGCATAGGAGTAGAGGTAAGTTCTTTGCACTTTATTTTATGCACTTTCTTTTCGAAGCATAGGAGTATAGATAAATTAATGGTTAGTTTGATTGTTCACTCAATCATCTTTCTCCATCTCTGTCTTTCTTCTTTTAATTTTTATTTTCTCTATACTTGGCAATTTTGAAGTCCTTTTCATTGAGACAAAAGAACCGTCAGCACAATTGCTTGATAATTGGCTTGAATTTAATCTATAAGGATTTTTCAATCCTTGCTAGCACACTCGCATTTATGGTATTTTCCTTCGTAGGAAAAATAAGCCAACAATTTTTGGCACACCCAGTGGGACCATAAAAAAATGGCTAGATGACGAGCAAGAGGAGAAAATGACCACCTCGAAGAAGAGGTAGAAGGAACTAATATAGAGGAAAATGTTGAGCCACATCCTGAAAATGTGTTTGCTTCAAACAATCCTTCATAGTTGGTTGCAGAAACCATTATTTCAAGGTATATAACCCAAGTCTAGAATACTGGACAAGGCCAATAAGCTGGCCCTTCGACTGTCTCATCCACACCATCAGTTAATCAATAGGGAGGTTTAGTAGATATTATGGGACAACAGTTAATGTATACAATGGAGAGGTGGGCAGCATCCTTTTTGGATCGAATGCATACATATCAACCACCCATCATTAGACAAGCTGAAGAAAACACAAATTTGCTTCAGCAACAATTGGCTCGAAATAGACAGCCTACACAAAATAATGGACGAAATAATGGTCAAACCAATAATCAAACACGTCAAAGACCAGTACTAGTGCCTCAGTCATGGTATGAGCCCCTTCCTAGAATGTCAACAGGCCAAAACATGTCTATACCTACCTGCAAAGCCATAAATATTGGTGGAATAGGGTCAACACAAGGGAATGGCGGAACATATACTAATCCCATGTTTGAAGCTATACTCAGGGGGTTGGATGGGATTCCTGCAATTGGAAGAGAAACAATGTATGTTCTCTCTCCAACGGTTCCTTTTGCAGCGCCTTTTTTAGGCCAGGCACCTGCCCAAAGGGGTCAGTCATATCCTCAGGCTTACCAGGCACAACAGGGACAACCAGTCCCAAATATGCCTTTGCCTAGACCAAGGGGCCCCCAAGCACAAGTGGTTCCTCCAAACCCAGTGTTTCCTCCCCCAATAGTGGCTCAATTAGCACTAAACATGGTACCTAGACACCATATTGCAGATGTAGTAAAAGAAATCTATGGACTCATGGCTGGAGGGGTCCAGACTCCTGTCTACAGAAAGCCTTGTCCATAATGGGTAGATAGCCTGCATGAGTACCCAATGGGATATAAAATACCAAAAATTGCCCCCTTTTTTATAGGAATGGAAACCAAGCAACCATTGAACACATTGCTAGATTTATGCCAATGTGGTGAATTTACCAATAATGATTATATGAAACTATGACTTTTTCCAAATTCTCTAATTGGGGCAACTTTTGTTTGATACACTAACCTTACACCTAGTTCTATTCAAACTTGGCAACAAATGGAGGAAGCGTTTCATGCCCAGTTTTTTCAAATAGAACTTGGGGTTTCTATGGCAAACTTGGCAAGATTGAGCCAAAGGCCTAATGAAAAGGCTGCTCAATTCATTGCCAGATTCAAAAGAGCACGTAACAAATGTAAGGTTGTTTTACCTGAACTTGAATTTGTCAGATTGGCCCAAAATGGGCTAGAATTCAGGCTTCGAAAGAAGTTTGATTCAACAGAGTTTTGGGATCTAGTGGAACTTACTTATAAAGTTTCCAGATATGAAACCTTACTTGAAGAAGAGCAAAACCGAGGCAATGCATCCTATAGGACCTATTATAGGGGCCCTAACTTTGAGATTGATGCAGCAGAGATCATAAGAAAAGAAACTATGACCTGTAAAGCTTTGGTTTAAAAGGATACCACAATTGACTAACAATTTAAAAGGAAATACCTTCATAGGAAATATTTTTTTCACATAACAAAAGTAGATGACATATTTGATCATTTGCTAGCAGCACATTTTCTAAAGTTGCCTAAGGGGATTAAGATCCTAACTTCTGAAAAACTAAAAGGAAAATTGTATTGCAAATGACATAATTCTTAGTCCCACTCAACTAAAAATTGCATTGTTTTTCGAGACAAGATCCAAGAACAAATTCGAAAAGGGAGATTGAAATTTCCAACCAAGAATGAAAAGGCTATGGGAATTGATGCTAACTCATTTCCAGAAATTGGGGAGGCAGTAGTTAATGTCAACATACCAAATTTTCAGAATATCTCTTTGAAGAAATTGGAAGAAGTCAGTGTGCAAATGCATGTTGCTAGCCAGGCTACCTTCAAGAAGAACATAAAAGGTTCACCAGCTAATGGACAAAGTTTTATAGGTCAAAGGAATGGCTCCAATGAAGAAGCATTGAATGATGACTCTCTCGAAGTAGCTATAATGTAGTGAATGTGCCCCAAATGCAGGTTGAGTTACAAATAGCTGAAAGGACTCCCAATTGATGGGAAGCAGCACTACAAAGACGTGCAGAGAGACCGTAGGCTAGCCAACACTTATGGCAGGAGGCCATTTTCAATTGGTTCTAGGTAGCAGCCACCCTTGGTTGAGCTTCCAGATACCAGGAATCTGTCAAGTGATAAGAGGCATCCACATGAGATCAGGCCACATAACTACTACAAGACAGTCAGCCAGATTAAAAGAAAGCCTGAATTTGGCTTAAGACAAGGCACCAAAGCCAATGATTGGCCTTTAAAGACAGCTTCAAAGATAGCTTCAAAGACAAACATAGTAGGCCCAACAACAGAAACAATAGGTACATGGGTGCCAAGGGTACCTGATTGGTTTGTCATGCAAAACAAACCTAAAGAGATGCCCAGAGTTTTGGAAGGAAAGGAAAGGATGATCAAACCCCCTTTGGTAGCCCTAAATAACTGGGTACTACCGAAAAACCCAAAGACAAGGGAACCAGATATGGTTCCTGTAATCTCCTGGTCTCAGAAAAGGAAGATTCGACAAAGGTACACCCAGTACCAAAGAGATTTGAAGGCGAATGAAGAAACTACTTCCTTAGCTCAGTTAAAAGGCCAGTCAGGAGAAGGAGAAGGAGAAGGTTCAAAGCCTAGACCTGAGACCAAAAAAAGTACCAGCAGGAACAAGTGGCCAATGTTCATATTGAACTAAGAGCCAAAGAAAAATCTAGTCTAGCAGGCCTTGAAAAGGCCTTGATAGAGAGTGACGACGAGATAGATGAAGAAATAAAACCGGGCCAAGAAAAGGCATTAGCTGAAGAAAAAATGTTCGAAGCCTTTATGGCTGAACAATCCTTCATGGTTGAAAAGCTAACAGAGCTAGACCACCAACAAACTGCTTCGAAGGAACCTGCTAGCACTAAGGTACCAGAATACAGTATAAAGGATGCTTCCCAAGCATCAGAGCAAACCAATATGGAAGTAGAGCACACACAACCAGTAATACAATTTGGCTCATTCCCTCCAATGCCGATTAATATGGTTTATATGCTGCCTCAGGAGTTTCAAGCTGAAAAGGAAAACCAAAAAGGCCAAGAGGATGATCCCATTCCAGTTTCCAGTGGGGATTCACAAACCAGCATGGTCCAAGACGAATCCGAGGTGACTAGGCCCATGGAAACTAATGAAGAGAGTGAAGGGGTAAGTATCAACCTCTCATATCCTTTCGAATACCCTACAGTATCCATGACCCAACATGTCAAGTTCCTGTACATTAAGGCTTACTTCGATGGAATAGAAATGGGCAGAGTATTGGTGGACAATTGGGCAGCAGTGAACCTGCTTCCAAGATCCGCCTTGAAGAAATTGGGGAAAAGAAATCCCAGGTTGCACTATAAGAAATTTCACTTTTGGTGACTAAAATTTTATTCGCCAAAAGCCTTATTTTAGTCGCCAATTACTTTTCACGACTAATATATTTGGTCGCCAATAGTTCGTCGGGAAAGATAGTCGGCGAGTAAAATTTTTTTGGTAGCCAAAAGTGACCTATTGGAAACTAAAACTTTAGTCGCCATATATTTTTTAAAAATAATTAAATATATATATTTTTTACTTTTAGCTACTAAATTTTTTAGTAGCCAATTGAGCATGTATGTTTGGCGACTAACTATTTGGTAGCCAAAAATTTTACTTTTTGAGAATTGAGGACTAAAAATTTAGTAGCAAAAAGTTTCACTTTTGACAATTGGCGACTAAAATTTTAGTAACCAAAAGCCAACCTGTGATATTTGTTTAGTCGCCAAAAGGTCTCATTTAGTTTTTATAATTTGTCTTTAATTTTTTGCACCACTTGTAACTTTGTGCATATACAAAATTATTCATCCATTCATTCATTTAATTCTCAACCATTCAATAAAAATATTTTTCCACAACCTGTAACAATCAATTTTCAACCATATACAAAACTTAACTATTAACCATGCATATCAAAGAAAATAAGAATCCATAAACATAGTATAATCCAACAAATACATATATTATCCAAATCAACAATTAAAATCCAAATTAAAAAAAAAAATCTCAATAACAAAACATATCAAGTGTACATGTTTTCCATAAAACAAAAATATAATGTAAATTGAGCCCATGCAAACATCATTAATCTAGCCCAAAAACATTACTGTATCCATGCCAACATCATCAATCTGTAACAAAAACCAGTAAGGTAAGTAATCAAAAATGACTAAACAATTTGTGAGTTAGTTGCACAATATTTATTATAACTGATATAGCAAGACTAAATGATGGAAAATTATTGAAGTAGCTAATTGATTTAACAGATTAGCATGGATTTAAAAATAAATAAATAAACAGCAACAAAATTAATTGAAGACATAAAAAAAAAATAATAATAACAATTAAGCATTTTCCTTCAAAATAAAATCACATTTCACTTGGGAGATTTCATAGACATAAAACAAACAAACAAGCAAACAGGTAGAGAAAAGGAGATTTAAATTGCACCTAATTTTTTTTTTTCTTTTTCAGATGAACAAGTGAACCAAATTGCACCTAGTTTTCCATTACATGTGGCTGTCAAAAGGATATCATATAGTAGAGTTAAAAGTACTTCAAATGTTTTATAAAAATTAATCTAAATTTTATTAATAATTTTCTCACACTCGCATGCCTTTTCATTTAGGCTTACTTTTTCATATAATGATATGATGGATCACAGCACATTTCAATATTCTAGCAAACTAGAAACTTATAATTCCAAATGCACCACAGGATAATAGATGAAAGAAAGAACACATGTCCGCTTTAGCAAAACCAAATCTAGCACCAAAATAACAGGCCACGGCAAGTAACCATGCATCACTGTGGACAACAACTACAGCCAACCAGTCCTTCTCTTGCATCCCATCCTTAGCAACTAGAGCCAATCAAAATGTCATACACAATAAGACATTTAATTATGATGAACAGATATAAGATTTGATTATAAAGAAGAGATATAAGACATTTAATTATCCAACTCTTGTCCATTATTGTCACCTGCAAATGAATGAAGAGGTAAACAAAAATGATTTGATTTTTAAAAGTATTAAAATAAATGAGGCTATTCAATACAGTTGTTCAAAATGAATTAGTTTTTAGAATATGGGGTGTTTTATTTAATTTCCTCTTAGGGCTCCTTGTTTGGTTGTGGGTCATTTAATTCTTATTTTTACTTTGGATTAGTTGAGTTGTTATAGACTTAAGAAAGTCATGTTTCCCACAAATTTTTATTCTTAATAATTTATATGTTGTCTTGTTTCCATTTTGGTTGTTAGTCAAAATCTAGCACCATGTCTGCTAGTCACCACTAACTCTACATTCCTAGTACTGACTCTCCCTCATGCCCACACACATTGTTCTCACTTTATTTTTAATTCATTACTCCACATATAAGTTGTAATTGTGTATGCTTATTGATAAATTTAATAAAATTATACATATTCAGTAATAAATTAATCACTGATAAAACTTAACATATTGATTTGTAAAAAAATTACAAATAAAGAATTTGGTTCACTCACTCACACTTATACTTTATTACTCATAAGAACCCCTCATTCCCACATACACATATTCATTTGGGATAAATTTTTTTAGTTTGATTTTTTAGCTATTTTAACATGACTTAAAAAATTCTATTTAGAATCAATTTTGATTTTTTTTTTAGTTCATTTTATGGTTGTGAAAAAAAAAAAGAAGGTAAAATGATTATGATTTATTTGCAATATTTTATCTTATTAACTAAATTAACCTATTTTGTTTTCATTAGCTAATTTAGCCAATTTAGCTTATGCCAAACAAAACCAGTAAAATAATCTTATTTATCAGAAGCACCACAAACCTGAATGACATAATAAAAAGAACTTTTAACCAAACCATCCATTCTATCTCCAACTACTTAAGCACATAAGAACCCAAATCTAAAACATATGCCATAAAACATACCAGGCAGAGCCAACCAGAAGGCAAGTACTCCTCTTTTAACTTCCAACCTGCTGGCTACAAATGGTAGATAGCAGAATAAAAAGCAATTAAAATCCACCAAGGAGATTAACATCCAAACGGATGTAACCTATGAATAATGGGTGTTCAGATTTACAATTAAATATTATTCAAAATTTAAAAAGGACTGGAAACAGAGGAACAAATCATTCACTGGTCAACTAAAACAGCAACTAATCAATATGCAATGCAATGTACACCTTGCTATAGCAAGATTTTGATCCATGAGATCAAACAGCTCATATCATAGGCAGTTGAACTCATGTACTGACGCAGTAATATGCTAAAATACATATTTTACTCAAGTCAAGTGCCAGCATGATCAGGTAGTAAAGATACACAGGTATACTTATATATATATATATAGAGAGAGAGAGAGAAAGAGAGAGAGAAAGCATACGCAAGACGGAGCATCAATGGAGCAGAGTTCTTCTCAGTGATGAAGCCTCTGGATCTTGTGGCGGTGGATCTGCAAAGATCGGCAGAGGAGGAGGAGGCGGTGACGTGAAATGTTTTAGACAGGGATGGGGTGTGGATCTGCAATCTGTGTGGCTCACTCACAGATCTGTGTGAATCGCATGAATCTGTTTTGGTTGCTTGCTTTAGTTCTCATACTTGAGAATTTTGATGGGAAACTAGCTTCTCAATGTGATGTGTGTATGTGTAGATGTGAATACATAAGATCGTAGAAGCAGATAGATTCAAAGATGTGATTTGAAATGAGGTGTTTAGCAGAGAAAATTTGGGAGAGAAAAGGTGGGTTTGGTTTGGATTGGATAGAGAAAGAGGGGATGAGAGAGGAGTGAGTGCGTGACTTGTGAGATATATAAAATGGTTATCGGCGACTAAAATATTTTAGTCGGTGAAAGTATTTTATAAATCCATCCAAAATATTTTAAATGTCTCCCTTCGAAAATTTTATTTTTTTGGCGACTAAAATTCTTTTTTGTCGCTAAAAATAAACTTTTGGCTACCAAAAGTTTAGTCGCCAAATGTAAAAAATAATTTTTTATTTTTCATTCGGTGACTAAATGGTTTTAGTAGCCAAAACTCAATATATGACGACTAAAATTTTTTTTTGTCGCTGAAAATAAACTTTTGGCTACCAAAATTTTGGTCGCCAAAGGTAAAAAATAATTTTTTATTTTTCATTCGACTACTAAATAATTTTAGTAGCCAAAACTCAATATATAGTGACTAAATTTCTTTTTTGTCGCTGAAAATAAACTTTTGGCTACCAAAATTTTGGTCGCCAAAGGTAAAAAATATTTTTTTTAAATTTTTCATTCGGCTACTAAATAATTTTAGTAGTCAAAACTCAATATACGGCGAGTAAATTTATTTTTTATCACTGAAAATAAACTTTTAGCTACCAAATTTTTGGTCGCCAAAGATAAAAAAAAAAAAATTTTTATTTTCCATTCGGCGACTAACGGTTTTAGTAGCTAAAACTCAATATACAACAACTAAAATTCTTTTTTGTAGCCAATTCTGGCATTTTTAGTGACTAATTTTTTTTTAGTCGCCAATAACTAATATACCCCGACTAAAAAAATTAGTAGCTAAATATTTTACTTTTGCCGACTAAAAAAATTTTTTAATCACCAATTTTAGTCGTCGAAGGTGCATTTTGTTGTAGTGTTGATCCCAACAAGCACTACCATTGCTAGTTTTGCTGGAGACAAACAAATGGCTCAAGGCATTCTGCTTATCAACCTGGGTGAGGGAACCAAAGATTATATGACAGCATTTTTTTTCTCATAGATAGCAATGCCAAATATAATGCTTTGCTTGATAGGAATTAGATCCATACAAACAAATGTGTGCCTTCTTCTTTGCACCAGAAGATAATGATAGCAATAGGCAATGGGGAAATAGAGGAGATCGATGCAGACCCATAGCCCTTTTTTGCTTGTGCAGATTTTGCAGAAGGCAAGCTATCCACTGAAAGGGTGATACCACTTAGTGTATTGAGGAAGTCTGATGTAATATCCGAAGTGACAGCTGATGAAGAAGTGGCACACCTGAAGCATCTAGTACAAGAGAGGGTTGATGAGGAGTTCGTCATCAAATATGCCAATGATGCCTGATTATAGGCTAAAGGATCAAGGTCAAGTAGCCAAACCTTTGGCTTTAATCAAATTTTCAACATTCCAGAAGGTGCAGGAAGAAGAGAAAGAAGCCATGGTGATTGGCTATAGTCAGTGGCAGCAAGACGCTAGACCTTGGGCTCTTGGTAAGTATTGTGCATTGGACATTGAAACTAAAGTCCAGGAAATACAAGAAGAAGAGGCTTTATGGACAGATTTTGTCTATGAAGAAGAGAGTAAGGATGTTGAACCAGAAAAGGTAGGAGCAAAACAAAATGAAAGGGTTGCTTCGAAGGTAGAAGAAGTCAAATGGGAATCATCAATGAGTGCTCAAGTGCAAGATCCCTTGGAAGAAGTCAACCTAGGGAAAGGTTCAATTCAACAATCCACTTACATTAGTGCTTGGTTGGATCCTATTGACAGGGACCAGTTGTTGGTTGTCCTGAAACAATATAAGGATTGTTTTGCTTGGTCATATAATGAGTTGCCTGGGTTGGACAGGTCATTAGTGGAATATAGGCTCCCAATGAAGCCTAATTTTAAGCCACACAAGCTAAAACGAAGACGTATGAGCCCTAAAGTGATTCAAAAAGTGAAAGAGGAGATTGTTAGGCTCCTTAAAGTAGGCTTCATTAGAACAGCCAGGTATACTGAATGGTTGTCTAATATTGTGCATGTGGTCAAAAAGAATGGCAAGCTGAGGGTATGCATCGATTTTAGAAACCTGAATTTGGCAACTCCAAAAGATGAGTACCCCATGCCTATAATTGATTTATTGGTAGATAGTTCAGCAGGACATACCTGCTTTGCATTTTTTGTTTATATCTGCTCATCTACTTCACTTATCCTTCTCTTTTTGCAGCTATGGGTTTACACATATTTCACTTCTTTAGCTCCGATCACAATGAGGCCAATTGAGTTGTCAGTACCCTGCTCTCGGTACTACAACTCCCTAATCGAGAGACACCGCCGCGTAGACCAGGACTTCCCTTACTTCTACCTCTTCTTTGACACCATCATCGCAGATAGGGTAACAAAATCTCTAGTCTTATCCTTTTACTATTATTTCCATATTGCTGTTTCCATATTGTTATTCAACCCCGGCTACCTGATTCTTGCCTTGCATCTTCTATTCACAAGTTGACTGGCACCCTTTGGCGGGCATCCCTCCGACTTCAAGGGTGACTTACGCTGCTACATGGGAGGCCTCCACTATGCGGATCCTATTTGAGGGCCCTTTCGGCAAGGTGTACTATTTGGGGGAGCGATTCATTCGCCAGACCTGAGGCCAAGCCGATCTTGATGTCTCACATCCTCCTCCTCCAGGCATGAGGATAACCGATGACCTCCAGGACGAGCCCTTGATCGATCACCTCATGCAGGGAGAGGATTGTGATCGATACTATGGGGCCGGTGACTTCACTGCCTTCTTATAGACTCGGGGTGATTTGCGTTGTTCCTAAGGTTGCTACTGCTGCTGCTACCGTTGGAGGGGTTCTTGCTGCAGCTCTTGTCCCTGGGCTTCCGGTAATTCCTACTGAGGTTGCATATATGCGACTAGACGGGGTGATTGGGTAGATTCCCCTTGAGCACATTGAAGAGGGGGATCCCAGGTTGGTGATCGCTCCCGACGTTGAGCAGGTACACACTTCTCTTTATTTCTGCCCAGGTGCCTACGAGGTATGTGGATGACCTTTTTCGGACAGTTGACAAACTACTTCTGATGGTACGGAGGAGACAGACTGCTCTAGCCACCCATGGGATCGAGGTACACTTTGCCCCTAGTTTACAGTCATTACAATCTCACTCATAATTCTTATGGTCTTTTTTGATATCTGTACTCTTTTTCAGTTTGAGCCAGCACCAGTTACACCTACAGGACCTCCTCCAGCTAGAAGACGGAGACGGGGCCTAGTGAGAGGTAGAGGAGAGGCTGATCGAGGGAGAGGCTGAAATAAGATAGCGCTCACCCTCCGAAGAGTCCTTTGATGAGCACACGATCCCGGAGGAGGAGGAGGAGGTCGACATGCAATCTAGCTGCCCCAGTGATGCACCTCCTCTACAGCCGAGGATAAAGAGAGCGAGGATGGGTTGCTGATTTTCTTTGCTTTTCTTTTGCTTTGTAGTTAGGAACTATGTAGCTTCAGATAGACCTATGTATTTTTTTTTTTTTAAGACTTTTCTTTTGTTTTTGGCCTTTGTAAAACAATGATCGGGGTTGGACCCACTAGTTAATGAAAAGAATATTTCGGACGATTTCTCTACATAATATGTGATGAATGGCACAACGTTTGCATGGTAACTTCATAGAAGACTTTAAAAATGTGAATACTTGTTCTTGCATTCAATCTTGAATCGGATAACAACCTACAACCAGACAAAGTGTAAAATACAACTCGATAATAGGAAAATGAAATGAAAACAACTCGAAAATACTAAAAAAACACTTGATACAAACAAAACAAGACTCAAAATATAGCCGTAGTACACCAAAGCCAAAACAAGATTTTTCTGCCACCTGCCTAGCTTGGGCCAACATTTAGACCCGACTAGGTCCAAATAGGCACGGTCGGGCCCAAAAATGAGACCGGTCAGTGGGATCCAGCTGTTAAGCACTGCCTCTTCTCAAACTCTATAAATGATGCTCCTATGCTATTTTTCTGGTAGAATAGCAAATCTTTGGTATTTTGCTCTCAAGATGGAAATGCTACTCAACAATATGCTTTGAGACTGGATAGCCACTTTGGACGGCTCGGAAAAGGTGAACTTTCGCGGTTTCAGCCTAAACGCTCTTTTTCCTTTGAGTCGTATTTCGCTTTGTTTTTCATTTCTCCGTGTCACTATTTTGATGCTGGAACCCGATCACACATGTATTCCGCTTGGGATTATAAGAAATGTGTCCGACACTCGAAGAATTTCAAGAATTGATGGAATCCTGGCACAACAAAGAAATCATGCCTCAGCCCCCTTTTAGCCACACCCAAGCTTTGGGGTGTATGTGTGGGCTCACTTTGCATGAGGCTCAATCCTTGGCTCATGATGGGGAGTTGGACATCCCAGGTTTGATTCGTCGGTTTTCCGTCATTGGAGAAAGAGGTGACCTCATTTGGCGAGGTTATCGGCAACATGCCCTCTGTTTATGCTTACTCTCACACTTCTTAGTTGCCTCTAGCTGCGGCGAAGCCATCATTAGGTTGATTGAGGTGGCTCAATGCCTGAAAGAGGGCAAGAGCTGCATTGGTTTGGCTCTGGCCAAGACCCTGATGGGTTTAGATGCCTTTCATCGGTGAGAGACTACTTGATTTGTAGGGAGTCCGCTGCTTCTTCAGGTATTGTTTCCCATCCTTTCTTATTTATGATTCCTCGCATCACTCGACACTCACTCTCTATTTTCATCTCTAAACCCTTTTCTTACTTTTTCTCATCCCTTCCCAGGTATGACTCATGGATAAGCTAAAAGTAGTGGACCCTTGCCCCGAGTACTTGGCCAGAGCTTACTTTTTTTACCAAAGACTAGTGGACTTCCCTTCAGAGGGATGGTGGTGTGACTGGATGTGCAGCAAATCTGTAGCTGACATAACTTTGCATTGCCCCTAGCTTAATGTGACTAAGATGAGCTATAGCATGTCCTAACAGTTGAGTATACAATTAATTGGCCTTGCGCACTGTGTGTTCTATTTTACTTTTCAGTTCAGACGCCAATTTGGAAATGATCAGACTTGTCCAGAAGAATAGGTGGAATACACAGCTTCATTTTCCATTCATAGCTCACACTTGCCTCGGTACCTCATTACTTGGAGGATGAGAGAACTTCTGGCCCCTGCCCCTAGCTTCAGTTACGCTCTTTCTGAAGAGTGCTTGGCGTGGCTTGAAGACGAGGCACAGATTGGGCCAACTTTGGCTACAGAGACTTCCACAAGCATGAGCAGAGGACGCAGAACTACCTGACTTATCTATGCCCCTAGTTTATTGCTTTGACCTTCCTTTTCAAGTTTTATTATGTAAAATAGACTTTGATTTATATCAGAGAGTTGGAGAATGTACTTGTGTTGAAATCAATCGAATCAAAGTTGTGTGCACTAAAATTTTTTCTTTTGGTCCCAAAATGGTTAAGTTGTAAAAGGTAAATTTTGAGGAAAATCGACTTTTATTAAAAAATTTCAAAACCATTTTCGGAAACGATCACTGCCTAACAACCACGGAATTAATCCTCAAGATGTACGACCCCAAATCAGAAGATCACAACTGCTTCTAACTGCGTTGCTCTGTGTTCCAATTGGTCTTTCTGCGGTAAGAAGGTAACACAACCGAGCTAGAAGATAATGGACAAAGACGGCCAGATCAAAATGAACGAGTAGAACAGTTGAGCTGGAGATGGTTACGGCCGAACTTCAAGATGAGGTTTCCTACCTATCCCAAAGATGGGAATCAGGCCTTATGTAGTTCGGTTCTGGTTCACTCGAGTATTAACTCTCTCCTTTTGTGCTCTAACTTTTGCCAAAGTCACCCTTTCGGATTTTTAATCTTGCGAGCTCAGTTTTTCTATGTTTCTAATTTTTTATGTTCTAACTTTTGCTTAGATCGCCTTTCCAAGTTTTCAGCCTAGCGAGCCTCTCATGGATAGTATTTCTCCAACTTGTCCGTATTGATCGGCTGTGAAAACTCCAAGCCATCTAGGTCCATGAGAATAATCGCCCCTCCTGACCAGATTGACTTGATGATATAAAGACCAGTCCAATTGGGTTAGAACTTGCCCCTAGGTTCATGGATAGGAGCTTGGTTGTCTTTCAGTACCATCTCTCCTTTCTTGAGATTCCTGGACTTAATTTTCTTGTTAAAAGCCCTGGCAATTCAGCACTAGTAGCCCTTGATGTGATATAATGCCCTCAACCTCCTTTCGTTGAACAACATCAACTCCTCAAACCTGCTATGTTGCCAATCCACCTTTGCTATCTGACACTTAGTCATAATTCACAAGGACGATATTTCAATTTCGATTGGCAGAATGGCTTCCATCCCGTACACCAGAGAATAGGGGGTTGCCTCTGTGGATGTCTGAATTGATGTTTTGTAGCCCCAGAGAGCAAATGGCAATTTATCCGGCCAGTCTTTGTAGGTCTCAACCATCTTCCGCAGGATATTCTTAACGTTCTTGTTGGCGGCCTCAACAGCTCCATTGGCCTATGGTTTATAGGTTGATGACTTGTGAAAAGCCACATTATATTTCTCAACCAGATCCACCACCTCTATCTTGAAGTGTGAGCCATTATCTGATATGATCTCATTTGGGACTCCATATCAACAGATGATATTATTTCTGATGAACTTAGATACATGTGATGCTTTTAGCACTGTATAGGACTGAGATTCTACCCACTTCGTGAAGTAGTCAATCGCCACCAGAATGAACTCATGCCCATTTAACCCCTTTGGTGAGACTGCACCGATAACGTCGATTCCCTAAACTAAGAAAGGCCATGGTGAAGTCATATTGTAAAGCTTTGACAATGGTATGTTCATGTAATTGGCATGGATCTGGCATTTGTGGCATCACCGTACAAAACCAATGCAATCCTCCTCCATGGTTGACCAATAATAGCCTTGTCTGAGGATCTTCCAGGCTAGCATCACACCATTCATGTGTGCCTTACATTCTCCTTCGTGGATAGCCTCCATGAGACACTTCGATTTCTCTTCCTCTACACACAGCTTGTGCATTCCCAGATGACCTCTCTTATACAACTTACCCTCACAGATGATAAATTGGACGGCCAGACGCCGTATTCCCCGTTTATCCTTGGCATTTTCCCCTAGTGGATACATCTCATTTTCCAAAAAATTTCAAATATCGTAATACCAAGGGTTTTTGTCTTGCGCTTCATCTATTGCGGTAATGGTCTCATAGGCCAGCACGTATTTTTGTTCAATAATAATTGGATGCGTCTTCACTCCTAGTGGGATGTCTACCATAGAAGATAGAGTTGCCAAAGCATCAGCGAACCTGTTGTTCTCTCTCAGTAGATGCGTAAATGTTATCTTTTCAAACCTCGGAATTATAATATTGAGGGCTTGATAGTAAATCTTCATTTTCTCCTCTTTGACTTTCCAATCTCCGTTTGCTTGAGAAACAACCAAATTCGAATCTCTGATAACATCCAACCTTATTTACCTTAGTTCTAGGGTAGCCTTTGAACCAGCAATACACATCTCATATTCTGCTCCGTTATTGGACACTTTGAACTGGAGCTTGAAGGCTAAGGGTATATGGAAATCATCGGGTGCTATCAGCAACACACTTATCCCATAACCGTACTAGTTAGACGCTCTGTCAAAGTACATCGTCCATGTTTCCCCTTCCACTAGCAGAATGTCTTCATCTGGGAATAGGTATTCTATTGCCTCATCTCCTTCTACTGGGTGATCTGCCAAGAATTCCGCTACAGCTCTCCCTTTAACAGATTTGCGTGTGACATATCTGAGATCAAATTCAAAGAGAAGAAATAGCCAACGAACTAGTCTACCCGTAAGCGTAGGTTTCTTAAAGAGATATTTGATGGGATCTAATCTCGAAACTAGAATTACGGAGTGAGCTAACAAGTAGTGCCTTAACTTCCTAGTAGCCCATACCAAGGCTAAACAAGCTTTTTCTAGGGGAGTGTAATGGATCTCATAGTCCAACATCTTCTTGCTCAAGTAATAGATAGCCTTCTCCACTTTATCTTCAGATTCTTGAGCTAACATTCACCCCATGGTTACGCCCGTCATTGACAAATACAGAATCAAAGGCTTCCTCGACTCTGGCGGTGACAATACGGGCGGATTCTGGAGGTTTTGTTTGACCTGCTCAAAGGCAAACTGACATCGATCGTCCCATTGGAACTTCTTTCCTTTCTTCAAGAGACCAAATAGTGGTTCACAAGTCAAGGTTAATTTGAAAATAAACCACCTTATCATTTGCACCTTACCCAGAAAGCCGCGCACCTCCTTTTCAGTCCTTGGTGGTGGCATTTCTAAGATGGCCTTGATTTTGAAAAGATCTACTTCAATTCCCCTGTGCGTGATAAAAAATCCCAGTATTTTCCCTACCGTTACACCAAAGGTGCATTTTTGCAGTTATAACCTCAATCTGTATTCCCTGATCCGTTGAAAGAATTTTTCCAGTGCGGTGTGGTGGCCTTCTCACTCTTTGGACTTAATAATCATGTCATCCACATACACCTCAACCTCTTTGTGGATCATGTCATGCAAAATAGTGGTCACAACCCTTTGATAGGTAGCCCTAGCATTCTTCAACCCAAAAGGCATGACTCGGTAGCAGTACGTACCCCATGGTGTGGTGAAAGTGGTCTTCTCTCTATTTTCCGGTGCCATCAGAATCTGATTGTACCCAGAAAATCCATCCATAAACGAAAGCAAGGCATGGCCAGTAGTAAAGTCCACCAACTCATCTATGTGCGACAATGAAGAGTCGTCCTTCGAACTCACTTTGTTCAAGTCCCGAAAGTCAACACAAACCCAAATTATGCTGTCTTTCTTTGGCACTGGGACGATATTTGTCAACCAGGTCGAATACTCGGATACTAATAAGAATCCTGCATCAATCTGCTTGGTAACCTCCTTCTTGATTTTCAATGCCCAATCTGGATGAATTCGGCGCAGCTATTGTTTGACTGGTCGAGCCTTAGGGTCAAGAGGGATCCAGTACTGTATAATCTTAGGTTGATTCCAGGCATGTCTTCATAGGACCACGCAAAAACATCTTTGAAATTTTTTAATAAAGTGATTAAACGCTCACGTTCCTCTGAAGACAACGTAGACCCGATCTAGACCAAGCACGGATCCTTCTCAATACCTACATTAATGGTAATGATTTCATCAATACAGGGCTTAGCATGCCTCTCCTCCTCTCAATTAATCAAGTTTTTCAAAGCCAGAGGAATTTCTTCATCTTTGCTTTCGTTAAAATTCTAAAAATCTTGGTCAATACAATAAACCAATGGCATAGAGTAGTACATAGAATCTGCAGTGTTCTTATTCATAAGTTCCAACCCTTTTGTTACAACAGACTCAAAAGCAAAAGAAAAAGAAGACCTTAACAGGACCTTGGCATCCAGGTTAACACCCCCAGGAATGCTAGACTTAGATCCCCTGGACTGACTTGAATCTAATCCCGACCCCACAGACTCAGTGGAATCAGATTCTGGCTCATCATCATCCGATTCTGAGTTGGAAAGAAAGCCCTTTCTCCAGCTGCCAAGTAAGAAATGGTGCCCTCAATGCATCCAGAATACCACTGGTTGAGTCCACACCTGGTTCCTCCCCGGTCATGGAGACAGTAAAGTTATCCCTCAAGTTCTCCGAGTTGGTTGAGGGATATGTCAAGAGATCAGCTAATGTTGCCCTTATGTCAACCTCACTATTGCCTGAATCATCCTCTTTGCTCTGGCTAGTGTTGATGCTTGGTTAAGCCCTTTCCTCATCATTGTCCTGCAGTTGTAGATCAAAGAAAATCTCAAATTTGGGGATGTGCTTCTTTGAGGAATTTACCCAAGGCTCGGAAAAGCTGCAAAAGGGAAATCCTCTCCTTCTCGAACAAAACGGCCATTCAACGTCCCGCGGATTGGCTTGTGGATGAGCTCATAATGCTTTCTAGCTCTCCTAGCTTTGGCTCTACCTTTCATTTCCTCTTCCTTTCTAATCTAGTCCTCTCTGGTTAGTACATATCCTAACCCAAAGGCATGCGGGTTGTGTGGCACCTCCGCCAATGCTACAACACACTTCTGTCCACTCTTTTCGAGCCTTATTCCTAGAACATGCTGTAGCTTGTTCATGAAGTAAACGAACTGGGCACTGACATACATACCTTCGTCTGCAGCCGAAAGTGTAAGTGTCTGCACTACTCGGGCTTCTGCCAGAGTAAATCCCGAGAGGAATACATCTTCATCGCCATGATTGATCTCGAGCACTGGCGTAGTCACCTTTGGAGGCGGGTGGATGGATGAGTTCCCAAAACTGTTGCTACTCCTACCTCACGAGGATATTTCAACATCTGATAGAGAGAGGAGGAGACAGCCTTTATGTGATGTAGCCAAGGCCTTCCTAACAACAGGTTAAAGGTTGTTGGCACATCTAGTATGTGGAACTCGATCTCTTGCTCAGACGGGCCCACCTGGACTCGCACTTTCACTGTACCCATGACCTCTCTGCTTGTATAGTCATACGCCTGTATCACCTGGGCTGTGGGGATAATGTCTACTGGTTTGAGACTAACCGCATAGGCAATTCGGGAAGGACAGACATTAATGACAGAACTAGTATCTACCAACAACACTGGCACCCACTTCTCTCTGCAGTCTACAAAGATGTATAATGGATTGTTATCCGGCAGCAGCTCTTTGTCAGAGAAAGTAAGCATTGGCTTGGCTCCACTTGAAAAGACCAGACGCACAAGTTGCTCGGGGCATAGTAATGATGGATAATTTAGCCTTGTCCATTGCCGACAATACTGCTTGTCGGTGCATCCGTGAAGCCATGAAAAGTCCCTAGATAAAGATATCGGCTTGAATTTTCTTGAGCTTCTTCAGAACTAGCTCATCTTCTAGTTGTTTTTCCTTCTATTTCTCGACCTCCTTGTCCTTTCCTGATGGCTCTGCTTGATCCAGGTGTGGCGGTTTAATGTACCGTCCACTTCAGGTAAGATGATCTATCTCCTCGACATACCATGTATTATCTGGGACACAATCTCCCCAGTCTTTGTCAGTATGGGCTAGATGTAAATCCTTGTCATCCCATCACTCACCATCAGCCACTGACATACAGTTGTCTAGCTCTACCTGAATCCTATTTACAGTGCAAGTGTCCCTCTCAAGGCAACATGCAGTTGTGGTTTTTTGGTTGTTTTCAATTCTTTCTCTTTCAACCTGCCTTGATGCAGCTTCTTGTCTAGTATCTGTCGTTTCCATAATACCCCCGGCTTGAGTGGGTTTCCCCGCACATGTGCCCTCTGGCAGTTTTCCTTTCTCGTAAGCCTCCCCGGCTACCACAGCTATCTCAGCTTTCTCTCCCTCTGTTTTACCCCTAGTTTCTTCTTCCTTGTTTGGCTCATCACTCAGCCATCCAGTAGCATCAGTTGATTCATTCAGGTTAAACCACCTAATCTATACATCTCCCTGATCATGCTCACCGAAGAACTACAGGTTATCCTGATCTTCTTCTAGGTCAGCTAGATCGTCCAATCCCTGGTTCGGGCCATCCTCCCTGACCACATTAATGTTTGCCGAGGCTGGTAGCACTACCTCTGGCCTGAGTTAAGTGGTATAAACAATATAATGACTCGGGTTGTACTCGCTTTTGGATGAGTCCCCAGGACATTCTGATAGCAAGCCAGTACCTCCCTTCGAGATCAACATCCCCTCTACTGCGGGTGTTGTCACCACTGATCTAGAAAGCTCATGTTGTAGGTTAAACATGTCCATCATGCACAAATATGTGCCCTCAGGAATGAACAGCATCGGTTTTGGTAGGTGGGAAGGGGTAATATATACGTTGAGGTCATAAAAGGTGGCTAGTGTATGGATAAGGTTTAGGTTTTGAGGTGGGAGGCTTGATTATGGCCTGGGAGCGAATTTGTGGTTACATTTGGCTTCTGGGGTGGAGCGATGACCTTGTTGTCAATGAGATCTTGAATCTCATGACGCAAGAGGTAGCATTGGTCGGTTTTGTGATTGTGCCGCTAGTGGAACGCATAGTATTTTGTAGGGTCATGCTTGGATGGAAGAGGGTCAAGAAGTGGGCGAGGTTCTAAGGGTTTCAGATGCCCTTTCTTGATCAGCACCTGCATGGCTTTGGATAAGGTCATGTATAGTAGATGGAAAATTCTACTCAAGGGTCAGGTAGGGTTGGATGATGTTTGTGGGCCTATGTTCGCGAAGGGGTCGACAGTTTTCGTTGTGGTGACAACACTTAGGTCAGACGACCTCGCAGTTGTGCTACTGCTGGCTGGATTGGAACTACGAACAAACAACCTCTTAGCCAGCTCCTTATCGTCAGTAATAATCCCCTATTTCATGGCGTTTTCAATTTGTACCCCCATTTCATGAAGCTCTATGAAAGTAAATAGTGGGAGAACAATCATTTTCTGCAACAACTTCCCATACAGGTTTCGGACAACCATTTTAATCTGATCTTTCTCTGAAGGTTGAACAGTCATCATGGATGCTTTAGCCCTCCATCTTGTCACAAATTCAGAGAAGCCTTCTTTTGGCTCTTGACGCGTTGCCTCTAGATCACGAGTTGTAACCTCGATTTGCTTGTTGTAAGAGTACTAAGTGATGAAGGACTCGACTAACTCCTCCCAGTTTTGTTTTACTGAATCTTCCAACTTGGCATACCAAATGGTACCTATGCTTGACATAATGCGACCAAAAAGTGATAGCTTTTGCAGTCTAGTTAAGCCCATCGGCCGCCAGATATCCGAAAACAACCGTAAGTGAACCATCGGGTCTCTGGAACCATCAAAGCGGTTAATGTGGGCATCTTGAATAGCTCCAGTAATGTCACCGCAAATTCGGTGTATCCATCTTCTATGTCTAGAATGGAATTGACCCATTGTGCTTTTTTGAACAGCTTCTCCAATTTGTTGACTTTGAGCGCAGTAGGATCAACCTCGAATTTGAATGGTGCCTTGGTTTGATAAACCGGGGCTTTGGATGCTTGTACTGGGATGGGTTCTGTTGGGATTGGAACAACCGGAATACCCTCAGTTTGTGGATCATGAGCAGCGGCAGTATTAGTAGTGGCACCAGGCACAGGGATAGTCGCAATGGGTACATGGGACGCAGAGGCCGCAACCAGCTACGATTGCTGTTGTTGTAGCCTAGTTATAACCTCGGCATGATGGGCTGCATCATGCTGTAGTGCCTCAACTGTTTGTTGCAGTTGGATTATTAAGTCCTCCATATTTGCCCAGGGATACTGTGCCATTAGAATAGGTGACTGTTCTCGAGCTGAACTAGAAGTAGTTGACCATTCTCGAACTGGGATGAATGTAGGTGAACTAAGAGGTGATTGTTGTAAAAATTGGATAGGTGAACTTTGTCTGATTCTTCTCCATCTTATAACTGGTAACAGTGAGGCAAACACAGGCTGTCCCCGAACAAGATCTCTGACCTTGCACAGTCTTCCAACACAGGTGCAGAGTACTTGGGGGATATTAGAACCTTCTGAAACTATGGTTTTTAACTACCTAGCAAAAGAAAATAAAGAAAAAGAATAGTAATCAAAAACCACACATCACCTCAGCTAAGATGATATCAGCACAGACATGATCAAGGCTGTAACACTGTACTCCACACCAAATCCTACCCCAAAATAAATACCAACCTTGCAACTAATATGCACATTTCTGTAGAGTTTCATTGTAAAGTACATACCAGTAAAATGAGCCAAAACACCCTTATGAGGAGGAAGGGTTACCTTGTCCTAGTTTTTGTCATGAACTAGAGCTTCACTGTTTCAATCAAGCAGTTTCACACAATCCTGCATGCAGGTGAGCATCCTGTCCTAGTTTGGAACAATCACTATGGCTTACTACATGCAACGAGGCCAAATGGTCAAAGAGGATACCTCAGCAAGACTACCTAATATACCTCTCACACCTATCACCGATAAGTAAAAAGAGGATCAAACGATATAGCGGTAGTCCAGATCCAAGGGTTGTGTTTCCAACATGGTAGAGCCCACGACCAGTTAACCTTTTGGTGAGCGTTTTAGGCAAGCTTCCAGCAAACTGTCTAGGAATAGCAGATAGAAAACACAGTGACTTATAGTAACCATGAAAATGCAAATGCAAAGAACATATATATGCAGATAAAATTTCACATTATGAAGTCCAAGTCAAGTTCTCTAATTTCCCTAGCAGAGTTACCAGAAACTGTAGCTTGTTTTTCATGCTCCTTTCAGATACGATAGCCCTATAGTTCGAACTCCCGTGGTTCTGAATCTGATTTCACAAGTGTAATGTGAACTAAATAAACACAAATGAGTCCAATTCTGATAATTCTTTTGAAAAATTGATTTTGAATCAAAAATGCCAAAAATTGACTACTTTACTAGATTACGGAGTCGCCACCTAAATATTTTTAGAAAATTTAAGAAACCCGAGACTCGTGCCAAAGGCCATTTATACGTCATCACCAAAGTGTCTCAACTTGGAAACTTAGGTACGAGAGGGAAAGGTCATGAATTGAGCACCCCACTCGCCCAATCAAAAATCGGCCTCTACTAATCATGATGTGATTCTTATTTACATGATATGCTCTTGTTCTGATTCATTTAGGCTATTTTACTATGTGACGCACGCAAGTATATACTAATTTGCAAAAATTGGAACACTTTGATTTTATGTTTGTTTTGAAAATTATTTTGAATATGTATCACTTGAAAAAGTAATCCCATATGTACATTTATCAAATTATCCCAATTTGAACAATTAGCCTTCATCTACAGGCATTCAAATAGATATATCACTTAAGCACTTAGTCTCATGAAAGATATGCTTAACATGGCAACAATCACACACAATGCAACATGCTAAAGCAATAGGTGCTCACCTAGTACTCCAAGGCAAGCCAAACAAAGCAAAATAATTAGAAAACATGCATGTTCCTAAATAATGCAACATGACTAATGCAACACATGCAATCATGCAAATAATAAGTTCGACTACTAGCATGGCATTTGATTCTATCCAAGACATGGATAAAGCATGTATTCAAGCAAAGATTTTGATCTTGACATTGGTTAGAATGATGAGCATAACTCTTATGTATGCAACACGAGTGGATGCAAGTCATAAAAAAAATGCTAAGGAAACATGATGCTTTATGCTACCATTATAAGCGGAGAAATAAAAGGGAGAAAGAAATGAGAGTTGGAAGATATACACACATTATTACATGTTTTGCCTTTACGTAAGAGAGTCCGAATGGGTGTCCAAGTGTCCAAATTAACTAGCTATTACAAAACCGAATGATTAATGAATAGCTAACGATCTATTACATATCTGAATAAATTCTAACTTGACCAACTATCTAATGTATTACAACAAGGACATTTATAACACTAATTACAACAATGAAATTGCAAAAATAATTATTTACAACAATAATAATGCAAGCAACAATGCGGCACAATAATTGCATGCAGTGTCAAGAAACTGCTCTGTCTGGCCAGACTTGCTCTGTTTCACCCTCAGCCACTGCCCTCTTTTTCTGCTAGAATTCACTGTTTACCAAACATTGGGGGCCGGCCTGCCCCAAATAAGACCCGGCTGGGTCCAAAAACAACTGGTTGTGCCCTAATTTCATGCCAAAAAATATTTTTGTGCTCTGAGATAAGAACAGTGCAAATAGAGCCTTTCTAGGCCCTATTTCTTCTGCTCTTCTCTATCATGGGGATGTCAAGAGAAAAACGAATTCAAGTCTGAAACCGCTAATGATAGCAAGTTGATTGCTTGATGATTTCGGGTACGTTTAGACAAAAATTTAGTAAATGCAATGAATACGACCACCCCTCCCTCCAATCATGGAAATTCAAAAAGGGAGGTAGACACGTATCAAGACTCATCAAAACATCATGAATTTGTATGTGACAATTCTTGACATGATGGATTTGGCATAACGTCCGACCGAATCCAACTATTCTAAACCTTTTTCTTTATGTCAGTTTCATTGATTTTTAACCAATTTTGTTAGTCTTTTCCATTCCTTAGTTCATTTGTCCAAAGTGATAGTTAAGTCCACTAAGTGAGAAGAAACATCAAATGAGAGGCGATTCTTTGCATGAAAGAGAGACTACACCTTGACGATGAACCTCCGTAAAGGTTAAGCCATTAAGCATAAGTCCCTTTCCCATGCCTTGAATAACCATCAATCTTTTGAGATAACTCTCAAACAAAAGAAAAGAAGAAAAGAGGGAGAGCGCAGAAATTATTACACGGGATTGATTATTAGAGTGAGACTCTTGACATGAAAACCAAGCAAAGTAAAACTATCAGCTCAAATGACTCGGTGTCTAAGGCCTAAACAACCGAAGCCATGAGGACTTACAATACAATGAGCGAAGTATTCAAAGCCTAAATGAATTAAATAAATTAAATCAACCCTAAACAGCCCCTAAACATGAAAAAAAAAATAGTAGCTACAAGTGTATGAAAGAGCACAAAAAGATAAGTAATAACAAGGAGATACCAAACTAGCAAGAACAAGGGGAAATGGCTAACCCCTCCACTTTTGAGACTTCAAACCTTGTTTTTCAGCCTTTTTTAAACTCTAAAAATCAGTGTAAAAGTCAAAGAAAAAAGTGTAGAAACAAGGGTATGAGCTATGGAGTTAGGTGCAAGTAAGGATGTTAATCCTTACTACCTTTGGTAGCTATTCAAACCCAAGTTTCAACACTTGAAATGGATCCAAAACTACACAAGAACACAAGATATAGATAGAGATAGATTGAACTGAAAGCAAAAACAAAGGTGACAAGCTTATACCTCTTGAAGAGAGTAAGCTTTGATTGTTGATCAAACTCAATCCTAGCACACTCTCAAGGTTGAATTATGATTCTCAAGGATCAACCAAGGCTCCAAGGTTAAGGTTTGAGGGTGTATATGGTGTATAGATATAACTCAAAGATGGCAAGCTTGCTTTGCACAAGAAGAAGGAGCTCTCAAGTGAGTATATTGGCTCTTTGGAAATTGTTGAACCCTCAAAACAGAGATATATGCTCGTATTTATAGAATTTGAGCAAAATAGGTCGAAAATATCTTCAAAAATATACAGTTGGCGAACTGTCGCCCAAACAGTGTTTCTCAATAACAAGGCACGACCGGGCCCTAATGTGTTCCCTTGTTCCTCTACTTCAAGCTTAGTGTACGGTGGCACAATATACAAAAAGGGACCTTTGAGGTAAAAACCAGGTAAATATGACAGTTTTGGGACTATTTTCGAGCTCAACCTTAGATTCCTTCAAATCATACACAATGCAACTTTTATCACCAAGTGCACAGGACAAAGCACCTAAGTCTTGCGAGCAGTCAAAAATGGGGTGTCTACATGTGCATTTAATCCTATACCGATTATTGCGATTCCTAATCGCTTTTGGGATAGAGGAGATTCGAGAAGATCTGGTTCATGCGAAAAATTGTTCCATGGTAGCAATGAAGTATACCTACAGTGTTCGAGATGTGAAGTCTGTGGAGGTGGATGAAGAAGACCAGGAGATCTTGGAAGGATGATGAGAAAAAGCCAGCTAACAAGAGTCGAGAGCCATTGAAGAAAATCATGGTGAGTGGCGGAGATGAAGAACGATTATTTCTTCTCGGCTCCGGGCTAGTAGAGGACGAGGAAAGAAAACTTGAAGCTTTCCCTAGGGAAACATTGAGATGTTTACATGGACACCGTATGACATACCATGAATTAGTCCCGAGCTAACCTGTCACCAACTAAATGTAGACAAGACGGCAAAACCAGTGATTCTGAGAGCGAGAAAGCCTACAATGATTCATGCAAAAGCGGTGGAAAAGAAGGTAGAGAAGTTGTTGTAAGCACAAGCAATTAGGGAAGTCGTAGCTTGCTTTTCATTCTCCTCGGAGGGGTTTAGTCTCCTTGAATACGATAGCCCTACAGTTCAGACTCCCGTGGTTCTGAATCTAGTTTCAGAAGTGCAATGTGAAACCAAAAAAAAACTCAAATGAGAGTCCAAATTCGGCAAATCTTTAGAAAGTCGATTTACAATCAAAAATGTCAAAATTGGACTGCATTGCTAGATTTCAGAGTCGCCACCTAAATGTTTTTGGACAATTTAAGAAACCCGTGACTCATGCCAAAGGCCACTTGTCCGTCATAACCAAAGTGTTTTGGCTCGGGAACTTAGATATGAGAGAGAAAGGTCATGAATTGAGCACCCCACTCACCCAATCAAAGATCGGCCTCCACTAATCATGATGTGATTTTTACCTACAGTATATGCTCTTGTTCTAATTATTAATGCTAACTTTACTATGTAAGGCACACAAATATAGACAAAGTCACTCGCTTTGGAATGCTTTGATTTCATGCCTTGTTTGAAAAGAGTTTTGAATATGTGCAATTTGAAAAAGTCAGCTCATATATGCATTAATCAAATCATCTCAATTCAAGCGAACTAGCCTTCACCCACAGGCATTCAATAAGTATATCAAATTAGCACTTAGCCTTATGGTAATATGCTTGATATGGCAACACCAACATACATGTAATATGCTAAACCAAAAAAATGCTCACCTAGTACTCAACCGAGGCAAGCCAAAGAGAAGAAAATAATTAGAAAAATGCATGCTCTACTATGTGAGTGATTAATGTAGCACATACAAAATGTAACTACTAGGTTCGATTTATTTACATGACATATGGCTCAACTCAAATCATGCGATAGAGCACGTATTCAAGTAAGTAGGAAATGACAATAATTTTAGAATGATGAACCGAACCTAATGCATGCAAAAATGGGTATTTTACACATGGTAATGATATGAAACCAAAACATGAATGCAATCATCGTAAGCAAGTAAATAAAAGGGAGAAAGAAATAGGGGTTAGAAGAGATACAAATATTTACAAGTGTTACAAATTTTCCCTTACATAAGAGGGCCTGAATGAATGTCCTACTTAAACTAATTATTACAATATCAAATAAATGGAGTAAACTAATTAACTAATTTTTACAAATTTGAATGAATCTAATTAATTAATTACAACACACTAATTATTAAATCTAATTGAAAGGGCTCGCATGGGAAGCGAGGACCCGTGCTCACGCAACCGAGAACATTCTCTTGGAAACCTCCCTGTTTGTTGCCAGATTTTGTTCTGTTTTGCAGTCAAAAAATTATTCTATTTTTGCTTCAACCTCTACTTCGTTCTACAAGAAAAATACCACTTTCTGTACAACAAAAGTTGGCTAGCTAACCTTGAGAAATAGTAGGCCGGCCTTGAGAAATAGTTAGTCGGATAGAAAGGTGGTCGGCCGAGGCACTATTTTTGGGTTCTGCCCTGCTGCCACAGAATCAAAACAGAGCAAAGACAAAGTGTTTCCAGGAGATGTTTATTCTCTCTGCCTCTCCTTATCATTAAACTTATCAAGGAAAGAGTAGACTCAATTCACAAATCATCAATTGTCACAAAGATATTGAATGATGATCTATGAACTGATAGAACAAAAGATCAATAAATGAAAATAAAAGACCAACAAAACCATTCTCCTATCATGGAGTTACCTCAAGGGAAGTGGTAGACATAGCTTCTTGAATCATTAACATCACTAAAGAGTATGTAATGATTCGAGATGCAATAGGTTCAATATAACGTCTGATTGAACCCAACCCAATTTTATTACCTTTTAACCTCTTTTGTTCCAATTTTATTAACCTATTTTACATTACCTTCCATTCCTTATTTATTTTTGTCCAAAAGTGCTCATTACATCCACTAAGTGCAAAAAGCGATAAAGAGAAGCGTCAAACAAGCAGTTGTGCTTAACATGAGAGAGAAGTAATGCTTTGGTAATGAACCTGGGAAGAGATTAAATCATTAAGTATGGAAAGTCTCTTTCTCATGCCTTGAGCAACAAACTAGTGTTTAAGACAACTCTTAATCAAAGAAAGTAAAGAAATGAGGGAGGTTGCACAGATGATTAGGCAAAGGTGATGATGACAACTATGAATATTTACATGGAAATTTTGTAAAGAAAGCTATCAACTCAAATAGATTGGTGTCTATAGCCTAAACCACCAAATCTATGAGGACTTTACAACAATGTAAGCATGGTATTCAAAGCATAACTAAGTAAACATACTAAACAGCCCCTAAATAGCACAAAAAAGTGTTGAAATCAGTTTGAAAAGCTAGCAAAAGTAAACAAAAAAAGGAAGAGAACAAAGCTAGTAAGCAAGCCTAAGAAATGGTGGCTAACCCCTCCACTTTTTGGACCTTAAAATCACATATTTTAGCCTCTGAAAACTCTGAAAATCAGTAACTGAAAGTAAAAAAACAAGCGGGAAAACAAGGATATAAGCTATGGGATAAAGCCAAGAAAGAGTGGTCAATCCCTCCACCTTTGGTAGCTTTTAAATTACAAGTTTCAATACTTGGAAATAGTCCAAAATAGTGTATAAAAGAGAAGAAAAGAGTAGTGTAAATGAGAAAAGAGATAACAGAAGCTATACCTCTTGAAGAAAGGATGTTCTTTGGTTCACAAAACACGAAGTGATCACCCTCAAGAGTTGAAATTTTGGCTCGATAATCTTAGCAAGAAGCCTCAAAATTTTGGTTTAGGAAGAGTATGTGTAGTGTATGTATATTGTAAGATAGAGAAGAAGAGTGTTTGGTAAGTTTTTATCTCTTGGGAAATTTTTCAAACCTAAAACCATGAAGGATGGTCATCTATTTATAGAAAAAAGGTTCCCCTATTGGAAATAACTATATTGAGCCAGCTGGTGCAAGGCATGCACATGAGGGGACAGCTAGTAGCAAAATATCTACTGGCCACTAGACATGACCGGCCAGCCATGGAGAGGGACGATTGGCTAATGAAAATTGGCCTACCGGCCACTTTTTGGCCAATAGGCCTCTGAGTGGTCAGGCTAGAAAACAATAGGTTTTGGTTCAAAGCGGGTGCAAGGTTTGGGCTCTGAAGCTTGAAAACCAAAGCCTTTTACTGAAGAAATTGAACGATTTGGACAGCATAACAATTCATCATTGAGTGTTCACCATGAGGTGCCTAAGTCTTAAGGGCGGTCAAAAATGGGGTGTCTACAGAAGTCCATTACCTGTAACACTTCATACTTCTTGGACTAATGGAATTGCTCTTGACACTCTTATTATTGTACTTGGATCCTCTTTGATTCATTTAAAGTATTGATTGGGGTTGTATCATAATGGTAAAGTAGGATTGAACCAAACTCTTTTATCTTTTTCTCTTTCCACACTTTGAATCTGGATGTGAGGCTAGAACCAATGGAAACCTTGTTTCTGGGGCTTCGATTTAGACATAAGAACGACCTAAAATGGAGTCTAGACGAGGGAGTTATGCTGTTTGAAATTTGAGTACCTATACTAGATGAAAGTCCGCTCGAGCAAACTTTTGACCGCTCAAACAGTCTGTATGGGATTCTGAGATTCTGAGAGCTTAATTTCAAGTTTTGAATGCTTGAGCGGTATGTTTGAAGTCAGGCACTTTAAAGTCACTTTTTGGCCCAAACTTTTCATTATTTCTTCCTCTCTTCTCTCCCTTTTCTCCATACCCGAAACCTTAGACCTCCAAACCTTAATTCCATCTATTTTTTACTAAGAATCCACCATAGATCTTGCATAAAAAGTGAAGAACAAGTGAAGATAAACATTTTGACCGATTGGATTGCCATTTCTTTGAGGTTTCTCCTTGGGTTTGCATCTTCTTATCTTCATTCTTGAGGTAGGGGTACCTTTAACTTGAGATATCTATGATTTGGGGTATATGTGTGGTATTTTCCTAGGTATAATTATGTATGAGTTGATTTTTGTGAATTAAAGTCGGTTTGATGAATAAAGAGGGGTTTATACTCCATGTTTTGAAAAAATGATGGTATATTATAGTTGATTATTATTATTGATGATATGAATTAACTTTTTAAAAAAGAATGGAAAGCCCCAATTTTTTTTAAAAAAACTCTATTTTTCAAATTTGATTTAATAATGGGTTTGGACAAATTGACTCTTAAATTTTGAAATTTGGTGAATGATTATGACAATGATGTTGAGATACGAGATTTTTGAACTTTCTTAGATATATGTATTAAGATTGGTAGATGTTGAGATAGTCGAAATTGTGAGATTAGAGAAATTCTTTAGTTGTTGATATAATTAAATGTTGTTATGAATTGAACAAACCTTAGGGAAATTGGGATTGAAAACTCATGGATCATGTGCATTATGATTTTGTCTTGTGATCTTACCATCTTCTAAATGTTTCGAAAAGGTTGAAAGGGGATAAATAGCGTATGAGTCTAGGTAGTTGAGTCAGATTTTGGCAAATGGTTGTGTGTCGTATTGGTACCTATGCGGGGAGTTATGGTACCCAATTACCTTGTATTGAGCTTATCGTCGAACAAATATGGGAAAATGTTTAAAGTGTCTGTTGGTCCTGCCATATTGTAGTCGTTAATGAAAAAATGAATGATTTTGGGTGCCCATTCCCCGCAGTATTAATAGCCGGCAAATGTGAGATATTTTCTATATATAAATTTATGTATAAAAGTATGGTTTTGTGATTCTTACTTAGGACATCATAGTGTATTTACCACCCCATGTTTGCAAATGAGACTTTGAATGGAAATCATGCATTGAGCATTTTTGGTTTTAAAAAGAGAAAATATAGATTTGTAACAAGTGTGTGGCATAATCATATGTATCTCGATTATTTATATATCTTGTTAATAGTATTTCCTGCCAAGCAATAGCTCACCCCAAACTAACAACATTTTAAGAATTTATGGTGTGACTCCGCCCAAGTGACAAGGCGGTGAAGATTTTTGAATGGAGCACTTGGGCTCATTGGATGTTATTTATTAAAACTCCAGAGCTAATGTGTTTTGAGACTGAATGTCTGTCCTTCTTGTCAAATCAAGGGGTTGCCCTTTAAACTTGTATGCCATTAGGGCTTCTTTACTTTTGATTTCTCTAATTCGTGAACTATGATTTGTATTATGGGCACAAGATGTAATAGTTTAGTGTAGTTCAATGAGAACGACATTTATTTAATGAAAGACAATATTTTTCTTAAAGCATTTTCGTATGAGAAATGGATTTGTTTTAGATTAAGTGGTGAATATTTAATAAAATTGACTATATAAAAGTTCATAAATTTTGGGGCATTACAACTTGGTATCAGAGCTAACTAGGTTTGAATACCTTGAGCTTATGGGATGTGGCTTTTGCCACAATGGGTTTATCATGCTAAGAAGGGACGTTAGTTTACTTTGTATGCTTTGTGTTTTTATATGACTATGTAAGTATGGAGTTAAGCTTATATGATACAACTTGCGCCTATTACATTCATCAAAATCCTTTTGGAAAGGCACCTGATCAATGCTTTTTCCAATTGAAAGTTTTTGAGCGCCATGGGACGAGTTGATATCTTAGAAGATTGATCCATATGTGCTCTATGTGACAATGTGTTTATGTGATTTGCCTTATGTGAAGTAGATACATGTATAGGCATATGTATAACACGTGTGTGGTGTATGTGATCTCGTGTGGAGTATCTAAGTGTGGGTTAAATCTTATCTCTATTTTTTTTTCAAATAAGATGTAAGGACAAGAGTGACCCCAAATGGGGGAAAACTTTTGGGACTTGAATTATTGGCACCACTTTATTGCTAAGGTATATTGTTTTGGGATAGCATGAGAATGCTATTGTGAGATTTGTGTGGAATCTTAATTTACTAACTTTGGAAGTTCATGAGAAGTAATTGTGACCTTAGGATAGTAAAGATTTTTTTGTAGGGTAAACGGTTTGTTGTTATGAAGAGTTTTGATAATAGAACGAGATTTAAGTTAAACCTATTGAGTGTGGTATGGCCTAGTTGAGACTTTAGTAATGATTAGAATATACTAAGCACAGATGTTGGAAATGTGGATGTTAGAACTAGTGAACTAAATCAAATTTTTCAGAAAGACGGAGTAAGTCATGTTTGAGTTGGTTGTCAAGTGGAGTAAGAAGAAGAGGGCATAATTAGAGTAATAAGAATTTTCTTCCCTTATAAGTGTATCTATTTTGAACGTAAATTTTGGAGTTAACATGTGAAACTATTGAGATTCACAAGAGTTGACGATAAGTGTTTTAAAAATTACTAATAATTTGGGATCTTTTTTTGGGAAGTTTTATTGGACATGTTGAAATGAATTGACGTCAAACTCTATGGTCATTCTTAACTATAGGTAGAAATTTCAAAAGTAGGAGCCATAAGTGAGCCTTTTGAGTTAGCTTTGGTGTATTTTGACTATGTCATATGGAGATCAACCTGAGTCCTTGTTCCTTGCCTTAATGATTACCTTGTAGATGAGATGGGTAGTCACAAAATTTTGTGTAGTGACTTTTGTTCCATTATGGGTATAATGGAAATTTATGTCATCGATATACAGGTTTAGTAACACCCTTGAGTTCAGTATAGGGCATTTGATTTAAAAGTAAGTAATATTTGTCTTTTATAATTGTTTTAGGGGATGGTCTTAAATTCGTAAGGGTTAGAATTATGCATGTGTTTATAAACGAATTGGGTGTGAGTTGTGACTATGCAAATTGTGTGATTAGAGTTGAAATTAACTCCTCTGTTTTAGCCCTTGAGCGATGATGACATTTTACATGATATTATGTTGAAATAGTTTCATATGGGAGTATTAGTGTAACAATGTCGATCCGTAATTAGCCATTAATCCGCACTTAAGAATATTAATTATGTCGAATAAGTGAAATTACATGTTAACTATGTGTTTTGCATGTTACTTGAATTTATATTTTTCTATTGTAGAAATATCTGTCTAAATTTCTGCTTTGGTATGGAATTTGAAGGCTTTATAGGCATTCGAACACGAAATTGACTAGGTTTATATGATCTTTGGAATTTTTAGAACCTTATGGTAAGATTAATTAGAATTTGATTTGGAATCAATTAATTAGAATAAATTGATTAGAATTAACTAAGTGTAACCAAGCTTAATTAAGCCCATATAAGGCTAATGTGACTTCTAGAATGCACTCATACACACATTTCATCATCTATTGAGCCTCAAAACAGTGTAGTGTGAGAGAGAGAGAGAGAGAGAGAGAGAGAGGTTGAGTTAAAGTTAGAAGGAAAAGAATTTGGTAAAACATTAGAAGAATTGGCTTGCTAGCTCAAGATTTAGCTACTGAGAGTCCAATTGAAGAGTGAAGGTAAGGAATTCAACTTTTAACTTTTGTATTTGAATCACCAAATGTATGAATTCAAGAGGAAGTAGAGGTAAAGCATGAGAATTGAGCTTTGAATGTAGAATGGGGAATCAATCCATACATGCATGTATATTTCATCACATTTTGAAGTTATTTCCAAAGGATTCTTACATGCATGAACTTATTCTAGCTTTGTTTTGAAAAATTATCATGTTTCATACCATTTCATCTTAATGTTCATGATTTGAGAGAAGACAATCCATACCATTACATACATTGAACACATATGGAGTTTCAAGTGAAATTTTGAATAATTGGCATGCTTTTGGGCCTTGATTTTAAGAATCGATCTTCATTCCATGTTTTTATACAAGTGTCTAAGTATTTTCTACAAATTGTGGCCCAAAAGAACATGTTAGAAACTTTAAACATGTGTTTTGAACTTGTGGAGAAAATATGGAAATTCCATAATTTGGTTGCATCGCTTGAGCGACCAAACCATCGCTCGAGCGCACATTTCAAGCTTCTAGAAGTTTTACAAAGTTTGATGGTTAGCTCGAGAGACCAAAAGACTGCTCGAGCAACCACCATTTATTTTCAGTCTTGGCTTGAGCAACCAAGAAGTTGGCTCGAGTGTAAAATACGAACTTTCAATACTTTTGCAGACCAAGGGGTCTGCTCCAGCGACCAGAGCTTCGCTCGAGCGAACTACCCTGTTCTCTGAAATTTTGTCAAGTGTTCCAAAGTGTGTAATTGCATCCTCATTCCATCTTAGATATTCTTAAGCTATGGTTTAGGCCACGATAATAAGGAAATGAATTAGAAACACACTCAAAAAGAAATATAATAAATCAAGTGTTTTCAGAGTGCGTGTTTCAATATGTATCTGTCACGTGTTTATGTAGGTCACGAGCCATTATCTGTCTAATTTGTCTGATTCGTCTAATCTGCTTCTGAAGCTGTCTATGAGTAACAACTCTGTAAAGTTATGTTTGGCTATATGCATTTTTTGACTGATATGATATGATCTATTTTCTAAAATGTTATTTTGTGAATCATAAATGATTGTCCAATTTTCTAAAATGTATTTGTGGCATCCTTAGCATCATGTGAATCTATCATGTGTTATATGTTATCTGGTACCAGGGTTTCACGTGGGTTCCATTTATGGAATTGACTATGCATAATCATTTACTCTGCACGTGGGTCTTAATGACCATCTCAATTAAATAAGGGTCTATATGACCAACTACTCTGCGTGTGGGTCTTAATAACCATCTTAAGTGAATATGGGTCTTTATGACCAATCTAATCTGTTAGCTAATGGATGTACCACGTATGACTGTTTACAAATCTAAATATGTATAAGAATCTGTTTTTAATCTGAATTCTAATTTCTAAATCTGTTATGGACATCATTCATAAAACCTTTACTCTGTTGTTATTCACTGGGCTTCAGCTCATTATTTATATTATGTATGTAGGTGATCAAGCGCATGACTAGGCTTAAGACTTCTAATCTAGATTCTTTTTGTGTCAACCAAATAGTGCGCCTCCCGGGGAGGTTCTAGAAGTCTTTTGTGGTCAAGTTTCTGTGGGCAATGTTCGTGACCAAGCTAATGAACAAGTTTTAAGCTTTTATTTCTTTGTTTATTTGGACATGTCTTTGTATTACTCTGTAAATAGAGCTAAGTACCTTTTTGTTTATCCGTACATATGGTGACATGTGTATGATGTCATATTATATGTAAATAGAAGTTTAAATTTTTTGTTCCATATAAGTCTGTACATCTCTATGGACATTGTATTTTGTTATTTGCTTTTACTAGCCCCTTATTTTGTTAGTCTGTTTCAGAAGCCTTCGGTAATCTTAAGATTATTGGTCGCTGTAGACACCCCATTTTTGACCGTCCTCAAGACTTGGACGTCACCGTTTGAACACTCGATGATCATCCATACTCGTGTTCATTTTGAGTTCCCGGAGGTCTCGACCGCGCGTCTTGCCTTAGGATCTCTCGACTTGTTTGTTTTATGCTTGGTTGTGGACCAAGGACTTGTGGTTTTGCTTCTGAGGGAAGAGGGTGGCTTTCCGGCCATCCCCTCAACCCATCGGCCAAGGCATGATGCCATCGGTCTTGTTTCCATGCCATCAGCCAAAAGTGGTAGTCGATCGGCACTCTTTTTGATCGATCAGCACTCTTTTTGGTCGGTCGACCATTTTTTTGAGTCGAGACCTTTCCATCTGCTTTTTGCAGATATTTTGTGCCAGTTGTGACAGCTAGTATGCACATTTCTGATCCTTCACACACGTGTATGGAGGGATTTGTTTCAAACAAGGTTTAAAAATGCGGTGTTACGTAACGGTTTCGGCTGTTACGTAACGGTTTCGGTGGTAGGCACCACGCGTTACCCCCGATTTTGCGGTGTGATTGAAATTCACAAGTGTATCAGCCGTTACGGCCGACGTAGCGATCGTAACGATAGCGTAACGGCCATAACGACCCGTCACACCCGTTACAGGGCTTTTTTCACTGATTATTTTCAAAAAAAAAAAAAAAACAAAAGAAATACGAATAGTGCAAATGCTAGTTCAAACAAAAGAAAAAAACAAAAAAACAAAAGATGTGTGTGGTACATACCTTTATTATTCAGAGGCTCAATCACTGGTTCAAATGCTTTGCTTTACAGCACATGAACCACTTCGAGGTGAGGTGTATCCATCCACAAATTTTCAGATCTGAAATATGGATGATATGAGTGAGAAATAGAGAGAGATAAGAGAGAAGAGGGAAGAGGGAGGAGATGAACCTGCCTCTGTTCTGTGACTCTCCGGCTGCCCCTTTGTTCTTCAACACAAAACTCTGATCTGTTTACGTCTTCACCGAAGTGCTGCTTCCACAGGTTCATCTCCTCTGATCTTTTTTTATTTTGTTTTGTTTGCTCAGCTTCCTGGACCGAAGTCTTTGATCTTCTTTTTGTTTTGTTCATCTCCTCCGAAGTGCTGCCCCTTTGTTTTGTTTTTTTATTTGATTTTTGTTTGCAGCTTCCTGGGGAAGATATACCTTGGGAAGGTATATAAATTATATAATATAATATAACATTTTTTTTTTTTTTTTTTTTTTTTTTTTTTTTTTTTTTTTTTTTTTGTTTTTGTGTGCAGCTTCCTGGGAAGATACACCCGTGCGTAGCAAATTTTATTTTTTTATTAATTTTATTTTTACAATGATTTTCAAATTTTAAACTTTGTAAAACTTACAAAATTTATGTGATATATTTAGAGCTATGTATTTATTTTTAGTATTTTTATTTAATAATTAGTGATTGATTTTTTTAAAATATATATATATATATATATATCTAGAGCTATGAATTTATTTTTAGTATTTTATATATAATAATTAGTGATTATTTTTTTTTATAATATCTAAAAATCATAACACCTATAATTATATTAATACATTTTATATATGTCAGTTTTTATTGAATTTTTTTTTCTTGCAGGTTATTCAAAAAGATAACAAATACTCAAGTGATTGAAGCCCAAAAAACAACTATGTAAGAATTTTTTTCTTTATAATTTATTTTTTAATTTTTATATTATTACATTAGCATGTAAACTCCAAATGTATAAATAGTTGTTGCAATTTTTTTTATAATCATTTCATTTAATATTTAATTATAAATATTTTTATTTTATTATTGTGATGTGTTGTGACAACAATATTGAAGTCACTATTTTTTTTAAAATATCTTTTCAAAAGAAAAAAAAATCAATACCTCAAAAAAAATTCTTTATAATTTATTTTTAAATTTTTATATGATTATATTAGCATGTAAACTCCAAATATATAAATAGTGGTTGCATTTTTTTTATAATCATTTCATTTGTTTTTTTTGAACTGTATAATCATTTCATTTAATATTTAATTATAAATATTTTTTATTTTGTTATTACAACACTGTTAAAGGCATAATTTTATTTTTAAAAAAATGTCTTTTAAAAAAAAAAAAAATCAATACCTCAAAAAAAAATTCTTTATAATTCATTTTTTAATTTTTATATGATTACATTAGCATGTAAAATCGAAATGTATAAATAGTGGTTGCATTTTTTATAACTATTTTATTTAGTATTTAATTTGAAATATTTTTAAAAAAAAATTTTGTTATTGTAATGTGTTGTGACAACAATTTTGATAGCACAAATTTATTTATTTTTAAAAAAAATGTCTTTCTCTAAAATAAAAAAATAAAAATAAAAACAATAGTTCAATCAATGCTATGAAAAATGTCTTTATTCCTAATTACATTAGGATGTAAAATCCAAATGTATAAATAGTGGTTGAATTTTTTTATAATCATTTCATTTAACATTTAATTATAAATATATTTTTATTTTTTTATTGTAATGTGTTGTGATAACAATTTTTTTTTTTAATGACAAAATTTGTTGTGACAACAATTTTTATGGCAAAATTTTCTTTTTTTTAAAATATTTTTATAATTTATTTTTAAATTTTTATATGATTACATTGGCATGTAAAATCCAAATGTATAAATAGTGGTTACATTTTTTTATAATTATTTTATTTAGTATTTAATTTTAAATATTTTTTTACAATCATTTCATTTAAAAATAAATTTTAAAAATGTATTAATGATGCAGAATTCATATTCAAAAATGCCACGACAAAAGGGTGCCAATGATGAACCCCCAACTGATGATATTGGTTGGAAATTTGGAACTCAAGTTGAAGGCACTAGGCATCATATTATTTGCAAATTTTGTGGACATCACATTAAAGGTGGGATTACGCGTTTCAAACAACATTTAGCACATCAAACAGGACAAGTGCGTTCTTGTCCTAATGTTAGTAGAGACGTGATGCAAGAAATGATGAAACATTTACAAAATAAGAAAATGAGTAAAGTTGACAAACAAAAGAGAAAAGCTGAATTGGAAGCACATATTAGGGGAGATGATCTCTATGATGAAAATGAAGAGAGAGATTTTGTAGATCTTCGAGATGATGACTCTGACTCTGATCCAGAGATGACCAGGGCTAGACAAGCAAGTATTCGTTCACAACAACAATGGGAGGAAAGGCAACAATTTAGACGAGGTGTTGCAGGTCATGGATCACAATGTCGATCACGGTGGTAGTTCAGTGCGGGGTAGTGCTCAAAGAATGCCAAAAGGGTCAGGTATTGCTAATGTTTTTCATCGATCACAATCTGTGCGTGAAACTGGTAGGAGTGGACGTAATTGGATTAAGCCCAATGCTCCTGAAGCAAGGTTGAGGGCAATGGATGTAGAACTCCAAAAGAGCAAGAGTACAAAGCAGCGAAAAATCTCTACAATGAATTTATAGAAGCTAAAAGAGAGATTGGGACGGGCAGTGTCCAAGTTTATACTCTATAATCGTATTCCATTCAATGCAGTTGATTCAGAGTATACACAACCCATGCTTGATGTTGCTGCTGAAGTAGGGCCAGGAGTAAAGGGTCCTAGTGCTTATGAAGTTTCTGAAGTATATTTGGGCATGGAGCATGATGAAATGACAGAATGGATAGGATAATTCAAGGGAATTTGGGCAGAGAGAGGTGTATCCATCATGTGTGATGGTTGGAGCAGTCTAACTCGCAACACATCATCAACTTCTTAGTGTACTGCAATAGAGGTACTATATTTCACAAATCAATTGATGCCTCTAATATTGTTAGTAGGACTGCTGAATATTATTTTGGATTGTTAGATAAAGTTGTTGATTAAATTGGAGAACAATACGTTGTTCAAGTGGTAACTGATAATGAACCTGCACTGAAAGCTGTCGGTAAAATGTTAATGAGAAAAAGGAAACATTTATATTGGACAGCTTGTTCAGCACATTGTATCGATCTCATGCTAAAAGACATAGCCAATAAGAAAAGTGTAGCAAAGGTGATTGAAGATGGTAAAACCATCACTAATTTCATTTATAATAGTGGATGGGTATTGAATTTAATGAGAAAATTCACTGGATGTAGAGAATTGATTCGACCTGCCATTACTCGATTTGCTACAAATTTTATTGCCATTGAGAGTATTGTTAGATATAAACAACAATTGAGAGCTATGTTTAATAGTGATGAGTGGAAGAATTCTAGATTGGGGAAGGCAAAGACTGGGCAGCCTTACAATGTGAAAGAAATTATTTTGGGAAAGGAGTTTTGGCAGAAAGCAACAGAGCTTTGTAAAGTTCATGAGCCCCTAGTCAGAGTATTGAGGTTGGTTGATGGAGATGAGAAGCCAACAATGGGTTTCATATATGAAGCTATAGATAAAGCAAAGTTGGCAATTAAAAGAGATTGTCGCTACTACACCGAGTATTGAAAAATTATTGATACTCGATGGTCTTTTCAATTGCATCAAGATTTGCATGCGGCTGGTAAGTGTTACGATTTTAATTATAAAATGTATATTTATTTACAATTATTAATTGTCTTCTTATTTTTGAAGGATATTTTTTAAATCCTCAATTCCAATATGGTGTTACCTCATCCAATGAAATGATAAGAGAAGCGATGGATGGACTTAAAAAAGTAATTACCAGACTGGAGCCTAATATGGATGCTCAAGTGAAAGTAACAAATCAAGAATGTACCAATTATTTAAATTTTAATAGTAATAATCTACTTTTGCAAATGTTACTTGTAATGATTGTCCAAATTATAGTTGTTACTGTTTCGAGATAAACAGGAAACTTTTGGTACTCCTTTAGCACAAAGAGCATGGAAACAATCAAATCCAGGTTTAATTTTCAAAATTACAAATTTACAATATATAAATACTTAAATAAATTTTTATCATATTTTGACTTATGTCTAATGTAATGTAATTTTGTGCAGCTGGGTGGTGGATTATTCATGGCAGTTGTGCTCCTAAACTTCAAAAAATAGCTGTGAAAGTATTAAGTCAAACCACCACATCATCTCACTGTGAACGTAATTGGAGTACTTTTAGTCTCATCCATACGAAGACAAGGAATAGATTGAAATATAAGAAAATTCAAAGATTAGTCTTCATCACCTACAACATGAGATTAAAATTGAGACACGTTAAAAGAAGCAGCCAAGAGGAGATTGATAGGAGTTTTAATCCTATTAACTTGGATTATATATTTGAAGAAGATGATCCAATAAGTCCATGGATAGAAGAAAGGGAAAATCCTTTGCTAGATGGTATGGATAATTCTGAATGGCTAGATTTGGTCTCAGATGATAATGGTGGTGGTGGCAACGATAGCAATGGCGATGGTGGTGATGGCAGCGATGGAAACGATGGTGGTGGCACCCATAGATATCAAGCTCGACGCACTTCTCAAAGCTCAACTCCTACTCCAACTCAAAGTGATAATAGTGGTGGTTTAACACCATCTGATGGAGGAGGTGATGATGGTGATGGTGAAGGCACTTCTCACGGTGACGGTGGTGGTCGTGGCGGCAACAATGGTGGTGATGGCGGTGATGGTACTAGTTTTGGTGCAGGAAGTGAAGATTTTATTGGAGGATTTGGATTATGTGATGTTGGGGAACATTATGATATTGGAGAACCTGTTGCACCTTTACCCCAACTACCTAGGAGGTTTCGTGGTAGTGATACACGTAGGGATGAAAGAAGAATAAGAAGTAGAGAACAACAGCTTGATTCATCTGATAGTAGTCATAGTTATCCATATCATCCTTACCCATCCTATAGCAGTGATAGCCAGAGCTATATATCCTTACCCACCTCAACAAAATTATCCTTGGCCCCCTCAACAACATGGTCCTCCAGGATATGGTTTGCCAAATTATCAACAAGCCCAACAAGAGTATGTTGATCCTTTTTAGCCAAGGTATCCATTTTCTCTCCCAATGCACGAAACAGAAAGTGATGACATGATGAGCACATTTACTTATATATTTCCTACTGGATAGGGTAAAGGTAGTAGTAATCAAGCTCAACAATCTGATTCCCAAGATGCACCATGTCACTCATTTTAGTGGGGTGAAGGTAGCAGCAACAATCAAGCTCAACAATCTGAATCCCAAGATGCACCACGTCACTCATTTTGGTTGTGACATTATGTAATTTTAGTAGTAACATTATGTAAAATGTACTCTATTATTTGTGATTTATGCTATGATGTTATATACTTTGTCAAGTTCTTCCATTAAGAATGTATACTTTTTTAAAACTATTTGAGTTAAAATGCACATATGCTTCCACAAGTATAATAATTAAAAATAATTTTATACATCTAAGTCCAATAAAAGAAATTTTTGCCACAAGTGTAACATGGATTTATGACATATAAAGTCATTAATTATTGAAATAAAATGTAAAAAAAATTATTTTATAGTGATTTAAAAATATGAAATATATTGGATCATACTTAAAAATTAGGAAAAAATTATCTAAATTTATTTTTAAATCCAATAAATATGATTCTAAAAAAAAAATATGCGTATCGGTAAGTCTTTTGCAAATTGTGCGAAAAATAAAAAAATTCAAGAATTCCATTACTGCTACCCGCGCCTTTACACTTACTTCTGACCACCGCAACCGCTTTTCAGAACCTTGGTTTCAAGACTCAAGCTTGTTCAACAAGCTTGAGAATTGAAATTCTATAAAAAGGGAGCCTCCCCTCCCTTTCCAGAGGTTCTGAAAATTGCATACAAAAGTTCTATATCTCTCTCTATATATTTGACCTCTCACTCTTGTTTTACCTTTGTTTGTGCTCAAAAGTGTAGATTCTTCATACTATTGCACACAAACACCTAGTAGAACACCATCCTTTGGTTGCTGAGGTACTAGGGAGTTGGTTTTAGAGTTCTTGGACTGGTTTTGATCAGAGAAATTTGTTGGAGTTGTGTTCTTGAAGGTGTTCTTCAAGGGTGAGTCAACTACCTTTTAATTCTCCATTCTTGCTTAAGCTTTTACACCTATTTGCATATTGTTTTAAGCTTAACTCTAAACTACAAAAAGTTCTAATTTTTCATGCTTGAGATGATTGTTTAAGGTCACTTTTTGATTGGGGGTAGTCTACCCCCTCTTAGGCCTTGTTTGGCCTTGTTTTGTGCCTTCCCTTTTGAGCTTTGGAACCATCTTGTTTTGACCTTCTCACCACTGAAATCCAGAGGATTTTCAGTGGTGGAGAAGTGGTTTTGGAGTATTGTATAGGAGAGGGACATCCCTCTCTCCTTGTGTCTTGTATGTTTGCATTAATGGCTCACAATAGTAGCATGTGTTGCTTAGCATGTTTTGGCTCCATTTCAGCAAGTATTTGATGTTTTGTTGCCATGCTATACCTCTGTCCAAAGTTGGTTTGATAGCCTCTTACATGCATCATGCACTTGTAGTGTAATCCTCTCATTTGCCTTAACATGCATCATGCATTTAGACTATCATCCTTGCATGTTTTGGCTCAACTCCATGAAGCTTTTAGCCTTGTTTTACCATGCTTAAGCTCTGACTTGCATTGTCTTGGTCATGCTTGCACTGTTTTGTATAACCATGGTTCAATCTAGCTTGTTAGCTTTGAGTGTCCAAGTCATTAACGTGCATTGCTTAGACCATTTTCATGATTTGGCATCATTTCATATGTGATTTTAGTTCATGTGGTGTAGCCATATACTTGCATTTGTCACCTTTTCCATGCTTTGAAGGTTTGGTGCTTTATGCCTCAAGAGCGCATCCTTGTACATGCCACCATGCTTAGGCATTTGGGATGCCATCTAAGTGGGTTTTTGGACTTATTTTGACATGCCACAACTCTGATTTTTATTGGTTAAGTCATGCCACGTTTGGTTGTAATAGGTGTAGTGTAACACCTCTTTGTTAGCCTTGCATGCTTCATGCTTTTGGACCCTTGTTCTAGCTTGTGTGGGCTAAGTTCAAGCTTGTTTTGGCCTCATCTTGACCTGCCTTAGGACTGTTTTGATTGCCCTTGGCCCCTTGGGGCTTGCTTTGTATAGCCTTGGTACAAGCTCCTTGGCTAGCCTTAAGCCTTGAGCTTTCTTACATGACATGCTTGACTTGTGTGCATGATTTGGCATCATTCCTTACATGATTTTAGAGCTTATTGCATTGCCACATTATCATGTTTGTCACTCCTTGCTCATGTTTGAGAATTGTGTCCTTATGCCTAAGTGATAGGCCAATTGGCGTGCATGCTTGTTTTGCATTTCATTCCATCATTTTCTTAGCATTTTGGCCACTGTTTTTGGTATGGCTGAGGCCTATCCATTTTCAGTATAAGTCCATGGATCATGCGGTTTATGTGTTGTTGCATGTTTATTGTTGGTATTGTTGTTGCATGCCTATTACATTATATGTTTGCATGTTTAAGTTGCATTGCATTGCATTTGGCATGCTTGTTACCTTAGCCTTGTGTGCATTTTTGAGTCATATCGCATTTGGCATGCTTATGTTGCATTGCATAGCTTTCCCATTGTTGTATGCATTGCATTGTGTTTGGTTTGGGGTGTCAAACCAAATACGAGGACTGAGAGACGTTTCGTACTTGAAGCGATGAAACGTGCCTTAATCCTCGGTCGCCGACACTCTTGATCCAACATGATAGGGTGTGAGGCATTTGTGTGTTTTGTGCATTCATTCCATATTGATTTGTGCAATTCGGCTTCTTTGGCTATCATGCATCGAAATGCGTGATTGATGGCTCAAGAGTCGAACACTACACTCCTTTGAGTCTCAAACATGATAAGGGGTGTAGTTGCACAACATTTTCTTACAAATGTATTGCCATGCCCTTGCTTGTCCTCTGTTGCAGCAAAAGGAGCAGTCTGTAGGAAAGGATAGCCGATCGGCTATCTTCAGTGCCGATCGGCTAACAATCTTTGGCCGATGGACTCACAAATGGTTGATGACCCATTTCCCTTGGCCGATGGCCTTATATTTTGGCTGATGGCCTCTCAGCATGTCCATAAAGTGTTTCAGAAGCATCACAAGAATTTTCACAGTCTTCAGAGGTGTAGAACAGTGCAAACAGAGGCAACATGAGGCATGGCAACGGGTTTCCGAGCGAGGCAATCAAGCATGCATCATTCAATCATTCTGAGACGGAGCTGTGGCAGCCTCTTTGGTTTCATACTTAGTCTGTTTTGTAAATTAATTAATTTTCTTAATTAGTTAAGGGTTTTGTAATAATTAATTAGCTAGGCTAGTTAGTTAATTAGTTGATTTGTATTATTTATTCGAACCCTCCGTCGAGAGGGCGTATTGTTGTAATAAGTGTGCGTGAGTGTGTGAATGTCTTCCAATCCTATGTCTTTCTCCCTTTTACTTAACCGCTTACGATGGTTAGTTCTAGGTCATGTTTTGATTAGCATCCTTATGTTTGTATGTTTACATCTATTCATCTGTATTGCATGCACCGGGCTCGGCGCATCATACTAACTGCATTGTATTTCAATTCCCACTTGAATACATGATTATCAAGTTGCATCTCATATGCCATCTTAGAATAGCCGAGCCTATTTCTAGTTGCATTTTGCATGTGTTGCATTAGCCATCTTAACATAAACTAGCATCATGCATGATTACTAACTAGTTGATTGTTTAGGCTTGGAGTACTAGGTAAGCTTTTATGCTTTAGCATCTTGTATGAGTGTGAGTGTTGCCATGATAGCATGCTTGCCATGAGGCTAACTGCTTAAGTGTTTAACTGCCTGAATGCCTGTGGGTAAAGGTTGGATTGCTTGAATTGGAACAATTCATCGAAATGCGAGTTTTAAGCCCACTTGAGGGTGACAAAATCATCATGTTTTCTAAGCCCACTTGAGGGTGGCAAATCCACGTCTTAGCCTACTTGCGAGTAGCACCTTCAAACCATTTTCAAACAAACAAAATATGAGATGTTTTGTTCTAACTTAGGCGATCTAGTCTATACTTGTGTGTTGTGCGCATCACGTAGTAAGATTAGCTAATAAACCGAAATAAGAACACATGTGTTTTCAAAAACAAAATATCATGTTAGTAAAGGCCGATCTTTGATCGGGCAAGCGGGGGTGCTCATTGCATGAACTTCCCCTCTCGTACCCAAGTTCCCGAGCCGAGGGAACTTTGGTGATGACGGACACGTGGCCTTAGGCACGAGTCAGGGTTTCCTAAATTTTCCAAAACAAAAACATTTAGATGGCGACTCTGTATCTGACAAAGCAGTCCATGTTTGGCACTTCTTTACAAAAATCAGTTTTCCAAAACAATTTGCCGGATTTGGACTCTTTGGTGATTTATCGGTCTTGCATTGCACTTTGCGGGATTAGATTCAGAACTGTGACATTTGAGTCCGAACTATAGCAGCCTAATGAACAAAACAGATTTTCACGCCATCTCGCGCGCGGAGCTGGGACGTTCGAGCACATCTACAGTTGCTTACGATGCTAAACCTATGGGGGCAGGTTTGGGTCGTGACAAAGTGGTATCAGAACACGAGTTATACCGCACACATGAGTCCATATGAGCTATAGGATGTCTTATAAAAGGATTAGAGACATTACATCAGCATATGTGAGTGTGTGTGTGTGAGTTATATGAATATATCTAAAATAATATGAAATGAAATAAACTGAATACTATGAAAACTGTAAAAGAATTATTTGCCTACGTTTATTAGTGCTCTGTTTACCTATAGCAAATGGAAAGAACAAGAAGTGATGATGTAACTGAATCCTTGGATACCCGAATGGACCGAATGAAATGAATGCTAGAAGCTCTAACTGAGCCCATGAGTGACAACAAAGGCAACAATCATTACCCGTTCCACCATCTCTAGTGCAAGTTGAGCCGGTGAACAATGACCAAGAATGTTTGCATAATTACGAAAAAACCTGTTTCATAATTGATTAAGAATGTTTATGTAATTACAAAAAAAAAACTTGTTGCATAATTGACTAAAAATGTTTGCGCAATTATGAAAAACCTTCATTCAACATTCAACATATAGGCCACCATTAGTAAATTATTCAAAATGAAACGGCAAAATAAGAAAGAAAAGACGAATCTCAAGCAGCTAAGCAGTTCTTATATATATAGACTGGTTTAAATGGCCTATGCAAGGCACATGTTATTATTACAATATGTTTAAGTTTTGTACTTTGATAATTTTTTAAAAATTAGATTATTGTTCTATGAAATTGAATAGAATAAATCATTAGATATATAATAGAATTATATAGATCATTTTTTATTTGTTATACACCTAATGATGTAAACTCCAATTCTACTAGTATATCATTTTTGGTGAATTTATGAGTCTTTAACATTTCTTCCGAATTTATAAATAAATAAAAAAAATATATGGTGTGTAGATTTTCTTAACAGATAAATATAAAACAAATATTAAGATAATTCTCTCATCTAAAAAAACTACTAAGATAATTTACTAAACTAATAAAAAAATAGAAAAAAAATACATATATATATATACAAATGACCAATTTTATTAAAACATAAATCGCATAACAAATGACCAATTTTATTAATAAGTAAATCATTAAGTAAATTATCAATTTTTAGTGATATGAAAATTATTTTTCAGTTAACCATACTACAAAAATAGTTAAAGATCACATTTTGATAAATGAAAATATCTCACTTTTAATGAAAGTGTGATAAAAAAAAATTAGATTGATATTTTAATCACACTTGATTTGATTAAGTATGATAATATTTATTTTTTACGTCACTTTTCAATTAATTGTGATTATATATATATATATATTTTTAATCACACCTTTTAATTAACATATAATTATATTTATTTTTTATGTCACTTTTCAATTAACTGTCATTATATATAATATTTATTTTTAATCATACTTTTTAAATAAATGTAATTATATATGTATATATATATTTAATCCAGACCTTAAATAGGTGTGATTGTATAAAATATTTCGAGCCTGTTTGGTAACGTTTACGTTTTCAGTTTATATTTACAAAAATTTTATAAACTGGTTTTTATTTATTTATTGTTTATTTTTAGAAAAACATAAACTATAAACGCGTTTGGTTTAGACAAAATGTCTAAAAAAATTTTAAAATATATAAAAGAGTGAGAAATGGCAAGTTGTGGCGGGTGATGGGTGGTGACGAGTGGTGACAACGGAAGACGGTGTTGGGAAATGATGGCGGGTGGTAGTGGCGGAAGACGGTGGTGGAAAATGGTAGCAAGTGGTAGGTGATGATGGAAGAAGACGGTGGTGGAAAGTGGTGACAAGTAGCGGATGGGTGGGTGGTGGTGGTGGTGGTGGTGGAAAGTGGTGGCACGTAGCGGGTGGTAATAGCGGAAGACGGTGGTGGAAAGCGGTGACAGGTGGGTGGGTGGGTGGTGGTGGTAGGTGGGTGGTGGATGGCAGGTGGTGGTGGGTGGGGGCGAGTGGCTGGGGGTGGAAGGGGTGGGGGGGTGGGAGACGGTGGTGGGTGGTGGTGGCGGGTGGGTGATGGGTGATGGTGGTGGTGGTGGTGGTGGTGGGTGGGTGGCAGTGGGTTGTGGGTAATGGTGGCTGGTGGTAGCGGGTGGTGGATGGTGGTGACAGGTGGCTGGTGGCGGGTAGTGGTGGCATTTAATGAATGATAATGTGGGTAGCGGATGGGTGGTGATGTGTGGTGAGTGGTGGTGGTGGTGGTGGTGTTGGTAGCGGGTGAGTGGTGGTGGGTGGCCGGTGGGTGGTGGCGAGTGGTGGCGGTGGGTGGTGGTGGGGGTGGTGGTGACAGGTAGTGGATGGTGGTGGCGGAAGAGTGGTGAGTAATGGTGGTAGCGGGGGGTGGGTGGTAGGTGGTAGTGGCGGGGGGTAGATGGTGGGTGGTGGTGGCAAGTGACTGGTAGGTGGGTGGTGGTAGCGGGTGATAGTGGTGGTGGAAGACAGTGGTAGAAAATGGTGGAGTGTGATAGCTAGTATTTGGTGATAAAAAAAAAAATTGAAAACTCAAAATAAAAACATATTTTTTGAATTTATATTTTTTGGCCAAATTTATAAACTAAGACCATTGATTTATAAATAAAAAATTTATCAAATAAAATTTTTATTTAATTTTTTAAAATTTTTATAAATATAAAATAAAAACTAAAAATGTAAGTGTTACAAAACCGCACCTTCAATTTGATTTTCATATAAAATCATATTCCAAATTGGCGCCTATTCTGTATACACAATTGAGAGCAAACGACTCTTGCCTTTCCTAACAAGATTGAATTTCCCAAACAGTTTGGATCTCTTCTCCTTGCCTTCTGATCAAAATGCGCAAAGAAGCCTTTCATCTATGTCTCCGTTGCCGACCACTGCTAGGTTGCCGACCATTGGTTCCATCGTCAAGTTGCTCTCCTGGTCTCTCTCTCTCTCTCTGTCTCTCTCTCTCTCTCTCTCATGGCAATTTCAAGGTCCTGAACCAAAACTGTCACGACCCGAACCCGCCCCCATGGGTTAAGGACGTAACCGGTCAGTAATCCTGGGATTACCTACGGCCTCAAACCAATCTAGACGTAACTTAACAGAGTGAAGGGGCCAAACGGAAGCAATAATTAAAAACTTTGTTCATAGAGCTGTGCTTATATGCACATCAAAATATTCCAGACATACATATGTTAATAACTCACAACAGAAAGCATAGCAACATAAATTTGTGTACAGACAGGATCATTCAAGACTGAGTCAACCAACAAACTATATGCAAATGTACTCGAACTTCGCCGACATGACAACATAGAACAGCACGATACAAAGGCGAAGGCAAGTCTCGTGCGTGAGACGCAAGGGCTGACTCTCCAAAACCTTTGTTGTTCCACACAGACTTCACTGAGGCTGGGTTTGTGTTTCCCTTGGCTCACCTACAAACACATGAATGAGCGTGAGCGAAAGCCCAGTGAATAATATCAAATAAAAAGATACAACAATATGTAGAACAACATAATCCGAACGGCCTTGGGCCCAATTCATATTTCTAATTAACATATATATACACAATGTAAGTCAAGTGACTGTGATTCTAAACATACTGGCCTTTTGGCCTCTTTATCTCTCATTTATGTCAAAACGGCCTCTGGCCCACTCATTCATTTCCATCGGCCTTTGGCCCAATCGTTCATTTCCATCGGCCTTCGGCCCAATCATTCATGTCCATCGGCCTTCGGCCCAATCGTTCATTTCCATCGGCCTTCGGCCCAATCATTCATGTCCATCGGCCTTCGGCCCAATCGTTCATTTCCATCGGCCTTCGGCCCAATCATTCATTTCCATCGGCCTTTGGCCCAATCATTCATTTCCATCGGCCTTCGGCCCAATTATTCATTTCCATCGGCCTTCGGCCCAATTATTCATTTCCATCGGCCTCTGGCCCAAATACACTTTCGTGTCAAAACGGCTCTTAGGCCCAAATACACTTTCGTGTCAAAACGGCTCTTAGGCCCAAATACACTTTCGTGTCAAACGGCTCTTAGGCCCACACTTATATCAAACGGCCTTCAGCCCATATTTATATCAATCTGGCTCATAGGCCTTCCATTTTCATATCAAACTGTCCACCATTCAAATTAATGAACTTTACAAAACTTACATAAGAGTAAGCGAATGGGACAATAACATAATTTAGATATTACTCACAGTGGTCGGCATGTGGATTTGCCCTGAAGCTTGACCCTACATATCACATAACACATATGGGTCACAAATAGTTCAATCCGTTCTTTAATTCACACATTCCTCTTTAGACTTTATTCTTATCTCTTTAATTCAATCACAATGCTCAATGCATGCCTAAGAGTGTTTAGAAGTGAAAGAGAACGGAAAACAAAACACAGAATGCATTAATGTATTTTCAAATAGGTCCCCGCCGGCGTGGACTTCTTCGCCGAGCGGACCCTTAGGTCTGCAAAAGTGCTGGTTGCCCTCCATTCCCGCCGGCAGAAACTCGGCCGCCGGCGACTTCTCGCTACATAGCTCCTCGCCGGCGTCAACTTCCTTCGGCGAAGGAACCAGTCTGCAGAAAATCTTGGGAGCTCGATTCGCTCGGCGTCGGTTTCCTTCGCCGAAGGGCACCAAACTTTCTGGGTTTTCCGGAACTGTTCTTGAGCTTCAAACTCGACATTCAACCCATTTTTCTCGCATACTAAGGCTCCAATCTCACATATATTCATGCTAACATGGTTCTCTTGCAAGATTATAGTATTATGAAGTTCAATTTCTTGATTTACCTACATGCATGTCTCAAAACATGACAAACTGCTCTCCAATATAATGAATTCATGCATTCAAGCTCATATCTTTAATTACTCAAACATGCAAGGCCATCTTGACTTCATTTCCATTTCAAAGATGCAATTGGTGCCAAAACTCAACAAAACCAAGCTTGTATGCATGATCAAACTTTAATTCTTGCTTAATTGACATGATACATGCTAGATTATGCAATTCTACAACAATTATATACATGCATGCCTTCATTGGCCATCAATTGAAGACAAACAACTCCATTTCCTTAACATCAAGCTAACTCATGTTCTCGATCATCAAACACACTTGAATCTACACATTTACAACAAAAATCCATGAGTTCACTTACCTAAGAGCTTTAATCTTCTAAGCTCTAGTCAATTCTTGAGCCAATTCTCCAAAATTTCCAAGCTTTAGGCCAAATTAGCACAATTCTCCTCCCTTCTCTCACTATGGCCGGCCTCTCTCTCCCTCTCAATTGTCTAACTCAGATTTTGAGCTTAAGAGAGCCAAAGGAGGGTGAAATGCAATATACAAACAAGCCCCACTAGTAATTATTTTAATATAAAATAATATGGCACTTAATTTATCAATTTAATCAGTTTAATTTGACCAGAATAGATTTTCAATTAAATTTCACCGAAGGCTCTAAAAATTATGCCAATCACAATGGCGTAATCAATTCCGGGTTCTGTGGCCGATAAGGCCCTCAATTTAATTTCCGAAGCGGGTTATCAAACAGATATTCCTACGGTGAACAGATAAACTCAAAATCACATACATTCACACAATGACACATAAAATCATGCTAAATACATAATCATACTTAAATTAAGGACCAATTAGCATACTACAAAACAGGGGTGTCACAAAAACCCTAAGCTTTTCCCCCTTTTTCTAGATCATTAGGGTTTTCAAAATTCAGTTTTTTTTTTTTGGTTCATTCGATATGGGTTTTCCACTGTCCTTGTCTTAAAAAACGTGTTTTTTTCTTCCCCTTTGCAAATCGTGCATGTAGATTGGAACTTGGAAGATCTTCACCATTCTTGGAAAAAGTTGGAACTATTGTTTTTTGTTCTTCTCCAATTTGTGAATTACATGGGTTTTGCTCTGCCATCATCTCAAGGAATAATTGTGGTCTTTGCTGTTTTGGTTCTCTCTTCTCTGATGAGTGATGGACTTTAGAGGTATGTTAAGTCCTTGAACTTTGATGTGTTTATTTTAGTTGTTTCTTTGAGATGATTGTTTAATCAACCTCTTCTTCTTATTTCTGCATAACCATTAGTTAGTTTTGTCAGATTTCTTATTTCTGCATACACAGAGTTGTTGAATTATCCAATTTTGCTGTTAATTTGATACACTAGAGAGGGTATATATAATGTCTGATTCTAGGAGATGTTTGGCTATGAGTTTACCAGATTTTTAGTTGTTATGGCTCTGCTGGTTTATGTTTCAAAAAGGTTGAATTCGGATCGGCTTTACCTTTTGAAATTCAAGAAAGCCATCCATGATGAATTTAATTATCTGGGAAACTAGAATTCTAGTGACCAAACACCATGTGGATGGATTAGTGTGAATTGCACATGGAATTCTTATGATCTAGTAGTGGACTCTCTTGATTTGAATTCAATGGACCTTTCTGGGACCCTGAGCCCTAGAATTTGCAGTTTAGTTAGTCTTATCAAACTAGATGTTTCTTACAATGGCTTCACTGGAAATGTTCCCCATGAGATTGAAAATTGCTCATGGTTGGCAAGTATCACAACAGAGCATATATAGTCTCCATAACTATTAGCGGTTTGGTTGGCATATATATCTAAGAAAAAAGCGAACTGTAAATTAACACAGCACTTGGGAAAATTTGATGAAGTTGAAAGAAGAATATTAGTTCATGTGAACTAAGGGTTGATAAATCTTTAGATTCTTCTATGGTAGCTACCACATGATCAAATTTAATTGGAGGGCTCAACTTTTCTTTTTTTTATCTCAAATTGTCTCATCTTCTGCTATGTTTCTGTGTTTTTTCCTTAGAATTTGAATTATTGCTATTTGGAAGGACCCAAATGGACTTGAATTGAACGGCTTATTACACTGTGAGGGTTATTGGACTGACAAGAGGAAAGATGTAATTGAATATGTTCAGAGACTCATCAGATGTTCTCTTGGATTTGAGGTGAATTCAATGCCTCACTTTTAGTTTTGTATGGTGAAATTGTTACCTGGGTCATCCTCTGTTGGTTCTTTTTTGTGGGTATATAGCTTTTTGATTTTTTTTTTTTTTTTGCAATCTTCAACATATAGTTAGAGCAATTCAACATATAGTTCTTTTTTGTGCCCTCTTTCATGTCTGGAGAAGTTGAAATTATTGTTCAAATGCATTTGAGAGCAATTCAATTTCTGAGGTGTTCAGGCATGGTTATTTTCCAGTGAAGAGGCTTCACTCTGCTTTTCTATGTGTCCTGTGAACAATTCTTTTGGTCTTTGCCTCATATTTTTTAAGCTGTGTTGGTATGTTGTTGTTGTGGACACATTGATGACTCATTTCCATTCAGTATTAGTTGAATTTTATAGGGGTTGACAATTTAGGGGGAATTTCATTGTTTGTCTTATGGCTTGCAAGTGAAATCAGGAATTCATTATGAATGATCACTTAGGAAGCATGTTAGTTCTTATGTTTAGATGATTTGAGGTAGTTAAGCTGGCATTGGCATGGCTATCTAACACTTGTTGCATCTGGCATTGTTAAGTCACCCACATATAGTCTAATAATTTAATACAACCTGAGGGATTAAGTGATTGTGGACATCCTTTGATCATGTAGTGTAGCCTATTTGGTCCTGAATATATGTGAAACATTGCATTGAAAAGTTAGTTAAGAAAGGTTTTGTTCAACCTATTTTAGGGCGGTTAATAGATTGGGGAAGTGTTTCTACCATTTGCTACTGCCCTATGATCTAATTGTGGTATGCCTTTATTGCAGTCATTATATTTGGCACCCATATTTTTCATTAGTTCATAGTTCTTCCTTTTCTTACTCATTTTTGTAGGAAGAAGACAAAAAAGCCTTAGAAAGTTACTATCACAAACCCCAACAACCACTTAATGAGAGGGGCTGTTAGTTATGTGACTACAAGTTTTGGGGGGCGAGTGTGTATTTCTAGAATATCAAGGAGTCAAATGTATTTGTTAGAAATATCAACAGAGGTCATTGTAATTTATCCTAAATAATGTTATGTGGAATATTATCTTTGACATACATTAGTTTTTCTAATCATTCTTGGGACGGAGAATTTTTTGATTTTTTGTATAATTATTTTATGCATGTAAGAGAGACGGGATTTTTTTTTTTTTTAATCATTTTACATTGTTTGTTAACTTGGTTTCCTTCAAGTTTACTGCCAGGGGAATTTATGTTTGTCAAAACCCTTAGTGGGGGTCATTGTAATTCACTATTTTGTATTTTTTTTTTAAAAATGTAATGGGAGTAATCTGTTTTTTTTGTATGAACCTAAATTGTTGTGTTGGAAATTGTTATACCAAATCAACTCATATGTTATATCAGCCTACCCCTATCTGACCATGATTTGTGATTGGCAAACCACCTTGTTTTTTGACAGGTACTATATTGTAGTAGAAAAGAGTAACCAAGGGTGTGTAATCTGTTTGCAGAATATGGACAATCAACATGGAAGAGTGCAAATGATGGGTAAATGATATGTAAAAGGATCTTTGAATTGTTTCTTCACTTTGAACCTATTTGAGGGAGCTAATATCTATAATTTAAAATAATTAAAAAAATGAAGAATAAAATGGAAAAAAGAAAAGAAAAAGGCAGCTTTGAGTAGTTTCTTTAATGTGTTGACAAAAGATACAAGTCATGTTAAAGTTGTTTTAGATCCTTCCCATTTCGATTAGGATTTATACCCCTGCTCCCTCTTTCCACCACTTATTTGTTTATTTGTTTATTTTAAATAATTTAGCTACTAGGCTTAAGAAATGCATGTGAATCAATTTGTGCAATTACTTGAGTTTTTTATTTACCAACTTTTTGCCCTGCTTCAGTTAAGTTTCAAAATCTTGGAAGTCCTTGTATTTAGTTGCTCTCTCTTTTTCTCTCTTGGGCTTTTGTCAGCCTTTTTCGTCTTTGTTCTTTCACCACCTTTTATTAATCTCCTTTCAATTGTTTCATTAAGGCTCCACTTGCTTCAATTTGGGCAGTTTCTTGAGCATTCTACATCTGTTTACCTCTCATCTCCTATGCTCTATTTCCTAGACTTAAGCACTTGTTGCTAAAACGCATCAGTGGTTGTGTTCTAAATGTAGAGTTTCTTCTTTATGAACAGCAGTCTGACTTTGTCAGTTATTAATGTTCCTATACTTGGAAGATTGTGGCATATATACTCATTTTCTCTTAAAGTAGAAAATCATGAAGATCTCCACTTCATGAGTTGAGATGTGTTGTTACTAATGCCAAAGGATCCTTCCACACTTCAAATTAAAATTAAGATTCATATCTCCAATTGTATGAATTTTTGATACAGTTATGTTGTATATTATCTCTACTCATGTGGGGAGGACTATTACTCCATTTTATTGAAGTACCTTCAAGTTGAGCTTTACTGATTCTTTATGCAAATTTTGTAGGTTTTCCCATATGGCTCTGTGCCACTAGAGACCTACGTTTCTGATGGAGATATTGATTTGACTGCCCTTAGCAGTCCTCTGTTGAGGAGACTTTGGCCCGTTATGTACTTGCTGTTCTGCAAGGAGAAGAGCAGAATGAGAATGCTGAGGATGAAGTGAAGGGTACACAATTCATTAATGCTGAGGATTTTTTTTTTTTTTTTTCACTCTGATGCTTTATTGTAAAGTTTGTCTGAGCTTAATAATTGAAGGAAAATTTTATAAGGTAATAATCGAAGGATGAAATATAAGTTCAATTCTTATCAAAGGATAAAATTTTATGAGGTAATAATCGAAGGATAAAATATTCGGTTAGGATAAGAATTTTTTTTTTTTGATTCAAAGGATAAGAATTGAACCGCTTTGATTGGATACATTATTTTTTAACTCAAAATCAAACTAATGTATTGATAAAATTGAACTATCTCAACTCATACAGATCAAGTTGATTTAACTTTCAAGTTTTCTGAGTTTTTTTGTTGCACCCTAACCATAGACTCATACCAAACTTTTGACATACTTAAAGTATGTACATATAGAGAACCCGAATATTCATTAGTTTATTTTATTTTATTTTATTTTATTTTCTAATGATTGAAACTTTTGGTTTTTTCATTAGTTTATTTTATTATATTTTCTTATGTTATACATTTTATGTATGATTTCATTATCTTTCTCTACCATAGGTAAATACTTTTCTTGGGTTGAGTACATCTAATTATAAAGGAGTGGCGGAATTCTATTTCTTCCCTGGTTTTGCTTTCATACCTAGTCATGTTTATTAGGTCTATGAGAATATCTTTGATACATTTTTGTTAGATGGTGGATAATGACATATGTAAGGATTATTAATTTGGTTATTAATTCTTTATTATTTGGTTACTGTTCAGTTAATGGATTTTACTTTCTTTTTTTTTCCAAGGTTATTGTTGATGGTACTTGGAGGTCAACAGCTAGATGGGTTTGATGGTCCTTTGAGGTTTTTTTTTTAATTAATTTGTGTTTTTATTTTTCAGATCATAAATTACTTGGAGAAATACAAAATATGGTTAGAGAATTCAAGAATTTTGTGTTTTAAGTTTTTTCATTTTTTAGTATATTTGGGGACTTACCTTTTTAGCCAATTAGCCAAAAAGTTACTAAATTAGCCAAAAAGCCAACAACTCATATTAAAAAGTCAAAGATTCTCTTTTCTCTCTACTTTTTGCACATCTTTTCATAATTAACCAAAAAGTCATTCCAAACATACAAGTTTTTTTTACCTATTTTTTTAGCCAAATAGCTAAAAAGTTACTAAATTAGCCTGTTCCCAAACGAGGCCGCAATCACAATTAAGAATTTTTTATTAATTCTTTACATATACTTTTGAACATTCAACTTTCATTTATGAAATATATGAGGTTATTTTATTTAATATGTGGTTGCGATTCAAAGGATATAGTGTGTATTATACTCTTCAAATGCGCGTACAAAAATAAATTTGATTATTCTTCAAATATGTCGAATCTTTTTTTTTTTATCACACGCATTAACTGTGATGAGAAATGTATATAATGTGTGATTTTATTACATTATTAATCATAAGTTTTACTAGATATTAATCACACTTAAAATCTGTGATCTAAATATTTATTATCATAGGTTTTTTTTATTTATTAATCACACTTAAAAGATATGATCTAAATGTGATTAATTACACTTAAAATGTGTAGTTTAAATGTTATTAATTACACTTAAAAGATGTGATCTAAATATTTATTATCACACTCAAAACATGTGATGGAATCATCTTTTAATAACACTCAAAACAAGTGATTAAAAATAATCTCTTTTAATCACACTCTCAAATATTATACTTTAATAAAACTTAAAAGGTGTGATTAAATAACTACATCACACAAAAAAGTGTGATCTATTTATGATTTTGTAGTTAATAAATAAATTATTAAGTTAATTAACAGTTTTTAATAATATTAGAAATATTTTTCAATAAATAATTTTGATAATTTATTATTACATAGGAGAATATATATATATATATATATATATCTTTTCGTGAGTATTTTGTTAAATTAAAATTTATAAAAAAACGATAGTTGTAATTTCTATCATTATAGGACTGATTTATATTTTAAACAAACATTATGGGTGTATTTGTAATTTGTTAAAAAAATAAAAAGTTTATGTTTCATAATTGACCAAGAATATTTGCGTAATTACGAAAAAATCACTCAACATATAGGTCACCATTAATAAATTATTCAAAATAAAAGAGTAAAATCGGGGGGAAAAAAGAAGAAGACGAATCTCCAGTAGGTAAGCGCTTCTTATATATAGATGCATAAAAGAATCATTTTGGTGACTTATATTTTTTTTTCCTATTTTGCCGTCAACTTGTATTTCTATTTTTTATTTTGTCCTCTATTAGTTGGTGGAATGACCTTGAGTAAGGTTTTAAGAAATTATGTAAGGTTTTTGGGTCAATTATGTAAGGGTTTTGAATTTTCTATTTTGTCCTTAGCTTGTATTTTAATTCTCCATTTTGCCATTTTTTGGTTTCTTTCTATTTTGTTTTTGTTTTTGTTTTTGTTTTGTTTTTGTTTTTGTTTTGTTTTTTTTTTTTTCTTTTTGGTGGAGTTTTGAGGGTTATTTTGGAAAAATCAACTTTCATAGCGGTATCATTTTTGGATAATTATATTTATACGCCGTACAAACTCTCAGTATACATCATAAGAGCAATGATTCATCCCCCATTTTCCCCCATCCCCTTTGACCCCCCCTCTCTCTCATTGGTTACATTTTCTTTTTCTTTTTCTTTTTTTTCCTGCTCCTCCAATCACCACCCGCCACGTGGCAAAGGGGGGGTGAGGAGGTGACCCCCAAAAGGGGGTCTCAAGCATTATTCATATCATAAATGGTGTTCAGATATAGACTTTAAAAAATTAATAATTCCATTCTATTTCACTAAATTTAATAATATTTGGTGTTTATTTCAATTAATTAAGTATTATTTGAGATTATTATCTCAAATACGATTTTTCTTCTCGGAATTGAATAGAGTATCTTAGGGTTCATTGAGTATATCATTTATAAAAAAATTCAAATTAATTAAATATGTTTTGAATTGTTCAAAAAAACTTCATGCTATTTTTTAAAAATAAGAGGCCTTTTTATCCAACAATTGGAGAAAAAAAGGAAAAAATGTGGAAAATTTTATTTACACATCATACAAACTCTCAAAGGGAAAAAAAAAATATTAGGAAAGAAGGTTAAAGTAAAAAACATTTGGAAAACTATTCCTTTTGAGTAATTATAAATATTTTAAAATTTTGAAAAGATAAGGACATTAGAGGAAAAATATTTTAAAATTTAAATTTAAGTATAATAATTACATGCTCCCTTTACAAAGTTGGAATCCTCAAAAGGGACCAACAAATTGGAATGGAGGGACATAAATGTATACATATGGTTAATCCTATAGTACACACCAAATAATCATTTTTGTTTAACCTCTACCATTTAATTAAAATAAAATGATTTTTCTTTAACCCCTACCAAATGATTATTTCACTATATTTTTCTTTTATCAAGTAAACACTATCTTAAAATATAAAAAATAACTGACTCGCTCGTGCCTTGCACGGGCCTCCTACCTAGTATATATATATATATAAACCAGTTTTGGCCTACCCCAAATAACCATCAAAAATGATAAAAGAAAAATAAAGAACAATGTATTGAAAACAAAAAGATCTACAACTAGTCATCTTTGAGACCTTAACCATTTTGCTTCCTAGAAATTCAACCAAAAACAAAACAAAGCAAAACCAATGTGAACATCCAATTCCTATGGTTTTAAATTCTAATTATCTCTTCTCGCCTGCTCTTGATGTTAAATCTTTCTAGTAGTCCGGAGTCCCAACAACAAAATAAAACACTCAAAAACAAACATTTTTATGGGGTTAGTTACACAGACCTCCCGTAAGGTATAACAATTACAAGGATTTTTTCTGTGATTACTGAAATTACATCGTTCTTCCCTATAAGAGCATCTCCATCAATCTTGCTAAATTTTACTTTTAGTGGAAATAGCAAGCAAAATAGAAGAAAATTTGTTCCAACAGCCTCGCTCCATGCTCAGTAGTTTAATATGGAGCTACAGTTGCTAGTTACTTCTAGTGAGATATTGTAGCATTGCTAATCATGTAAAAAATAAGGAAAAATGAAAATTTGATGTATGTTTTGGAGAAAAAAAATAATTAATGTTAAATTTTATTATTAAAGTCATAATTTTTTTTATGAGTACGTAATTATTTTGGAAAATTGCATCTGATTTGTTTATGCTTGCTTGTTCATAATATTTTAATGAAATAGAATTTTAGAATAGAGAGTTTGATGGAGTGTGTACATAAAAAAGAGGCTAGCTAAAATACAAAAGTGAATTTTTGGTTATAATTTGGCTCAAAATTTGTTCAGACGGTTGTGGATGCTGTAAGAGTTGTCAAGCAATAGTAAGTAAATGAAATGGTAAATTTACTATTTTACCTTTATACAAAATTAAACTATTTTGTTCAAATTATTAAGATTGACTAAATATTAAATGTTCATACATAAAAAATGAACATTTTTTATTCATTCAGTTAAAAAAATAAAATTTTATTCTTTGTTCGGATCTAAATTTTTGAACATATTAAGTTTACTCAACTCTGTATTCATGAACAAGAATAAAATTATTTTTTTGTTAATATTTTTTTGTAGAATTTTGTGCCCACCCAATGTAGCAATGTTGGAACTAATTGTGTTGTTAACCACACAAGTCAATTTGTTACTAAAAATGTTGAACATAATAAGTCTGAACGAGATAAAATTAAAAATTGATGATGTGCCTACCGAAAATATTAATAATGTGTAAATTGAAGTATCTTTATTCATTAAGTGTGTAGCATGTAAAAATTTCACACAAATGTGTAAGACCTACTAAATAATTTCTTTTGGGTAAATTATGCTATTAGTTCATGTACTTTAGTTCTTGTGTTATTTTGATCTCGGTAATTTCAATTGATTCAATTTTAACTATAAATTTATTATTTTATTTTAATTCGATCCAATTGATTACAACTTTTAGTATTTATTTATTAAAAAAATATGCGTATAAGTGGCATGTATCATATATTTTAAAATAAAATTATGAATTTACTAAACTTAGTGAGTTAATTTTAACTAATTTAGTAATTGTTTTTTGTTAGAATGACTAACGACATTATCAGTTAGACCAGATTAATATAAAATCTAAAATTGAGTGAATTAAAAATAGAAAGTAAAATAATATTTTGTTTCCAAGGGCGAGTACATTTGTAATTTGGCCCCCCTGTTTAATTGAAAAATTTTGAGACAAAAATCAAAGAAAGCAGAGCAAGAGGAATATGAGGGCTTGCTCTGTCTGCAATTCTTCGTTTCTTCTTGTTTTTCCTTCTTCTACAACAGACCTCTGGTCTTTCACTCTCAGTAGAACCCACACTGGTCCCTTCTCAAACCCACTTCTTCGCCTCCCCAATCGATCGTCTATAAATTCTCACTCACCTTGGTTTTCTCGCCCAACAATAATCACTGCAACAACACAATCAACAAGAAGATCCATGGCTTCTGAGCAGACTCGGACCGCTCTGAACTCCGTACCCAACTCTTCCCTCACTCTCTTGTTCGTAGAGATGGGTGTTGGTTACGATCAACATGGGTATGTATATATATATATATATTTGCAGATTGAAAAATGGAAGTGTTTATGGTAATTTGTTGAAATGCACAAATAGGCAAGATGTTACAGCAGCGGCAATGAGGGCTTGTAGGGATGCAATCTCTTCCAATTCAATCCCTGCTTTCCGAAGAGGTATTATTCTTTATTCTCTCTTGATTTCTTGGCTCTCTCTCTCTCTCTCTCTCTGTATGCTATGCAAGTTTATATATATATACACACATGGATATGTATGTATGTGTCTGTGTTGTTAAAATTGCAATTTGTATTAAGTGAAATGGCTAATAGGGATTTGTGTTTGAGATTCATTAGGCGGTTCATGTTGCCTTTATTTATTTATTTATTTTTTATTTTAGTGGGCAAGAGATTATTTACGCGCAGGCTCAGTTTGTTTGAGTGTTTTACGTATTTTCTGGTGTTTGGTATGATGGAAAATGAAAGGCAATAGAAATTTTCTGTAGTCAATGGAAAACAAGCCTATTTCTGCAGAAAATATTTTTCACTCTTAAAAGACGGAAAATGTTTTCTAGACTAAAATCTTACCAATGTCATCACACCACCAACATCATCACCTCTCTCACCTCCACCACCACACCACCATCACCACGGCCACGGCCACCATCACTACTGCCGGTCCCACCACCAAGCCATCACCTCCACGTCCACCTTTGTTCCACCACCACCGCCACCCCCAAACATAGAAATATATTTTCTATTAGAAAATGTTTTCCGTCCAAACAAATAGAGTGTTAGTGAGAAATTTTAGTTGGCCTCACTCTTTGCCAAAGCTAGAATTGGATTATATGCTCCTCTTTTTGCCTTCAAGCTTGCCGAATTTTAGGTTAATTGGAGATCGTGAGCTAGCTCATCCATGCACTATTTTTATATATTGATGAAGTAAAATTTTGAGAGCCATATAGATTGGATTGATCTTGATCTCTGATTATCCTGAAATTTGGTAAGCATGAAAGTCACAACAGGGGCATACAATCCAAAAGTGGGATTTTCGAAAGGTGAGACGTACACTAAGTTATGGCAGCGTGTAATAATACAAAAAAACTTACACCAAGTGCAAATGGATGCCTTTTTATTTTAATGTGTATTGGATTTACGAAAGGTGAGGCCAAGAAGAAGTTATAGCATTGGTGATCATTATGAGTGGAATAGCCTGCATTTTGGGCTTGGCCATACCATTGGTTCCAACAGTGACACCTTCATTTGGCCTAGAAGCTGAGGCCCAAATGATGACTTTCGGCAATCCAATGGGTGCCTGCTCTAGTTGTAGACGAACAACAAGCATGGTGGCTTGACCTGATGAGGTTGTTAAAATGCATGTCTATGTTTCGATATGATCGCCAAACATGTTATAATGTCTACAGCATTGTGGCTTTAACCTTTCCTCTGCTCCAATAGCAAGTAGGCCTAGGAGAGTTCTATGGTGTAGTGTGCATTGGTGGTGTGACCAATGTATCAAGCTGCATCCCCTGTGATGATTTGGTGTTTTCAGCTGTGAGCTAGAATCAGGAGCTTCTAATGCCAATTCTACCTTCAAACTTGTACAAGGTGGCGTGGCATCTTGTGGCTTAGGCCCTAAAGCTTATTTGAGATGGAAGGAAACGTGATGCTGTTGTTGGACTTTAGTCATCCTCAGCGTGCATTTGTATTTTCTCGCAGCTGGTACTTCCTTAGACTAGCCCACATTATGGCAATGTTGCGTAGCCTAGTTATCCTCACCTCCTTAAACTAGACGAAATATAAATTATTTTAAAAGTAATTAAGAAATGTAAAATATAGCTATGTCCAGGTGTCCTTGACATGGGAAGTAGATGAATCTGATATGGAGACACACAACCACACCAGAGTCCATGTAACATCGGCCAAGGCACAAGGGTAAATTTCATTGACAAAAAACTAAAGCATAATTGCTGAAGGAGATTTGGGAATTTTGAGTCAGTAAACCTTCATATAGGAAACAACCAAATCAAATTAGCAACAGGACAGCACACTTTAAAAGATAACCTTAAGAACATGCCTCTGCCAAGTGGCCTACTGGCCAAGAGTTGACAAGCATTTAGCAAAATAGATTAGGGTGAACAAAAGAAAGGACCTAGACCATTGCTTTGATGAACTTCAGGTAGTTATGTAAGGCAAGACTACTGAGTTTGCCAATCATTTAGCAGCGTTGCCACAGCAGAAAGGACCTGGACTACTGTTTTGATGTGGTTCAAGATATGTGAGGCATGATTACCATTTAGCTGAGTAGATCGGGGTCCACATAAGAAAGGACCTAGACCATTGGCTGGTTAAGTGCTTTAAGGAATTATGTGAGGCTGGAATGCCAAGTACTACCTCAGTTCTGAAGCAATAATACAGCTAGGGTTCTATTAGAAGCCAAGAGAAGGATAAATCTTCCAAAGTTTATGTTTGGGGTGTGTTAGTGAACCTTAAAGACAGAATAGGTTTAAAGAGTGTCTCTAGTGTCAATTATTAACCTCAACCAACATTCTTTTGGGCTCCAGGGCAACAAAGCTTCCAATTTGGGTGACACAGGTCACACTTATTTTTACTCTTTCAGCTGAAAACATCACTTTACATCTCATTGTCTGGTGTTGCTTTACTCTAAATTGAGTCCAAAGTTCTGTAAGTTGACTATCACCCATTAGGTCTTGATCGCTGTTTTGATTGATGCTTTGATATGATTTTGGGTTGAAATTTTTTTAAACCACCTATACTTTATTCAAATAAATAAGAAGAGGCTTGATCAAAAGTCAAAAGATTCAGAAGTTTTTTGAACCACCCATACTTTATTCAAATATAAAAGAAGAGGCTTCAGTTGGTTTTGGACTTCCTTATACATCCGCCAATTATTTCCATGGACATCTAGCCTATCCTAAAGTGGAGTTTGAAATTCAAATTTGACAGGCTTAGTCTAATTATGCAACTTGCTTCTTGCCACTGAAAATAATTTCTTTGAAAAATTTGCCCTGCCTTATACTTGTTTTTCATACATAAGCCTTCCTTTTCTTTTAATATTTTCTTTTGGCGAGTTCTTAACTCTAAACCTTCTTTAAGAATCCATAACCAAAATCAAATGATGGCAATATTTGAAAGTAGTCCAGAAGTAACTAGGGACCTGCTATCATCCTTGTCATCATAAGAACATTACAAATTCCAACATAATCTATTACGTTTGTGTAACAGCACAAATTATTGTAAATAACAAAAATCTATGGAGGTCCTAGTGGAATGGACTCTCATCTTGTTTAGCATCCACATGACACTTCCTAATTTTTAATCTTTTCGACTATGTCGAATCTTGAACTTATTTATCATTGTGTTTGTGTGAGGTAGTGCACACGCACGTTTTAGCATAATCTTTTTGAAGGTTATCGGTTATGTTTGTGCCGTTGATATTGAAGTGTTGATTAAAAGTAATAAGGTTTAATTCGTGCAGGGTCTATACCTGGTGTTACATTTGAGCAGATGAAACTACAAATTAAGCTGGGAGTTCCTCGATCCCTCCAACAATCCCTAGATGTTGACAAGGTCAAGTCTGTCTTTCCATAGTAAGTATCTGTACACTTGGACGTGTCAGCTACAATTCTGGACTCCTTAATTGCTTTACTTTAGGGGTTAATTACACATATACCCCCTCAACTATCACTAAATATAATCTTACTCTCCTCAACTTCATAACCGTATTGCATCACTTTCACCCTTCTAGAAAGGGGCATTTGTACGTTCCTTTTCTTATAGTTGATGGGTCTAAATGTACAATTTAAAGTGGTGAGTAAAGTGATATTTCAGTGATAGTTGAAGTGGTGCCCATGCATTTAATCCTCAATTTAAATAAGACATCATGTTTGGTTTCTTTATGCCAGTACATCTTTTCAAGAAAACACCATTCTATAATCTTATATATAAGAATCTGAAGTCAGACTTATTTTTTGCTATATATAAATCATATTTTCCATCGTCTTAAACCTTTCCCATTAAATTTTTAGTTGGACGCGTTTGATTGTTCTAGTAGAAGATATGATTACCTTACATTGATGGGATAATCTCAGCCATTTTTTTCGTCATTATAAAAGTGATGTACTATGTATACGCTAGATGTGTTTAAGAAACCAGAGAAAATTTTGGCTAATCTTTGGATTTAACTTTGGAAAATCATTCTGCTCCTATGAAGTATGGGTACTTCGAAAAACATGCCGTACTCGTACCGAGTACTTACCGGCGTATGGTATTTCGTATGGTATTTCTGCATACGTACCAGGCATACGAAACACGTACCTAATTTTTTTCTTCTTAATTTTTGGTGTACCCACTATATACTTAAGTCGTACCGTATTTCAATTGAAACAATATTTTCTTCTACTACAGAAATAAAATTCATTTTACTAGTTTTTTTTTTTTATTTTTAGTTTTATACTTAGCGTATTTTTAAAATTAAATTGTGGTTTGTAAGTTATTTTAATATATTGACATTTAATTTTGATTTATATCTTTACTTTTGGCATTAAATGTTAATTGTAGGTTGAATCTTAACAAATTAAACTATTTAATTAATTTTTGCATTACTATAAATTAAAAATAAATATTTTTTTACAAGTGTACGAAGCCATACCCGTACCCTACTTTTTTTGGATTTTACCGTATCGACGTACCTGTATCATACTAGTATCAGTACTCGTACCTATACCCGTGTTTCATAGTTCTACTTACATTGCCATCCACAGCTATGATCTTACAAAGGGATTTGTATAGCATAGCTTGTTTACTCACGTGTCTTTTTTTTTCTTTTTTTCTTTTTTTGTCTTCTATGTATTTTTGTTCTCTTAATTTTTATTTTTGATCGGCGAAAGTTAGTTGTTAGTTATTATATTAGCTTTTGGGGAGGAGTTGAACCCCCAATCTCTCCCTTGCAAGCACCTAAGTTTTTTTCTCTTCTTAATGGCAGTGGGAAAATTGTGAATTTTGAAGTTGTGGATGGTGGACTGATATGCTCAAGTGGTGTGCATGTGGAAGAAATGGGAGATAAGAATGATGATTGTTACATAGTGAATGCAGCCGTTTACGTTGGTTACTAGGTTCTTGTTTAATTATCTGCTCACTTGCTGTGTTTTGTGGGTTTATTTATTTTTATTTTTATCTTTATCCATTAAACAAGAAAACCATATGGTTTCCTGTCAATTACCAGTTCGTAGTTGGCATCACAATAAGTAGATCTTTATTGAATGTCATGATGCTAGTTATGTTAGTGTTAATTTTCTTTTCTTTTTTCTTTTTTTTAATGTTCATTGCAATCTTCATCTTGAAGATATGAAATACTGAATTATATGGCACAACTGAACTAGAAACCTTTAGGTCATGTTTGTTTGGATAGACATGTGCTTGGGATTGGAATAATAATCTAATAAAATTATTAATTTGATGTTTGGTTAAATAATTGAAGTACGGACTAATAATCTATTCGGATATGATATCCCAAATATGATGGACTATTCAATCCCATAGGGGGGGTGGAATATAAATTGGAGGACTAAGTCAAAGTCTGGACTATTAGTCCCTCCTTATAATCTTAACTCAATCAAAACATAAGATAGGATATACAATCTAAAGAAATTCGTTGTCCTAGGACTATTAGTCATAAGAATGTTAATCCAATCTAATTCAATCCGTCCAAACAAACATGACTTTAATTTATCTCAAATGATAATGAAGGTTTTTTTTTTTTTTTTTGTGCATGTCCGTCCCTTGTAGAATTGGGTTGCTTGGTTGGTTGGCTTGATGCTAATTTGTACCATTGTTTTTTTTTTTTTCCTTTAAAATGTAAAAGTTTATTATAAACCATTGATATGAGAATCCATGGTTGGGATAAAATGGGATCATTTGTAGACCACTTGAAGATGAGTGCTTTTGTGTAGTGTAAACCTTAGTCATTTTGAAACTAGGATATAATTGATTGGCTTCTTTGTGATTATTTCCAGTGGCTTCTTCTACAAAACTGAATATAAATAATATATCAAGATTCAATATGAGATTAATTACCAAATGATGACATAAACCTTTGGCTAATATTTTTTTTATTTACTTTGTAATTGTAGGGGCTTCAATTTTTCAACCAGATAGCTTAATTTGAAAAATGTGTAGAAAACATTCATCTAGTTTCAGGATGTGTTGTGTACACAAAAAAGTTGTATTTGTGGAAATAGGCCTTGGGATTGGACTGTGTATTTTGGTCAATCTCTAATTTCATATTTGAAGAGCAAACTGGACTTCTGGATTGCTAGTCTGTAACGCCCCCAAATTATTAACATCTGATGACTCTGATTAACGCCTTACTAATCCTCAATCCTTATAATTATGAATCATTTATAATTTAATAATCATATATCCATATTCAAGATCTTTATTTTAGAGATGTAAAGGTTCCACATACCTTTATACCTTCAAAGCTTCTAAGACAATAATTTACTACACGTATCAAGGATTCAACAGAAATTAAAACACAAAATAATGTTTTTATGGGCTACACGTTTCGAGACTTAAACCTGTTTATAGACAAATGGTTTCTAACCTATACAGACATAGTCCTTGCCTTATCAAAATAAAACAAGAGATAAGAGCTTCGTACTTTCGAAACAATTCTCCACACTTCTACTTTAGCAGTATCACAACAGCTTTTCTTGCAACAAATCCATTAGGGGTGAACACAAAGCACAGTAGAGAATTGTTAACAAAATATATATTTTATACAGTTTCATGAGATGGATGCATATGTCATGTCATGCTCAGAATAGTTTTTCTCTTTTAAAAAATCTTATACACAATGCTCATTTGATAGTATAATCAATCCAATGACTTTCATGTATCAACAAAGGGTGGTAAATACGACTCAGACAAATTTCTAGGGTTAGTGTCTGCAAGTAGGCTTATCAGGCACTACCAAATCCTACTTTACCAGTTTATAACCAAAGGGTTTAGGCACTCGCACGCGTGTGTTTATGATCTTATACCAAGGACATTCAGGCCAACTTAATTTTCAAACTACACCCTCTAACTGGATTTCTCACTGTATTTACCTCAAAATGGTTCATTAACAACATTTGTTACACAAAATTACCATTTCAAAAGTGATCTCAACAATGCCAGTTCAAAAGGGAAGGGGGGGAAATGAACATGAAATGAAATGCCAATGCAATAGATATCTATATTAATGCCTTAGACTTTATCAAATTTTCTCAATACTTTCTCATTTCATCCACACAATCTTCCATTGTGATCAAGTTCCACATCTCTACTCAATATAAATACAATATCTATTCCAAGAGATAGATAAAAACACATCATCAAGTGCATTTCCTTTCTCTTTAAATCAAAGAAATCTTAACATGAAAGTCACCATTTCCAACCTTTGTCTATTCAAGATAAGTACAAGGGAAATTTAGCCAAAACCCCTCAATTGGATCATTTTTTGGTGAAAAAGACAGCTCAATTTATTTTGCTTCATAAATCCCCTAAGAGGAAGAGCATTATTGATTAAGGACAAAGTAAAATATATTTTTTTCTTGGACAATATTGCCAGAATAACATGTTACTGTAAGACAAAGTAACATATTACTGTTTACATCAATTTCGAAGGAAATAAATTTTTTTTTTCATAGTCAACATGGATCTTATTTGATAGATCTTGATGAGAGAATTCTAAAAATGCTAATTTTATTAAAAACCGACATCTAGATAAAAAATTATATTATTTTAAAATTTAATATTTTTGTAATAGTGGTATGTTTTGGACTTTTCAATGAAATTTTTTTGTGCTTGCTCTTAATACATTAAAGTTTTCTTGTGAGAGGGTTTTGACCAAATCTCCCTAAGTATAACAACCTACTATTCACTATTTTATCAATATCAATTTCTCTCTTACAAGGGATTTCAACAATAGGGACAAATAAAACAATTTCTTCATCATTTCTAAAAAATGGATATAGACAATTCATAATTCCACAAAATGTCAATTTTTTTTTTCCAAATTTCCAAAATCTAGGTTTTCACAAAAGAAAAAATAAATAAAGTTTCTCTTTTTGAAAAATTGTACGCAATTAAAAACCCCAACTATCACACAACTCATATTTTACACTGATACAACTTTTTCCTCGACTTCCTCTAGCCTAGGGTTTTCACAAAATTATGATTTCCTCATTTGTAAAAAAAGGTTTTTGCTCATGAACTTCCAAAACACTCTCATAGTTCATAAATTAAAAGATTTGAAGAAAAAAAAATTTGAGAAAACCCCTCTTTACGCAAAAACACAACCCCATAAAAATCAAACCCTAACTCAACACACTCCAACAACATCAAAATAACCATAAACTTGCAAAAATATATATATATAACTCTAAAAAAAATCCTTACCTCAAGATGCGGAGAAGGAAAATGAGAAACCCCCCCCCTTTCAAAAAAAAAAAAAAATCAACGGTGTCGAAACCTGATCTCCACCGCACAAAAATGTAGCCCTTAGTGAGCTCTCCAACTTTGATGAAGGAACTTGGGTCAAAATTTCAAAGGATTTAGAGAAATCAAGGATTTATGGTGGTGGATGGGTTTTTGTAGAGAGATGGGAGAGGAAAATATGTTTTTAGAGAGAGAGAGAGAGAGAGATGAGAGAAAATGAGATACACTCAACCCAAGGAGAAGAAAAAGAAAGAAAATTCGGACTCAACCTTTCCCCACCTGCGCGCCTTTGCTACACGTGCGAAGCGTGCCCTTCCACATATGCGACACCCAACCTTGCACGTGTGGTTATTCCAGTCTTCAACCATCAGAAACTCCCCCTCACCACACGTGTGGCTCACTCTCCCGCATGTGTGGTTTTGCTCCAACACTAGATTTTTGCAAGATCAAGAAGTTGCTACCAACTCCGATTTCGATTACGCCACCAAAATAAGAAACTCAACTCCACAAATGAAAATGGAGACGCAATTTCAAAAAAGACTTCAAGAGTGATGAATTTAAATGGCCGACAAACAACTACATAACAATTACAAAATGATAACCCACCGGTTTATATATATATATAAATAAAAAAAAAAAACAGAATGACCAAAACAAAACTACCCCACCAGTCAATATCACCATTACCGTCCCATACTGGACTGTTAAGACTGGTTATTCTCGAACCTCGAGATATCTTCAGGGCTAACACGCCAAGGGCAAAAACTACTGATGTGTCCTAGTTGGCCACACCTAAAAAAACGTATAGCTTCTCACTCGATAGGTGAAATTTTGACTCTCTAGAGGCCCTCAAAATCTGGCCTGCTTGGTTCAAGTATTGGTATTGTCCCTGCCCGGACGGATAAGGTTTGGTTCGACTAGACTCCGGCACATCCAAGGAAGTTCTACCTTGGAGGCAACGACATCTAATATGGCCTGTTTGGCCACACCTGGAGCAAGTAGGCGACCCCCTAGTATGTGACTTATTTGAAATCTGAGTAGGTAAAGGTTCTAAGGACTGCTCCATTTGTAAGCCCCCAGATGCCCCAAAGTGTTGCAATTATTGGTTGAGCCCTCAACCTTACCCTCCTCCTCTGATTCTTAAAAGGTCTACCACGACCCTGAGCTGTAGGAGTCGCCAAAGTGGCTTCCTCCCCACTCTGTCCCATGACTAAGGTTGCGGCCTCCACATGAGCCACCGCATCAACAAGCACATGATAACTTCTATGCTAAGCCGCGACAATCCTTCCTTGGGTATCATCACATGATCTTCCCTCAAACTCTAAGCAATGAAGCTCCTTAGTTCCAACCAACTTCAGAGCAAACCTTGACAGGTTAATAAACCACGCCTCAAACTATGCCAAAGGTATAGTACCTTAGCGCAATTCCACAAATTGTTTTCTCAATTCTTCCCCTATAGAAGGAGGAAAATCATCACTTCTTTGCCTAGACATCCTAATCAAGAATAAACACAACAAATTAGCACACATCCAATGGTACCCCAAACTAAATCTCATTCGCTCCACAACATAGATAATACAAAAAGTCACTCCACATAAGCACTTAGTCATATAAACACATACGAATTATACTCTCAAGATAGAATTGGTTTCATGAAACTCCAAGAATTCCTATTAAAATGAGCATTGATCAGGTATCATTCTAATAAAACTTCAAAGGATTTAATAGACACCAATAACATGCTAAAAGTTCAATTACATATTTATCTAGTCACATAAGCATGTTATCACATAGCACATATAACATGGAACATTCCTTAATTAGCGAAATAAACCCAATGTGGTAAAAACCACTTACCATGTGCCCCAAATATTCAAACCTGGTAGCTCTGATACCAAGTTGTAATGCCCCCAAATTATTAACATCTGATAACTCTGATAAACACCTCAATAATCCTTAATCCTCATTAATTATAAATCCTTTACAATTTAATAATCATATAAGCATATTCAAGATCCTTATTTTAGAGATGTAAAGGTTCCACGTGCCTTTATACCTTCAAAGCTTCTAAGACAATAATTTACAACATGTAACAAGGATTCAATAGAAATTAAAATACAAAATAATGCTCCTATAGGCTACACGTTCCAAGGCTTAAACCCAGTTACAGACAAATGGCTTTCTAACCCATACAAACATAGCCCTTGGCTTGTCAAAATAAACAACAAGAGATAAGAGCTTCGTGCTGTTAGAATATTTCCTTGTTTTCTTATTTAGATTAGATTGTGATTGATTGATTGATTGACTTGATTGATTGTGATTCCTTAATCAGTCGATCAATCAATCAATATAAAGGGTGATTCCTTAATCAGTGCCTTATGGCTTCCTTTTGTAACAGTTGATTGATTAATATAAAAGGTGATGATATCATAATCATCACCCAAGCTTTGTATTCTCTTAAATTACATGGTATTAGAGCCAAAACCCTAAAAATCGTCACCTACACAGTCGCTGCCACTAACTAGCCATCACCTATCACCACCCATCCTCCCCCATTGGTCCCTGAGTCTTGGTCAGAACCAGCCAAGGTCCCACAGAGCTGTTTCGGATTCAACCGAAGGTTCTTTTGGCCTAGTCGACCCTTGTAAGGGCTGTCCTAACCTTTCTTTGTGTATTTTGGCTCTTGTGGATGAGTATTTGAGGGCTGTCCATCTTCTGTTGCCCCAAGTTTCTTTCCCTCTACTTTCTTGAATATGGTTTAGCACTTGTTTTGATTGGAGGTTTGTTTTCCCATATTTGATTTATTTTTTGGGTCCATAGATGACCCATTAATCTAATTGTTATGCTTCCATAGTGGTCTGTATGTGATTCTGCTTGTTCCAGCCCATTCAATTCCTCTTTCCATTCTTGTGATTCATACAAGGTTTTTTTTGGTTGAAATTGTAGAGTTCTTATGGCTGACCTAACTAGTGAATCCACCACTACTTCTCACTCATCTAAAGGGAAGAGCTTTAGTCCAATTATGACTACTATACCTAAGAACTTGAACCCTAGCTTCAAAATCACCACCGCTTTGTTTAATGGTCAAAATTACTTTTCATGGTCTCAGTGTTTGACACTTTTTCTAAAAAGTAGGGGGAAGATGTGATATGTTAATGGGAGAGTTCAAGCACAAGGTATTGTGGATCCTGGCTATGACTAATAGGAGATTACCAACTCTTTAATCATGAGGTGACTCATTCATTCCATGGTTCCTAATATTGATAAAGGCTACTTATCCATTAATACTGCCCAAGATAGTTGGGAAACAATCGCTGCTATATATTCTTGAAAAGGGTATTTTTCTTAATCTTTTGAGCTGTGCCGGTCTATTAAGCGCTCAGTACAGGGGGAGCAGACAGTTCTCCAGTATTACATCTTTCTGAGTAATGGTTGGAAATGCCTAGATCATCTCCTAGATTACAAGCTTGTCTGTACAGTTGACTTTAGTTAATTACCATAAGTTTCTTGCACATGAGAGGGTTTTCAAGTTTTTGGAAGGCCTTAATGTGGAGTTTGATCGGGCTCGAAGTCATCTCCTTGGCATGGATGTTCTTTCATCTCTTCAAGAGGCCTTTGCATATGTACAGAATGAGGAGAGTCGTCGTTCTGCTATGTTACCACCGACTACCAGAGATCGTTCAGCATTACTTTATGCTCCTTTTCGAGATATGGCTGGTTTGTCACCACCTCTTTCCCATCCTTCAAGGAAGGATACTGTGTTTTGTGATTACTACCGTAAGCCGCTATATACTCGTGAGACGTGTTGGAAGCTTCATGGGACTCCATTAGGGACTCGGGGAGATCGGTCTAGTACTAGAGGCGGTTGATCAGGCCAGTCTAGAGAACGTGGCTCTAATCCACGGGCTCATCAGTCTAGTGCTGTTGACACCCTTGATTCTACTTCCACTTTAGTTGGTTCGACTTCTGATACTTTATCTAGCATGACTTCTCTTGAGCTTGAGGATGTTCTGCATCATTTGCTGGCCCGCCAGTCTTCTACTGCTCCTAGTGCATCTTCTTCGTCGTTTGCCCGCTCAGGTAACTTAGCCTCTTCTCCTAGTGCTCTTCTTTCCCATAAGTCTTTTCCATAGATTATTGATTCTGGTGCCTCAGATCATATATCTTGGTCTTCTGACCTTTTCTCAGCATATAAGCCCTCTTCATGTCAAGACAAAGTTAGGATTGCAAATGTTACTGTTTCTTCTACCTTTGGGAAAGGTTTAATTCATGTCACCCCTATCTTACCTCTGTCTTCAGTGCTTCATGTTTCCAATTTTTTTTTTTGTTAATCTTCTATCCTTGAGTGCTATTACTAAGGATTTGAACTATAGTGTGACATTTTTTTCCTGATCATTGTCTTTTTCAGGACATTGTCACGAGGATGACGATTGGCAGTGGTAGTGGTAGTGCCGAACAAACTTGCTCATCATTCTATCCAGTTCCCAACCACCAAGGAGGATTTATGAGTGTGACATCGGCGTCTTGGGCATCCTTCTTTTCATTTACTTAGGCATTTATTTCCATTTGTTTTTACAAACAATAATGTGTCTGAGTTTCTTTATATGTCTTGTCAACTTGACAAACAACACCGAGCTTCTTTTGCTCCAAGTCTTAATAAAAGTTTAGCTCCTTTTTTTTAATACATACTGATGTGTGGGGTCCATCTCATGTTGTGTCTTTAAAAGGCCATAGATAGTTTGTTATCTTTATCAATGATTTTTCTCGTACTACTTGGGTGTTTCTCATGAAAGAGAAAAGTGAGATTTTCTTTGTGCTTCAAAATTTTCATAAAATGATTTGTACTCAGTTTAGGGCAATTGTCAAAATCTTGCGTTCTGATAATGGGGGTGAATACATTGATTTGAGGTTAGAGAGTTATTTTTCTACTCATGGCATTATACATTAGACATCTTGCACCAATGCCCTTTAACAAAATGTGGTTGTAGAGCGCAAGAATCGTTATCTTCTTGATATGGCTCGTCGCATGTGTTTTTGTATGAGTGTGCATCGGTCCTACTGGGGCAAGGCCGTTCTTACCACAGCCTATCTCATTAATTGTCTTCCTACCTAGGCTTTGCAAAAACAAGCTCCACTTCAAGTCCTTCTCGGTTCAGAGCCTTTGTTTTCCATTCCCCCTAAAATATTTGGCTATGTCTGTTTTGTCAACAATCATTCTCCTACTCGTGGTAAGTTAGACCCTCATCGCTCTCTCAAGTGTGTTTTCATCGAATACTTGCTTACTCAAAAGGGGTATGAGTGTTATCACCCTCATTCTCGTAAGTGGTTTCTATCCATAGATGTTACATTCTTTGAGTCCCAGTCCTACTTCTTGTCTTTTCCAGTGTTACAGTCATCCTTTCAAGGGGAGCCTTGGTGTAAAGAGATTCACGTTGTCCCCGTTGCTCCTATGGTGGAACCAGTTGTTCCTGCACCACCTATTACTGGGACTATAGAATCCAATGCCACCAAGGATAGGGAATGACAAGTTTATGCTAGGGACAAAGACACACATAAAGTTACTTGGATACAAGAGACCACTTCTGCTCACCCACCGTCATCTCTTGCTTCTGATAAAAGTCCAGGTAACTTTGAACCTTTTGTTTCTCTCAAGTCTACTGATATTGCTATTCCTAACATTACTGATCTTGATATTTCTATTGCCAAGAAAAAGGGTGTGAGATCTTATACTCAACATCCTATCTAAAACTTTGTGTCCTCCTCTTATTTGTCTTCCTTGTATGGAGCCTTTGTGTTAAACATTTCCTCTGTTAGTATTCCTAACCATTTTTCAGGATGCTCTCGCTACCTCTGAATGGAAACTTTCCTGATTGAGGAAATGAAAGCACTTCGTAAGAATGGCACTTTGAAATTAACTGAGTTACCTAAGGGCAAACGATCGGTGGGATGTAAATGGGTGTATACTGTGAAACACAAAGTAGATGGTTCCATTGAGCCTTACAAGGCTTGACTTGTGGCAAAAGGCTTCACTCAGACTTATGGAGTAAACTATTAGGAGACTTTTGCACCAGTGGCTAAGATAAATTTAGTCAAAATACTTCTCTCTCTAGCAGCTAATTTAGATTGGCCACTTCATCAGTTTGATGTAAAGAATACTTTCTTACATGGTGATCTAGAAAAAGAGATATATATGGACATTTCTCCTAGTTTTGAGGATCATCAGACAGAGGGTAAAGTTGTAGGCTTTGGAAGTCGTTATATGATCTCAAACAATCTCCAAGTGCTTGGTTTGAGAGATGCACTTAAGTTATGCTTAAATATGGTTTCAAACAGAGTCAGACAGATCACACTTTGTTTGTGAGACATTCCTCAGTGGTAAGACTATAGTTCTCATTGTTTATGTGGATGACATAGTGCTTATAGGAGATGATAGTGAGGAAATGCCCCTGTTGAAGAAATATTTAGCCAGTGAGTTTGAAATTAAAGACTTGGGGAACTTGAAGTATTTTTTGGAAATTGAAGTTGCTCACTCCAAGAATGGGATTTTCATCTCACAAAGGAAATATGTTCTTGACCTTTTGAAGGAAACAGAGATGATTGGATGTAAGGCATGTGATACCCCACTGGAACCTAATCAGAAACTTAGTGATAATGAAGGAGGAGTAGCGGTTGATAGGGGGAGTTATCAGCGACTAGTGGATAAGCTCATTTACTTATCTCACTCTCATCCTAATAATGCTATTGCTATTAGTATGGTTAGCCAGCTTATACATGCTCCTCATAAAATTCACTTAGAGGCTGTTTTGAGAATTCTAAGGTACTTGGAAATCTTCTCCTGGAAAGGGCCTTTACTTTTCCAAGCATGATCACCTCACAGTGGAAGCATATACATATGCTGATTGGGTAGGGTTAATAACTGATAGGAGATCTACATCAGGATATTGTACCTTTGTGGGTGGCAATCTTGTTACTTGGAGGAGTAAGAAACAAAATGTGGTGGCTAGATCAAGTGCAGAAGCTGAATTTAGAGCTATGGCACAAGGTGTGTGTGAACTCTTGTGGATCAGACTGTTATTGAGTGATCTGAGGATAGGCCAGACAAACTCTATGCGGCTATATTGTGATAATAAGGCTGCTATTAACATAGCTCACAATCCTGTTCAACATGATAAGACAAAGCATGTTGAGATTGATCGCCACTTCACTAAGGAAAAACTCACCAGCAGCATGATATGTACTCATTTTGTGAAGTCAGGCGAACAACTTACAGACATCCTCACCAAGGGAGTTGGGAGTAAACCATTTCATGACATTCTAGGCAAGCTGGGCATGCGAGATATCTTCGCACCAGCTTGAGGGAGAGTGTTAGAATATTTTCTTGTTTCCGTATTTAGATTAGATTGTGATTCCTTAATTCGTCAATCAATCAATATAAAAGGTGATTCCTTAATTAGTACCTTAGGGCTTCCTTTTGTAATAGTTGATTGATTAATTTAAAAGGTGATGATATCATAATCATCACCCAAGCTTTGTATTATCTTAAATTACATGTGCTCCCAAAACAATTCTCCACACCTCTACTTTGGCAGGATCACAACAACTTTTCCTATAATAAATCCACTAGGGGTAAGCACAAAACCCAGTAGAGAATTTTTAACAAAGTATATACATTTTATACAGCTTTATGAGATGGATGCACATGCTATGTCATGCTTAAAATAGTTTTTCTCTTTCAAAAATCTCATGCACGATGCTCGTTTGAAAGCATAATCAATCCTATGATTGCCATATATTAACGAAGGGTGGTAAATATGACTAAAGCAAATTCGTAGGGCTATTGTTTGCAAGTAGGCTTATCAAATACTATCAAATCCTATCTTACCGGCTTCTAACCGTAGGGCGTAGGCACCCATACGGGCGTGTTTCTGGTCTTACACCAAGGACACTTTGGCCAACTTAATTCTCAAATTACACCCCCAACAGGATTTTCCACCGTATTTACCTTAAAACGGTTCATTAACAACATTTGTTCCACAACATTATCATTTCTGTTACACAGGAAGGCAACCCAAGAGGGAGGTGAATTGGGTAATTAAAAAATATGAACAGAAAATAAATTTCAAATAGCTAAGTGAGTAAATGCAGCAGACAATTAATTCACAAAAAATAAAGGAGAGGGAAAGAAGAGCTCAAACACAAGGATTTATAGTGGTTCGGCTCACCGGCCAACATCCACTCCTCAAGATACCTCCTTGATAATTTCTTCACTATGAATCGAATCAATGCACCACCAAGCTTCTCTTAGCTTGTGGATTTTTACGAAGGACTTACTTCAATCTATTGAGGACTTCTCAACTGAAATGCCTCACTTTTCAAGTGTTTCACTCAGAAAATAGGAATAAGAATCAGAGGTACAACTGTCCTCTTTTACAAATTTTCTCTCTCAAAAGATGAATATGAAAATGTAAGCACAGAGGGAATTTAAGACTCACTCATATATGAAAATGGAAGTACAATGAAATATATTAAAAGCTCTTGAATGCTCTAGTGTTCTTGTGTTGAAGAGTTGTGTGGATCGAACAAGGGGAGCTTCTTCTTTATAGCATTAATGGCTTCTAGTTGTTGAAGAGAGGTGGGGGCTAATCTTCTAGCCGTTTGAGCAAATCATAGAGAATATCTTCCAACTGTGTTGATCAGAGCATGGTGCATACAGGCTGTAGACAAGTCTTGGGAAGAGAAGAATCATTAAATGCTAAACCTCTTAAGTCAACTATTAGTAGAAGATATAATGTCAGAAGATCTGCTCAGGGATCAGAAATGATGACATATTTTGCACATAGATCAGAAAAAGTGGTTGAGAAAAGAGCTGTGTCAGTCTAGATCTGATTTGGCAGCTAGAATTTTTTAAACCCAGATATAAGGGTGTTGACCCCTACAGATTGGGTGTCGACCCTTTGCTCTCTTTTCTTCTTTGAGTTGATTTCCAGGTGTTCCTGGTGTCGACCCTTATCATTTTTGGTGTCGACTCTTGCTGCTGGATTGTATTCTGAAATTTAGTGTCGGCCCTTGCTATTCTTGGTGTCGACCCTTGTTATTCTTGGTGTCGACCCTTGTTGCTGGATTGTGTTATGAAATTTAGTGTCGACCCTTGTTGTTCTTGGTGTCGACCCTTACTGCTGGCTTGTGTTTTGAAATTTAGTGTCAACCCTTGCTGTCTTGGTGTCGACCCTTGCAGCTGGAACACTTAGGAATTTTGAGCTTCACTCTAGTGTCGACCCTTGCTATTTTGGTGTCAACCCTTGGACTGTTTTAAGCATAGATAGTGTTTTGCATGCATGTGCTAATTTCATGTTTTGAGGGGCTACAAACCATTGGAAAACAACACTATAGAAACATATATCTTTTAGAAACATTGAAGCACAATTGTATAATATAATTTTGAAAACTTTGAATAAAATAAGTTTAAAATATTTGTCAATAATCAAAATCAATAAAAATTTAAATTTGAATAACCTTGGGGCTAACAATCTCTCCCTTTTTGATGATGACAAATACATTAAAAGTTTTCAAAGTATGAGTTTCAAAATCAAGAAGTGTTTTTCAAGGAGTTTTGTAATCTTGAAGGATTTGGAAATTGAGATCGAAAACTCCTCCTATTAGAAAGGGCTTCATGACCAAAATGATGATATAATGAGAAATATTTATGACTAGGAAATTTTCAATAGATAAAGCAATCTTGATATAGAGCAAGCTCCCCCTGTCAATATGCACTGAAACATTCATTAGTAAAATCAATTTCTTCATTTTATTTTTATTCAATGAAATCACAAACTCTTTTTAACAAAATAAAGTCCATAACTCTCCAAGTGTGTGTGTTCTTGATAGTATACATAAAAACATTCACAACCAATCACAACTAACACATAAGTACAAATATCATCATACTTCGTACTATTAAAAAGATTTATCAAGATTCATAAAAAAAGATTATCACAATCCATGTAACTTTCAACTCTACCCAACTTGTGTAACCAAAAAGTGTTCATGCATATACATCTATTCTTCTTCCCCTTTGAGACATACTAACTGTGCAAAATATATTGAGATATCATGACAACATCTAAAAGGCTATTAGCATCCAAAAAACTAACATCTAACATCCAAACACTACTAGAATTAGAACACTACTAGAACTACAATTAGAACTACAACTTCCCCCTCTTTGGCATCATCAAAAGAGGTAGAATCTAGTGAAAATATGGAGGAGTGCGAGGCCAATGAGGTGCAGCTTCTCGCTAGCCTTGCGCAAACCACAACATGAATTTGTGAATTTGTTCGCCTAGATCATCATCCATCGCTGTTGGAAAATTTGGCAGAATTCTTCATTTGAGTCCCTGATCCTATAGACAACAATCACCATACTCTCCACACTGGCTTTGGCAATTCAATGACTTGAGCTTGCTGAAGCTTCATTCGGTCAATGTCATGCTGCATAGCTACTTACCATGAGAGAAGTTGTTGGACCAAGGAGGCCAACTGATCCATCTTTTGTTCCAAGGCAGAAGAGAAGGAGGAAGCAAGTGCAGAGTGGGATAAGGATGGGATGTTAGAGGCAAGAATGGATGGGGAATTCAGGTTAAGGTTGTTAAGCCTCGAATTTAGTGAAGCAATCCGATCCAATAAAGGACCCTAAACCATGAAGTCAAGATGATCTATTTTGAGAGAAAGAGAGGAGAGGTCAGATGGAGGTGGTGGCGTAGAAAGGCCAGGAGTAGAGAATGGAATGGAGGAAGGACTAGGAAGGGAAGAACCAGGAGTTGTAGAAGCAGGGAAAGAGAAGGATTTCTTAGACTTGGTCCAGACATTGTTAATCAAGGAATACCCCATGTGGCTTAGGGTTTCAAACCCATAACAAGAGGGTCTCAAGGAACTTTTTCTTCCCCCTTTAGATCAATTTTGAAATGTTTGAAAAATTTTGTAAAAAACATCCCATAAGGAAGGGTTTGATTGTTTTGTTTGTGTGCATTGATAATACAATGGCACACCAAAACCCAAAATTTGTGAGAAAACTAGTAGATACGGCCTAGATGAGATAAGTGTGACCATAAGTAACAGCACCAAAGCGACCTGAGTGAGGAATAATGTTGTGTGTGATTGTATGATGTAAAAGTCTCATTTCAAGGGAAAGATTCTTTCCAGAGACTGTAATATGATGATCTAGGTTAGGGTTTTGTGTGGGGAATTTGAGACTAGTAAGATGAGAATAGGTTGGTGGTTTAATGGCAACAGAAGGAGTGACCCTATGACCATCATTAATGGTTTTCAAAATGGAGTTGATGACAGAGGGTTTTAAAGTGAAAGGAACACCCTTTACAAAATAGTCTAGAGTATGAGGAGAAGATTCCTCATCATAAAAGAGATTTGCAAAGAACTCTTTGATAAGAGTGGGATAGATATCATAGTCCAGTTTTAAGAGAGAAGACCATTTTTGATTATCAAACCAAGCTTTCATAGGGATGGAGTGTTTTTCAAAGAACGTAATATCAATAGTGCGACCAAAGAGTACCTTACGCAGATTAAAGTCTTTGTTGAAGGCGGATTTACACTCCTTGTTCTTGAAACGTTGCACAGGATGAGAGACAACTGCGAGGTAGAAGAGATGGAGATGCAAGGTCGCTTTCTTGTTTGAACAGAAGGAGAGACTTAAGGATCCATGGAGAAGAAGAAGAGAGGTCGCGAGAGAGATGGATGAAGATCAGAATGTGAATCAATGGTGGGAGTCGCCGAAATAGGAAAGGAGCTAAGGCTAGGATTATGATTGGTGTTGCAAGAGAAAATGAAAGGGTCGCTGGGTATATATATACCTTTGAGAGGGTGTCAACCCTTGGTAAGAGAGGGGTCGACCCTTCGAAGTTGAAAAGACCGCGCGATAAAGTTTTAGCTAAAAGGCGGGTTTCGACCCTTAAGATGATGGGGGATCGACACTAAAAAACAGTATTCTCAGACACATCCGACATCTACACCTTCGAAGAGAGGTGTCGACCCTAAAAAGTAGTGAACTAGAAACTAACTGGTGTCGACACCAACGAAGAAAGGTGTCAACCCTTAACAACAAAAAGCACAGGGCAAGTTCACAAGGTGTCGACCTTATAGAGCAGGAGGTCCACCTTGAAGGGTCTTGAAAGGCGAACTCTAGTGTTTTTCACAGCAAATTTCACAATGAAGCATAATAACACATAGTTTAACATCACATAGGAATATTTAACATGCCAAGCTCAGTTCGAATAAAGTAAAATTGTTCCTCATTGAGAGGTTTGGTAAAAATATCAGCCAATTGTTAGCTTGTAGGCACAAATTCGAGTTCGATGTCACCTTTAAGTACATGATCTCATAGAAAGTGATGCCTTATTTCATTGTGTTTAGTACGTGAGTGTTGTATTGGATTTTTTGAAAGATTAATGGCACTAATGTTATCGCATTTAATAAGGATGTGATCAAAGTGAAGTCTAAAATCAAGAAGCAGTTGTTTCATCCAAAGCATTTGAGCACAACAACTAGTGGCAGCAATATATTCCGCTTCAGCTGTCGATAAAGCCACAGAATTTTGTTTTTTGCAAAACCATGAAGTGAGTGAATTTCTAAGAAAATGACAAGTGCCACTAGTTCTTTTTCAGTCAAGTCTACATTCCGCAAAGTCGGCATCCAAGTAACCATAAAGGTCAAAAACATTTGCTTTAGGTTACCAAAGACCCAAAAATGGAGTACCAACAAGATATCTAAAAATGCGTTTTACTGCAGTGACGTGTGATTCTTTTGGAGCAAATTGAAAACGTGCACACATACAAACCTTTTGAGGAGATCTTTATTATATTTGGCCTGAGATAGATGAATTCCGTCTTGGGTTTGTTTTATTTGTAATCCAAGAAAGTATGTCAACTCTCTCATCATACTCATTTCAAATTCGCCCTGCATATCTTTAGCAAATTCCTCGCACAAAGATTCATTAGTAGCACCGAATATGATATCATCAACGTAAATTTGAACAATAAGCAATCATCATTTTTGGTTTTATAAAAAGAGTAGTATCAATTTTCCCACGAGAAAAACCTTTTTCAATAAGAAAATTGCTTAAGCGTTCATACCAAACTCTAGGGGCTTGTTTCAAATCATATAAGGTTTTTGAAAGTTTAAAAACGTGGCCCGGGTGTTTTTGATTTTCAAAACCGGGAGGTTGTTCAACATACACTTACTCCGAAATGTACCCATTTAGAAAAACACTTTTCACATCCATTTGGTAAAGTTTAAAGTCTTTAAAATAAGCAAATGCAAGCAACATGCGAATGGCTTCAAGACAAGCAACGGGTGCAAAAGTTTCATCAAAATCAATGTCCTCTTCTTGGTTATAACCTTAGGCTACAAGTCTAGCTTTGTTTCGAGTAACAACTCCAGATTCATCCATTTTGTTTTGGAAAACCCATTTTGTTCCAATAACGGAATGATCCTTAGAACGAGGAGTCAAAAACCAAACTTCATTTTTTTCAAACTGATTTAACTCTTCTTGCATAGCAAAAATCCAGTTTTCATCGTGTTCAGCCTCAGAAAAAGCTTTTGGCTCAATTTGAGAAACAAAAGCTAAATTGCCACAAACATTATGAATAGAAGAACAAGTTCTTACACCTTGTGTGGCATCTCCTATAATAAGATCTTTGGGATGTCCATGAGCATACTTCTATTCTTTAGGTAGATCATTTTCCTTCGCTGGATGGGCATACTCTTTTTGGAGATCTTCCATAGAGACTTCAACATTGGGTTCCGAAGAATGAAGTTCATCATTTTTTGATAAGTAAATGCCTTCTATTCTTAGATTAGAATCTGCAACATCATCACTAACAATATTCTTCGAAACATAGGAGTTAGATTCATCAAAAGCAACGTGTATAGATTCTTCAACGAGTAAAGTTCTTTTATTAAAGACGCGATAAGCTTTACTAGAATTTGCATAACCAAGAAACACAACTTCATCAGATTTTGCATCAAACTTCTCAAGATTTTCTTTGTTGTTATTGAGTACAAAACATTTATAACCAAATGCACGCAAATGACCAATGTTGGGTTTTCTTCTTTTCCACAATTCATATGGTGCTTTCTTAAGTATGGGTTTAATCATGGCATGATTAATAACATAACAAACTGTATTGACTGCTTCCGCCTAAAAATATCTTGGCAAATCATTTTCACAAAGCATAGTACGAGCTATTTCCTCAAGAACTCTATTTTTTTCTTTTTACCACACCGTTTTGTTGAAGAGTTCGAGAAGTAGAAAAATTAGGATCAATGTCATGCTCATTACAAAATAGAATAAACTCATCATTATCAAATTCTCTACCATGATCACATCTAATGCTACAAATAGTAAGACTAATCACATTTTGAATACGTTTACAAAGAGCTAAAAATGCAGAGAAAGTATCACTGTTGTATGCCAAGTAAATCTAGTATAATCATCCACACAAACAAGACAATAAGATTTACCACCAAGGCTTAAAGTTCTAGATGGTCCAAACAAGTCAATATGCAACAATTGAAGAGGCCTAGATGTGGAAATAATGTTTTTGGATTTGAAAGAAACTTTTGTTTGTTTTCCTTGTTGACAAACATCACAAAGTTTATCTTTTTCAAAATCAATTTTTGGTAACCAACAACTAAATCATATTTCGAAAGTTTTGAAAGTAAGTCCATAAGAGCATGTCCTAGCCTTCTATGCCATAACCAACATGATTCGTTAATAGCAGATAAGCACTTAACATCATGATTAGGAGATAAACTATGCAAGTCAAATACATACACATTTTCATGCCTATGACCAACAAAAAGTACTTTGTTATCAGCAGAATTTTTAATGGTGCAGTTAGATTTTTCAAAAGTGACATGATTGCCTTTATCACACATTTGGCTAATACTAAGCAAGTTATGTTTCAATCTTTCAACAAGCAACACATTCTCGATAATAGGTGAAGAAGCTTTACCAATACTACCTTCATCAATGTTCTTTCCTTTATTGTTGTCTCCGAAGGTTACATGACCTCCTTCTTTGGATTTAAGGGTTGAGAACATTGCTCTATCGCCGGTCATGTGCCTTGAGCACGCACTATCGAGGTACCACCGGTTGTTGCTGGATTTTGACCTAAAGCACACCTACAAAAATCAAATTTTTGTTGGCCTTTTGGTACCCATTCTTTCTTGGGTCCATGAGAGTTAGGATTTGAAGTGTTTTAGGGAACCCACTCTTTTTTCATTCTAACAAATGAATTTCTCTTAGCAAGACATGAAAGAGAGATGTGATCTTTTCTTCCACAATAATGACATGTGAGATGAGAATGATTAGATGATGCATGAACAAAGATCTTTTTGGAAATTTTTGCTTTTGAAAAATGTTTATATCCAATTCCCATTCTTCCATAGGTTTGAGTTTGACTTTTAAGAATTTTATCTAAGGTATATCTACCTTGAGTAAATTTCAAAAGAACATTTTTTAAATCTTCTATATTATCATTTAAAACAATTTTTTCATTTTTTAGAATTTTATTTTCTCTTTGCAAATCATCTACTTTCTTTTAAAAAATGGAAGGTTCTTTTTCAGATGAAAATTATTTTTCCTTTTCCATGTTCAAGACTTCATTTTCTAAAGTATCGATCTTAGAAGTCAAGGATTCCTTTTCTTGAGATAAACTTGAAATCATTTTCTTTTGACAATTACTTTTCATACTTAATTTTTTAAATTCAGCATGCAATTCATCAAAAGCAGTTTGTAATTCATCAAAGGTAAAGGAGTCATCATTTACCTCATTTTCATCTTCAAGTGCCATCAAGTATAGATTTACGACTTCATTTTTGCCAATATCAGTCTCTGAGTCGCTGTCATCACTGTCTTCTCCCCATGCTGTGATCATGGCTTTTTTCTTGTCCTTCTTAAATTGTTTCTTGAGCTCCGGACATTCCGATTTGTAGTGTCCTAGTTTGTTGCATTCATAGCAAGTACTTTCAGATTTTTTATGATTTTCACCTTTTTAAGAATCTTTGTTGAAGTCTTTTCTGAAGAACTTCCTTACACCTTGTTTCTTCTTCACAAACCTTTTGAACCTCTTGGTAATGAATGCCATTTCTTCATCGTCCTCTAAAGCATCTTCTTCTTCCTGTTGAAATTTTGATGTAGACTTGAAGGCTATCGACTTCTTCTTGTTCTTGTCTACTTCTTATTTTCCTTCTTGCATAATGAGCTCATGGGTTAGGAGAGACCCCATTAACTCATCAAGGCTTAATGTTGATAAGTCCCTTGCTTCTATCACTACGATAACTTTGTTCTCTCAGCTTTTTGGCAATGATCTGAGGACTTTCCTGACAATTTATGCATTAGTATAAGTCTTCCCAAGAGATTTTAGACTGTTTATAATATTTGTAAAGTAGGTGAACATTTGGGATATGTTCTTATTAGGTTTTATCTTGAAGAACTCATAGTTGTAAACAAGCAAACTAACTCTAGATTCTTTGACTTGAGTAGTTCCCTCATGAGTTACAATATGTTTATCTCAAATTTCTTTAGCCATTGTACAAGTACATATTCTATTGAACCCAATAGCATCAACTGCACAATACAACATATTAACAACTTTGGCATTGGCTTGAATATCTTTATAATCAGTACTAGTCCATTCACTCTCAAGTTTGGGAACTATTAGACCATCTATGGTTTTGATGGGGACTTTGGGACCATCATAAATGATTTTTCAAACCTCATGGTCGAGTTTGGATATGCATAATCATAAGAGTTTTCCAATAGCTGAAATTTGTGCCATTGAAGAAATGTGGTCTGTTTGAGGCTTGACCTTCGAGAAGAGAGGAGCTAGGGGTTGCCATAGATCACTCTAAGATGGTTAAGTCACAATACCAGAGACGAGGCTCTAATACCAATTGTTACACAGGAAGGCAATCCAAGTGGGGGGTGAATTAGGTAATTAAAAAATATGAGCAAAAAATAAATTTCAAATAACTAAGTGAGTAAATGCAGCTGGCAATTAATTCACAGAAAATAAAGAAGAGTGAAAGAAGAACTCCAACACAAAGATTTATAATGGTTCGGCTCACCGGCCTACATCTACTCCTCAAGATACCTCCATGAAAATTTCTTTATTATGAATCGAATCAATACACCACCAAGGTTCTCTTAGCTTGTGGATTTTTACAAAGGACTTACTTCAATCTGTTGAGAACCTCCCAACTGAAATGCCTCACTTTTCAAGTGTTTCACTCAAAAAATAAGAATAAGAATTAGAGGTACAACTGTCCTCTTTTACAAATTTTCTCTCTCAAAAGATGGATATGAAAATGTAAGCACAGAGGGAATTTAAGACTCACTCAGATATGAAAATGGAAGTACAATGAAGTATATTAAAAGCTCTTGAATGCTCTAGTGTTCTTCTGTTGAAGAGTTATGTGGATTGAACAAGAAGAGCTTCTTCTTTATAGCATTAATGGTTTCTAGCTGTTGGAGAGAGGCAGAGGCAAATCTTCTAGCCGTTGGAGCAAATCATGGAGGATATCTTCAAGCTGTGTTGATCAGACCATGGTGTATACAGACTGTAGACAAGTCTTGGAATGAGAAGGATTATTAAATGCATAAGTTTTCATTAAATGCTAAACCTTATAAGTCAACTCTTGATAGAAGATATAATGTTAGAAGATCTGCTCAGGGATTAGAAATGATGACATATTCTGCACATAAATCAGAAAAGGTGACTAAGAAAAGAGTTGTGTCAGTCTAGATCTAATTTAGCAGCTAGAATTTTTTAAACCCAGATATAAGGGTGTCAACCCCTGCAGATTGGGTGTTGACCCTTTGCTCTCTTTTCTTCTTTGAGTTAATTTCCAAGTGTTCCTGATGTCGACCCTTCCTGCTCGATTGTGTTCTAAAATTTAGTGTTGACCCTTATTGTTCTTGGTGTCGACCCTTGCTGCTGGCTTGTGTTTTGAAATTTAGTGTCGACCCTTGCTGTCTTGGTGTCGACCCTTGCAGCTGGAACACTTGGGCATTTTGAGCTTCACTCTGGTGTCAATCCTTGCTATTTTGGTGTCGACCCTTGGACTGTTTTAAGTATAAATAGTGTTTTGCATGCATGTGCTAATTTCATGTTTTGAGGGGCTAAAAACCATTGGAAAACAACACTATTGAAGCATATATCTTTTAGAAACATTGAAACACAATTGTATAATATAATTTTGAAATTTTTGAATAAAATAAGTTCAAAATATTTGTCAATAATCAAAATAAATAAGAATTTAAATTTGAATAACCTTGGGGCTAACAGTTTCAAAAGTGATATCAACGATGCCAATTCAAAAGAAAAGGGAAAAAAAAAAAAAACAATGAATATGAAACGAAATGCCAATGCAATAAATGTCTATATTAATGCCTTGGACTTTCTCAAATTTTCTCATTTCATCCACACAATTTTCTATTGTGATCAAGTTCCACATCTCTACTCAATATATATATATATATATATTTTATTCCAAGAGATGGATAAAAACACATCATCAAATACATTTCCTTTCTCTTTAAATCAAAGAAATCTCAACATGAAAATCATCATTTCTAATCTTCAACTGTTCAAGATAAGTATGACAACCTACTGTTCACTATTTTCTCAATATTAATTTCTCTCTTGCAAGTGATTTCAATAATAGAGATAAATATAACAATTTCCTCATCATTTCTCAAAAATGGATCTCTACAATTCATGATTTCAAAAAATCCCAACTTTTTCCTAAATTTCCAAAATCTAGGTTTTCATAAAAGAAAAAAAAATAGAGTTTCTCTTTTTGACACAACTGTCACACAACTCATATTTTACATTGATACAACTTTTTCCTCAACTTCCTCGCGCCTAGGGTTTTCACAAAATTAGTGTTTCCTCATTTGTAAAAAATGTTTTTGCTCGTCAACTTCCAAAACACTCTCATAGTTCATAAATTAAAAGATTTGAGAAAACCCTTCTTGAAGCAAAACACAACTCCATAAAAATCAAACCCTAACTCAACACACTCCAAACAAAATCAAAATAACTATAGACTTGCAAAAAAGTAATATAAACTCTAAGAAAAATCCTTACCTGGAGAAGGAAGATGAGAAAACCCCCAAAATCAACGGTGTTGAAGCCCGATCTCCACCGCACAAACTGTAGCCCTTGGTGAGCTCTCTAATTTTGATGAAAGAATTTGGTTCAAAACTCCAATGGATTTGAAGAAATCAAGGATTTATGGTGGTGGATGGGTGTTTGTAGAGAGAGGGGAGACGAAATATGTTTTTAGAGAGAGAGAGAGATATGAGAGGAAATGAGATACACTCAACCCAAGGAGAACAAAAACAAAGAAAATTCGGACTCAGCATTTCCCACACGTGCACTCCTTTCGCTGCACTTGCGGAGTGTGCCCTCTCGCACGTGCAGCACCCAACCCCACATGTGCGGTTATTCCAATCTTCAACCATCAGAAACTCTCCCTCACTGCACGTGCGGCTCACCCTCCCGCACGTGCGGTTCTAGCCCCCACATGTGTGGTTTTGCTCCAGCACTAGATTTTGCAAGATCAAGAAGGTGCTACCAACTCTGACTTCAATTACGCCATTGAAATAGGAAACTCAACTCTAGAAACAAAAATGGAGATGCAATTTCGAGAAAGACTTCAAGAGTGATGAACTTAAATGGCCGACAAGATCTTGAATTAGTTTTCCAACATCCCACACAAGAAAATAAACACAATGTGAGAAGAATAAGACGGTCTACGTACTCAGACATTTTTGAACTGTATATCCCCCATATGGGGGATTATTGAGTTGCATAGAGGGTCAAATATAAAGTGGAGGGATTAAGGAAAGTCTAGATTAGGAAAAATTATCACATAGGTCTGTGTCATATCCTTCGTGGTATGCCCTTGCAATTTCCTATTGGTTATATATCCATTGTTTCCATTTTTTTTTTCTCCTATATATTACATAATGCAACCAATAGAATTGGAATGGCACATAGCTTCCGACTTCAATTACGCCATTGAAATAAGAAACTCAACTCCAGAAACAAAAATGGAGATGCAATTTCAAGAAAGACTTCAAGAGTGATGAACTTAAATGGCCAACAAGATCTCGAATTAGTTTTCCGACATCCCACACAAGAAAATAAACACAATGTGAGAAGAATAAGATGGTCTACGTATTCAGACATTTTTGAACTGTATATCCCCCATATGGGGGATTATTGAGTTGCATAGAGGGTCAAATATAAAATGGAGGGATTAAGGAAAGTCTAGATTAGGAAAAATTATCACATATATCTGTGTCATATTCTTCGTGGTATGCGCTTGCAATTTCCTATTGGTTATATATCCATTGTTTCTTTTCTTTTCTTTTCTTTTCTTTTTCTCCTATATATTACATAATGCAACCAATAGAATTGGAATGGCACATAGCTTAGTTAGAATTTCTGGAAGATGGGATAATTCCTCCTAGATTAGGGATTAAAATAGTAAAATAATTATTACACCATTTAGTTAGTGTCTAGTGATTCTAAATAAACACGGAATATGATAGGATTTTACCAATCTTGCTCCTAATTCAAAGACATTCTACACGTGGGATATGATACATAATCTTAGGCCATATTTGTTTGGCTGGACATGACCGTGGGATTGGATTAATAATCTAATAAAATGCATAATCTAATGTTTGGATAAGAAAATAGTCCATCTAGACATAGTATCCCTCATATGAGGGGGTAGAATCCCGAGGGAGGGTGGGGGAAATATAAAATGGAACAAGGAAAGGTTTGGACTAATTAGTTAAATTGCGAAATTGATGTGATTTTATCAATCCCTTCCCATAATCTTGTGTCAAGCCAAACATGGGATATGATATACACAATCCAAAGGGATTGATAATCTAAGGACTAACAACCCTAGGAATGCTAGTCTCATTTAATCCAACCCTGTCCAAACAAACATGACCTGAAGGGATTGATAATCCCAAAATTAATAGTCCCATATAATCCAGTCCAATGAAACAACCATACAATCCGGTCCTATGAAACAAATAAAAGCACTGAAATTCTATTCCTACAATTTAATTCTAGTATAAATTAGTTAAACTAACTTGAAGCTGATATGCACAGGCAAATGTAATAATATTGTATGAATGATGCAATTTGAATCTAGGAAAGCACTTTATCATTCATTTTGTGGGTTCTAAATTAATTCTATTGCATGCCCTTTTGTTTGGATTGTTTGTCAGTTCTTGGAATAGCCAACTTTTTAACAGAATGATACAAGCAATAGTCGACATGAATAGAGTAGAATTTGAAACTAGAATAGAATTTGAGAGAAGTTTTGATGAAGATGATCAACTACTAGGAGATTCAACATGAATTGTTCACAAAATCAACACACAATTGAAATAAATAAGAATAAAATATCAAATTACACTGCTACATAAAATGTGCTTAAAGTGATTTCCTATTTGCTTCCCTATACACCCAAAGCATATAAATGGCAACTTTTGTTGTCCCTAAAAAATCAGTTACTTCACAATTGATTCTTGCCCACTTTTTTTTTTTTTTTGCTCGTGAGGCTGTGAACGCTTGGCTGCCACTTGCCCACTTTATTATCTACCATTGAAGTAGACGGGGAAAAAAAAAAAAAAAAAAAAGACAAAAAAAATACGAGTGAGGAAATAATCACACTTTCTAGTCTTCAATTTTACATAAGCGCTGCATACAGGAGCTGGTTCCAAGTATCAGGCAGTCCGGGGAGGCACCAGTGGCTGCAGTCGGTGCCAGAGTGGTCGCCGCTATAAGCTGACGGGTGAGCATCTTTTCTCAACTGTGAAAGTGTTGTGATGTCTAGAAGATAGACTGGTTTCTTGACTCTGCTCAACACTTTGTTGACAACAATGGCAGCTGGAGGTATGCCAGCCGGGTAAGTCGAGCCAGTGAGTGGTAAGTGCTCTCCCATGCAGTTCTTTGATCCTGACTTCCATTCTTTTCCCCTGTTTTTTTTCATTGACAATAGGTTTTGATTGTTAACTGCTTAGCACAGGACCAGATTTGTAGTGTGTTGAGTGTTGTGAAATTCAAGTCTGAATCATACTGACTAGAGTGAAATGCAGGTCAATATGAGTGGCCAACAAGTTCTGAACCTCTAGACTATTGAGAATCTCATTATTAGTAATAAAATTTTTTGTGGCAATGTTATTCAAGCATTTAGTTTCGTTAGGAATTATCAGCGGAAAATTAATAAAAATTTACATATTGTGAGCCAATTATTAATTTTCACTCTTAAATGACTGATATTTTCTCTTGGAACATGAGATTCTTATGGGCAAGTAGGGAAATTGTACTCCTATCTAGTTTTAAAATGTGATTCTTGCTGAAATAGATAATCATGAATTACTTTTCTATTCTAATCTACTCAAAAAACTACAATCACGGACACCCAAAATCATATTCTCATTCCCTCTCAAAATTCCTTTTATTCAAACTTAGCTAAGATTAATTACAATAATGCTACAATCATATAAACTTTTCACAAGATCACATTCAAAACAGCAATGCTAGGTATCATGAAAAGTCTTTCATAAAAATGGTCATGAAAGATTTGTGACCTTTGGATTACACTTATAATAAAGCACCACACACTAATCAAGGAAATCTAAAGGTCACAAATTTTTCATGATCATTTTCATGACAAAATTTTCATGATCCCTAACTTTTCCCCATTCCAAATTATACAGTGTTGTTAAACACAAATTTTTCACAAGTCTCCATCTAGGATCAATGCAGTGCTTCTAGGGCAACGTTTTGTATACTTGAAAAAGATTGTGTTTGTATTGTTTTTCTTATGGTAGTTCAGAAAATTAAAATTTTATGCTGAGATTAATGCATTAAGAGGTGAATAAATTGAAGTAAGATTGTTCATCAAAATCAAATCCCTCCACAATGAATCATGAGACTTGGAGCAATCTGTTGAAATTAGTTTTAAAGGGGAAATTATTTAATAATTCCAAAACACCACGTGACCATATTCCAAGCCAATCACCAATTACTTAGTACCCATGTTGTTTCCCATTCCCAACATAAATTGTGGGTCCCTACTCCTCTCTACCAATCAAAACCTTATGAAGTACTATGTGTTTATACTCTGAAAATACTAAATAATCACCCATTTTACAGTTGTGATAAAGTACTTACTGGTAATGTGTTGGAGAAATCCCCTGGAAGAAGACTTTGGTCTTGGAAGGATCAATGTCTCGGTCAACCCATCTACCCCAAGTTGTCAACCCTTTATAAAATGCCATCAGACGGTCCATATCTTTCGACATGGTTGGCCCATCTTGCACATAGTCCCATCTGCAATCAACAAACAAAACCCAATCAGAGAAAAACCAAAACTCTTTTAACTTCAAAAATTAAACTAAAATGAAGAGATGAATCTTACGGTTGAGATTTGCCTTTGTGGGTCCACCAATGCCACGTGTTGAATATCAGAACGTCCATTTGTTTCCATGAATTGCCACCTTGGATGGAGTCAAGTTTCAGTACTCGCCCAACCCTTTCTCTTACGATATCTACCAAGTATGTTGAGTGATATAGGTACAATGTTACTCCATAATCCTGCAAGAGGCAATTCATTTGGTCCATTAGAAATTTGAAAAATGATTCACAATTAAAATTATTATATATATAAAAAAATTCATTCATGATATTTTTAAAATTATGAATTATAATGATTACTAGTATTTTAGTTTAAAATAAATTGAATCGCAAAGGATTACATCATATATAGACAATTGTTTTGGCCCATTAACAAATGATAGTACATAGAATCTTTATACAAAATATTCATCCAGTATGATGTGTCACTGACATTTTTTAAATTATGAGTCATAATAGTGGGTGTTTTTGTTTGAATAAAAAGAAGGGTAAATTACATTTTATCCTCTTTAAGTTTGGTTACTTTCATACTTTGGCTTTTAAAGTTTGTTTGTTTCTACTTTGGTTTTTCATGTTTCAAGTTTTTTTTAGTTTATTCTTAAAGCTAATTTATGTTCAAAATTAGATAGAAAATGTTATGATAATTGTCAGATAACATAAAAAATATATTATTATATTAGAATTTAAGTTTATGTTAGAGGTATGACTCATATATAATAAAATATTTTTATACTACATAATTGTCAATGTGTCATTTTCTGTCTAATTTTTAACAAAAATTAACTTTAGGAGTAAAATAAGAAAAACTTGAAACATATAGGGGAAGTAGAAAAAATAAATTTTAGGGGCCAAAGTGAAAAGTGAATAAACATAAAGGGGCTAAAGTGTAATTTATCCTAGAAAGAATTACAAAGGGTCACATCATTTTGTATGAAAAATCAATTTTTTTATTTTATTTTTATTTCTATAAAATTATCTTTAGAATTTTGTGAGAATAAAAAATACAGTTATATATGTCTGGGTATCAAGATGGGGGAGCTGTTAAGCGGTGAGGGCTCCCGGGTGCAATAGATATCATATGGTGGGATTAGAGTTTAGCGTGGCTAAACACTTAATACCTCAGGATGAGCATAAAGTGATACTTTAAGTTTCTCATTTGTCACATAAAAAATAATTAATAAAAGGGTTTAGATTGTCTCCAGTGATGATTTGAACCATTCTATTTTTAGACTACAATGTGTAAATCATCTATGAAAAATTGAGGTCAATCTAATAACTGTGATCACGTTGGTTTATAATATTTATTTGCAAAAAAATGAACGACACTAGACCATCCATTTTTTAGGAGAGAAGTGTAATAAACTAATTTCGGTATGATTATCAAATTAACATAATTTTTTTCGTGAAGGATCTATACGTTGTGCTCTAAAAAATAAATTGTTTGGATTATCAACGTAAAGCCTGTGGTAAGCTGTACAAGTCCAAACATCACAATTCAATTCACAAAGTAAATTGAAGACAAATTGGAGGAACTGTGAGGCTCATCATAATCCAATACTTAATAAAAAGTATTTAGTTTCTCTCAAGTTCACATCTTAATTTGAGACAACATGGAGGAACTATGAGGCTCATCATAGGTTCCGTTTTTATGATTCGAATTGTTTATTTTAAAAGGCTTTTTGTATATATTATTCATGAAAAAAATTGGGTCGATCTGCTAATCGTAACATTTTCATTTTAATACATTTGTTTTCATAAAATTTGATAGTCTATTCTAGAAAAAATACTTATTGTCTATTATTTCAAAAACAAATGCGATAAAATGAAAAATGTTACAATTATCAAATTGACTTTTTTTTTTTAAATAGATGATATACCATGAGAGTCCTATAAAATAAATTATTTAAATAATCAAAAACGAAACTCATAATAGATCTCAGAGACCTTTCAAATTTTCTCAAATTAAAATGTGAGGTTAAAAAAAATCGACTCAATAAAAAGTATATCATATCATAAGTATACCATATTAATTAAGTCACATGACATGTCTATTATATTAAAGGCAGCTTGCCTCCAGTCTTTAATCAGACTGGACGATGTTGTTCAGCCCATGGAAACCTATCACGGATTCCGTTTTAATAATCCAAACCGTTCGATGTGCAGAACTTGTCGAGTACTATATTCCTGTAAAAAATCAAGTTGATCAGATATCGATAACTATCTCATCTTATTAGGTTTTTGTCAATCGTTAATTTGTTCATCGTCTATTTTTTTATACAAAACTGATTTGATTACATAACTATCGATATCCAATCAACGTGATTTTTTGCATGCATATAGTACTCGACGAGTTCTACACATCAACGGTTCGGATTATCAAAACAAGACCCGTGGTGGGCCCCCATAGGCAGTGGTGGAGTCAAGAAATTAAGTTAGAGAGATATTTATTAATTATAATTTTTTATTTAAAAAAAAAAATCATGAGCAACGTTAAGATAATAATAATTTTATGAGCTAAATTTAAACATAAAAAATTACATATTCATTATTAATAAGAACAAATCAAAATTTTATATTAATGTGGAATAGTTCGGTGTGGGATGATGATGTAAGTTTGCAATTTTAGCACAAAAAATTATGGATCAAAATTCCTAATTTTAAAAAATAAAAACACATCATTTGTAGTACAAATTATTACAAAATCTATTTAATTTTTATTTGATGGAAAAATATTAAAGAGATGACATTGCTTATAAATGATTTGTTTCGAATGAAAATTATTAAACAACCTTAGAGTATCATATGGCGTTGTCTACGTTATGCTCAAAATATAGGAAATCACAAATCACACTAAGTGATATGTCAGCTACTTGAAAATAATGAGTTCATTATATCCAATCTATAATATTTTTTGCTATACTATTGATTTAAACTACTACATAAACAATATTACATAGTATTCATAAAGTATCAAATAATTACTTATTGTGAACAATACAATAGACCTTTAACTAAAGAACATATTAAGAAAAAAAGAGAATATATTTTATATATGACAATGACACAAAAAAAAAAAAAAAATTCAAAATTGAGGGGGGCACGTGAGCCCCCTAGCCTTGCTATGCCTTTGCCCTTATCCATGAGCCGAACAGTACCATCCAGTTCGATTAAGGACGGAGGCAAGTTGTTTCTTATATTAAATACTTTCTTTTGTTAGGTAAAGAGTGTTAGGATATTGTGATTGGGCTGCAAGACCTTGTCATTACCTTTCGAAATAAATGACCCTTAATAATGTTTCTTTATAACAAAGTTATTAGTTGAGAACAAAAAGTACGCTAGATGACATAGACGTCTATTTCTTGATTAAAGCTAGCCAGTTTCTTAGAGGACCCAATCCTTCGACATCTACCAACCTAACATTAAGGAGCTCATTATGTGCTCAAATTTAATAAAGCATTAAAGTCTCCATATGGTTCAAGGATTTGTGTTTTATTTTAGGCCAACAAAATTATTATTATATAGATTTTTCATTTAAATTAAAATGTATTATTAATAATTTTGAAATATTAATCATATCGGTGAATGACTCTTGAAAGAACATTTTAATTCGTTTTCCTTTCAAAAATGTTATGTATTTAAAATAAAATAAAAAAGTGCTCAGGTGAAAAGTCTAATATTAGATTTTTCTTATCTAAAAGTTCAACGCTAATTTATTATGTCTGTAAGGATAAATTATTACAAAATAACTAAACTACGCAGGAAATGAACCAAACCCAATCCCCCTCTATCTCTCTCTTCTCCGATCAGCGGGTTGTGTTTGGTTATGTGTTCCAAACACATTTTCACCCACTGATTTGAGTGTGGTGTTTGTTTTGAGCTTTCAAATTATAATTTCACACCCACTTTTGAAAACTCCTTTTCAGGCGAGAAAATTTGATTAACCCGGTTGTTCTCCCGGACATTTCCCGAACGTCCAACCAGTTGATCGAAATAGTGTTTAGTTTTTTTTTTTGCACCTATTATTTTTATATTGTAAATAAAAAATATTTTCAAAATTTTTTAAATTTTTATATGAATTTTAAATAGAATTTTGAATTGTGTATTTGATTATGAATTGTAAGTTTTTTAATCAAATGACTTTTTTAATTTCAAAAACTCAAAACTCTCTTTAAAACTCTTTTCAAAATTCATAACTAAACAAATTTTTCACACTCAAATCATAATTCAAAAACTCATAAACTCAAAATACAATTCTATTATTAAATCATATAAAACTCTACCAAACGCTACCGTACTCTGTTCTCCGATCACAATTTCCGATCTCCTTCACCATTCTCGTCCCTTCTCCGGTACGTTATCTCTCACTTGCTGCCGCTTGATATCTCATTCTTTAGATCTTCGGAAGCCCTTACCTTTCCACCAAAACCCCGCTCTGTTTCTATCATTGCTGTCCACACCTCTCTTCATCGCCCATTGTACTTTATCGCCATTAGCAACGGCATTTGTGTTGCCATCAACGACTGCCGGAGCAAGCTAATTTCAAAGAGAGAGGTCCACCTTCTCCGATAAAAACCTTAAATCAGTGAGAGATCTGAGAGATCAATCCCTAAATCCGAGAGATCCAAGAGATCCAATTGATTTCACACTTGTGTGTGTATAATCTTCTCTCTACTTGTGTTACAGTGAGGACCTTAAGGTCTTTGAGTCCACAAATCTTTGCCTTGAGCAATTCTCATCTATTTAGCTGAACCATTTTGAAACCTTGCAGCCCTCCGGTCAAATCTGTTAAAAAAGGCTCAGATCTTGTTTCTCTCTCTCTCTCTCTCTCGGTTTGTTTTTTAATTTTTTAAAGATTTGAGCTCGGTGTTATATCTATTAAATATATATGTGTTCGATTTGAATTTTTTTTCTTTTCTTTCTTTATTATCTGTTGTTGATAGTTGATTGTTATTGTTGATGTTGATGATAACGATGCACATTGCAACAGATAAAGGAGAAGAGACAGACACACACATAGAGAGAAAGATTTGAACAAATAAAAACAGATTTGATTGGTTTCAACAAATAAAAAAAATTGAATAGATAAACGGAATTGTACAGATAAAAAAGTGGACAGTTGAAAAGTTGAATAGATAATAAATATTTGAACAGATAAGGGGGGAAATTGAATAGACAGTCAAAAAAAATTAAACAAATATATATAAACTTGAACAGATAGTCAAAAACAATCGGCAAATAAATTAAGAGGTAGAATTAACAACAAAATGTCATTCAAAATCAATTAAAGGGCTTTTCACTAAACTATTTAACAAATGGTTCACCTCTCACCAATAAAAAATATCTACTGGACTTAATGTCTTAGAACATCCGTAGCAGTCTACTTATATTTTACCCTAAAATATTAGTAAAAAATTCATTCTCTTTTTTAGGAATTACTTTTTCATTTACTTCTCCCAATAAATTTCCTATTCTTTCTCTATTTTATTAAAATAATCTTTTATTTCCCCTAGCAAACAGACTCAAGACAATGCAAAACATGCCTAAAACAAAGTGCAAAATAGACCAGCAAAGCAGTAGATTAAAGCAACCAAAAACAAAGAAGGGTGGTCGACTGGCTAGGCTAATTTTAGGTATTTTCATTCTCCAGCTACAGGCACTCACGGGAAATTTGGGATGATATCCGAGGGGACATCCCCTTCACGCCTTCAACGAAATAAAAAATTTTTTTTATCAAATATGAGGGAGCTATAGTGACTCCCTACAAATAGGGAATCACTGTAGCTATACTTATATTTGGGGGGGTTAGATAAGGGATCTGTTGGAAATGGATTTCTGAAGAATTAACCCCTTATAATAGCAAAAAACTATTATAAGGGAGCTGCTGGGGATGCTCTTATCCCTTCTTTAGATTGGATTTATCACAAATTTTCTCTAAAAAAAATATAAAAGATATTCATAACTTGAATTTGTGATGTGGATTTAAACTTAGTGTGGTGCGATCGCAATAAAATAAATTGATTCGTATATTTTAAAGGACCATGCTAATAATAATCTTAATGTTTATCGATAAACATTGAAAAATGTCAAAATATATATAATTTCAATACATTTTTCACATAATTCAAAACACTACATTTCAGGATTCTTTAATACATTTTTATACACTTTTCTAATAGTAAAGATAGCCCTTAGAACTGTTTTTAGCATTTTTCTATTTTAAATTCTAAATTACTTCAAGTATTTTATTTTCCCCCCCAATGATGGGGAGTGGAGATGCTACTGCACAGTAACGGCTGCGGCACAACGAAATGGATCCATTTTGAGGTTTATTTTAATTATTCAAATCGTTCATATTTTAGAATATATCAAGTAAAATTTGTTTGTAAAAAATTAAGTTAATCAGATATCGTTTACCTATTCATCTACTTACATTTGTATTCATTTTAATACTTTAAATGACAATTATTATTTATTTTTGTAGATACAAATGTGAGTAGATAAATACGTAAGGACATCTGATTAACTTTATTTTTTACAAACATATTCTACTTAATATATTCTAAAATATAAACGGTTCAAATTATCAAAATAAATCTCAAAATAAGCCTATTTCACAACACAACAACCGCCGCAACCCACTCAGCAGTATCCCAACTTCTCTAATGATGTATCATTGTTGTTTTACTTTTTTCTATTTTAAAGTTAAAGTTAAAGTTAAGTTAGCTAACCCTTTCCAATGCTCATAATTAGAAATAACAATTACAATTATGTAAAGCCAAAAAAATTCTAAAAGTCAGATATGTCAAAGACAAAAAGAGACAGGATGGGATTCTTGTAGGCCCATAGCCAACTATTTATTTATTTATTGTTTTCCTTAACAGCTTCCACAAATCCATACTGATATATATATATATATATTATTTTAGGGGGAAGAAATTTTCATTTCCATGCTTTCATAGCAAAAGCAAAAGATGAAAAAGGATGAAAAATAAATAAATAAATAAGTACAATAAACGAACTTTTGTTACTTTGTCATTATAGTTTATTTTGTTACTTTGTCTTTATAGTTTATTTATTTTTTTATTTTTTTATTTATTTGTCTTTTTGCTACCTACAATTACAAACTAAACTACAAACATCAAGCCAAAAAATGATAAAGTCAGCTGTCAAGACAGACTGGATGCGATTCTTAGCAGCTTCCACAAATTCATACTTTTATTATAATATATATATATATATATATATCTTAATGATTGGGAAGAAGAAAATTTCATTTCTATGCTTTAATTTGCCATCAGCACCATTTGAATAATGAATGAAATAAAGATATGCTTAAAAGGATTATAAAAAAAAAAGAAAAAGAAAAGAAAAGTAGATTTTACTTTAAAAAAATTAATGGGTCATTGAGATTCATTTTTAATATGAATTCACAAAATATCAATTAAATCTCAACTTTACATTTATTTTCTAAATAGATTTTTGAACAATAAGTTTGGGTCAGTAGACATCCTATTTTATTATCTTGTGATGTGAAAAAAGAAGAGTGATGATATTTGCATACTGTTTTAAAGGAGAAAAAAAAAAAATTTTTTTTTTTAAAAAATTAGTCTTTCTTCAAAAATCAAAAAAAAAAAAAATAAGGGAGAGAGAAAAAAAATATAAATAAAGAAATTTAGGTGTGATGGTTTTATATGTTGAAGTAAAGAAGATTTCTTTTTTTTAGGACCACACGGTTGTCACTTTTCACAGTTCTCACTAAAATTAATAAACAATTAAGAAAACATCATTCAAAGTATAATTTACTCTTTTTCATTTCACTTTTTCTTTTTCTTTTTTCTTTTTGTTTTTGTTACAATCATTTGACAAACTTTTTCCCAAAAATTATTTGAGTAAATAGTTTTTTACAAACTCACTTTTTAAAGTCTGGTTTGTTACCCTTTTTAATTTTTAATTTACAAAAAATAAGAAATAGGTTTTCATTTATTTTATAAAAAAAAACTAGAAAACTTTTGTGGTGTATAAAAATATTTTGAAAACAAATAAAAATAAAAACAAAGAAATATATTTGATAAATTGCCAGATTTGGTAGTCGGATATGGAGGGTGGACAGATATAGTGACCGGTAGTGATGGGTAGCCGAAGGTTTTTGCTGGAGCTAGTGGTTGGATGTTGTCGGAAGACACGAAGTGGCTAGAAGGACACCAAAAAAGTGACCAAAGGTCTGTGGTGACCTCCTACTAGCCGGAGAGTCGTCAGAGGTTGGTCGGAGCTCGACACCCACCGGCGGCGGGGGATGCTCGGTGGGTGGTTGTGGTGGCCAAAGGTGGTGGGTGAAAAGAGAAAGTGAAAACTTGTTTTAAAAACAAGTGAAAATAACTTTTTTGTGTTTTGAAAAATTTTGAAACTTTTTAAAATCAATTTTATTTTTTGAAAACAAAATCAATATACCAAACAAATTTTTATTTTCAGCTTTCAAAAAAAAAAAAGCAAAAATAAAATCATTAACAAGCGAGATTTTTGTTTTTGTACTAAAATAATTTTTAAAAATTAAAAAAATAAGGATATTTTTAAATATTTCATTGTTGTCGTCATCGTCTTTCTTTCTTTTTTTTTCTTGGCTTTTTTTAAAATTTTATTTTAATAACTACATATAACATCACAAATAAAAATCATACAAAACATGGGGGTGGGAATAGCCTATAATGAATTATCCATGGGATATCACTTATCTTCGGGGTGGAAATAAATAAATAAATAAATAACATAGGAATCAAATTATCTTCCGTCCATATAGTGGATTAGATAGTGTTGTTCAGGTTTATAGGGTCCACTACGATATTTAGATAATTTGAACCGTTTAATGTGTATAACTCGTCGAGTGTACTATTAGTGCAAAAAATAATGTTGATCGGATATCGATAGTTATTTGATCAGATCAAATTTTTGTCAATAATTTTTTTTGAAATCATATTTACTGTTGACAGAAATATGATTTAATTAAGTGGTTATTGATATCTAGGGATTGCAACAGGCTAGGGTGGGGTCGGGGATCACACTCCTCGTCCCTGATCCTCGATGGTGAAAATTTCCCCGTCTCCGACCCCGATCCCTGATGGGGAACCTATCACCGTCCACACCCCTCGCCCCACCCTCGCCCCCTAATAGGGATCGGGTTTCTCCGACCCCGAACATTTCCTGACCAAAAAAAAAAAACCAATAGCAACAGCAACAGCAACAACAGATCAAGATTATTGGAGTCGATTTCACCTCCAAAATCAACAGAGATGGTTCGGAGCTATCGAAATCGCCTTCGTCTTTGTTTTCATATTTCCATCTCTAATCATCTCATCTTCATCTTCTTCGGAGCTATCGGAATCGAGAACAGGTTTGAAGGACTTGAAAGAGAGGGAATTAGAACAGGTGGATCGGTGGGAAGAGCCGACGACGAAGGAGTGAGAGCGGTGGTGGATGATTTGGAGGTCATCTTTGAAGAAGGGAGTAAGGAAGATGAAGATGAAGAAGAAGGTTGAGGGTCGAATACATTGTTAGAGAGAGAGAGAGAGAGAGAGTGAAGAGATGGGTGATGAAAAGCGGAGCCCTAAGTGTATATATATATACAGGGATTGTTCGGGGAACATTTAGGGCGGGGTAGAGCCGGGGAACTTATCACCGTTTCCCATTCGAAAACCATCAGGGATCCATTTTTCAATACCAGCCCCAACCCTCTAAGGGGTAATTTTCGAGAAAAATCGGGCTTATCGAGACGGAGTGGTCCGGGTCCCCGTCGATCCGAGTTCAAATTGACATTTCTATCGATATCTGATTAATATGATTTTTTGTATAGATAAAGTACTAGGCGATGTCTTCGAATCATCGAAACAAGACCCTTGGTAAACTCTAACGGGCCCAATGACACGCGAACTATAGAGAAGGATGACCCAAAAATATATATATACAAACACATTTCTTATTTTGGTCACTGGCCACATCACAACAGATAAAGTTACTAAAGTTGTCCAACCATTATGAATGATTAATAATGATAAATCCCTCTAAAACTAGAGCTCTAATTGAGCTCTAGTGAGGTTAAAAAAAAAAAGAAAAAGAGACCAAAACATCACATTAGATGATCCCCACATACATACTAGATCTATTAGAGGTCTAAAATTTTTTTTCTTTTTTAACCACACAAAAAAATTGAGGAAAAATTATTATATATTACAAGAGTGGTACGCGATATTATTTATGTGATAATTATAGTTAAGAAAAAAATTTAAACACATACTAATTAGATTGTTTTTTTATCTCCTAATAAATTAACAAATGTGACATGTCATACTTGTAAAATTTTCAATTATGCCATTGGTTTAGAACATAATGGTCTTGTTTGGTGCAGTGTATACTGCTATTAATAGCTTTTATTATTATTATTATTATTCTAGGTGTGGAGATATATATTTTTATTATCTTTGTCGGAGTACCCCTGTGTGAACCAACCACTGTCTTTTTTTTTTTTCTTTAGCTTAAAGCAAAAAAAATATTACTCTCTCCTCTCCAGCTGATTACTTTGATTAGATGAATGAAAAATCACTCACACATTAGGAGTTTGTACTTGATTGTTTGGTGTACCTTATGCTTTTAGCTTATGAGGTAAAAATAGTTTTAATAAATAAATAAATAACTAAGTATCTAAAAGTTAGAAAATAGGTGCTTTTAGCTTCTATTTATGATTATCAACTTATAGTTTAAAAAAAAAATACACCAAATAAGCCCAACACAGACAATGGAATTCGGGTCCTCTGGAGTGATTTTTTCAATAGGGATCTTAGAGATTTTTTTTTTTGGTGTAGTCTTAACTTAGTTTATTGTACAATCAACATTTATAGAATAAAATCTCAACCATATAAAAAACAATATAAGATCATTCAAGAAAAAATCACTCCAAGATCACTATAAGCTTGTTTGGTGCACATTTTTTATAAGTTGAAAGCAAATAATCATGAAGTAGAAACCAAAAGTATCACTCTACCAACTTTCATATAATTAATTTTTTCAATATATTTAAACTATTTATTCCTAATAACTTCAAAATAAAAGCTACACCAAACAGTTTTATACAGATCTCTAGAATAAAATATATATATATATTATAATCAGTTCACATACATATTATACCAAACCATGTGGAACCAAACAGAGAAAACAGAGCATTTAACAAAACAAATGTAGAAACAAACAATTAGAAAAACAAGCACAAAAAGGTGAAAAACAAACTGACCTGGAAGGTCACATGAGACAGCAAGGTCGTTCTGACGAAGGAGGTTTTGGCTTTTGGCACCGACGCATGAACCATACATGACAACGATTCCCACTGGTTCAGACTCAGTGAGTCACCCACAAACATTATGTTCTTTCCCCTCCACCTTCTCAGAAACTCATTCCCATCAAACCTTCATCAACATCAACAAACACAAATAAACAACATATCCAAAAATATACTATATATAGAAAATTGATTACCAAACTAATAAAGTTCAAATTAATATTGTGTAATTTTTTTGTGATTTTCACTTTCACTCATTAATTTGATAAAAAAAATGTATACCCAGTTTAGTTTTAGTTAAATGAGATCTCAAAATAGTAGATTGAGTGTATACTTCAAATTTGTCACATAATTTTGATTCTCAAAAGGCTACAACAATACTATATTTTTCTCCAATATTTATGTTGACTAACTGTTACTATAGGGATTCAAAAATAAAATAACTAATACTGTGTTTGGTTGGAGGATTTGGAAAGGGATTTAGAAAGGGAAAGAGAAAGGGAAAAAGTGTGTGAAACTATGTGAAATATATGCATGATTTATTCTTATTTTACCTACCTTTTCCATTTTCATTTCTAAATCCCTTCCCAAATCTCCAACCAAATACAACATAAAGACTATAACAATACTATATTTTTCTCCAATATTTATGTTGACTAATTGTTACTATAGGATTCAAAAATAAAATCACTAAACCAAATATTACTATCAACTAAACTACACACCATCTTTTTGTACACTAGTGTACACTTTTAATTTGATATAATTTGCACAAAGTGACTGTTTGCAAGTTCAAACCACCTCAATAACCCTCAATAGATTGAATTTTAACCACTGAACTTATATTCCTTTATAATTTGTAAGACTTCAAATTGAATGTAAATTCATTAGCTTTATGCCATGTCCATTTTACTGTAAAAATTGTCAACAAACAACAAAAAAGGGGAGGAAAAAAAAAAGGAAAAAAGTAAATGAAGTTTCTACCCATCTCAACACATTGTAATCCAAATTACTTGAAATTGTTTTGAGTTCAGTATTTTGAATGAAATTTCAAACCAAAATATTGATTTTGAATATGTATATATATCAGCATTTGCAGACACAGATATACATACATATATATATATAGAGAGAGAGAGAGAGAGAGAGAGAGAGAGAGAGAGAGAGGTACCTGGGTAAGTTACAGGAGTCAGGTTTCCAAGAGTACTTGAGATACCCATTATCAGGGCGACCATATTTTTGGCAATTGAATTCAGGATCTATGAAAGGACAGCTTGAGGAATCATAGAGTGGATAAGAAGAATCAAAAACCCATTTCCCTTGAAACAAATTACACCCATTTGCTGCTAATAACTCTCTACCTCTCAAATTGCTCACATTGTAGACTTGCTCTGTTCTTGCCTCTTGCAAAGACAAAGAAACTAACAGAGCTTGAAGAAACAATGTTAGCAGAGCTTGGTACCAAAAACCCATCTAGGATTTTGGTAGACAAAGGTCAAGAGAGGGACGACCAGTCCACAAAAGTTGTCTGAAGAGAGTCTGTGAGGTGAGGTAATTTATATGCATTTGAGATTTATTTATTTATTTTTGGGTGATATTCTTTGGTGAGGTGGGGATTCACATGGCAAGTGTTGGTTTTTTTATTTTAACTTTATTTATTTATTTTTATAATTATTTTATTTGTGACAGTGAAATGAGTTGGGAAATCTTGATGGAATCAAGAGGTAACTATTTGGTGTTGATGTGAGGGGATGTGTGTTTCTTACTCCTTGTTCTCTAGGGGAGTGCTATGCTACTATAAACCCCTAAAAGGGTATATGCACTCCAAATTTAATTATAAACTATGAAATTATTTGAGAAATGTTAGATTAGTATATATTTTGACTTTTTATGAAAAAATACGAAATATAAGTTGGAATTGAAGTGATATAATAGAGAAGTGATGTGACCTAAATAAGATAAATATGATCCAAATATGATGATGTGCTAAAATAACATGTACTAATATGTAATCAAAGTAAGAGGTAATGTGAATCAAATCAGATGATTATGACACAAATAAAATAATGTATAAATAACTTTTGTTTTGAATTGTAAAAAATAATTTTTTATATTTCAAGTTTTATGATATTTAATCTGGTATATACCAAAACACACTGTAAATTTTCATAAACTAAAAATTAATTTGACTTATAACGAAAAGGAATAATCATTCGTAGCTTAAATCTCTCTTTCCCGAATCCCCTGACTGCCCAAAACGACATCGTTTTGGGCAGTTTTTTTTTTTTTTTTCTTCTTCTTCTTTCTTTCTTCCTTCCTTCGTTATGTCTGAAACAGATGGAAGAGTGAAAAAGAGAGAGGAAGAGAAAGAGAGAAAGAGAGAGAGACGAGAGGGGAAGAGGGAATGGAGGAAGAGAGAGAGAGATAGTCGATCGCCGCCGCCTCTGCCTTCACCTCCGATCGTCGCAGCCCGACCGCCTCTGATCGTCACAGTCCGATCGTCGCAGGCCTACAATCTCTGATCTCCGCCTCCAATCTGTGATGATGTGACGATGATGATGATGTGTTGGGTGGTTGATGATCTCTCTGTCTGCTACTCTGTCTTCTTCTTCTCTTTTTCTTTTTTCTTTTTCTTCTTCCTTCTTCTTTTCTGGTTTTCTTCTGCCAGTTATTGAAAAAAAAAAAAAAAAATCAAAACGACGAAACGACATCGTTTTGAATTCGGGGGATTCGAAGAATCTCTCTTTCGAGCTACATAGCACAACTGAAACAAAAAGTCGTAGAAGTCTTATAAGTAACTACCACAAAACTTTCATAATCGTACTAATCACATATTTAACCAAAAATTATTGGACAATTTTCACTATATTTAAAAATAAATTCTATTTGTGTACTTAACAACAAACGGAATACAGAAGAAATAAAGGAAATGAAAGAGATTGTTTGATTACAAAAATCAAACCAGAAAATGAAATAAAATAAATAAAACAGATTTTTATTTTGTTACAAAAACAAAATCAAAATCTAAAACAGGAAAAATAATAAAACAAAAAAGTAAATTAATTACTTACCAAATTAATTTCTTGAACAAATTTTCTGATTAAGTCTAGTGTTCTCTACGGTGCTTTCAAAATATAGACATCTATCTCCCAAGATAAAATGATTAACAACAAACAATAGTAGTACTACAAATTATTCGCACAACAAACACACTTTGTATTACTCTCTTTCTCACTAGAAAACAATGTAGCAAAATGCAGAGAGAGCAAGCAGAGTTAGGGATGAAATTGGAGTGAAAGAATCAAATGAGAGACTTGTCTATTTATAGGTGTAAAGCTGACTTTTCAGTTTGAATTAAATAGGTAATAAACCTGTTTGAACAGGTAACAAATCTGTTCAATTTGAATGAATAGATATGGCACTGTTTGGGTTTGAATTTGAACAGATAACTGAATCTGTTCGATTTCTTTAAACAAATATGGACCAGCTTGGGTGTAGGGAAAACCGAACAGATTTTTTTCGGAATTAATTTGAATGATGGACAGAGGTTTTATTTTACCAAAAAAAAAAATTAAATTCAAATGTTTTTGGCCCAAAAAGATAGGTATTGGGCCGAACAAACCCAATCCAACCTCATACCACGCACCCGCGCCCAAGCCCAGGCCTAGGCCAGCTTGTCCAACCGGACGAACGGTGGCGACGGCGCGCATGTGTGTGTTTAATTTTGGGTCCAATGGGTCTAGCCCAATTTGCCTATAACCTCCCCCTCTACAAAACTTGGGTGCCCCTTGGGGCCTACCCCAAGTTACAAACCCATGACTTATAAACCCACAAAATTCTTCCCACCAAACCAATATAGGACAAGCCTTTATTCAAACCTTTAAGGATTTTTCACCAAACTCCATTTTCATAGAGCTCACTTTGGCTTCAATTTTCCATTCACTCGATAATGGTTTTGAACAACCAAATATACCACGTGAATCACAACGCGGCATAGAACGCGTTACCACTTAGACCCGCCAATTTTGGCTCATTGGTCCCACCTTAAAAATATACCAGAGTTGAGGAAAAATTCTATTTTTTCTAAAACTTCAAAACCCATTTCTAACAATCCCCTACATGAATAGAATTTGTTGACAACGGAAATGCAACAATATGCAGAATAAGAGTATAAATCGAAAATATCTTGCATCAAGATAGGTAGCTTTCAGCCTTGAACCTTCCCTAGTGATAACCTATCAGACTTACTAGCTAACCAATGGACGCGATGCATTGAATTATTCAGCCATTTCTGGAAGCCAAGACAATAAATTTCACACAAAATATCTTCTGACACATCGTGGTTCTCACGTTTGTGTTCATTTTGGCCTTGAACGCTCCTGGTTGTTTGTGAGTGTTTTTAGAGAATTTAGCCTCTTTATTCTCATAGAACCAACCCTAGTTCAACACTCATATAGGTGATTCTTGTTGTGAGTATCTCTTATACTTGTCTTGATTTTATGCCTAAATCAAGATATAAGTAATCATTAAAGGTGAAGCTTATCCTTAAATCCCTACATACAACATATGTTGCAGATGTCACTCTCATCGTAGGAATGGGTAGGGAATTTTAATCCCTTAGTGATTTCCGGCGAGCCACACATAACTTAGTTGTCCGTTTGAACTTAGTTCTTGGGATATCCAGTTATATAAGTAGAGTTACCATTATAATGACTCTTATGTAATAGGCTTTAATTCCATCCCCTTTGATGAATTATACACTTACTCTTTTGTCAAACCTTTTGTTAACGAATCCGCAATATTCTCTTTAGATTTTATATAATCTATTGAAATTATTTCATTTGAGAGCAATTGTCTTACAGTATTATGTCGATGACCAATATATCATGACTTACCATTATACATATGATTCTGTGCTTTGCCCATTACAGATTGACTATCATAATGAATGCCAATAGCTGACACAGGTTTTAGTTACATTGGAATGTCTTCTAAGAAATGACAAAGACATTCTGGATAGTGCGATGCATGTCTGTTTCGTGAATTTCCAAGAAACAGCAGTGCCTTCCAAAGTAAAGACATCCACTAGTGGATTTTAAATCTTTAGTATCCAATATCCAATTGGCATCACAATAACCTTCGAGTACTGCTGTAAATCTTAGATATCTAAGAACCCGAATGATCACTTTTCCAATGGTTTTCTCTGGGGTTACTAGTGTACCTACTCAATTTACTGACAGCATAAGCTATATCAGGACGAGTACAATTCATTAGGTACATTAAGCTTCCAATGATTTGGGAGTATTTTAACTGAGACACCGCATCACCTTTATTTTTTGATAAATAAAGACTAATGTCTACAAGTTTTCTAGTTACATTCATATCATCCTCAATAAATTTACTACGAATTTTCTCAATATAATGTGATTGAGATAATGCATATCCGTCAGATGTTTTAGTAATTTTCATTCCTAATATAACATCTACGACCCCCATATATTTCATATCAAATCTTTTATTTAGCATTTGCTTAGTTGATTTGATCATGTTTTGACTGTTTCCAATGATAAGCATGTCATCCATATAAAGACAAACGATGACATAACCTTTGTCAGTGTTTTTGACATAGACGCACTTGTCACATTCGTTTATCTTAAATCTATTAGTAAGCATAGCATGATCAAATTTTTCATGTCATTGCTTAGGTGCTTGTTTTAATCCATAAAGAGATTTTACAAGCTGACAAACTTTCTTTTTTTACCCTGGCACTACAACCCTTTCGAATTGCTCCATATAAATCTCTTCATTTAGATTACCGTTTAAGAAAGCTATCTTAACATCCATTTGATGTATTTCTAAATTATACAATGCTGCAATAGCAATAAGCATGCGAATGGATGTTATTTTTGTCACAGGGGAATATGTGTCAAAATAGTCCAGACCTTCCTTTTGTCTGTAACCTTTTATCACAAGTTTTGCTTTATACTTGTCTATTGAACCATCTGCTTTTATTTATCTCTTAAATATCCATTTATATCTAAGAGGTTTAGAATCGGGTAAAAGATCCACCAATTCCCAAGTATGATTTTGCATAATGGATTCAATTTCATTATTAATAGCCTCTTTTCACAAAGGTGCTTCATGACCTGTCATTGTTTCCTTAAAGCTTTGAGGTTCATTTTCTAATAGGCATATTAGAAAATCTAGACCAAAGGATTTTTATGTTCTTGCTCTCGTACTTCATTTTGGTTCATCATCAGTTAAATCTTACTAGTTGAGACCATTACTAGTCTCTTGTGTTTGATTGTCATTAGTCTCTTGACTTTGTGTACAATCATAAGTTCTTTTCTGTGAACTTAATTCCTGTCCTTCCTTGGAAGGAAAGACATGTTCAAAAAACACAATATTTCTTGACTCTATAATAGTATTCACATTTATGTCAAGTATTTCTGATTTATAAGTCAAAAACTGATATGCAATACTATTCGGAGCATAACCAATAAACACACAATCCACTGTTTTTGGTCCAATCTTAGTCTTTTTAGGAATAGGAACTTCTACCTTTGCCAAACACTCCCACACTTTTAAATTTTTGTAGGAAGGTGGTCGACCTTCCCACAATTCATAAGGAGTGCTATTGGTTTTCTTGTGGGGTATTCTGTTAAGAACATAATTAGCATACAATATTGCTTCCCCCACAAGTTCTGCGGTAAACTTGAACTTAGTAACATGGCATTCATCATTTCTTTAAGGGTTCTATTATTCCTTTCAGCAATTTCAATTTGCTGTAGAGAATAGGGTGCTGTAGTTTGGTGAATAATGCCATGTTGTGCACAAAATTAATTTAAGGTGCATTATATTCACCACCCCTATCACTTCTAATCATTTTAATGGTTTTACCAAGTTGATTTTCAACTTTAGTTTTGTAGAGTTCAAATATTTCTAAGGCTTCAATTTTACTTCTAAGTAAGTGTACATAACAATATCTTGTGCAATCATCGATAAATGTTATGCAATACTTTTGTCTCCTCTAATTTGAACAAATTTAAGATCACATACATCAGTATGAATTAATTCTAGAGGTTCGGTTTTTCTTTCAACCGATTTAAATGGAGCTTTAGTTAGTTTCTCTTTTACACAAATCTCATATTTGTGATTAGAATCAATTTCAAACTTTGGTATATAATCCAAACCAATTAATCTACGCAAAATATTAAAATTTACATGTCTTAATCTACCATGCCATAAATTCGACTCAAGAATATAAGCAAAAGATGTGTTATTCTTATTAATAGCAAGTTTTGGTACAACCGTCATTACATTCAACTTGAAGAGACCGTCACTCATGTATCCCTTACCAACATGCATATCACTCTTTGATAATACAAATTTATCAGACTCAAAACAAGCCTAAAACGATTTTTACTTAACAAAGAGCCAGAAACTAAATTCTTCCGGATGTTTGATATATGCAGTACGTTGTTGAGGGTAAGTTATTTCCCTGATGTCATCTTCAAGACCACCTTTCCTTATCCAACCATAGTAGAAGTAGAAGAATTTTCCATGAAAAGTTGTTCACCATTTGCAGCCTCATTGTAAGTAGTAAACATCTTCTTGTCCGCACAAATGTGACGAGTTGCCTCAGTGTCAACCCACCATTCTTTGGGATTTCCAACCAAATTAGCCTCAGACACCACAGTAGAGAGATTGATGTCATTTACCCCGTCAGAGATATAATCTAATTCTGTCACATTGGCTTGTTTGGTGGTCTTCTTGCTTGTACTTCCGCAATCCTTCTTAGGGCGGCGGCAATCAGAAGCTCGATGTCTAGTTTTGCCACAGTTATAACATTTTTCTTTGAACTTCTTATTGCCATTATTGTCGCCTTGTTTAGGACCATCTCCAGTAAACTTCCTCTTTTTGTTATGTGGTTTGTGCACTTGTTCAACCATATTAGCCTTAGACTCATTGGGATTTTTACCATTTATCTTTTTAGCTTTACGGTTATCTTCCTAAATTCTTAGTCTTACGATCAATTTATCCATGGTCATCTCCTTGCGTTTATGTTTTAAACAATTTTTGAAATCTTTCCAAGCCGGTGGTAACTTTTCTACTAAAGCAGCGACTTGGAAAGACTCGCTAAGAGACATACTTTTAGAATAAATATCATGCAAAATTAATTGAAAATCTTTATCTTGAGAAATTACCGTTTGGAAGTCTACCATAACAAAATCCAGAAATTTACCGACAACGAATTTCTTTGTGTCGGCATCATCTGTCTTGTATTTTTTCTCTAAAGAATCCCACAATTCTTTCGTTATTTTCAGAGGGCTGTAAACATTATACAGCATGCTGTTAATGCCATTGAAGATGGAGTTTCTGCACAGGAAATCAGAATGTTTCCAAGTGTCTACAGTAGCAACAACTTGCCGATCACTTTCATCCTCTCTAAGTACTAGAGCCTCTTCACGGAGAAACTTGACCAAATTTAGTGTTGTAAGATAGAATAGCATTTTTTGTTACCATCTCTAAAACTCAATGCCATTAAATTTTTCTGGTTTTTCTTCATGATTTATCGGAACTTGAATATGGTTCTGGATAGGGACCAGAATCATTGTAACAATCGGATTTGGAGTACTACTTTCAACAGCCATAATATTTGATTACAAAAACCAGAAAAATCAAAACACAAATTAATTTTCTAGTTACTAAAACCAAAAAATAAATTATAACACAAAAATAATTTTACTTTTCTTGTTACTAAAACTAGAAAAATAAAACACCACAAAAAATTTATGTAACACAAATTAATATTATGCAATTGTTAATAACACCAGTATATTACTACTTGTTGTCAAAAGAAATAAACAGTATATTACTACTATTTTTCAAATAGTATATTACTACTATTTGTATTTTTCAACCAAAATATCACTTTATGAAAGTACAAAAAATTAAATACAATGAAGACACCAAAAAATAGTCTGTCTTAAGATTGTTGGACAATCTTCACTGTATTTAAAAATAAATTCTATTTGTATATTTAACAACAAACGGAATACAGAATAAATAAAAGAAAGGAAAGAGATTGTTTGATTACAAAAATCAAACCAAAAAATGAAATAAAATAAATAAATAGATTTTTATTTTGTTACAAAAACAAAATCAAAATCTGAAACAGGAAAAATAATAAAACAGAAAAGTAAATTAATTACTTATCAAATTAATTTCTTGAACGAATTTTTTTATTAAGTCCAGTGTTCAACACTATGTCCTTAAGACAGATTCGTCCTATTTACGGTGCTTTCAAATGTAGACGTCTATCTCCCAGGATAAAATGGTCAACATCAAACAATAGCAGCACTACAAATTGTTTGCACAACGAACACACGTTGTATTTACACTCTTTCTCAAAAGAAAACAATGCAGCAAAATGCAGAGAGAGCAGGTAGAGTTAGGGACGAAATTGGAGTGAAAGAATCAAATGAGAGACTTATCTATTTATAGGTGTAAAGGTGACTTTTCAGTTTGAATTAAACAGGTAATAAACCTGTTTGAACAGGTAGCAGATCTGTTCAGTTTGAATGAACAGATATGGTACTGTTTGGGTTTGAATTTGAACAGATAACTGAATTTGTTTGATTTTTTTAAATAGATATGGACCTGTTTGGGTGTAGGGAAAACCGGACATATTTTTTCCAAAATTAATTTGAATTTTGGACAGAGATTTTATTTTACCAAAAAAATTAAATTAAATTAAAATGTTTTTGACCTAAAAGGATAGATATTGGGCCGGAAAAGCCCAATTCAACCTCACACCACACACCCGCTTCCAGGCCCAGGCCGTCTGATTGGACAGACGGCGACGCGCTCTTGTTTATCTTTGGGTCTAATGGGTCTAACCCAATTTGCCCATAATTTCTTTCTCTACAAAACTTGGGTGCCCCTTGGGGCATACCCCAAACCGACAAAATTCTTCCCACCATCCTAATATGGGACAAAGTCTTTATTCAAATCTTTAAGGATTTTCCACTAAAACTCTATTTCCATGGAACTCACTTTGGCTTCAATTTCCCATTCACCCGATAATGGTTTTGAGCAACCAAATATACCACGTGTGTCACGACCCAAACCCGGTACGCAAAGGCTCGGCATCGTAACAAGATAAACATAAAATAATTCAAACAATTTTGTAGTCGCAACGCAAGCGTATAAATTGAATAAATTAAAATAAAATAATTAGGTACCAAATGTTTAATAAAATGAAATAAACATAGTCATTTGAGTTTTATTGTATTACAATAGTTCGATAAAAAAAAAGAGGATAGAAATCTTAAAAAAGAAAAAAAAAAAAAAACACAGCGATTCATTCCCAATCTTGATCCCGATAAACCCCGTTACCTGAAAGGGGTAACAGCTATACGCACATAGCAGAGTGAGAAATATTATACTATGAGCATATGGGTATAAAATAGCCATGGATAGTTATTTAAGTTAAAATATTTAAGTTGCATAAATGAATTATTTAAGTAGCAAGAATTGAAATAAAAATTACGTAAATAGCTATAACCACGGTACAGAACAGGGGTCACTGGAGTGACAATCAGAACAAGGGTCAATGGATCCATAACAAACAGGGGACACAAAGTGGTTAAACAGAGGCCAATGGTTATTTAAGTCCCTCAAGGCATGGGACTTTCGTGGTGGTACTTACAGAAAATAATTGTTTACGAGTTTATTGTCAAATATATACTAAAAATTTAAACAAACATATCTATGGATTTTAATTTACGCAAATAGAGTTCAGAAAATAATTCACGTAATTGAAACATTAACCTAACCATAAAACATAAATTATATAAAATAAATTATGATAACTCAAAATATTCGTAAATTATATTATAACCCAAGACATGTAAAAAACATATTATAATAACTCAAAGTTTAATAAAACTCACTTTAAGATTGCCTTTAGCTTCTAGTTTTACGACCTCGTCGCTACTTGTATGCTACCTCTTAAAGTATCTTCAACGGTTTAGTATTTTTTTACCAAATTTGAGTAAAAAATGGCTCATTTTTTCAATCTGATATCAGTTGCTCCAACGGTGCATCAAAAAGAAGAATTATCCCGTGGGTCAACAGGTTGGTCGACCAGTAAGGCAATTTTTTTTTTTTTTTTTACCTTTTTGAACTGTTTAAGCCTATCAATTTTTGAACCATTTGCATGAGCTGGTCGACCGATTGGTCAACCGGGTGGCTAACCAGGGGGTCGACCAGGTGGTCGACCACCATTTGTAAAATTTTGACAAATTTCTGCTTTAATGGCTATGAACAGTGCGTTGGTGAAAGGACCTGTTCTCACTTTGATGAATTATTTGCTGAATTCTCATTTTGATACTTGTTTGCTGAAACTATTGGAACACCAAAAAGTAACTTTTTTACCAAAATTCAAATCTGATGTCAAATTTGATGAAGCATTGAAGATGATCTTATTGATTTACCTATATTTCTTTTTTATTTTTGTTGAAGCTCGGTCACTCACTCCCTATTTATAGGCAGTGAGCATGCATCTACCCGGCCACATGTCCTACTAGGTGCCTTCTTGTCCTTCCCCCACGTGGCCCTCGAATGGGTGATTAGTCAAGGCTATGAATCAAGGCTATGAGGTGATTCACCAAAGCTATAACTGTTTCTTCCTCTTTTTTTTTTTTTAGTTTTACTTTAGGGTATTATTTTAATTCAATTCTTTATAATTCCTAAAGTTACCTATGATTATACGTTAGGTTCATATCTAAAAACCTCGCCACCCAACACAAAAATATCACTTACCACCTACTAAAATATTTAATATTCCAAACATGCGTGTCTCTATTTCCTTAGTAATTTAATCGATTTTCAAACTATTCATTTTATTTATTTATTTATTATTATTATTATTATTTTTTAATTTATTTTTATAATAAATAAAAATTTGAGTGTCATAACGTGATCACAACACGACATAGAACGCGTTACCACTTAAACTCGCCAATTTAGAGCATGGGTCCTACCTTAAAAATAGACAAAAATTAAGAAAAAATCTTTTTTTTCCAAAACTTCAAAACCCATTTCTAACAAAAATGTTACAATGTGCACTTTAAAATGGTATATAGAAAGTTTTTCGTAATGCATTGCATACTGTATATAACTCTATTATAAAATTATATAAATTTTCACAACGTAAATTTGTATTCAACTTACATATTTACGTAATTTTATTATAGGTTGTATACGGTATGCATCAAAGTATTTTTCATGATATATATATAGTATGCATCATACAAAATATATAACTTCTATCATAAAAATTATAATTTATTGTTTATTACAAAAAAAAAATAATTTTTTACTTATTACAAAAAGTATAACATTTACCACAAAAAATATAATTTTATTATTGATAACTTAGGCATATCATAACTTTAACATTCATAACTTCGTTCCGTCACAAAATTTATAACTTTTTTTATGATACATCTCTTTTAAGAACACACATTATAGTATTTCCCTATTTGAACACTATAAAAGCTCGTATTTAAAAGCAACAAATATTTATATGAAAGTTGATATTTTTATAGAATTTAAAATTAGATTGATCTAATAATAATATTTTTATAATTATAAACCGTAGTGATTCACCATTTTGAGTTCTATTATATAAAGAAGTTTTATATACCAATCATATATATAATATTAAAACTAATATTTATTCTTAATTTTTCTTTATTTTATTTATTTATTTATTTTTCTCCATTCTATGTGGCATCTACTTGACACTCATGCTTTTAATATATAGCCCATCATAAGAGTATCAAAATTGACCCATTATATCCCCTTATTTATCATCAAATTATATTTTCTATTTATGTAAAGTTAAACCAATAACGACAAATCTTACAGCAATTATTCTGGCAATTTTCTTTCTAGTCCAATTACCTATTAAATTCAGATAATTTATTTTTAATTCTATTAATAGGTTCCATATGATACTTTCATTGTATAATTAATTTTTGTTTAAACATTAATTTCATTAATTAATCAATTATATAACTATGTTAATAATTATTTATTTTAACTATGTTATAACATAATTATATAGAAAATCATGGGAAAATTATAAAAAAATCTTAGAGTTTGACCGTCATAACAAATTAAATCTTGAATTTTTAATTTTATTAATTTAAACTCTAAACTTTTGATTTATTTTCAATCTAAACCATTTATTTATTTTCGTTATATAAAATCGATAAAAAATGATATTTTAGTTATTAAACTCAATGACAATGGATATTTTAGACATTTAATGTATATTTATATTGAGTTTAATGACTAAAATAATTTTTTTTGTTGATTTTACATAATAAAAATAGACGAATGTTTTAAATTCAAAATAAATAAAAAGATTGAGGTTTAAATTGATAAAATTAAAAAATTATGATTTATTTTGTTACAAAACTCAAAATTTGGATTTTTTTTAATTGACCCTAAAATGATCATACAATTATGTTTTCCATAATATAATGCTTAAGAATTTTCTTTTGAATTATATATATCGCAATATATTTTCTAATCAACTTTTTAAAATATTTTTTTTTTTATTTTACGTAGTTTCACTTTTAGAATATCTCTAATTGAAAATAAATATATAAAAAATGTACATAATTAGAATTATTCTTTAATTTAAATTATTAATTATTTTCTAATTTAATCATTATCTTTGTGATCAAAGTGAATATTTATTTTACTGTGTTATAATTTAACATCATATATATTTTTAAATTGTACTTTTATTGAATTGCGATAGTCACAACATACTTTTAAAATAATTTTATATGTCACATAAATAATTTAATTAAAGTTATCACATAAATTTTATTTAAGATATACCATTATAATATGATAACATTAATGGTGCGTTTGCTTGGACGGACTGGATAAGGAGGGATTGTAATCTATTGGACTATTAGTCCTAGGATACATTGTCCCCGGACATTTGATTGGACTGAATTTGTATCCTATGTTTGTTTAGTCATGGGATTAGAGGTCTGGATTCGACTATTTTTAGTTATTCAATGTTTGTTTGGGATATTATGAAGAAGGATAAATACTCAAATGACTATTTTATCATTTTCAATTATTTATTAAGTAATAGCAATATTAAACATAACTTTAATATTTTAATTATTTTTAGCTAGATTAAATAAAAATTTATTTTATTTTATTTTTTGCACAATTAAATAAATTTATTTTTAAAAAATTAAATATAAATAAAAATATATGTTATTTTTAATTAAAATTTTAAATAAATTTATTTTAAATAATAATAATTATTAAATAATGAAATAAAATAAAACATCTATTAAATTTAAGTAATGAAATTAAATAAAATATAAACAAAATTTTAAAATAAAACATCAATAAAATATCTATAAAAAAAATATTTTAAAAAATTAAATAAGTAAAAAAAATAAAAAATAAAAAAAATTATTTTATATTTAAATTGAGACATTTAAATTTTTTTTGAATTTTACAAAATATAATACATAATTAAATACTAGAGGGCAAAAATATAATTTAATTGTCTAATCTCGTGAGATAAGTTATCCCATGATTTTTATCTCACCCCCCATGGGATAGGATAGTCCCATATTTGTGAGACTAATAGTTCGGGGAGACTATTAATTCGGAACAAAAATTTTCAAACAAGTAATGGACTATTAATCCAGTGGGACTAATAGTCCAATTTCACACCCTAATCTTTCAAAACAAACACATCCTTAGATTATTCTTATGCATTACATATGCTACAACATACCTTTTAAAACAATTATTTATTTATATGTACAAATAGGCACATACATAAATAATCATAAGTAAAATTATGACATATATAAATTTAAGTTATATTTTTATGGCACAAAGTAAGATTATTTTCGTGCATTGCATACATTATGATATTCTTTTTAAAATAATATATATAGATATACACATAAATAATTTAATTAAAAATTTTAAAATATTATTTTAATTTTATTTTTTGCACAGCTAGTTTCGTTTGTACAACAGCATATTATTACCCTATCTATAATCTAGACTAAAGGTACAACAACCAAAAGGGTCCCACAGCAAACAAAAAGGAAAGGAAATGTGACAGATGTTGATGTAATTAATGAGATGTGTATTGTTGTCTATCTTACAAATTTTGGGCTGTGGAGTTCATCAATGGGAGGTGTGAAACAGGGAATGGATCGTCGGTCGTTTTTTTCCGTCGGTTTTTTTGGTCGCTTCCAAAACGAAATCGTTTTGGAGGTGAATTTAAAAAAAAAAAAAAACACAGAAGAGGAAGAAAGGAGAGGAAGAGGGAGGAAGAGGAGGAGGAGAAGGGCCAGATTGGAGGGGGCCATAAATACAAGGGAGGAGGAGGAGGTGGAGATGGGTTGGAGGCGGAGGCGGAGGCGGCCTGCGGTCCCAGTCTTTGACGAGGTGGAGCTTCAGGACGGGCCGAGCGAGCTCATCCTCCTCTCTCCTCCCTCCTCCCTCCTTCGTCCTTCCTTCATTCTTTGCGTTTTTTTGAATTTGCCCCAAAAGCAGCGTCGTTTGGGGGCAACAGAAGGCGAAGGACGGGTGATCCGGATTCGTGTGAAACATGCTTCATGCAATTAATAATTAATGCCAATGATGCGGAATTTTATAATAGATACCTTAAAAAAATATATATATATCATATGTTGAGTTATAATTTTTTTTATAGATTTAAAATGGTTGTTATGCGTGCAACATAGTAGTCTTCGTTGTGAGCATAATGAAAATCATTTCGAATCTTATTTTAATAATGGGAACTATTTACTTTTTAAGATATATCATGTAAAATATACTAGTAAAAATTTACATTATCGGATATCGTTAGCTCTTTTATCAAGTTGCGTTTATATTTACTTTTATGTTTATATTACCACTTACCATTCATTTTTTCGATATAAATGCATTTTGATGAAATGACTATCAATATCCAATCAATTTGATTTTTTAAATATATGATCTACACAATGTACTTTAAGAAATAAGCAATTCTAATAATCGAAATAAGACCCATAATGGGTTTCATCACGTACAAAAAACAGTGTATTGTTGTCCTTAACATAGAACAACCACCTGAATTTTGATTTTTGTGGTTCTTGGTTATAACCAATTGTGGTGTATGTTATAATTTTGTGGTTCTTGGTTATAACCAATTGTGGTTGTTATTTTAGTTATAACTCAAGAGGCTTTTGGCTCAAGTAATATTTGATTACAACTCATTTTAGTGTTAGCTATGACTTGGTTATGGCTCATTGTAGTATTAGTTATGATATATTGTGATTATTATTTTAATTATGACTGAAAAGATCTTTTGTTATATCTCAAGTAATGTTTAGTTACGACCATTATGATTTTTTTTTTAAATTTTTTAATTTTGATATAAAGTGATTTAGTTAGTAACATTTATGGTATTAACACCACAAATTGTTATAACTTACATATGGTACACATCACAAAAAAATGTGTATTGCAGGATACAAATATGTAAATTTCACCAGCCATTATAGCGATTCTAATTTAAACCCAACCCATTTGATATTCTGGATTCAGGTTTTTTGGATTTGTATTGATGTTCTAGTTTTATTCCTTTTTTCCCTCTTGGAATTTGCCTATTGGGATATGTTGGTCATGTTTGAAACGGTTTGGTAGCTCATTTTTCAAAACTTTGGTTGCCCAGATTTTGACCTCTACGCTCGAGTGGTCTTTGCAAACTCTCAATACTTTTGCAGGTCTGCAAAATTACTGGGAGAGTGTATTCTACAGTCGAGCAGTGCTTTCTGCGCTCGAGCGGTCTTAGCTTGAGTGGCCTTTCTTATGCTAGAGCGTTGGTCTGTTGTCTGCAAAACTACTGAGAGTGTGTATTCTACGCTTGAGCATCACTTCTTGCACTCAAGCGGTGACGCCATTTTTCATTGTGTCTTGGCGCTCAAGTGTTACTTCTTGCGCTCGAGCAATAATTATTTTTGTGTCTGGACGCTCAAGTGTCACTTCTTGTGCTCAAGCGGACTATGTGTATATCAGTTTGTAAAAGTCACTTTTTACATCACTTTTTCATCTTTTTCTCTCTCTAAACATTTCAAAACCCTAAATTTAGAGCTCCTCTCTTTACAAATACACTAAGATCTATCCATTTCTCCACCCTAATTCCTTTGTTAAAAAGGTAGAGCTCACCTAAAGCTCCATTTTCATTCGAATATCGTTGAGTTTCGGCTTTCTTGAGATTTTTCCACTCCCTCCTTGGTTTTCTAACTTTGAAGTAGGGATATTCTATACTCTTTTATGATTTTTAACTTAGCTATTTATTTTTCATAAACAATATTGTGACTTTGGAGGATTTTGAACAAACCTAGGGTTTTGATTTGAAATCAAAAAAGGGATTTTGAAATGGATGTATGGAAAATGGTTATGGGAGTGGAAATGGAGGATGAGTAATGGCTAAAGTATTGATTTCATACTTGAAAATAAATTTAGGAAGAAAAAGGGGTTTTGCCCTAAATGTCTCAAATATTCATTTTGTATAAATAAATGGAATTGGAGTTGGAAATGTGAAGTTTGATGAATATTGATATATATGGTGGAGTTTGATATGTATTAGCACTCACCTCGAAATTTGAAAAGTTTATTTGTATTGTAGATTCTATATATGTTTAGAAATATCTGATTTGGGCTATCGGTGGAAGATAGTTATGATTGTTGTAAAAATTGTATGAGGATTAGGTGAATTAAAACTAATTTATCATCTATGTGCATCGAATATTGTTGCTCTTTTAATACATTGCAAATGTATGTAATTTCGAGAAAAATAGGTAAAAGTTGGAAAGAGGCGTGTAATACCAAACTAAGTTGACATGTGTATCTAGGGTAAAAGTCCCAAAAAATGTGCGTATACATGGGTGTCGATTCTCGCGGACGAAATATCCGTAAAATGGCAATAGTAGCGCTTGTATATGCTACGTTTACATGGGTACCGTTTGACAGTTTTTCGTGGACGAAATATCCGTGAAAGGTTGTACCGATTAAGAATTTCCCCTTTGTTTCCTATGGTAAAGGGCATGATTTGATAATTGTGATATAAATTGAGCATGGCATGATTTTGAGAAAGAAATATAAGCCGTTTTGACATGGGCATTGCATATGAATTTCATCCTTATATATTTATTAAAATTCATATATTGTGTTAGATTATCTCTACTGGGTTTTGGCTCACCCTATTTGGGAAAACCATTTTCAAGTGCTGGTGATATGCCTCCACCAAGGACTTAGCTTAGGAGGACTGTGGAGCTGAAGGCTCAATTTTGTTCTTTTGTATTCACTTTTAAACAAGCCTAGGGTTAAATTTGTAGTGAGGTTAAGACTCACTTTTGATGTACCCAAGCCTTGACTTAGAAAAATGTAAGCCTTTAAGGCATATGATTAACTGTTTAGCTTTTATTTTTTTTTACTATTTCATAACATATGATGTAAATTCAGAATGTGCTATTTATGAATGGGGACTTGGATTAGTCTCTAAAATTCCCATGAAAATTAAGATCAGAGTGCATGGCAATTAAAAGTACTAACCCGCGAACTATTGTCCAATACTAGTGCTCTGCGTGTGACATGTTGAACTTCAGTACAAAGAGTCTAGTTCAAGACCTAGTTCACTATGATCCTTCGGAGGGAATTGTTATCACTAAGTGAGATTCAAGTCCGGAAGGCACCTACACCTATTACACTGTATATGTTGCCCATATTATATATTATTTTAATTATAGTTTTAAAATGTGTGGGGTATTTTTTTTTTTTTATATATTTTGTGAAAATATTAGTAATTTATTTTTATTAAAAGGAGAGAATTTGTGGGATATTTTAATAAAAATAATAATATTTAAATACTAAATTATTTAACTATTACAAAATGTTTTATGTCATATATTATTACAATAATAAGTCTATCACAGTCATATATTATTATAGTAATAAGTCTATCGTATTTAATGTGTTTTAATTCTAAAAGAGGATTAATTTAAAGGATAACGAAGACAAGAAAGGTGAAACATGAAAGATCTTGAGAGACTATTCCCCATATATATATATATATATAATTTATCTATTGCACAACTCTGGTTTGTGACATGATTCAAGCCTCTTGGTAGTCATGAACACTAGATAAGGGATACTGTGAGCAACATGGGTTTTATCTTGGAATTGCTTCACTCCGGTTGTATCACGAGGGGAGGAAAAATAGTTTTAGGACAATGACAATGCAACTCCCAACGTTTCACAATTATGTTTTCCTACTCTTGATTCTTGGTTATATATATTGTTTTATTTTATTTTTTATTATCATTGTTATTATATAATTCAAGTTAATTATCTTGTTTATTACATTTCTAGACTAACAACCATTGTCACTGCCAATTCAAAACAAAAACCATTGTCACTGTCCACTCGCCACCACCACCGTTGTTGTTCATTGGCTATTTCTACCAATCTATACTCCATCATCATCAATCCACATTTCACCATCGTCAATCTACCACCATCATTCGCCAACCACCTCTATCATCACTGATCTACACTCTATGTCTCTGATTTCCACTCTACCGTCGATCCAGCGATCTAGGTGCTTTTGTCTCTTTATTTCTGTCTCTTTATTTCTCAAAATAAATCCACAGATCAGTGATAAATTTATTAGTTCATCTTGTTCTATATGTGTGTATAGGAGGGGGCGTTTCTTGTGAGTTAAGTGAGTGTTAGTGAGTGAATGAATCAGATTTGGCGTTTGTAATTTTTTTTTTTTACAAATCATTTAGTTATAAATTTATCACTGAATGTATCTTCGATTCTTTTGTTGATCTTGTATTGATCTATGATAGTCAAGATTGATGTGAGCTATTTTTTTTTTTTTTTTATAAAGATTTTATCTTTTCTCTTCATCCATCTGCCTCTCAGTTTTCGTTTTCCTCTTCTCTCTTTCTGTTGTTGCTACTAGATTTGAGAAAGTAGTAGCAGTAGTGATATTATAATGTCCCGAAATAATTACAATAACTCATCTACATATCAATAAATGACAACAGTGATAAAGTAATTATCTTCCATTAAATCCATTTGAGTTTACAAAAAGTAAACATATGCAGTGTACATTCATAATGCCTAGTCCTGAATCTATAACATATGTTTCGAACAAAAGAAAAAGAATGGAAGTTAAACAGATAAGAAATGCTCTAAAGGCTTACAACTTTCCAAGATAGTTCTTGGTTACAACAAAAGTGGACTTTAGGTCTTTAGGTCCAATACGTGGAGGTATATCATCAGCACCTGAAATGTTTTTTCACACAGGGTAAGCCAAAACCCAATAGAAATAACCCAACACAATATATGAATCTTAAAAAAGCTATACAGTGAATGCATATGCCATGTTCTTACCCAAAACATATTTATATCTCTTTTCGAAACTATACAATGCCAAGTTAACATTTTGATTCATAAATCATTTTCATTACAATAGAACATAGGGCAGTGAATCATACTCTGGGAATTTCAAAACAATACAACATTTTCCGAAAATTTCGTCTGGAGGAAATCGTAAACTGGGACCTATGTAAACGTAGGCTATAAAAGCACTACTATTGCTATTTCACAAAAATTTTGTCCGTGGGATTGGCACTTATGTATACGTGTGGTTTTCGGGACTTTCACTCTGAACACTCAGGCCAACTTAGTTCAACATTTCAATTCATATTTCCTAGATTCACCTTTTTCTTAAAACAATAAACATCTTCAATGTATAAGTGTGAAATAATGTTCAATGCAAATGAACGAGAAAATAGTTTCAATTCTCTTAATTTACATACAATTTTTACAATAATTATAGCTATCCTCCACTGATAGCCCAAGGCAGATATTTCTAAACAAATAATTTATATTCCATAAAGATAAACTTTCCAAATATCAAGAGGTGAGTGATAATACATATTCAACTCTACCATTCTCATCAATACCCATCCAATTCCATGGTTTCAACATCAATTTCATTTATTTATATAAAATGAATATTTGAGACATTTAGAGCAAAATCCTTTCTTCTTCCAAAACACATTCCACATATCTAAATCAATAATTTCATCGCAACTTAACCTCATCTCCATTTCTACAACCATTTTCAATATATCTATTTAAAAAGTTCTCTTTTGATTTTAAACCAAAATTCTAAGTTTGTCCAAAATCCTCCAAAATCACGAGATTGTTTTATAAAGACAAATAGCTAAATTAAAAATCATAAGAGAGTGTAGAGCATCTGTACCTCAAAGCTAGAAGAAAAGATAAACACAGACGAAAACTCAAATGAAGCTGAAACCCAACTCCATTCGGATGAAAACGAAGCTCTAGGTGAGCTCAACCTTTTTAACAAAGGGAGTATGATGAAGAAATCACTAGATCTTGGTGTATTTGTAGAGAGAGGGTGAGTTTTAGAGAGAGTGAGTCTCAACTTAGGGTTTTGAAATGTTTGAGAGAGAGAGAAAGAGAAAGAGAGAGAGAGATGAAAACATGATGTAAAATAGTCTGTTTATGAACTGATATGTGCACAGTTCGCTCAAGCGCAGGAGTTGTTGCTCGAGTGACCAAACACAATAAGTTGTTCTGCTTGAGCGCAAGAAGCTTTGCTCGAGCGCAGAATACACACTTCTAACAGTTTTACAGACAGAGGTCATCGCTCGAGCGCAAGAAGTTTTCTACTCCCAGTAGTTTTGCAGATCCGCAAAAATACTAAATGTTCACAAAGATTGTTCGAGCGCAAGAAGTTTCGCTCAAGCGAAGAAACAAAAATCTGGGCAACAAAAGTTTGAAAGACAAGCTACCAATCTGTTCCAAACGCAATCAACGCAACCCAAAAGCCAAACTCAAAGAGTTATAAAGGGAAACAAAACATGGATAATTATAAAAGACCATGAAACTTGGATCCAAAACATACAATGGGCTGGGTCTAAGCTAGAAACGCTATAGATATGGTGTAGATGAACATTGTTTTTTATTAAAAACTATTGAAAACGTGTTGTTGGAAGTCATCAAAGATTGGAGATGGTTGCTAGTAGTTAGAGACGACAGTCAGAGGTGGTCGTCAAAGGTTGGATGTGGTTATCGACAGCCATTGTTGGAGGTCGGTTGTTGCTGGTGATGAGAGGTAATTGCTGGCAACTGGCGGGGAGGGGGGTCATGACAATAATGTTATGGTTGATGTGCCGAATGAGTTAGGGTGAGGGCATTTTGGAGATATTGATAACTGAAAAACGAAACAGGACTTATAGGTAAGTAAATTCTATCAATACGAGCGACCCGTAAATGCCCCAAAACAAAATAGACTTCCAAGTCTTGTATACAAATCACACCGACTCTTTTGAGGCTAAAAGTGCAACTTGGGGTGCTCAACCCTAGCAATTCGAGTTTAATTAGTTCGAAATTTTTTAGAATTTAACAATATATTTTTGAATTCAATATAGGTTTGGATGGAAATTTAAAATTTTGAATTAAATTTAGAGGAGTTTGGATATAGATACCAAACTATTAAATATACATATAAATTATTAACTATTAGATGATGTTAAAATAATTTGGATTGTTAGATCATATTCATTATATATATTACATACATAAGAAATACAACACCAAATTTACCTTTTTCCTTTTTTACTAAAACATTGCAAAGCCACTACAATGGCGTATCAGTTCTCCAATTCTTGTCTCTCTCATATTATATAAATTATTTATTTTGATATTATTATTAATAATTTTAACAAAAATATGTTAGTAGAATCTAATTTTAACAAGCCAATCAATAAAAAAAATAAAATAATAATTTATAAGTAATTTGGGCTTATCTCAAATTGCGTTTGTTTGTGTACAGAATCTCGAATTACAAGTCGAGTTTAAGTTGGCGTAAGTATCAACACAACTTAAAGGGTGTGTTTGATTGGATAGACTGGATAAGGGAGATTAAAATCCATCGAATTTGAGTCCTGGGACTGTGAATCCTCCGGACTATTTGGTTGGATTGGATATGTATTATGTATTTGTTTTTTCATGGGATTAGATGTCTGGAAAAGATTATTTTTAGTGAATCCAACGTTTGGTTAGACGGACTGGATAGGATAAATGACCAAAAGACTATTTTACCATTTTTCAATAGTTTATTAAATAATAGCAATATTAAACATATCTTTAATATTTTAATTATTTTTATCTAGATTAAATAAAAATTTATTTTATTTTATTTTTTACACAATTAAATAAATTTATTTTTTTAAAATTAAATAAATAAAATATCAATAAAAATATATGTTATTTTTTAATTAAAATTTTAAATAATTTTTTTAAAAAAATAATAAGAATTAAACAATGAAATTAAATAAAACATCTATTAAAATTTAAATAATGAAATTAAATAGAATATAAACAAAATTTTAAAATAAAACATCAATAAAATATCTATAAAAAATTATTTTAAAAAAATTAAATAAATAAAACATCATTAAAAAGTTAAATAAAATTATTTTATTTTTAAATTTAGACATTTAAATTTTATTGAATTTTTCCAAATATAATACATAATTAAATAGTAGAGGGTCAAAATAGTTATTTTACCACCTAATCCCAACAGTGAATTGTTCCCCAAAAATTGTCCCACATCCCTCCCTAGGACACAATAGTCCCCCATATGAGAGATAAAGAGTTTGGCCGGACTCCATGTCCGGCGGATTAAAAAAAAAACAAACAACGGATTGAATGCTTCCTCTAAATTACAATCCGCACAGTAATTTATCCCCCTAATCAAACAAGCCCAAACTGAATTTAAATAACATCTCAATGTGACTTAATTAGTAGTAATGATTTATCCATATAAACTTTTCATCCAAATTACCGATAAAAAAACCATTCTAAATGTATTCGGACAAAAAATTTATATAGATGAATCATTAATGACCACCCCTAGCTAAAACAACGCATGAAAGCTCAAAAGAGTTTTAGGTGGGCCCCACCATTCCTCTGAACCAATAGTGCAGTGGGTAAAGCGTTGGTCCATGATTCTTAGATCATGTTTGGCACCGCTTAAAGTTTTTTGAAATTTATAAGCTCCAAAAAACAAAAAGAAAAAAGAAAAAATGAGCAGATTATTTTTGTTTGGTTAGGCCAAGGCAAATTTTTATTTTTATTATTTTATTTTTATTTTCCACTTAAACCACACATGAAAAAGTGTTTTTATGTTTTTTAAAATCTACTTGTGTGGGATTACAAAGCACTAAAACTTAAAAATTTAGTTTTAGTGGTGAATAAAAAAATTCACTTGATTATTCTATTTTTAATTATGACTGTCAATCCCTACTAACAGGGGCAAAATTAGGGTTTCCAAGTTGAGAGGCTAATTAAAAAGGGATATTTATTAATAAATTTTATCTCACAAACAAGTATTTTAAATAATCTTAAATTTTTTCTATTGATTTGTTAAGTTGGAGAGTTTTTTTTTTTTTGTGTGATCCTATTTTTTTTATTTTGGTAGTGTTTTGGTGGACAACTATATCATTTTATTAATGTGACAGGTATGATGTGATACTCTAATATAGCAGGTATTAATGTCACACTCTAACGATATGACACTCTAAAAAAATTAAAAACTCTTTAATGTACTTTTCTTAAATGTGACAACGTGATGAGTATGATGTGACACTCCAAAACTTTTACTCCAAAAAAAATAAAAGTTTCTTAGTGTACTTTTTTCAAATGTGACGTGACAGATATGATGTGACACTCTAAAAAAATTAAAAACTTTTTAGTGTATTTTTTCAAAATGTGACAATGTGGCGAGTATAATGTAACACTTCAAAAAAAAAAAAAAAAAACTCATTAGTGTAGTTTTCTCAAACATGACAACGTGATGGGTATGATGTGACACTCTAAAAAAAATTAAAAATTTCTTAGTGTACTTTTTCTAAACATGACAACGTGACAAGTATGATATGACACTCTAAAAAAAAATTAAAAACTCTTTAGTGTACTTTTTTCGAATATGACATGTGACTTTCCAACATAGCAGGTATGATGTGACACTTTAAAAAACTTAAAAACTCTTTAATATACTTTTTTTTTAAAAAATGTGACACTCTAATATGACGGGTATAATGTAACACTACAAAATTCTTTAATGTACTTTTTCTAAATGTGACACTTTAGTATGGCGGACAAATGAGTTATTACACATCCAAAAAGACTAAATAGATCACAAGAAAAAAAAGATAGAATTATATGAATTATAAATCTAAAATATGGAACTTTATTGATCAATCTCCCAACTAAAAATATGAAAATAATTATTAACAAATCAAATGCAATATATATATATATATATTGCCAAACCATTAAAAGAATTTTTGCATCAGATATAAGATACTATTGAACTACCCCATCGATTTGCACTTAAATTTTTATTTTTTGTAAAAGTTCTGCAGTAAAGGAATGCGAATTTAACCACTTTAATAAGGAAGCCTTCAGAAAAGTGAAATACTGACAATAAGAAAAAAATAAAAATAAAATAAGTAAAGGGGAATATCAGAGTAACAAAAGAAATTTCACAATTACAGTAGCAAAAAACTAAAAATAAAAAAAACTCATACAATATTCTATAAGTTAATTTGTGTAAATTTCCCTAACTTTCCCTATAATTTTAAAAAATATATATATATATATATAATAAATTTCATAAGTTCGATATAATTACACCAAGCTCTCCGAAAGTTTTAATCTAATTCATATAATAATTGACCCTCTTTTTATAAGAAATTTGTTATATCTATGAACAAAAAAATAATCTTTTATCTTTTTTTACATTGAAATTATATTTTAACTTGTGTATTATTTGTTTTTTCATATTATCTGTATTAATTTTGACCTTTTTAATCTTACTAAAATAAAATTTAATATAATTATGTCTAAAATATAGTACACGTTGTAATTTTTATAATTTATCAAATAGATGAATTCAGAGTGATGCATTAAATTAGGAATCTTTATTGGAAGTCCTTGGGGACTTTTGTATGGGTTTACCAATTTCTTTTGGAAAACTAAAATCAAATGATAACAGGATTTTCTTAAATTTTAAAAGAGGGGGGGGGGGGGGGGACCCCTTGCTTCTGTACTTGTCTTACAGTTTAAGTTAAAGTTGAAATGTCAGTATTTTATTCATATATTATTAATAAGATTGATGAAATTTGTAATGTGAGTTATATGTGATATTATTTTTATTTTATTAGCACTTATCTATATATTATATAAATAAAAGAAAGTTTTTTGTGAAGTGTTATGTGAGAGTTTCAATATCTCATACTAATTTTTTTAATTTTAAACAATTAGGAAAATCTTCATTGACAAGCTTCCATTAACTATATAAAAATAAAACTCCAATTAGTTTATGATTTATTTGATAGTCACACATCGAGAAAAAAAGAAAAAAGTGAGTTGTGTCACTTATATAAAGTGAATATTATACTTCTATTTAATATTGTAATATTGTGTATGTTTCAATTCAATATAGTTTAAAAAGTTTTAATTAATAAATTTTGTGTCAGTTGGTTAGTCTTTTAATCTAGTAAATTAAGCTGAATCATTTTTGGTTTGATTGATTAGTTGGTTTAACCGCGATTTAGTAGTTTTATCAAAATATATTGGTTAGATTTGTTTTATTTGAAATAAACTAAAAATTAATTTGATTAAAGATTGAACGACTGAGATTGCTTGATTAGAAGTAAACTTTCCGTCCAAATAATTGTTAACTTTTATTTTATAATTCCACATTGGGAAAAGAAGGAAAAATGAGTTATTTCATTTATAATTTCATTTAATATTGTAATGTTGTGCATATTTCAATTCAAAATAGTTTAAATTTTAAAATTAAAATAGCATTTATATAACAGTTTCGGTTTAGACCCAACCCTTTACATGTCATTAGATTCGAAATTTCATACCTTTAATTGTTGTTTATAACCTCTTACTCTCATTGTTAGTTGTTTGGTTGTTTGGGAGTTACATATCGTGTTTGAAACAGGTTGGGAGTTAGTTTTTCAAAGGAATTGCTGTCCAGTTTTCTTCTTACTCACTCAAGCAGTGTTTTGGTCGCTCGAGTGGTCTTTGAGATCTCTTAGTATTTTTACAGATTTGCAAAAATTTTGAAAGTAGGGTATCTTCGCTCGAGCAATATTTCTTGCGCTCAAGCAGTCTTTTGCAGGTCTAAACTTCTAGGAGGAAGTCATTGTGCGCCCAAGCGGTGTCACTTATTGTGTCTGATGCTTGAGTGGTGTTTTGGTCGTTCGAGCGATCTGTGCATATATCAGATCGGGAAAATGGAAATTTTATCACTTTCTCACTTCCTCTCTTTCTCTAAAACTTTTCAAATCCTATTTTCTTCGTACTCTCTCTCTAGTTCTTGCCTTAAAACCCCAAATACTCCCAATCCATTGATTTCTCCACCCTAGTTCCTTAGAGAAAAAGGTAGAGCTTGTAGAAAGTTTCGTTTTAATCGGAGAAGATATGGTTTTTGACTCTGCCAAACTTTAACCCTTGCTCTCTTCTTTTTCTAATCTTGAGGTAAGGATTTATTCAACTTTTGGTATGATTTTTAGCCTAGTTATTTGCTCATTAAAAGGATTTAGTGATCCATTGATTTCTCCAACCCAGTTTCTTGGAGAAAAAAGGCAGAGCTCATAGAAAGTTTCGTTTTAATCGGAGATGATATGGTTTTTGACTCCGCCAAACTTTAACCCTTGCTCTCTTGTTTTTCTAATCTTGAGATAAGGATTTCTTCAACCTTTGGTATGATTTTTATCCTAGTTATTTGTTTATTGAAAGGATTTGGTGATTTGGGGATTTTAGGTTAAACCTAGGGTTTGATTTTGAAATGTAAAAGAGGGGTTTCAAATGGATACTTGAGAAAGGTTTTGGGGATGTGTTTATGGTTGAGATGTGTTAAAAAGTATAATTTCTTTACTTAAATGTGATTTTAAAAGTAAAGGAGGTTTGTTATTGTTATTTAGTTTATGAAAGAAAAATGGAAAAGATGTTAGGTTTTGAAAGGATGAAATGAATGTATCTGTTGATGATGAGGGTGGAGTTAGATATGTGATATCACTCCAGTTTGAAAATGATGAATTATATCTTTTGTTGAAAATTATCTGTTGAATAGAAATATCTATTTTGGGCTATTGGTGAAAGATAGCTTTGATTGTTGTAGAAATTATATGAGGATTAGGTGAATTGAAACTAATTACTCATACATCTTAGATTGAGCATTGTTTTATACTTAAGCATTGAAAATGTATTATTTTGAGAAAAATTGATGAATACATTGGTGAATCTAGTTAGAGGGTATGATTGTGGTTATTATATTGGCTTGTGTATTATTGGTGAAAGTTTAGAAACCCACATGGTTAGGTGCCGATCCTTTCAGTTAGTATCGATAAAATGGCTTTGGTAATGCTTACATAGCCTACTAGTAGACACGGACTTGGAGATTTCTAGTGTTTTGTATCCACTGTTCTATTTTCTGATATTAAAAGATATTTTTCATGAATATATATATATATATATAATCCTGGCATTGCATTATTTTGAGGTGGAAATGTAAAACATTTGACAAATGGCATGCACATGCATTCACCTTATGATTTCGTTAAGATTTATACATTGTTTTAAAGTATCTCTACCAGGCGTTAGCTCACCTTATGTGAAAAACAACTTTAAAGTGCTGATAATATGCCTCCACCAATGAAATAGCATGGGAGCACTTGGAGCCAAGAGGTTCTTTTGTTTTCTTTTGATATAATTATTTTTGTACAAGCCTTGGGCTTTAACTGTATTGAATTGAACTCATTTTGTTGTAACTAAGCATTGACTTGGAAAGATGTAGCCATTAGGGCATGAAATTGCTTGATACTCCATTTATTTCGATTCATGTGCAAATGTCATATGCTATAGATTCAAGATCTAGAATTTATGAATGTATACACACATATGTCATCTTTTGTATGATTCAAGGAGTATAAATGGAATGTTAAATATAATGCTAATGATCAATTCTACGGAATATTATGATGTGTGTTATTGTTATTATTTCGGGGCGTGATAACTTGGTATCAAAGCTATTGGGTTTGAATAATTTGGGATTGCGGGATGTGATTTTTACCACAATGGGTTTATCTCGCTAGATAATATTAAAGTAAACCCGGTATACTATGTGATAACATGTTTATGTGACTAGATAAGTATGAGATTTAATTTCTAAGATATTGATTGGGTCTACAAATTTCTAGAAGTCCTGTTAGAAGAGCACTTGATCACTGCTATTTCTAATTGAAACTCTAGTAATGTCGTGAGATGATCATTATTTAGAAAAGAAATTCGTTTGGTAAAGCAAATCATCTCTTAAATTCTTAAGGGTAAATTACACTAACACTCCTGAGGTTTGCTCTGATTACATTCCACCCTCCTGACGTTATAAAAATTATATTTACACCCTTATGATTAATAGTTTCATTTCATAAATCCCCCTACTTATATAAAAGGCAACAAATATTAGTAGAAAAACAGAGAAAATTACATTGAAAAAAAAAGAAAGTAAAGTAAATAAAAAGTAAAAAAAGAAGAAAAAGTAAAGCAAAGTAAGAAAAAAGAAAGTGTATGAATTCAAAGAGAAAAAATGAAATAATTATAATTTGGGTGTGACATTTTGTCTTATTGGCTTGAGCCTATTTTATCTTTTTCTTTTTTAACTAATTTAGCCAAAAAGCCAAAAAAAAACCCATATCCAAACAACACCATAGAGTCAAAATAAATATGGGTAAGAATCATCACCATACGAAGACACCAGATTTACGTGGCTTGGCAAATTTACCTACATCTATAGATATTACCCCTTGTCTAATATATTAAATAAAGGGATTTGGTGATAGACTCGTCAGTGTCTAACTTGTCCTTCAAAAGGACAAAAATTATATGGATCCTTTCAAAACCCCATAGTATTTTAAAACTTATTTCTTTTATTATAATACCTTTATATATATATGTGTCTGTGTGTGTGTATCAGATTGCAATCACTCGCTTTCATCTCAATCGCTCTGTCTCGCTCTTATCATTGTTGCTTTCTATTGACGCCATTGTTTTTATCCACCGTGTCTCACCATGGAACTCTTGCTCTACCGTCTTCATCACCGCCGTCACTCGTTGCATTCACAACCTTATATCTAAGATCATTCACAGTTGTCGTCACCGAAAAATGAGAATTCGCTATGGTTCGCAAACCTCAGATCTGAAATCCTTCATACACACTCCCTCTCTTTTTCTCTTTTTCTATGGTTCTGATGGTTTGTACTCTCTTTATGTGTGTGTGTGTGTGTCTCACTCACCATGTACGCTCTCTCTCTCTCTCTTTCTTTTCTTCTTCTTCTTCTTCTTCTTCTTCTTCTTCTTCTTCTTCTTATGATCTCCTATTTTCAAACTCCGTCTCCCTATCTCTCTTTCTTCTCCTCACGATGCTCTGTTCTACAAACAGTAAAATTTTACTCTTATTCATGACACATCACTGTGACGACCCGGACCTCCAAACTAGTACATTATATAGTTTTAATGAGTTTAATTGCAGGATTATGTGCTTGATTGTATGATTACATGTTTAATTCTATAATTATTTGTTGATATATGTAATATCTGTTTAAATTGACGACATAGAGTCGAAAATTGAGAGCCTAAACGGCTTCAGAAATTGAAATTGACTAGCCCAATAGGCTAATTGGAATATTTAGAATTTTATGGCAACCTTAATTGAAATTTGATTTGGACCAAAATAATTAGAATAAACTGATTGAATTAGTTAGAATTAAGCCTAATTAATTAATCCTAACCACCTTTGATTAGGCTAATCTAATCACACCCCATATAAGACCCAAATTAAGCTTAAGAACTCATTTTGTGTACACACTCAGCTGAGAATTGAGAGAAAGGAGAGGAGAGTTCAACATTTAGAGAGAGAAAGAGAAGAATTGTAGAGGATTAGAGGGAGATTCAAAGATTGGAGCCATAACACACTTGAATTCAACACTAGGTAGACGATCGAGACGTAATGGCAACTCAAACCACTGTAAGTAATAACCTTATAAAGATATGTTCAAATTACATTTATTTTCGAAAGCGTCATTATTATCAGAATCGATATATGAATGGGTTACTGAAACTCTAGTTCTTATAAATGAATGAAGTTCCCTTTTGAAAATGTATTCATGGCACATTGACCCTTGCCTGGAGGAGATTAATACCATGGTACATTGACCCTTGCCTAGGGGAGATTAATACCATGGCTCATTGGCCCTCACCTGGGGGAAACAATATCGTGGCCCTTTGGATAATTGGATATGATATTTTGATTGACCCTCGGGGTTCTATTGGTATAACAACATTGTTATTCTATCAAATGTAATACATGTTAGTTCGAATGGGTATTGATGTTAAAATTTGTTATTCGTAATATTGTCGCACTTCGTTCATAAAACCTCTTTATTCTGTTATTACTCATTGGGCATTAGCTCATTAATTATTTATATATGTAAATGTAGGTGGGCAAGCTGAACATCAGAGTTAGATAGCCTCGAGTCTACCCGAGTCAGCCTTTTGTGGAGTTTTTGAGCGAAGTAATCAAGTTCGTGAGGAGCCGTGCTTGTCTTACTCCCCATTTTGTGTAGTTATTGGTTTTGTATTTGTATATAGTTGGGGTTACGTTTTGTAAAACATCAATTGTACTTATGTTACATGGCTTGTACTTATGTTGGAGGTAATTTTGAAACAATACCTTGCTCAATATATTTGCTTTCCTCATGTATGCACAGCTTAATGGATGAATTCTATAACATTTTAGACTTTCGTTAAGCCCCGTACTATACATTAAGGGTTTATTTGTATGGAGGCCGTAGGTAATCTATGATTACTGGCTGGTCATGACGCTAAACCTATAGGGGCGAGTTTGGGTCCTGACAGAGTGGTATCAGAGCACGAGTTATAACCTTGTGAGGGACTTCAGGAATGCATTCATGTGCATTGATATGTTAAGTAAGATAACCTTGTGAGGGTATATGAAATTGCGTACATGACCATATGTATATATATATGTTGTGTTTGTTATAATACAAAATTTCATATAGAAAATGGTGAGAACCAGAGGTGATGAAATAGAGGAGGCAACCTCCTCAAGACTGGATAGAATGGAGCAGATGATTTAAGACATGGTTGAAGCCACAAGACAACAACAACAATGGCAGTAACAACAACAACAACCACCTCCCCCATCTCAAATGCCTGTACCACCTCTAGCTCCAGGGTGTTAGCCAGAGACCTGCACTGTTGCCTTGACTAGAGAATTGAAGAAGATGAAGCCACTAGTGTTTCATGGTGGAATTGAACCGTTGAAGGCCGAAGCTTGGATATTGGAAATTGAGAAATTGTTTGAAGTGTTTCCATGTACCGAAGCCCAGAAGGTGCAACTACTACATTCATATTGGAAGATGATGCAAGGCGTTGGTGGATATTGGTTCGGAACGATAATAAGGATGTTACTTGGACCCGTTTTCTAGAAATCTTCTATGAAAATATATTTTCCATAATGTGTGCGGGATAGAAAAGTAGTTGAATTTATGGAACTGAAGCAGGGAAACAAATCAATTGCTGAGTATGAGGCTCAATTCACAGAATTAGCCCGTTTCGCACCCCACATGGTAGACACATATTACAAGAAGGCTAGACAGTTTGAAAGAGGGCTACGTGACCCAATTCTAGATAAAATTAATGTACTCAAATTGTCGACGTATGTGGATGTACTTGATAGTGCACTAATAGCGGAAAGGAATGTGACCAACTGAAAGCAAAACTTTGAATAGAAGGGCAGAAAATAGAATTTTAACAAGGGGACCACGTCAATGAGCAAGAAGTTCAAGTCGAGGAGTTTTGGTAATACTGGTTCAAGCCAAAGTGGTAACTTACTTCATACGGAAAGAAACATGAAGGTGTATGCTATCGCACGATGGGGGCTTGTTACTAATGTGGGAAGATAGGACATATGGCCAAGGATTGCACACAATCGCGACCGAATAGCAACCAAGGAGCCACAAGCTCAATTGGATTCACACCTACGACAAAACCAGCCACAGCACCGTCTACCACAAGGAATGAACAAAGGCAAGGAAGGGTTTTTGCACTAGTCCCGGGAGATACTCAAAATACTGAGGCAGTAGTGTCAGGTACAATCTCCATTTGTGGTAAACCTGCTTATACTTTAATTGATTCCGGGTCTATACATTCGTTCATTTCTATGGCTTTTGCTGAAACTTTGAATAGACATATGAAAACATTGAATTATATACTACGTGTCGCATCACCTACGGGGGGATCCATACTATGTTCAGCTATATTTATTGCATGTGAATTATTTCTCAGGAATGCTACTCTGTATGCTGATTTAATACCTTTAGACATGGGACATTTTGATGTTGTTTTGGGTATGGATTGGCTAGCTAAATATCTCGCAACAATTGATTGTGCCTTGAAATGAGTAATATTCCGACGTCCTGGGCAAGAAGAATTTTATTTTGAGGGAAAAGGGGTAGTCTCACCACCATACCTTATATCTGCCATGAAAGCTCGAAAACTAATGAATAAGGGTTGTCAAGGGTATTTGTGTAGTGTGATAACCGAACCAACGGTAGACATTACTTTAGACGATATACCAGTGGTGAGAGATTTTCCTGATGTGTTTCTGGATGAATTACCTAGCCAACTTGTTAATAGAGAAATCGAATTCATATTTGATGTAATACCAGGAACTCGACCAACTTCTAAAACTCCCTATCGTATGTCTACCACTGAAATAATAGAATTGAAAATTTAGTTGCAGGAATTGCTGGATAAAGGACCAAGTACATCCCCATGGGGCGCACCGGTACATTTTGTTAAAAAGAAAAACGGCACTCTCCGATTATGCATTGATTACCGAGAGCTCAACAAGGTAACAGTGAAAAATAAATGCCCTTTGCCGCGTTTTGATGATCTGTTTGACCAGTTGCTATATGTAATATCTGTTTAAATTGACGACATAGAGTCGAAAATTAGGAGCCTAAATGGTTTCAGAAACTGAAATTGACTAGCCCAATAGGCTAATTAGAATATTTAGAATTTTATGGCAACCTTAATTGAAATTTGATTTGGAGCAAAATAATTAGAATAAACTGATTGAATTAGTTAGAACTAAGCCTAATTAATTAATCCTAACCACCTTTGATTAGGCTAATCTAATCACACCCCAATATAAGACCCAAATTAAGCTTATGAACTCATTTTGTGTACACACTCAGCTGAGAATTGAGAGAAAGGAGAGGAGAGTTCAACATTTAGAGAGAGAAAGAGAAGAATTGTAGAGGATTAGAGGGAGATTCAAAGATTGGAGCCATAACACACTTGAATTCAACACTAGGTGGTCGACAGAGATGTAGTGGCAACTCAAATCACTGTGAGTAATAACCTTATAAAGATATGTTCAAATTACATTTATTTTCGAAAGCGTCATTATTATTAGAATCGATATATGAATGGGTTACTGAAACTCTAGTTCTTATAAATGAATGAAGTTCCCTTTTGAAAATGTATTCATGGCACATTGACCCTTGCCTGGGGGAGATTAATACCATGGTACATTGACCTTTGCCTGGGGGAGATTAATACCATGGCACATTGACCCTTGCCTGGGGGAGATTAATGCCATGGCTCATTGGCCCTCGCCCGGGGAAAACAATATCGTGGCCCTTTGGATAATTGGATATGACATTTTGATTGACCCTCTGTTACGACCCAAACCCGCCCCTAAAAGTTTGGCATTGTAACCGGCCAGTAATCCTAGATTACCACAGGCCTTCCTGTACGTAACATAAATAAAACGGGGCTCGTGGAAGCGAAAACACATAACTATAGTCCAAAGAGCTGTGCATTTATATGAACATACATTTACATGCCAAAAATGTTAATTTACCCACTACATTACATAATATGTAATCAAAATTCATATACAAAGCATGCCACATATACATAACAAAACAAAACTCGTGCGGCCTTCCAGGCCTAGCCCCAGCTCGGAGGCACTCAAAACATCTGGTTAGGCTTCAAAACGGCGGCTCGACAAGACCCCGCCTAGGCTTGACTCCCTGAATGCTCACCTATAAATACATAAATACAAACAATGAGCTAAAGCTCAGCAAGTAACATTAACGTAAAGGGTTAGTGGACGAACTCCAACATTTCATATAAATCCATAAAACATAACATTCATGTACATAATCATATTCATCATAGAACATACATAATGGCATACTCCATAGAACATAACATAACATGTGTCGACTAACGACTAGAGTAACCGGTCCCGGACACCGATTAAACACATACCGAGATCTCGTAAACTGGTCATGGGTTGTCCTTCCATGCCGTCCCCCATGACTAAAGCGCATGGGCCTGCATGTTCTCGCCCCCACGACTGAACTATCTATGGATGCCATACTAGATTCGCAAATCAGGACATTCGTTCACCGCTTAAAATCATATCTCAAACATATCATATCTTATTAACATTTCAAATACGTTGCATATCAACATAACTTTACAGAAATGTTACTTACAGTGGGTTTCCAAAACCGTTGGCACGGTCCTCTCAATCTGACCTGCGAGCATCAACAGTATAACATATTCCTTAACATATATCATCATCAAATCACATAATTCATGTCATTCCTTTCCTTCATCACATTCTTTACAGGTTCATTTCATGCATAAGATGCTAAATGATGTAATTAACATGCTAAAATCATGTAATTTATGCCATATTGGAGCTGGATGCAACTTCCAAAATTTCCTAAAAAATAGGTCCCTGCTCGAGCAGCCAAACCCCCGCTCGAGTGGACTGTGAAAATTCTGGGTGAAAAACCAGTCCATTTTTCTGTCAAACCGTGGCCTCCACTTTAACAAAAATCAACTTCCAAATCATGAACATCAAGGCCCGAACACTTGAAAACACTCAAAATAAAGCTTCATAACTTCTAAATAAACTTCAATATGCATCATATCATAGAAACCATAAACATGTACATACAAGCTTCATATTTCAACATCCATGGAGGTCTCCTTCAAATGTACCCAATAATTATAATTTCATATCATATAGGCTCAAATTACACATAATTTCTCTTCCATTCTATTTACCTGCCATGAAACCATGGATGATTCAACTTTACTTCAAGAAATTAGGGAGGGAGTCTTACCTTAGTTGCTTTGATGGAGATGTAGAGCTTAATCTCCCCTTTCCCTTTCTTTTTTCCCCTTTGCTTCCTCTCTCTCCCGAATGTTCTCTCTTCTCTCTCTCTTAGATACTCTCTTCTCTTGTTTTTGAGTCCAAATGAGTCAAATAAGAGTCAACAATCCTTATCTTATATCATATAAATCAAATTGTGCCAAAAACTTGAGCCAAACAAGGCTTTACGAATCAGACGAAATTTAGTCCTCAATTTATTGTTCCAAATAGCTCTAAAAATTCCCGGTATCACATATACGTATTCAATTTCATTTTCTGAACCCATTACGGTTATCAATTTCAGTCCCGAAGTCGTAATTCCAACAAATATTTTTCTAATTCAAACAGATAATGCTCGATTAATTCATATTAATGCGTAATTAATTACCAATAATTGTGGCGTATATTTCGGGGTCATTACACCCTCGGGGTTCTATTGGTATAACAACATTGTTATTCTATCGAATGTAATACATATTAGTTTGAATGGGTATTGATGTTAAAATTTGTTATTCGTAATATTGTCGAACTTCGTTCATAAACCTCTTTATTCTGTTATTACTCATTGGGCATTAGCTCATTAATTATTTATATATGTAAATGTAGGTGGGCAAGCTGAACATCAGAGTTAGATAGCCTCGAGTCTACCCGAGTCAGCCTTTGTGGAGTTTTCGAGCGAAGTAATTAGGCTCGTGAGGAGCCGTGCTTGTCTAACCACCCATTTTGTGTAGTTATTGGTTTTGTATTTGTATATAGTTGGGGTTACATTTTGTAAAACATCAATTGTACTTATGTTACATGGCTTGTACTTATGTTGGGGGTAAGTTTGAAACAATACCTTGCTCAATATATTTGCTCTCCTCATGTATACAAAGCTTAATGGATGAATTCTATAACATTTTAGACTTCTGCTAAGCCCGTACTATATATTAAGGGTTTATTTGTATGGAGGCCATAGGTAATCTATGATTACTGGCCGGTCATGACGCTAAACCTATAGGGGTGGGTTTGGGTCTTGACAATCACTCTCCTGTAAAGCCATCATCGCAACTTGTTTAAGAGTAAAATTTTACTTTCTAATAAAAAATATAAAAAAAAAAGCAAAATTTTACTCTAAATAAAAGTAAAATTTATTATGAGTGAAAGTAAAATTTTAACGTCGTTAAGTGGATCAGCATGTTATTAACTAGAGTAAAATTTTATTGTTACAAAAAACAAAGTACATACTAAATGAATGAACCATAGTCAAATTTAAGACAAACAAAAAAAAACTTTTGATTTTTCATTGCAATATCTTGATTTCTCTTTTTTTTGGGGGTCAAATCTAAGGTGTTTTTTTTTTTTTTTTTTTTTCATCTCATATCTAAAGTTATTGATCTCAAAGATAAGTTTGGAAGTATCAAATATGAGATGGTGGTGGTTTGGAGGTAAAAATGGAGGTTGTCGACCGACGGTGAGGATGAGCGACGCCGATAGACAATGAAGATGGTGGAAACGATTAACAACCATCGAGTTAGTGAAGAGAGAGAGGGTGTTGTAAAAGAAAGAGAAGAAAGAGAGGGTATAATAGTCAAATAAAATATTCAAATAACAAATTTTATTCTTCATACAATACTTTATAATTATAAGGGGGTTTTGAAAGTATTAGTTTTATTTATTTATTTTGTCCTTTTAACAAGAAAAGGAAGTTAGGAGGGGTTTATGGCCAAATTTTCCTATTAAATATGTATTACATATCATATATCCAAATATATGAATATACAATAAATCGGACTGTTCACTCTCTTTAAGGAGATTCAAGCCTCTGTTAGTAAAACTACCACTCTCCGATACAACATAATATCACATATTAGTATGTCTCTCTTGGAATGCAACAACCCGACTTTTAGTTGCGTTAAGTCCACTAACCCTACACGAGTAGGTGAGTCCAGAGCTTCACTACAAAAATTTATTTACAAGTTACTTAACCATTTTTTAATAGACACAATATAAAAATATATATACATGCTCACAATTCTCCATGGACACTTCCTCATACATATACACATCCATCAAAACAAGAAGAGTCTCATATTAAATATAATAATAAATTCATTGTAACTTATAACTTTTCATATGAACTATAAATGTAACTTGTCATAATGCATGTATAATAAGTCGAGGGTAAGAAACTCACACTCAAACCCTTTCAGTTCATCATATTACACTTTATGACATGATGTGAATGCATATATAATTTTAATATTAAAATAACATGAATGCATCTATGTACCAACAATCCTTCACTAATTTTAATATTAAAAATAGACACATAAATTATGAGGCAAAGAAGGATATTATGCATCATAAAGGTGTGCTCTACATTGAACCTCCACTAGTGAAATAGTGATCTTTATTCTAAAGTCAGTAGTGGTCTCAGACTTGAACTATGACTGCTTAGGGGAAATAAAGTATCACTGTCCACATACAATAAGCCAAGTGTTGACATAAGATTTGATGGCTAGCATGTTACGACCTTGTGCTGATCATAGTCTTTCATGAGCGTATTTGAAAAATAAGCCCGGATCTCATAAAAAGTAGCCCCACTTTCATACTTACATAGGTGAAATCTATCGAAGGATGTTATGTAATTTTGACACCCCACTCATAAAGAGCTACAATTTCATTAAGAATTTAAAAACTCAACCCTCCAAATATTACAGGACAAATGTACTCACATCATAGGGATAGACAAAAATAAATAAATTTATTTAGTCCATTTCTTACAACCGCCATAGGATTCGTTCTTCGCATTGAATCTGGTCACAGGATCTCTGCTTTTTAGGTTGGGTATCCTCATTCATGGTTATTGTATTTGTACGGGCTTAGTCTTATCCCCATTGATGTAATATATCCAGACAATCTTTTAAAACAGATTTGGAAGACAGCCACACACTTTAATATCATCCAAAATAATACTTAAGAGCTTAATCACATAAGTCTAGATTAGTTATTATAAAAACAATCTCCTCTATCAAAAATTTAGGTGCTCTCATAATCATTCACAAATGTGAAATTTCTAAAAAATTATTAAATTTTTTAATCATTCACCTTCTCAATTGTTACACTAGCAATAATTAAATATAGCAATATCTCATAAAGTATAATTAGCGGTAGATAAAAATCACCTTGGCAGAATATATCAATACGGTATCACAACATTAAAGTATAGCAAGATACTTTCATAAAAAGTAAATGGTCGTTCTTTATTGTTTGATCCAAATAAAAATTCCATACTATTTTAAGATATGCCAAAAAACATAATCTAGTTTGGTTATAATCTTGCAAAATACTCAATTCTCCATGACAAAAGTCAAGTTAAAAAAATATATAGCAAAAGCTATCACAAAAATCTGAACACCACCACTTATCCAAAAATCATATAGCCTTTTAAAATTCCGATAGCCCATGAATCATTGAATTTCATATAATATTCATGAACGGAAAAATCATGTGTTTTGAATCTTATTTGTCAAAGGATAAATTGTACTTTGCCTTTTTTATATTTGGTCACTCTTTTATTTTGACTTATTTTTTTTTCCCTTCTTTAGCCATTTATATTTCAAATTTTTTTTTTTTCAATTTACTTCTAAAGTCAATTTTGATAAGGAGTAGTTGTATTATGCTGCTGTGCTATGCATCACATGTGATTGTATACCTGGATTAGTTAGAGTGAGAGTAGGTGGTTAGGCAGTTATATTGGTTAGGGAGTTACATAGTTTGTTATATAGATACATATAGATATATACATATGGTAGTTAGTATATATAAAGCTCTTCATGTAACTGATGGATTAATATCAATGAATAAACTCTGAACTCTGAATTTCTTCATGGTATCAGAGCACTGTTAAGCTCCACCGAGCAATCCATGGGTTCCTCTACAGAATCTTTATCTTCTTCTTCTTCCATTCCATCAAATCTCAACATACTGATTTCAAATCTAAGCTCTCTTGTTACCGTAAAGCTTGATAGCACAAATTTTATCATCTGGAAAAACCAGATGCAAAATATTCTTCGTGCAACAGATTTGTTGAAGTTTGTCGATGGTTCGTTTCCATGTCCTGTTGATCATATTCGTAGTTCTTCAGCAACAGAGGTTAGCAATCCAGATGCGATTCAATGGCGGATGATTGATGCACATCTCTTGAGTTGCATCACCGCTACGCTTTCACCTGCAATTTTTACAACAGTTCTTCACCTCCGGTCCAGTTCTGCGGTGTGGACTGCACTTGACAAACGTTTCACGAATCTTTCTCGCTCACACATTCATCAACTGAAGAACAGATTGAATTCTGTTTCAAAAGGCTTCAATTCGATGGAAACCTATCTGAACAACATCAAATCTATTGTTGATCAACTCAGCATTGCATCTTCCTTTATTGATGATGAGGATATCGTTCTTATTGCCTTGAACGGCTTACCAACTGAGTATGATTCTCTCAAGACAGCCATCCGAGCGAGACCTGAAAGTATATCTATGGAAGATCTCTCTTTCTTGCTCTGCTCAGAAGCTCTTCATATTGAAGGCAAGTTACAACACAACTCAGATCTTCATTTTGCTCATGCAACACAGCGAGATTCCAATGCCAATGCTTCCAAAGGTTATGTTTCCTATCATAATACTCGTGGCTCTTCTCGTGGTGATTCTCGAGGCACTTTTCGTGCAAATCGTTTCAGTTCTAATCGGTACTCTTCTTTTCGAGGCGGTCGTTCTCAAAATCGCACCAGATCTTCTTTTGGAATCATTTGCCAGATTTGTGGAAAACCTAATCACGTCGCTTCCGAGTGTTGGCATCGCCTTGATCTTCAATATCAGCCCCAGCCACATCAGTCTCACCAATCACCTACTGCTTCTTCATCTGGTGCTTCTCTGCCTCATCAATCCAAGGCTTTTCTCACCACCATCCCTGATGATACTGCCTCTCATGCTTCTAGTCCTTGGTTCTTGGACTCTGCTGCTTCTGACCATGTCACAAATGACCTTCATAATCTGAATTCTTATCAGTCCTATACTGGTTCCGATCAAGTTACCATTGGCAACGGCATTTCCCTTCCTATCCATCACACTGGCAAAGGTATTCTCCCCACCCCACACCACTCCTTTAAGCTTGCAAACGTTCTTCATGTTCCTTCCATACAGTCCAATTTGCTCTCTGTTCAACAGTTCGCCAAAGACAATGATTGTTCCATTATTTTTGATAAATCTACCTTTTCCATCCAGGACAATCATTCTAAAGCAATTCTTCACAAAGGTTTTCATGCTAATGGCCTCTACTATTTTCCTGTGGGTTCTTGCCCTTCTCCACATGTTTTTGCTGCCTCATCAACATCTCCTTCCGCTGCGGCTATCTGGCACAAAAGACTTGGCCATCCTTCCTTTGCAAAATTTCAATTACTAAAATCTCAATTGTCATTGTCTCACTCTTTCAATAAAACTGATTTGTCTTGTGTTGCGTGTTCCATTTCTAAATGACATAGACTTCCATTTGTACTTTCTAATTCCAAAACTGATGTTCCCTTAGCTTTAATTCACACTAATGTTTGGGGACCGTTTACTTGTTCCTCTAGTACTTATCGCTATTATGTGTTGTTTGTTGATGATCATAGTCGCTTTACATGGATTTATCCTCTTGTCTATAAAAGCGAAGTCTTTTCTAAATTCATGATTTTTAAAGCATTTGTGGAAAAACAATTTGGCTTTCCTCTTAAAATACTTCGCTCCGATGGGGGTGGTGAATTTATCAATACTCCAATGCAAGATTTTTTGAACTCTCATGGTATTCTTCATCAATTTTCTTGTCCACACACTTCCTCTCAAAATGGAGTCGCGGAGAGGAAGCATTTACACATTACCGAAACCGCCATCGCCTTATTACATCAATCTTCTTTACCTCTCTCATATTGGTTTGACGCCATTGCTACCGCCACCTATCTCATTAATCGGCTTCCTAGTGCCTCTCTCTCTAACTGTTCTCCTTTTGAACTCCTGTTCCACATTAAACCTGATTACTCTTATCTTAAAGTGTTTGGTTGCTTGTGCTTTCCCTGGCTTAAGCCTTATGCTTCTCATGAATTGGCCCCTAAATCTGCGTCTTGTGTTTTTCTGGGTTATCACCCTTCTGTCAAAGGCTACCGCTGTCTCAATCCTTTGACAGGTAAAATCTTGCTCTCTCGCCATGTCACCTTTCACGAGTCCACTTTTCCCTTTTCCTCTCTTTCTTCTGTACCTTCCTCTCCTCTCCCTACTTTACAATCCTTCTTTTGGTCTTCCCCACCTAAGCCTCCTTCTGTCCCGTCTCACTCTCCTATATCTCTGCAGTCTCACACTCAGTTTTGCACACCCCCCAGTCACCCTCCTTCCCAGTCTTCCCTGCTGCCGCCTCTGTTGCCCACAGAGTCCCAGTTGCCACAGCAGCCTCTGCTGCCGCAACCTGCCCCTTCCCCCCACTCTATTCCTCTTGATTCTCTTACTGTGGTGCTCTCTCTTCCTCCTCCATCTTCCACTACTAATACTCATTCCATGACAACCCGGTCCAAGTCCAAAACTCTGTCCCAGTCCAACCCTCTGGCCCATATCTCTTCTCTCTCTTCTCTTGATCAGTCTGAACCTTCTTCCTACACGGCTGCTCTTACCTCTTCACCCTGGTTCAAGGCCATGCTGGATGAATATGATGCTCTTCAAAAACAGGGCACATGGTCTCTTGTTCCTCTTCCTTCTTCCAAGCAAGCCATTGGGTGCAAATGGGTCTTCCGCCTCAAACGCAATTCCGATGGCACTATTGCTCGCCACAAAGCTCGCCTCGTGGCCAAGGGTTTTCTTCAGCAATATGGTATCGATTTTCTGGACACTTTTAGTCCTGTTGCCAAACAACCTACCATTCGCATTCTTCTTTGTTTAGCTCTTCATCATAGTTGGCCCATCAAATAGTTGGATATTAGTAATGCCTTTCTTTATGGTCACCTTCAAGAGGAGGTTTACATGGAACAACCTCCTGGCTTTATTGATCCTACCAACCCTTCCTTGGTGTGTCGTCTTCACAAAGCTCTCTACGGTTTGAAACAAGCCCCTCGGGCTTGGTTCTCCACCTTCTCCACTTTTCTCTTCTCTCAAGGGTTTATCCAAAGCAAATGTGATTCCTCCTTGTTTGTTCATAAAACCCCTTCTTCTCTTACCTACCTTTTAATATATGTTGATGACATCCTCCTCACTGGTTCAAATGAGTCTTACATTCAAACTCTCTTGACTGCCATGCATCAAACTTTTTCCATGAAGGACTTGGGCTCTCTCTCTTATTTTCTGGGTATTTCAGTCCAATCCTCCCCTTCTGGGTTTTTCCTCTCCCAAACCAAATATGCAGCCGACTTATTAGCTAAGGCCGGCATGGTTGACTACAAACCTTGTGCCACTCCCATCTCTATGAAACCTCCTATTTCCTCTGATGCCTCTCTTCCTTGTCCTAACTCCTCTCTTTATAGGAGTCTTGTAGGTGCTTTACAATATCTCACCATCTCCCGACCTGAGCTCTCTTACGCTGTCAATCAGGCCTGTCAACACATGCATTCTCCTACCATTGCTCATTTTTCAGCTGTCAAGAGGATCTTGCGCTATGTTAAGGGCACTCTCCATTTTGGTCTTCATTTCCATCCCAGTCAGTTCCACTTGCATGCTTATAGTGACTCAAATTGGGCCGGGGACTCCACTGACCGCCGCTCTACTTCTGGCTACTGTATCTATTTGGGTGCCAATCTCATATCTTGGTCCTCCAAAAAGCAAGCCACTGTTTCCCGTTCATCCACAGAAGCTGAATACCGCAGTCTTGCTCACACTGCTGCCGAACTGTCCTGGTTACAAATGCTTCTCACTGAGTTCTTCCTCTTTCCATCATCTCCTCCTACGTTATGGTGTGATAATCTCTCCTCCATGTCCTTGGCTACCAATCCTGTTTTCCACAGTCGATCCAAGCATATTGAAGTCAACTGCCACTTTGTCCGCGAAAGAGTTGCTGCCAACAAACTTGTCCTCAAATATGTTCCTTCTGCTGATCAAGTCGCTGATGTTTTTACCAAACCTCTCTCTACAGCTCGGTTTTCCTTTCTCACTGACAAGCTCATGGTTTCTTCCGCTCCCATTAGCTTGCGGGGGCATGATAAGGAGTAGTTGTATTATGCTGCTGTGCTGTGCATCACATGTGATTGTATACCTGGATTAGTTAGAGTGAGAGTAGGTGGTTAGACAGTTATATTGGTTAGGGAGTTACATAGTTTGTTATATAGATACATATAGATATATACATATGGTAGTTAGTATATATAAAGCTCTTCATGTAACTGATGGATTAATATCAATGAATAAACTCTGAACTCTGAATTTCTTCAAATTTACGTTCAAAATTAGACATAAAATGTCACGATAACTATCACATAATAAAAAAATAGATTATTATATTGAGATTTGAGTTTGTATTAGAGGTAAGGGTTATACATAATGAAATATTTTTATTCTGCATGACTATCAATGTATCATTTATGGTTTATTTTGAACAGAAGTTAGTTTTAAGAATAATTGAGAAAAATTGAAACATAAAGGGTTTTAAAAAAAAAAAAAAAACTTTAAAGGCTAAGATAAAAAAGTGACAAAATATAAAAGGTAAAAGTGTAATTTACCCTTTGTCAAATTTAAATAGTTTCAATACCATACAACAGAACTTGTAATTTAAAAAGACAGACACTGTGAGTTTATTTTATTTTTTTATAAACGGTGAACCCCTTTTAAGGTAGGGATCTACCATTAGAACATATTAGAGTTTTAGAGACCAACAAAAATTTTGTTGTAAAAGATCTTTAGAGATCAATTTCTATTGTTGTGTGGAGTCATTAAAAGATTGTTCCGAAAAGTAAAAAATAAAACTTTTAGCAACAAAATTTTGAAAATGTTATTAATAAATAGACTTCTAGGACAAAATAATTTGTTCTAACAATGGTTTATTTTTTGAGACAAAAAATTTAGTCTTAAAAGAATAATAATTCATTAATAATGTCCAATTTTCGTTGCTAAAAATATAATAACGATACTTTTTACAAAAAAAAAAAAAATAATCTTTAAATTTTGGTTTCTAAAACCTTAATTTTTTGTTGTGTACAAATCACATATATTAGGAAATAGTTGAATCCAAAGTATATAAAATAATGGATAGGAATTTAGTTGATCAAATCCAAAAAATAAAAAAGATTGTCAAATAAAAAAAAAAAAAAATTACGTGTAGTATGGTAATCTCACTTGGGCTCATTAACTTTAATTTGCAACGGTTAACTCTTTACACTTTAAGTCAAGTTGTAATGTTGCCCTTCTGTTCATCTCTCTTTAATGAGATTGACAAAAATTAAAAGTGAAAGGACCATGATGAGATTTTAATAAAAGTGTAAGGACTAAAGTAAAATTTTGATGAATATGTAGGGATACTAATAATCACTACAAGAAAACCTGGCAAATAACATGGAGGTTTTTGCGACGGGGTAATTGCCGTCGCAAAAAATGATTTTTTTGCGATGCAGTGTAGTTGCCGTCGCCAAAAAAGTCTTTTGCGACAGTGTGTATTTGCCGTCGAGAAAAATGGCCTTTTACGACGGGACTGACCTCCGTTGCTAATGATTGTAAAAGAAAAATGTAGGAATATTTGCAATGCACGGTCAAGTTTGATCTCCATCGACGAGGCTGACCTCCGTCGCTCATGAGACCCCAAAAAAAAAAAAAAATGTCATGGTTAGGTACATGTCAAGTTTCATTGGCCTTATTATTAATTATATAGATGAGAAAAATAGTAACTTCGTAACTTGACTTAATTGGGTTAACGGTTGCCTGTCAAATTAAAAGTGAAGAGACCAAAGTGAGATTGCAATGAAAAATTGCAGTTACGTATAATTAACCAAAAAAAAAATGACTAGGTTTTCCAAAGTTTGACCAAAATAATTTTTTACCACTTCAAATTTTCTCTCAAAACTATAATTGTTTTTCCTTATTAGAGTTCACAATTTTGACAAATTAAAAATCACATCTAATAAAGAAATTTTAAAACCACACAAAATTCTACATATTATAAAACTTAACAATACACAAATTATAATTATAGAAGTTAAATCGCACTTAATAATCACAATTTATCTATTTTTTAAAAATATGAAATCGAAAAATAGAAAACTATATAATCACCTGGATTAGCGTGAGAGAAAATGTTTGGTTAATCCAGTGTGCATCATGCAAAAATTAATTGGATAATCATGATATGAAATTTAATTCTGACAAAATTACAAGTTACTATTTGAAGCGATATACTTAAAAACAACTTTTTTACACTATGAAAAACCAATAAGGATTTGAATTTTTAACTCTTATATAGAGGAATTTGATTCTTTTGTCGCGTTTATTTTTTTCTCCCAATTTGAGATTTCCTTGTATATATAGTTGTGTATTTGTTCAATTTGGGCTTTGTAACTGTTGCCTTTCTAATATTGTTAAATTTTAATTGTCCAATTAGATATAATATTTATTATATATTTTTATTATTCTCATACTGATGGGAAAAAAATATATAAAAACCAGAAAATAATGGAAAACTTGCAAATCAGTGGCATTTTTTTTTAATAAAATTTTTATAAATTTATGAAAAAATTTGTAATTTTAATTATTAACATTGATAAAATTTATCACTGATATGTAAATATTTATTTATTTATTTATTTGAAAACATGTACTAAAGTACAAATTTTGCAAAAAAAATTTTGATAATTGGAGTTGCAATATTGAACTATCCAAGGGGAGTTAACCATGGGTCCTCAATATTTAAATAAGTAATACTACAGAACTGGATATTTTATTCACAAATTTATTCATAATGATGTGTTAAATGTGTAATCAATCAAAATTTGACATCTGTTATAATATATCATTGTAGCTAGAAGTGCATGAGTATTTTGAGGGTTTCAAACATTATCTTATTTAAATACTGAGTTATTGTTTAATGCTAACTGTAATTTAGTAAAATCAACCAAAAAAACACACTGAAAACTTTTGGGGAAATAACATGGTATCAGAAAAAAAAAAAAATTATAAATTAGTGTTAAAGTAGTTTATGGTAAACTACTAATAATCTTAATAGTTTGATTTATTTTTCATTAAGTCTTATTAAAAATAAATTTTAATAAAATTATCACTAAAAATCATTTTTATGACAATTTTTTTTTGCATATATTGTTAAAAATTGATAATTAATAATTTTTTTTATCACAGTTTTTATAAATTGTAGCTCAAACTTACAATTAATAAAAAAAATTTGTGATAAATTTTTTAAACTATTGCTGAAAGTTAAAAATTAACGAATTTTTTTGTGATGATTTTTTAAAATTATTGCTAAAACTTATAATTAGTGACTTTTTTGTGATGATTTTCAAACTGTTTCTGAAAATTAATAATGAATGAAGTTTTTAATAGTGTTTGACAAAAAATACCATTAATTATCATATGACCTGTTCAATAATAAGTCTACATATTAACATCTACACGTAATTTTTTTTAAAAATTTATACACTTTAATAATTATAATGTTATACCTTTTTATAATTATTATATATATATATATATATATTTTGTGACTCCACTTTGATGTTATTTTCCCAAAACTTTTTCAAGCAAGTTGGTGGCTATCATGATACTGTTTAACAAACCAATAATAAAGAAAGTTGATAGTTACATTTTTTTGGTAGATGGATGATATGGCAGTACCTTTTCTTCCATGACCACTCAACCTTCCCAAAAATTAAAAAGAAACAAAATGAATATTAGCAAGTTCGTCCAAAAGTGGTTGAAAGCTCAGATGATCATTGCGATTTCACTAGGATGTATAAATTGTTAAAATATTTATAATACTTATATATTGTTTTTATAAATATCAAAATATTTTTATGCATTTTTGTAAATCTTTTACATACTTTGCTCAAAGAAAAGGTGATGCCCCTATTGGTGAGAGATTCAACTTCTTGATTTGAACAATTTCATTTATAAATTATGCAGAAAACATCATCAATACGCAACGATTTATATTTGTTTTGAAGGAAATGTATGAAATAAGTTTATTAGATATTCATAAGTATATGAACAAATTATTTATCTTCAAATAACTGTTCGTTTATTTTTAAAATTATATTTGTTATATATATATATATATTAGTAGGTGACATATACAATGCGTGTGCAATTCAGATAAGTAAGTCAGAAAATAAATAGTAAAGAAATTAATATCATAATATGTGTGTTGTCTATATAGTAAGAGTGTTCTCAATGAAATTCAAAGTTTTGGGTTCAAATCTTACTCATGCCTTTTAATAATATATTTTTTATTTCAGGATAGAAAAATTTGCCATGTGGTAAATTAGTGATATTTTTTATGACAAAATTTTTAAACTATCGCTAAAAATTAATAATTAATGATGTTTTTTTAATAGTGTTTGATAAAAAAATGCTATTAATTATCATATGACTCATTCAATAATAAGTTTACATATTATGATTTATACATAAATTTTTCTAAAATTTATACACTTTAATAATTATAATATTATACCTTTTTATAATTATATATATATATATATATTTTGTGACTCCACTTTGATGTTAGAGTAAATATCATTTTCTCCCTCAAACTATCACACATATCATGTTGACTCTCATACTTTGATTTATTTCAATTGAGTACCTGGACTTTTCACAAATTGATCAATTAGACCCCTATCGTCATTTTTCGTCCACAATTGGACAAAATGTGCCGATATGGGAGAAATTGATTTTGAAAGTATAGTTTGGAAGATAAAATGAAATTTCAAATGCCACGTTAGCATATTCCATCCAATTATAAACGGAAGGTGACGGCATGAGCCTAATTAATCAATTTGTGAAAAATTCAAATACTAAATTAAAATAAATCAAAATATAGAAGTCAACATAAAAAATACATAATAATTTAAGGGGCAAAATAATATTTCTTCTCCATGTTATTTTCCCAAATCTTTTTCAAGCAAGTTGGTGGCTATCATGATGCTGTTTAACAAACCAATAATAAAGAAAGTTGATAGTTACATTTTTTGGGTCATGGCTATCATGATACTGTTTAACAAACCAATAATAAAGAAAGTTGATAGTTACATTTTTTTGGTGGATGGATAATGTGGCAGTACCTTTTTTTCGTGAGTACTCAACCGTCCCCAAAATTAAAAAGAAATAAAATAAATATTAGCAAGTTCGTCCAAAGTGGTTGAAAGCTCAGATGATCATTGCTATTTCACTAGGATGTATAAATTGTCAAAATATTTATAATACTTATATATTGTTTTTATATATATCAAAGAAAAGGTGATGCCCCTATTGGTGGGAGATTCACCTTCATGATTTGAACAGTTCATTTATAAATTATACAGAAAATATCATCTATACACAACGATGTTTTGAAGGAAATGTATGAAATAAGATTATTGGATATTCATAACTATATGAACAAATTATTTGTCTTCAAATAACTGATCACTTATTTTTAAAATTATATTTATTGTGTATATATATATATATTATAGTGGGTGACATACGCAATGCGTGTGCTATTTAGATAAGTAAATCAAAAAATAAATAATAAAGAAATTAATATCAACATATGTATGTTGTCTATATAGTAAAAGTGTTCTCAATAAAACTCAAAATTTGGATTCAAATCTTACTTATGTTTTTGAATAATATTTTTTATTTTAAGATAGAAAAATTTATCACGTGACAGAAGGAAAAGTCATCACACTATTAGACACTAAGTCATGTGTTTTCATATATAATGGTATAGATATTAAAATAGATATAATCACAACATGTCACTATTGATAACTCAAATTTCTTTTTTATAAATAATTTATTTAACAAATTTTATAAAATAAATAATTTAAATCATTTTAAGTGACTCAAGATAATGCCCCAATTTCACATAGAAAATGGTGTGGGCTTTGAAGAAAGAAAAAAAAATAAAAAATAATTGGACTCAACATGTGCACATCTTGTAAAGTTGATCGTCTCATATATTGGTCATATATTGGGGGCTTGTGGTCCTACTGTTTTAGGGATGCTTCCCGATCTCCAAAATTAGCCGCCCCTATTGACTTTCATTGCCGCCTCGGGAAGGATTAATATCTACATGCTTAATGCTTTTGGTTAACTTATTTATTTATTTACTTATTTTTGAACTAGCTTTGGTTCACTTAAATGATTGGGCAAATTGGATAGTTTTTGTGGTGGTTGGTTTATTTCACCCATATGTGAGCTTAATGAATTGATTGTTAGACTTTGTTGACTTTCTAACAATTATGAACTAGTGGTGTATTTGATAATTTAAATATTTCTCATAATATAATTACTTTCTTTTAAAAAAATTTGTTAACTATTATAATTTTTTGAGCTAATATGGGCTAGTGGTCTGTTTCATCATTTAAATATTTTATTGCTCTCCTATCTATTGAAAAAGAAAAAAAAAACTCTTTAAAAAAAACTTGTTAATTACTATAATTTTTTTAGGCCCGTTATATTTAAAAAGTTTTGCAAAGTTTTTAAAATAATTTATGTGAATAGATGTGTAAAAACAATAATAACGTTGAAACACAGAGATGATGATGATGAAGTGATTAGATAAAATAAAAATTATATTTTTTTATATAATTTAATTAGTAAAAAATGAAAAATAATGTTGGAGTTAGTGTCAAGATAGAATAGAATAAGCGTTTTTTTATTTATTATTTTAAATAATGAATAATACTTTTTTTTACAATTTGTAATTCAGTATTTTTTACTAAACCAAACATAGAAATAAAGAATGAATTCTACTTTAATTTTTACTTCAATCGGGTAGTTTATGGTGGGGGTGTAATACTAGCGTGTTCGATATGAGCAATCTAACTCTAGTATGAATTTTTTTAAAACTTGTGCAATATGTTTTTGAATGGACTTGGGTGAAGACACTGAACAATCTGAGCAACCCGATTTCAATTGTATACATAAGCAGTGTTTTCAATATCTTATGATTATGATTCTGTTGGCTATTTTTGACATTTTGAAGGTTAGAAATGTAATTCAATCGTGTCAGTAAGGATTTGAAAAATTCCTACAGATAATAAATGTCAATTTTTATCAAGCAATTGAGTTAAGTTTTGCTTAGTCTCAATGAAGAGAATTTTACTATGTTGCATTGAAAAGATGAACTAAAGTTTTAACTCAAATTTGTAGCAGAATGGGAGGGAGAGTCCGAGCAAAAATTACAATTGATTAATTGAAAAAATAATTACAAAATGTTACCTACTTTGTCACAACCCTAACCTGCCCCAAACAGGGTGGTGAGGTGACTAGCCAGTAGTCTCTGACTACCAAAGGCCTAACTGAACAAAAATTAAATAAGCATGGACTCATATGATAATTGGGGCAAAATTTCTTTAATAGAGTGCGGAAGCCATAATTTTCTTATATTAAGTCCATTTAAAACATCCATTCAGAGCGGTGGTTAGCTATATGAAATGAAACATACATCATTCTTAATTACAAATTCTTAAAAGAAATATACACTATATACAAGTCATATTACAACTTCCTAGACTCTAGCATACATGTACGAAAACTCCTCAGAGCTATCCTCTTCATAATGTTGCTCTTGCACCTACATATATATAAGACAAGGAGTGAGCCATTGCTCAGTGAATAAGAACAAAGTAAAGGGTAGATGAATGAATTCCAATCATTTGCAAAAGATCCATTCTAGTTCATAACTTCAAAAGCATTCGAATATTTCATACGAATAGCTTATAATCAAAAGCATGATAGCATGGTACATCCAATAGAGTAAAACATCCATCCATATGTGGTTGTCATAGAGAGATCTCAATAATTTCCATGGCGCATAGATAAACGTCCTTCAATGGCTAGGACTCACTAAAGGATGCCGCTACTAGATTCATTAAAATATGGAACATTCATTCATTTCTAATAAAATAAGCATTTCTTAAAATAAGCACTTTTCATTTTACAAAACATAATTTCGAACATAACTTTACAGAGATATTACTCATTGGCTTGTGCTTGACAAAACTCCTTTTAAGTCTTGACCTACACAATAGAATACGAATACCAATGAAATATAAGTAAAATAATCGAAGTATCTTAATTTCTGTTTGTCATTTCTAATCTTAACTTGATTTAGCTTGGTTTCTAATCACATTTGACTTTTAATAAGGTTCAAAACACACATAAGGGTGCCCGACGATAGAAGAAAATGAAAAGAGAATGAAACGGGAAAAAGCCTTGAAATCTGCATGTGCGGGGTACAGGGCCGCATATGCAAAACCTTGGCCGCATGTGCAATAAATTCAGTCTCGAATTGGTTTCTGGGTAGGGGTTACCGCATGTGAGGGGGCCAATTTTGCATGTGCGGAGGGTGTGTTTGTTACGTCTCGAACTTACAAGGTCCGACCCACGTGAATTGACCACCCAACGATAAATAAAAGACAATAACAATATAAAGAAAGGTAACAGCTCTCATGCAGATCGATACAATAGGTCACACAATACACATGTTCATTCAATTTCATACATCCTATATACACATCTAAGTCAAATGGATGTTATTGCATTGAGATATGCAATGATATCATATACAAATGGTTCGCCCGTAGGCTTACATTATATACAAAGGTGTAACTCTTACAAGAATGGCACGGGCCAATTAAATAAAACAAATAGCCCAAGGCCTACAAATAGTGGAATTGCCCTACACAGCTCCAATCACAACTCCAACGCCTCATCCCATGTCCGTACAAGCGATACAACTGAAAAACATTTTCAGCTACGTAGGGTGAGCATAAAGTCCAGTATGGAATATTTCAAAAACTAAACATGCTCCATTAGCGTAAGTGATCATGTTGCAGTACATATATACAATATGTTCATATGTGTTTTCAAAATCTGTCTGATTTCTTAACAAAAATCCTTTCGTTCCAAATCATCAAAACCAGTCGTTTATTCAAAATGTTTTTCGAGTTCAAAATATCTGTTTGAATAAAATCCATTTCCAAAATAAGTTTGGTGCACCATAATACCAACCAGCAATTACATTGCTGAACCAAGTGTGAGTACATCATTAACAACAGCAAATACATTGCTTAAACCGTTTTCAAAACATCATTTTCAAAACCAAAGCAATAATAAATAAAATGGGTAAATCTCCAGGGTTAATGTTCATAATAGTAACTATACAAGTCACTATGCCATTTTTCTAGGATTATCCAGATGGAATTGGCACCTACCATGCGGGTTTCTATTCTTACACCTAGAACACACAAGCCAACTTAATTTTGCTCTAACACCCCCTTATAGTTTTACCACTTTATTTACCTTTTCCAATAGTACAGTACATGTGATCCAAAAATATTGTTTTCAAAACACAGTGTGACAATTCTAAAAAATAAGCTTTCTAAAACTTACAGTTTTGGGTCCCAAAATCCGTGACATGCATCATGATATATATGATTTCCGATATATTCCAGTTTTGCCTAGTCCACATGCAATTTATAACACACGGCAATGCTATCCTCCACCGATAGCCAAAACAGTTATCTCTAATACAATAATTAAAAGACAACAATACAGATATATATACTCTAACAAATTCCAAAACCCATGTATTTCTCACAAAGCAAGATTTCCCAAAAGAGTAATAATACTCGTTATTTTCAAAATCCCATAACCATTTTTTTTTTTTCCATCCGTTTCTAACACAAATCATTTTCCCAAAATCAATCCAACTCCCAAAAACAATATCTTTTAAGGCTTTTCACAAATTGGGGCTTTTCCACTTTTAGAAATCCACATGCAATTTTATATACTGAAAATAGATTTAGCAACAAAATCATAGCCAAATAGCTCCCAACTTAACAAAACCCCCAATCCACTAAACAAATTTTCAAAAATATTCTAATGACAACTTGACCTTTGTATCAAAATATACCACAAATATACTACCGAACTCACATTGAGTTTAAGAAATAGACCCTACCTCTTGAAGCAAAGAGAAAACAAGCCAGAAAAACTACCGGTGACGAAAAGACATTCTGCTCAAATTAAATGGAATCCCTTACCGAGCTTTACATTTTGGTATATGGAACTAGCGGTAGAAAGTGGGTAAAAATAGATGAAACCCAAGCTTAAAAGCTTAAAAGGGTCTAAAATGGTGAGAGGGAGAGAAAATAGAGAGAGAGAGAGAGAGAGAGAGAGAGAGAGAGAGAGCCTGGAAAAGTGATATTTTCAATGCGTAGACGTTTTCTATACAGCAACCATCGTGGTCGCAATCACCTCCTTCATGGGCGCGACCACACCGATAACCCAGGTCGCGGTCGTGACTCCCTTTATCGTGGGCATGATGCAGCTACTTGCGGCCTGAACCGCGGCCCCTCATGGGCCACGCATTTTTTCCCTAGCCAACCAAGCTGAGGACCAACTTTGGTCATGGCCTTGCCACAGCCAACTGCAGGAGCGACCTCCAACACACATAGTTGCGACGTGACCAGGCAAGCCCATACTTCCTAGACTGTTGTCCAATAGCCATCTTGAGGTACTTCAACTGCCAAAATTACCTAGAATGGTCCATGTCACCCAGGACAACCTTGTGTGCTAACTAAAAATGAAAATGGGTCGGGCTAAACTGATCCGAGCCACTACAATCTTCCTCACTTAGGAAATTTCGTCCCCAAAATTGGAGAAATGCCAAAGCTAAACAAAAGCCCCTCGATCTTTAAAAGATCACACAACCCCAACCCAATCTTAGATCTGTATAGGGATAAGTTCCTGGATCTCGGTCTAACACCTCAGGCCCCAAAGACCCCTGAAGAACAAAACACCAAGGAATGAGTACGGATGCCTATTCGACCTACATAACTCGCTGTGGTCTATGAGACAAGAAACAACAATCACCACAACAACAACTCCCCAGACGCAAAGTCGTCAACCACATCTCACCACTGATACTACCCAAATCACCACCAAGTGCTGAACACTCGAACACAGAGAAGAAAAACTATTCTCACACAAACTCTCGGCCCAAAACTAACAAAAGAGAGGACTAAGACAAAACACGAATAAAAGACAACAGATGTGGAATAACAATTTCTGACGACTTGAAACTCCTTGCTAAAACAAACATATAACACATAACTAGCCACATGCTAGATCACATTACAACCCCCCAATACAAGATAAAATACAACCCATTCAAGTTGAAGAAAACAATCCCTTTTCTTCGTTTTCCTTAAAATACTTTCTTTCTCAAAAGGTGCTCAATCTCGCACTGTCGACAACCAAAATACCTTTTCGACCCTCCATGACAAAATCTAAAGATATCAAAACCGTTTTTCGAAAGCCATAAGTGTTATTCGTAACACAAAACTCCCTTTATTTTTCATGATTTGTTAGATTCAGCTTGTTATTAAACTGAAAACTTACATTTCTAATTAAAGCCAAAACAATTCCAATTCAATAAAACCACCCAAAAAACTTGTTTTTTCCCCAAAATCATTTCCTCAGGATTCTTCCGGTGACCCACAACACAGTCACCCAACAACAAGTATGACACCCACGGTTATGACACAACTCTAAAACAAAATTTCTACGATAATAATCCCTAGAAATTTCTCAAATACCAATAACACCATAAAACATGAGTAAAGAAATTTTACAACCACCAGTAACATAATGGCGCAAAAGTACTTACAAAACCAAAGTTCCCACCTGTAACCCCAAACCGGCTTCCACAAGCTCACAATTCCCCTTTGTCTATACGAGACTAAACACTTACATGCCACACTATGGCATCATTTAACCACAAAACCCTCAAATCCAACTTCAATCTATTCTCGGGTAACTATATGTCAACAAACCCAAATACCAACCAATTGACTAACCACACAACAACCTTCTACTAGCCCCCAAACACAGAGATACCACTTAACTCCACCTAGCTCAACATCAATACCATTATATTGCCCAAATTCACCAACTCTGAGATGGAGTTCCACACGCACTTTCACATATTCGTTGAATTACACCGGATTCCTCAAAGTCAACCCATGCTATGTTAATTTCAAATAACCCACCACACATTTGCCTATATGGCAAGTGCATCCTCACTTTATATATGTGTCTGAGTTGGACTCCTAAAGGTCAAAACACACAACTCACACCCTCAGATTTACTCATACATACGCCTATGGCAGCAAATACCTCACATCATATACACCAGGACCGATAAGGTCAAAAACAAACTTGACATAATATGCCAATCACTCCACACAATCTTACTACATCACTCGGATCCTAAACCAAAGCCACAATAACAAATCGTCCCAACACTAGGGATCTTGTACAAGGTTCACAAACCACTAACACATATAACAAAAGTACTTCCGCGCTAGCATACATTAGACCACTCAATAATACATTAAACATACTATTGCCACATTTAGGCACCCTCCTGGGATAGTCTCATGACTTATCCTTTTCTACACATCGTCTAACAACACACAAACCATATACCGTTACACACCACGCAAGTAAAACCCCATTACTCACTACCAACATCTTGCCCTTAACCCCATTGTGTTATCTCAACACTAAATCTCTTATTCTGCCAATGTACCTACAATTCCAATCGGATTCATCACAACCAATACACACATCCTTACTCTCTCGCACCAAGCCAGCTCACAAGAGTTTACCACACCACAACACTACCGCTACCATGTAACAATCCAAATCTAATAACAAACAAACGTAACACCTCAAATCCTTGGTGATTGATAAGGTAAACCCTTGATCCAACATTTTATACCACCACCCATTACACGGGTACAAACAAAATACTAATTCTCCTAGCCGATCTACCAGTTTGCCAACACTTATCGAACAACTGCCCTGAACTGAACCCCAACAAATACAAACAACATTTAAAGACTTTTCAAAGTCATAACATTCTAACTCCACAGAAGGACAAAAGAAATTTTCAATCTCCTCTATCACCTGAGTCATAACTTATATTTTCAACTACCTGTTTAATGAACCTAGAACACTACCTGAGGCAAAAACCATGGCTCACCTCCGAAAGACAATCACTCCTTATCGTCATCCCAAACCTTGACCCACAAGCACAAAACTACTGTGACACTAGACATAGATCACATACCAACCATGGACGATATACCTGACCGACCACTCCAAAAACATCTCCTAACTCAACCAGGAATCTGGTACATCCACCTCTATCACCCAGACATAACAAATAGAATCCTAGACTTAGCAAAGAAGTTTGCTATACCACTTCCCGAAACACAACATAAGGTGTTCAAAACACACCACCCATCAAACACTAACAACAAATATTACAATAAGGGACTAATATCCCTTCACAAGGAATAACCAAACATACATTTCCAAGATCCGCTAACATTACCAATAATTAAGATACAAATCTATACCCAAACCAAACCTCGACTCTATTTCCAAAACACTGGTAACCCTAAGTCTCTATATACCCAAAATAAAACCAAATCAACATAAAATTTCTAATCCAACCATCAACAGGGATATTCTATCCTTGGATACATCCCAATACAATGTCTCATCGTTCCACTAGGTTAATCCTAAATAAGCTCACTACGACAATCCGTCACCGGGACACCAACTCCTAACCAACCTATAACAAAAGTAACCTATGGTGACGAAAAGTAGTGAAAAAAATAAATTTTGTCACCAAATAAGAATAATCCGTGACGAATTATAAAATCTTGTCACATATAATAAAAAAATAAAAATAATAGGTGACAATTTATTTTCGTCAATAAATACTTCTTTTTAGGGTAGGGAAAATTAAGTTTCGTCACCGAAGGTTTTCCCACAAATTTTTTTTTTTTTTTTTTTGGATGGTGCCAAAATTTTGAGAATTTTGGTGAGAAAAAAATTTGTCACAAATTATAAAATTACTAGTGAGGAATATATTTTTGTCACTAATAATTATATATATATTTTGAGAAACTTGATTGTAATTATTATAAGACTATTTGGTGAGAAATATATTTTTATCACTAATAATTTTTAATATTTTAAGACCTTTTAGTGAGGAAATTATTGTCACTAATTTTGGAGGGAAAATTTTGACATATTAGGCGGTAATGAAAAAAATAGACTATAACTTCCCCCATATTTTTTTTTCTTTTTTTTTTGTTTCAGTTTTCCTTTCTCTCTCTCTCTTTCTCTCTCTCTCTCTCTCTCTCTCAAAACAAAACACAGGTTAATTAGCTCTCTTTGTTTAGCACCCCTTGTCCTCTTCAGCGTGTTCTCCTCTAACGTTGTCGCTGACGTCGCCCGTTTTTCTCCTTCAGTGCCACCGCTAAGGTCGTATCTCCGAGCCCGTCCACCCATCTCGTTTAGTGCCGGGTGTTCTCTTCCATTAGCGCGTCCTATTATTCGATTTCTCTATTTTTCTATTTTTAGGTATGGGTCCTCTCTCTATCTCTCTCTTTCTTTCACTCAATTTCTCTATTTTTCTATCTTTGTTTTCCTTAATCTTCAAAATTAATGTTTTCCCTAATTTTTGAAACTAATGAGACACATAGTGTCCTATTGATTATAATAAGCAGTTTGAAATTAGTGAAAGCTCTTGACTAAATGTGAATATTTTATATGATTTGGATTGATTGCTTGTATTTGTTATTGAACATATATGCTTTCGATATTTGTGATATAATGGTTTATGATTGATGAAATAGTATTTTGTATGTTGAATAATGTTTAAACAAGAATTTAAGTGATTTTTCATATTGAATTATTATTACTGGATGAGTGGAACGAAGGGAAGGGTCAACCCCTGCTTTGGAGGGAATAGGGGTGAAACGGCACTTTTGAGTTAGTTTTTGACTTACAAGGAAGGAGAAAGATTAAGATCTTGTTGTGGCATTCTAACGATCATAATTCTTTTCTCATGGTGCTATTCACGTTCATTTATTAGCCTGTTGAAAAAGCCCTTCCCTTTTTGTTGTATGTAGATAAAATTAGCAAATAATAATACATAAAATATCTATTATCTTTTATATCGCCATGTTCATATCTTAATTTTCTTTTTTTTTTTTCTTTTCAAAATCATAATCACTGTGTCTGTGTCTGTGTCTATGTCTATGTTTCTTAGAATCCAATATAATTTGTGCACGTAATGCCTTTAGGCAATAGACCTGCATGACTTAAGTCTAAGAGTTCCAACAAGCACTTCCCTCAAGCCTGGTTTTGTTGTATCACCACGAGTTATTGAGTGTATCATGCCTTCCGAGTTCAAATACAAGTAACCTAAGCCTGTTAAGTGTGAATGCATGCCAATGAATATGCATGCTTATTCCCAGAGTGGACAGTGCCGACTGACGGACATCGGGCCACACTCCATGACTAAAGGACACAGATTTGAGTCCCCTACTCTATATGAAGTTCTGAACACTACCAAATAATAATAATAATAATAATAATAATAATAATAATAATAATAAAAACTTATATATATATATATATAAAGAGTACACATGCTTGAATTTGTCAAAACTCAAAATTGAGCAAATTTTGAAAATATTTTCCATGATGAAAAAACATCAGTGTGAGATAATGCAATGCAGAAAAGCATGAGACCGACTGAAGCAGACACAATCCAAGGGTCACAAAATTTTCATGATTATTTTCATGAAAGGTTTTTCATGATACTTAGTGAGAGGGAAGATTTGCATCGGGCAGTACGGCCGAGTTGACACAACGTCAGACTTGACGGACTACACGGCGCCGAGCAAAGTCCTCTATTGACGCGGCTTGACTTGCACGGTCGGAGACGTTGACCGGTCGGGCATGCTCTGGCCCAGTTGTGCTGTGACTGCACGTATTGGACGGAGCTCAAGTTAGCGGATGCTGACCGAGTTAAGAGGTAGCCCGAGCTACACCGTGGGTGAGATCAGGGCCGGTACGCCTTGGACCGATCAATCAATAAAGGTGGCTTCGTGTGACCGAGATTGGAGGTAGAACGGTTGGAGGCTGGCATGCCTCGCAACCGGTTCATCATGATGAACCGATCAAGGATAGTTCGGCCGAGGTGGTCAGGCTTTCGCCTAATCCCAAGTCACAGGCCGGTGACCCATAGCACGGTTAAGTGCATGTGATGGCAATTTCCCACAAGTGTTAGGCCGGTCATGGTACCCTGGTTAGGTGTGCCACCTGGGCTAATGGCGTGAGGGAGAGGATATCTGCTCCACGTACGCCTCAATACCGTTGGACAGTTCTGTGTATACTGGTGGAAGGACAAAACCTTTACACGCGTAAGGTGGTGAGAAGCGAGCACTGCCACCTGTCTAGGGAAGGACAGCAGAGGTAGTGCGCGCACAATCTTGGGCTGCATGGCCAGGCTAGAAATACTGAGGAAGAGGAACGTTAGAGGTAAGCGAATTCGTTATACCAAAAACACTCTCTCTTTGTTAGTCTTCTTCCAAGAGATCTGACTTGATCGTCGGAGGGTCTTTCCGGCACACCACAGTCGGGCAGCTCACCATTTTTGTATTACAGAGATAGATGCCATCACAAGAAGCTTAACGTCCAAGGAGTACGGAAAGTTGAGGATATTTCGCCCCCGTACAATTGGCGCCATCTGTGGGAAGCATTTCGATTCACAACCCTTGTTCTTCGAGCTTCATCGACCATTTCCATGGCCAACAACGACGAAGTTCCGCTGTCCGTCGTCGATGGTGTCACTCCGAAGTATGTCCGAAGGAGAGATGGCCTCCCGAATGTTCCAGCCATGGCGGGCCTGGAAACCTCTTTGCGAGGTGCGCGAGACAAACGTGGGAGAAGTTCAGATCGCTCGCGGAGCCTAGAAGGCCGCTGACGCCGGGGGGAGTCCTGCACGCAGCGCCTGGAGCACAGACTCAAAGACCAAGACGCCCTCATTCGCAAGATGGCGGTAGAGATGGAGCTGTTGAAGCGCCAGATTAAAGGGAAGGGTGTAGCTGGAGAGGGTAACCTTAGTGAGCGCACCCCCTCCCCTCGCTCTAGCAGTCGCCGCTAGAGGAGGACTCACTCTATCTTCATCACCAGGAACTATGGGGTTGGAGATTTAGACCAAAGAGAGGGCAGATCCCTCACTTGTGACAGCACCTACCGCCCTTCGCACCCGACGCCGATGTCGAGATCCTCTTTCTCCAGACGTTCCAGGGACTTGAGGGATGTATTGGAGGAAAGGGCGCATCGTCAGGAGGCTCAAAGAGTGCCAACATTACAGAGGTTGAGCGCTCCATTTCGTTGTAGTGAAGAAGTGGTGATGCCAACTCCCAAAGTAGCAGCCCCTGCGCTGGAGGACAAAGAGCTGGCGCGACTTACAGCCACGCCATTGTCCCCAGAGATCGAGAGCACACCACTCCGTGCCGGATTCCACCAGCCAAAGTTCACTTTGTATGACGGCAGGACGGATCCGTACATGCACGTGAGTCATTATCGGCAGGTGATGGCCGGCCACCGGCGCAACGACGCTCTGATGTGTCTCATATTCCCAGCAAGCTTGGGAGAGCTGGGTTTGAAGTGGTTCGAAAGGCTCCCGGAGGGGAGTATAGAGGGGTGGCAACAGCTAGCAGAAGCCGTGGGAGATCAACGACGCTCTGATGTGTCTTATATTCCCAGCAAGCTTGGGAGAGCTGGGTTTGAAGTGGTTCGAAAGGCTTCCGGAGGGGAGTATAGAGGGGTGGTGTAGACACCCCATTTTTGACCGTCCTCAAGACTCGGACGTCACCGTTTGAACACTCGGTGATTACCCATGTTTGTGTTCGTTTGGAGTTCCCGGAGTTCTCGGCTGTGCGAGCCTTGCCTCAGGGCCTCCGAACTCGACCGTTTGTGTTTGGTTTTGCACCAAACACTTGTGTTTTGCCTTGGAGGGGCAGGGAATGCTTTTTGAGGCATCCCCACACACCACCGGCTGTGGCTAGAGGCCACCGGCTGGCTAGAGTTGCCACCGGCACTTTATTGTGCCGACCCACTTTTTGTGCCGACCGGCACTAAGTTTTGTCAAATGACACTTTTTGCCGGCGGACACTGTGCGCTTGCTTTATGAGATATTTTCATACAGCTGTATGGTTTGGTTTCCACTCCATACACGTGTATTGAGGGATGTGCTTGGTTGGTGAGTAAAGTTGTAAGCTTTTTTCCCATAAGAGAAGGAGTTCTTCTCTTTGCTCAATGGTTACAAAAAATTGGAGAGATTCTAGACATTGTTTAGAGACCAAGTTCGGTTTTAGGGTTAGAGTTACATATACCCTCTATATCTATCCTTCTCTTGTAAGACTAGGTGTTTTGTGCCTTACTATTGCACATAAACACCTAGTGTTTCACCTTCTCCTTGTAACTGAGGTTCTAGGAGCTGTTTTTTTAAGTTCTTGACTGATTTGGAACTCAAGGGACCAAGCACAACAACCTTTGTGAAGAGGATCATCAAGGGTAAGAAACTAACTTTATTTACCCCATTTTTGCATTCCATTTTTGTCTACTTTTAAACAGTTTTTGTGCTTAGTCTATAACACATAAAAGTTCTGTTTTTAGGCCCTCTCTATTGTTCATTAAGAGTGTTTTGTGGTTTGAGCAAGTTTGACCACTCTTAGACCTTGAAAAGGCACTTTTTTGTGCTATTTTGTGAGAGATCCGAGATTTTGGTGATAGGATCTCTTCACCACTGAAATCTTGAGGGATTTCAGTGGTGAAGAGCATGCCTTGAAGTCTCCGAAAGGGGAGGGCCACCCCCTCTCCTTGATGTCCTTGAAAAGGGCAAGTTTTGCCTCTTGAGAGAGTACCATGCTTGAGTGTGTGTTGAGTATGTTTGAGTTATTTTCCATGCTTATATTGCCATGATATAACATGCCTCTAAGTTGGTTTTGGTCTCCTATGCATGCTTAGCCTAGTTGCCTTGTAATGCCTCTTATTGCTTTAACATGCCTAGGTTGCGTGCCTCCATTTCTAGCATGTTTTAGGCTCACATCCATGAAGCTTATATGCTTATTTTGCCATATATGAGGTCTGTCCATGGTCATTTTGGTCGACCATGACTTGTATTCCATGTCCTCTTTATGTTTGGCTTGTTGGCTTTAAGGGTACAAGTGTATAGCATGCCTTGCTTGCATTGTCTTTGATGGTTTGGAACCACTTCACATGCTATTTCAGTCCCTTAGAGGTGCTTGTATGTTTACATTACATGCTTCTTTGTGACTTCTTAAGCTTGCGTCGCATGCTCCATGTTTAGGCCTTATCGCATGCCTTTGAATTCAAGCTTCTTAGATGCCATCAAAGTGGTCCTTTGGGCCTATTTTTGACATGCTAGAAGCCTGTTTTAGGTTGATTAGTGCATGCCATGTATGTATGTGCAAAGTGTGGTTTGATGCCCTATTGACTTGCCTTAAGCCTAGGCCATTCACATGATTTGTTTGGCATGCTTCATTGCATGATTTGGCATTATGTTTAACTTGAATTTCAGAGCTTTAAGTGCATACTAGTTGCCCATGTTTGGCCTCTTCAAGTGTGCATGAGAGTTGCTTTTGTATGCCTAAGTCTTGAGCCTTAACACTTGCATGTGTGTGTGTGCATTTGGTCTCATTTTCTAGGCACTTTGGCCACTGATTTTAGGCCCATTTTGAGTTGCCTAATTCATGTATAAGTCCATCCCTCTTGTGGTTTGCATGCTTGCATTATATGCTTGTTCGTATGCTTGCATAGACACATGACATTGTACATCTTGCATGCCTAGATGACATGCTTAGGTTTGCACCACATTGACATGCATGCCAAGCCTCTTGAAGTGAGTTTGATAGAGGTTTGGCACTCTTTTGTGCCTATGTGTTTTGCATGCATTTGAAAGTGAAGTTGCACTCTTGGTTCTTAGGGCCATCATGCATGGAAATGCGCGATTGGTGGTCCGGGAATCGAGGCACATGCCCCCTTGAGTCAATGACATGATAGGAAATGTGTTTGGTGCATAAATAGCTTGGATTGTATTGCCATGCTTGTTGTTGTCCTTTGTCTTTGTGGTCTGCGCAGGTTCTGCAGAATTTGTGCCGACGGCAAGCCTTTGTTAGGCCGACCGTGACCAATTGGCAGCCGATAGCTTCATTTAGTGCCGGTGGCCATATCTTTTAGCCGGTGGTTCTCTGCCCCAGCCGGTGGTACTCCCCAATGCCCTGAGAGGCACTCCTGGGATTTTGGCAATTTTCTGAAGAGGAGAGCAGAGGAAACAGAGGCACACTTGCACGACAGTGCGGTTCTGAGCCAGTCCCGAGCGCGCGCTACTTTTGGCCCTCATCCCGAGGCGATTTACTGTTTAATTAGATTAATTAATTTATTTAATTAATTTAGTTGATTTGTAATATTTAATTAGGTAGGGTAGTTAATTATTTATTCGGTCTGTATTATTATTTTGGTCCCTCCAAGTGAGGGCAAAAATGTAATAAGTGTGCGTGAGTGGGTGTATGTCTTCCAATCCCCATTTCTTTCTTCCCTTTTATTTACCCGCTTTCGATGGTAGATTAGGGCATGTCTATTTTAGCATACCTTATGCAATGCATGTGTGCATTCATGCATTTGTTTACATGCACCGGGCTCGGTACATCATACAAACTGCATCGTACTTTCAATTCCAAATTGAATACGTGTTATTTGTAGCGTTTCACGTGCCATGTTTAGGGTTAGCCGAGCCTACTTTAGATTGCATTTCTGCCTGTGTCGCATTAGCCACTTAACATGAACTAGGTCATGCATGTTTGCTAACGGTTCTTGTTTTGCACGAGTCGATGTAAGTTTTTATGGCTTTAGCATACCGCATGCGTGTGAATGCTTACCATGACAGTATGCTTACCATGCGGCTAAGTGCTTACATGATAAACTGTTTGAATGCCTGTGGGTGGAGGTTGGATTGCCTGAGTTGGAACAACTCATTGAAATCCGCATTTTAGCCTACTTGCGAGTAGCAAAATCTAACACGTTTTTCGAGACAAAACGGATATGCAATGTTTATTTCTAAATTAGGCAATCTAGTCTATACTTGTTTGCTGCGCGCATAACATAGTAATTCTAGGCTAATAATTGGAATAAGAGCATGTAATGTTTTCAAAAACGGATATCACGGTTAGTAGAGGCCGGTCTTCGGACCGGGCGAAAGGGGGTGCTCATAGCTGACCTTCCCCGATCGTACCCAAGCTCCCGAGCCAAGACCACTTTGGTGATGACGGGCATGTGGCCTTCAGCACTGAGTCAGGGTTTCCTAAATTTCCCAATTAAAAATATTTAGGTGGCAACTCTGTAATCTAGCAAAGCAGTCCATGTTTGGCACTACTTTTCAAAAATCTGTTTTCTCAAAACGATTTTCCAGAGTTGGACTCTTTGGTTCAGATTTAGAACCGCGACACAAAGGGAGTCCGAACTGTAGCCGAGGTCCCTCATGACGTACATGGCTTCGACTGGGGAGATTAGAGAGCTTGACCCGAACTCGTGAAATCCTGTTTTGATCACACTTATGTGTTTCTTTGCATTGCATGTGCATTGGTGCGCCTAGGACACCGTGTTGGCCATCTGCTATTCTGGCGGTTGTTTGAGGCTTGCCTTGTCAAGGCATGTCCATAAGGTGACCGTTGCGGCTCTGCCAAGATGGGGAACACAAACCCCGGTTTTACTGGGGCACCCTTTTTGACCATTCGACCTAGTGCATATCGAAATCCATAGTGACCATTCCAAACTAGGACAGGTTGCTTACCCGATATAGGTTGTTTGAAACCGCTGCGTGCGTAGTGAAACCCTAGCTCCTGACAAAATAGGACAGGGAAACCCTACCCCAACATAGGGGTGTATTGGCTCTCATTTACTTGCTATGTGCTTTTAGAGTGTATCTCTACAGGGAATGCATGTACCAGTTTGCAAATCTGGGTATCAGGCCCGAGGGCATCAGTATCAGTGTTTTGAGAATCAGTTATATCTGCGGGTATCAGATTCAGATTTGGGGCAGTGATTTTGGGGAACAGTGTTCAGTAGTAGAGTGCAGTTGTTCGACTACACCCGTGTTTGATCTGTTTGGGGCTGAAATACTGCTTGTTTTCCGTTTCAGTTTAGAGATTCAGAGAGTTAAGTCAGAACGGCTAGTATCTTCTCCTTGCTGAGGCAGGACCGAACATGATGCATAACTCAAAAGAAATTGTGGTCATGACGGCCGCACTGAGTCAAGGAACCACCCCACAAGATGAGGCTACTGTTGATATGCCGCACCCGCCTAGGTCGCCCGCTGCACACCCAATCTGGACCCCTCAATTCTATCAGGCTCGCGAGCCCACTACGTTCGAGTTAATGGGGATGATAGGCGATCTCCAGAGGTCCGTGGCGGATCTCGCTTACGGAATGTCAATCTCGCCACCGGTTGCACCATATGCCGGAAATTTCGAACTCCAAGAGCCCCCGCTGTTGGGGCGGATTGTGATCGAGCTCAATCAGTCGGAGGCGACCTCCACCCACAATAGTGATGTACCAACACCGACCCAAACCTCTCATCAGGCTGAGGCCAGAGGCAAAGACAAAGTGAAGGTAGATGCCGACCCCGTAGAACAACTGCTGTGGGCAGTCCAGGCTTTGAAAGCCGGGGGAATGAGCAAACAACAGGTATCCGCGATTGTAACCAAAATTGTGGATGATGTTTTCCCCACCCTACCCGAGGGTAGTCCAAGTCGGTCAGAAAATCGGGACAGGCCCCGCCATGCCAGAATAGCTCCTCTCACTCCCAATCCTGCACCAGGAAAGGATCAGAAATCCAGGTCCGCGCCTGCCGATCCGTTCGCCAGTGCGTCAAGCAAGAACATTCAGAATTCCAAATACCAGCCCCGGGGGCATAGGGCCTTTCATGCTCTCTACATGCCACTGCCTAGGGCGCTTCTCATTTTGGCCAAGAAGGGGCATCTTACGCCTTTGGAGCCGCGACCTCTACCAAGGAATCTCCCGGCAGGCCATGACGCTACACAATACTGTGCGTACCATCAGCAGACCGGTCATGCCACTGATAATTGCTTCCGCCTCCGTCATGAGGTACAGGATTTGATTGATAACAAGGTCATCCTCCCGCCTACCTCGGCCAAATCAGTCACTACAGAGTTCTTGGATTGTGAGGACACAGATACCGAGGACACCGATACTGCTAGTATATAATTGGGATTCCACCGCCTGCGGGCAATATCTGGTACATTTTTGGATATGGCGTTTGGCGCCAAGATTTTTGAGCACCGCCGATGCTAGTTTTGTAAAACCGACTTGGGTGTCGAGTCATTTTTGATTTGTCTTGAGTCTGTCTCATTGTTTTGAGTCAGTCCTTTTGTTTAAGGGTCTGTCTAATTGTAATGAGTCAGTCCCTCTTGTATAGAATACCAGGTGGCTTCGGGGTTGTTGCCTCAAGCACCGTTTTGTTTTGTAATTACTTCTTTTGCTTTCTCTTTGGGTCTGCCTCTGCTGGAGCCAATTTACATCTGGCAGCCGTGGCTACCGTGTTTCCATATTTATTGATCATGTTGGGCTAGTTGTGCCAGAGAATTCGAATGGGGTGACAGTGCATTCCACCTGCTCTTTCGTGCCTTAGAAATCATTGTAATGACCTAAGTTTTTCAAAACCTTTTTGAACACTGCGGTGAAAACGAAGAGGAAGGAATTCCTTAGGATTTGCAAAAATTTGATCGATTGAGAGAAAGAGAGGCATGCTAAGCCCTTAATGAATGAAATTATGCTTGTCAGCGTGAGTACTGAGAAGGACCCTGGTTTAATCCAGACTGGTTCCACATCGCTTTTGCACGAGCGATTCGTCGCCTCCTTAAAACTTTCAAAACAAAATGTTTTATGCGATCTGCGAAGACCTGTGTGGAATCGCTCTTGAGATTGCGCAGCTTAGGATCGCTCTCAGCCTCGTAACTCGACCCTTCATTTTCCAAACTTTGGACCGGCATCCAGAATTTAGTTATCAATGTAAGGCCCGCAAGGCCGGACCCGAAGCAGCCCTCGATCAAGAGGCACCGTGATTGGAGCAAAAGATTAGATTTCACCAAAAGAAGTTTGCAAAGCAACCATGATGGAATCTCCTGTAAAGCACTACAACAGTCATTCTCCCGGAAAAGGGGAGGCTTCAATCCCAAGACCCCATTTAACATGGATTTGTTATACTTTTACCCTTTGAGAGGCTCGCTGGGTCGAAAACCCAGAAGGGCGACCTAGGCAAAAGTTAGAGCAAGAAAAAGAAGAAAAAGAACAGAAAGAAAGAAAAGAAAAGAAAAATGCAAAAAAAAGAAGAGGAAGAAAAAGGAACGAAAAGAAAAAAAAAGAAAAAAGAGAGAAAAGAAAGAAAAACATAGCTCGCAAGGTCGAAAACCCGTATTGGGCGCCTTGGCAAAAAGTAGAGCATAAAAAGGAGAGGTTAAATACCCGAGTGTACCTTAACCCGGAACTACGTAAGGCTTGATTCCCATGTTTGGGATACGTAGGCAACTTCATCTTGAAGTCCAGCCCTTAACGCTTTCATAGCGTCTCAGTTCATGTAATGGTTTTGATCACTTGTGCCTTCTTCCGAATCTGATGTCTCGGTTGCAATGACTGGAACTACGTGATCAACTTCCTCCTAAAACCCAGCCACCAACGCCTCCAAGATGACTGTGTCCATATATTGCTTGTGGCCGTCTTCGTCCTCTCCATGCCCGGGAGCCTGGTCGTGATCAATCGTTGTTGAGCATGCTGCGGCATTGTCCAAACAAGGGGCAACTTTCCGTTGCCCCGCATTGCCATAAAGATTGCCCTGAGTTGCCGCCCAAACTAGGGGCAACTTTCCGTTGCCATGCGCCCCTTCAAGCAAGGGGCAATTTTCCCAAATTGCCTCCGATCCGAGGTTGCGTATCTCGAGGGTAGGTTCTGTGCTTGTTGAGCATTGACCGTTTGCAAAAATAGTTTTTGAAAATTTTTACTGAGTTTGACTATTTTCTCAAAAACAAATTCCATTTTCCAAAATTGGACCATGTTTGGACCCAAAAAGGAAAACTTTCAGTGCTTACAGCCTGGCTTGCATGATTTTGAAATCAAAAATTGCCCAAGCGCGCTAATCTGACGTTCATTTCGATCAAAACTGTTTTAGAAAGAAAACAAAGAATGGGCAGAGTAATGAACTAGGGGCACAGTCGAGTCAGGTGTTCTGTCTCTCCCTTATCATCAACGCACTCGCCAGAAAGGCACTCTATTTACCAGAAGGAATAGCCGCAAGCTAGCTGTATCGGGCATGAATCCCCCGCTTTCTGTTCATCTATCAACCACCCAAGGGAGGGATATAAAATGAGAGATTAAAGAATAGAGAGGTGTGAGTTGAGAGAGAAGTGAGAAAGGGGTTTTCAGAGAAAAAAACCGAGCCTGAAGGGCCGAGCGACGTGAGAATCACACAAATCAGAAAGGGTGGGAAACTTGCCCAGAAGAATTGGCTCCTCAAGATCTTTTGTTTTCAAACACGTCCGTGTCGTGTCTTTTGGTTTGTTAGTCCCAACTTAGTTTTGAGTCTTTTCTGAGTATGTCTCATTGTGTTTAGGTCGTGCGCCTTTTGGTTTCTATACTCAAGTTCTCCAGCGGTGTCCAGTTGTAGGCTCGATACCCAGGTTAAAAAAAAAAAAAAAAAAACCTCTCTTTACTTCAAAATCGTCTGTGCTCAGAATGCCGTGCCTTTCTCTACATCCGTGCAAGGCAAGAGAAGGAAGGGAAAAATTTGGAACATCTGAATGTGTTTCAACTGCAACCATTTCAGTTTTGTGATCTGTCTCATCAGATTGGGGCTATCTGTTCAGAGTTTGCTGTGTGCAGAAGGAACCAAATACTGAGTTGTGTGCTGAATGCAGATCAATCCCCAGCAGATTAGTCCTCAGCAGAGCATGGGCTGTATGTTCGGATTGAGCAGTGGTTTGTATGAGTTGTTTTGCTGTTTGGATGGTTGGTTATTTGATTATCGCAATGCAAGTGTTCGATTGTCAGACAACAGATCAATATCATTTACATTTAAGGTGTAATATGATGCAATGCAGTGCGAAATACAAAATATACAGGCATATACAAATGTAACATTCTTTTCAAACAAAAGTTCGTTTCATATCATCTTTTTCAAGTACATAGTTTGGGAAAAACAAAAACCTGCCTGCGGCAGTACATAGTACTCTATCTATCAAAAAGAGAAAAGTACAAGAAAGAAATAAAGAAAAGAAGCAGCAAAAATCATCATCATCAGCAGTAGGCCTCATGCCTAAGGGTCAGTCCTCGCCCTCTCCCTGGGCAGAAGCACAAAAGCACCGTCGGAGCCGCCACTATCGGAGCCCGAGCCCGAGCTATCCCCGGCCTCCTCAAGAATGACTCCGCCTCCGCCCGACTCACCATCTCCTCGAACTGGAGCTCGTGAGTCGCCTCCCCACGTGACCACGCCCCTCTAGTACGAGGGAATATCCCGCCATCCGGTAGAGAGGGGAGGCCCAACAGAGCGCCACCCAATCGGAGGGATCGGGAAAGGAGGTGAAAATATAAAGAACAAACACATCGAAAAGTCAGGAGCGGTTTATCGAGATAGAATCAAGATAGAATGCAGCAGGTGAGTGATACAAGTGTGAATGCCGAGCGGTTTATCAAGATAGAATGCAGCAGTGTGAGTACAATGTGAAAGCTATGAGCGATCTATCGCGTAATGCAAAGGTATAAGCACATGTATGAAAGCCGTGAGCGCTTTATCGATTTTTGTGTAGTATAGCGATTGCGAAAGCAGTATGATTTGAGGCGTAGTCGATGAGAACATACCGTAGGTCAGAACGGCCAAAGCGTCGAGAGTCCGCTGCAGCATCCCCATCAGGGAGGCATTCAGCTCCACAGACTGACGGGTATACTCGGAGGAAGCCTGCAAAAGTATTAAATACATCAGTATTCTGTGGAATGTCTGAATGAACTGAAATGAAATAACAATGCAAGATGCAGAAACAAAGTAATACATACCGGAGGCAAGTCAGGAATACCGGCCAACTCATGGCCAGCCGGAGGAGGAGCAAACGGGATCTGGTAGGTCTCCCCGCTCTGCCCCCTGTAAGTCAACATGGTAGGCAGAGCGGGCCAGCCTGTCCCTCGTCCCCTCTGCACGCCCCTCCTACCGCGAGCCCGAGCCCTCTGTGACGACCCCACTCCTGCTCCTGCCTCTGCCCGGGCCGCTGGCGCCGCAGGTCTCGCTGGATCGGCTCGGGAGCCCCTGCTCAAAGGCCGCATCAAGAAGGTCCGGACGTACTCTGAGTAGTCGCCCTCGTCCTAAGATCTACGCCCACGGCCCACCAAGGGTGTAGTCCTCCATCTGCTAGAAGTCAGATTTCGCCTCATACGCCGGAGGATGGATCGAACTATTCGCCCGCAATCCTAGGGTCTCGCGTATGAAACGCCACCTGTGTACCAGTTCGACGCATCGGGCCCTCAAGGAGAACCCGGTAGCGCGAGGTCTCGATGGCACCGGCATACCGATCCCGTATCACCGCTGGTAGTGGAGCCCACGGCTGCCAGGTGACCTGAAATGAAATACAGTTGATTATCTACTGATGCAGAAATATACGCTTGAAAGCGAAGCTTAAACGGACTGTAAGTAAAACGTACCTCGGTGGGGGTGATGGTGTCGAAGAAACGGCGGAAGAAACTAAAAGTGTCCCGGCCTCGGACGACGCCCGTCAGAACGGCGAGAGAAGGGACGACCAGAGGGGTTCTCCGTCTCGCATCGCTCTAGCTCGAAAGTAGGCATAGACCCACAACGCAAGATGATGTCGAACATTTATCGAAAAAGCGTGATACGTAATAAAGCGTAAATAGCGAGCCATGTGTTGTGCAGGTATTGAGCAGATTATGCAGTGTGAGCAGGTACAAGAAGTATAAAGCAGAGTATATGTGTGTGCTGTGTACAGGTACAGAATTGTAAAGGCATAACAACAGGTGTGCAAGGTATGTATTACGTAAAGTACAGAGCAGAAATGTAAAGCAGAGGAGAAGACGTACCTCCCAGGCTCGCTAGTAGCCTCCTAGCAGCTGTCCACTGCCACGAGAGACTGAGCTTATATAACCGTAAAGGGTGGCCAAAGCCGCGCCCCCCCAGTCATACCGCACAATCCTCTCGACGTCCACCAAGGCGCTGAGCAGGCAGAGGGGCACTGTGTTCACCCGGTCGGCAAACAGGGTAGTCCCCAGCAAAAGCATGAGGAAGCCGCGTGCATATCTCTCAGCGGCCTCCTGGCTCATCGGAGTCAGATCCACCAAAGATGGTTCTGCAGACTAAATCGAACCTCAAACCAAGAGTACCGGACGAACCCTGGACGAACAAGTGGCGGCGCCTCGCCGAGCAAGTGAACCTGAGCGGCAATCCACTCATCCATGTTCAGATCGAAGGATCGGATCACTTCACCCCGATGCCGGTGAGCAGCGAGAAGTCGTAAGGGGTCATCGTCATGTCCCCAGTCGCTGATAAGTGGAATGAATCGGTGGTGTCCCACCACCCCTCTGCCAGGGCGGCAAGAAGAGGTCTACAGGCAGAGAGCCCGAGAGTCCTCGCAGAAGGTGCCGGCGCCCGATCTACAATGCGCTAACGGCGTCAGTGACTCGGCGTTAATCGCGGGATGGCGTTCCCATACCATGAGAGTATGGGAGTCTCCTCAGAGTCAAGAAATTGCAAAGCCATATGAAGATATGCAGTCGGTACAAATCTGGTATGCGTGCAGATTTTTGAAAAATTTAAACAAAAGAAAAAGGGTGCCGTGTTTTCGTGAACTACAATATATGATGCGTCGGTACTTTTGAGTGGTGCAGTGTAAATATGGTGCACGCATGTACGTGTCTCAGATGCAAGCAAATGTCGGGTTCCAGCATACCAGTGCGTGGGCTACGGCCTGTGACATGTCAGTGCTCCTATGAGGATCAGTGTAAATAGCATGTGTGCGTGTTTTTCAAAGTCCAAATAGAAGCCAGGTCTCGGTGTGTTTCAGTGAACTACAACGTGTGATGTGTCCGCGTGTTGGTGTAGTTTTGTGCAAATCTAGCATGCGTGCGAGTTTTCAAATTCAAATAAGCACCGGGTGTCGGCGAATTGGCAGTGCAATGTGTGCCGTGTGTTTGAGTGCTTGAGGCCAGTGCAGTGTGTGTGCATGTGCGTCGGTCCTAAACAAATGTCAGTTGTGAGTTTGTCTACAATCAACTACAGGACAAAGACATCGTAACTAAGCGCTTAATGGGTTCGATTAGCTACGGCGGCTGACAGAAATCCTACATTGCGTAAAAATAAAAGACGAGAATGTTACCTCGGCGGCGCCAAAAGACAAGTGGGAGGCCGGCTCGCGCAGCAGAAGCTCCGGATCCAAAGCCCTGTCGAAGCCGCGGAAATGGCGAAGTCCATCGGGTGGTAGCATGTGGATGGCCGGGCGATAGGTCGCCGGATCGAATGGGCGCTCGCTCAACGGGAGGAGCTCGACCCCGGGGTCCATCTCATGGTCCGGAGGAGTCCCGACATGTGGAACATCGTCTGCCATGGGTAGTGGTGGTGAAAGATGACCGGAAGATGAAAACCGGGGCGGAATGTGAAAAGTCAACCGGCAAAGTCAACCCCGAGAGGGTCGGAAATGGCCGGGAAGGTCGGAAGATGAGAATACACGGAAATGTAGAGAAAATCGAGGGGAACGAGTCCCGAAAAGGCGGAAATGGCGAAAAATGCACCGAAACAAAGTTTTGTTCGGTCGAAAATGTCCGAAACGCGAAGAATATCGCGAATCCGACGAGAAAACGGGTGTTAAACGCGAAGAAATCGGCGAAAAATCAAAGGAAAAACACTCTAGAGAGAGAGAGGAGGAGTTTTCGGCGGAAGAAAGTGAAAGGAATAGGGTTTCAAGCCCTATTTTAAAAGACCCGAGGCAAAATGGCAAAACTGCCCCCGATCAGCCATTTTTGGCCGGTCGGCACTATTTTGTGCCGGTCGGCACATTATTGTGCCGGTGGAGAAGTTTAGGCAGCCGATGGCAGCCGGTGACCTCCCCACCCAGCCGGTGGTGTTCCCAAGGATGTTTTTAGGCAAATTGAGGAGTTTTGGGTCTTCATAGCTCAAGAAAGTGCAAGGAAATGCACCCCCGATGTTCAACCGGCCTCCGTTTCGACTACGGACTGTGTCTACTGTGAGTGGCACTCAAATTCAAGCAAAGATTGTATCCTTTTGTATCCTTTTGTCGTTTACAGAGATTCAAAAGTTTCCCCGTGTGCGTCACGCGCATCCATCACATTGTCCGGCGCATCGTATCGCGCCATCTTGCACGTCCCTTGCGACTTGCACCGTTTTGCGTTGTCGTATGGCATGCGTGTCATACTCCTTCATTTTGCATTTCATTTTGATCCACGTGAGGTGCACTACCTCGCGTGCTTCATCTTGCATGCATTCCATCGCGCTATTTCGCGCACCTCAGAGTTTGAGCGGGTCTGGCGAGACCTTAAACACGCACGGTCCAGGAGACCTTAAATCCTTCGAAGGTGCAAAACCTTTGGCGCATGCATTGTCATGTATCATCATCTCAACAGCCGCGCATTGCCGCGCATCTTGAAGCCACGCCATCCTGGTCTGGCGAGACCTTAAATACGTACGGTCTAGGAGACCTTAAATCCTCGGGAGGTGCAAGACCTTCGGTGCACTAAGTTGCCCCTCATTGCATTTGGCATGCATTTCATCGCGCCGTTTGGCGCACCCTCATTGCACTTCATTTTCCATCCTTTGAGGCACGCGTACCTCATTGCACTTCATTTTCCATCCTTTGAGGCACGTGTACCTCATTGCACTTCATTTTCCATCCTTTGAGGCACGCGTACCTCATTGCACTCCATTTTCCATCTTTTGAAACACGCACGGTCTAGTAGACCTTAAATCCTCAGGAGGTGCAAAACCTTCGGTAAAAGGTGCATCTCATTGCATTTTGCATGCATTCCATAGCGTTGTTTTGCGCATCTCATCGTCGCCCTGGTCTGGCGAGACCTTAAACACGCACGGTCTAGGAGACCTTAAATCTTCTGAAGATGCAATTCCTTCGGTGTTTGTCGTGCCCGAACGACTTTCGGTGGTCTGGTAAAGCCACCTGTCTATGTTTGCAGTGAGTTCCTAGGAGACCAATGGGGACGGTGAAGACTAGAGTTTGAATGGCTTATGCCTAGAACGTAAAGGTTCGGAATTTCCGAGACTAAAGTCTGGTTTAAATACCCAGGGGGGTGTACCCTCGGCTTGAAATCTGTATGGAAGCCCCATAGGTTGAGGCGGCGTGTTTACGTCTCAATTCTGGATACTGAACCAACCTAGTATGTCGCCCCATTGGGAGAATAGGGAAAGCTGCAATCGTAGCCATTGCATCATCTTGCATCGTCATGCATCATGTAAATACTGCATATGTCACGCATTTCAAAACAAAAAACCAAAAACAAAAAAACATGCATATGTCATTGTAGACACCCCATTTTTGACCGTCCTCAAGACTTGGACGTCACCGTTGGAGCACTCGGTGATTATCCATGTTTGTGTTCGTTTGGAGTTCCCGGAGTTCTCGGCTGCGCGCGCCCTGCCTCAGGACCTCCGAACTCGACCGTTTGTGTTTGGTTTTGCACCAAACACTTGTGTTTTGCCTTGGGAGGGCAGAGAATGCCTTTTGAGGCATCCCTACACACCACCGGCTGGGAATGGAGGCCATCGGCTGGCTTCTTTGTCCATCGGCACTTTATTGTGCCGACCGGCACTATTTTGTGCCGACCGGCACTAAATTTTGCCATTTGGCACTCTTTGCCGGCCGAGCACTGTACACTTGCTTTATGAGATATTTTCTCACAGCTGTAAAGCTTGTTGCTCTCCTCCATACACGTGTATGGAGGGATGAGGCTTTGGTTTGCTTAGCTTGTAAGCATTCTTTGCCTATAAGAGAGGAGCTCTTCCTCTTGGCTTAGGGTTAGAGTTTTTTGAGACAAAAAAACCAGAGCTCATATACATATATTTCTGCCATATATCTATATCTCCATCTCTCTCCTCTTGTGTGTGTGTTTTTAGGCCCAAGTAGTGTGTTTTACCTCACTTTTGCACCATTACACACACTATTACACCTAGCTCCGAGATTGGGAGACTTGGAGGCTTGTTTTGAGTGATCTTAGACTGGTTTTGATCATTTGAGGAGGGCCGGACCACCTGTTCTTCATTGGATCTTCAAGGGTGAGCTTTTCACTTTAGTTTCCCCATTCTTGCAACCACTTTCTACCCTCTTTACTTTGTGTTTTTGACTTTGTGTTTAACATAAAAAACTCTTGTTTTTACTTGTTCTTGAACCTTCATTAAGGTCATTTTATGGTTTGAGTAAAGCCTCATCCTATTAGTCTTCATTTGGCCACTTATAGTGCCTTTGCTTGAGACCTCCTTTGCTTGGTGTTCTTGGCCTTCTCACTACTGAAAACCAGTGGGTTTTCAGTGGTGAGGAAGATGATTTTAAGTCACATTTAGGGGAGGGACACCCCTCTCCCCTTGGTTCTTTGTTTGCCTTTGTTTTAGGCCCAAAGAATAGCATGTTTGTATAGTTGTTTTGAGCCTCATTTCAGAGCATATTTGTGGTTCATTTGACATGTTATGCCTCTGTTTTTGGTTGAAATTATAGCCTCTAACATGCTTCTCATACTTCCTTTGAAATGCTCTTCTATGCCTAAAAGCATACCATATGTCTAAGCCATATTTCTCGCATGTTTTAGCTTGATTTTATGAAAATAGGAGTATCATCTTGTCATGCATAAGGGCTGTGAGCCACTGTTTTGGCTATGTTTGGCATGCTTAGCATGGTTGCCTTGCTTGTTGGCTTGTAGGCCTTGCTTGTATGGAGTTATAGCATGCTTAACTTGTCTTTATCCCATGATTTGGCATCATATTAGACCCTATTTCAGTCCATTAGTCATGTTTGTATGTTGGCATATGTGGCTTAGTTCATGCTTTAAGGGTGTGCTCTTGTATGCTTTGAAGTAGGCCTTTGCATGCCTACGTGTTTAGTGCATTTTTGGGGTTGCCATGAGGGGGGGATTTGGGCTCATTTTGCATGCTAGAAATCTGTTCTTGCTTGCTTAGTATATACCATGTTTGGTCTTGTTAATGGTAGCAAGGTGTGCTCATTTTGGTGCCTTAAACTTGGCCTTATTTGGTTCGCATATTGGCATGCTCATTGGTCACTACTTTAGGCTTGTTTTGCTACTCTTTTTTTGGGGTTTTGAAGGCTGCCTCATTGTAGTTAAATCCATGGCATGCTTGCTTTATGATTGTTGCATGTTTGATTAACTAAGTGTTGCGAAAGGTTGGCCCTATTGTTTGACTTGTCCATGTTAGCATTGCATGTTGCATCTTGTATGATTGGCATTGCATACTTAACATGACAGTCGCATTATTAGATTGCATCATTGAACCATGTTGCATACATGCATTTCATTACTTGGTTTGGGGTGTCAAACCAAATGTGGGAAGTGAGGCGTGTTTGCACTTCAAGTGGCAAAACATACCTCCATTCCCCAAGTCACCAAGGCCTTTGACTTAAGGATGATAAGATTTTGGTTCCATTTGTTTGTTTGCATGCATTTTTACATTGAAAATGCAACCTTGGTTCTTAGGCTATCATGCACCAAAGTGCACAATTGATAGCCTTAGAACCAAGAGCCATGCTTCCTTGAGTCTCCTTCATGATAGGGAACACTGGCCATGCATAAATATGTCCAAAAAAACCAATACCATGCACTGCTTTCTTGCTTTCATCAAGCTTCTCTGCAGGAATTTAGCGCCGACCGGCACTCTATAGTGCCGACCGGCACTTTATTTTTGGCCGATAAACACCATCATCAGCCGGTGGTCAATGGGAGGAGCCGGTGATCAATTCTTCCAGCCGGTGGGTTATTTCAGATCATCTGGGAGGCATTCTGAAACTTCGGGAATTTTTGGAGAGGCAGGGCAGTGAAAACAGAACTAGCAGTGGCGCGGTACGGGTTTCCCGGGCAAGTCAGATCGAGCATCCATCATTCGCACATCCCAAGGCAGGGCTGAGGCCCCATTGCATTTATTTATTAATTTGCTTTAATTTTAGTAATTAGAATTTGTAATAATTTATTTATTCATTTATTTCGTTGAACTGTATTATTATTTTGGTCCCTCCGGGCGAGGGCAAAAATGTAATAAGTGTGCGTGAGTGGGTGTATGTCTTCCAACCCCCACTTCTTTCTATCCCTTTTATTTACCCGCTTTCGATGGTAGATTAGGGCACATTTAAATTAGCATACCTTATGCAATGTATGTGTGCATTCATGCATTTGTTTACATGCACCGGGCTCGGTACATCATACAAACTGCATCGTACTTTCAATTCCAAATTGAATACGTGATAGTTGTAGCATTTCACATGCCATGTTTAGGGTTAGCCGAGCCTACTCTAGATTGCATCTATGCCTGTGTTGCATTAGCCACTTAACATGAACTAGGTCATGCATGTTTGCTAACTAGTTTCTTGTTTTGGCACGGAGTACGATGTAAGTTTTATGCTTTAGCATATCGCACGCGTGTGAATGTTAACACGACAGTATGCCTGCCATGCGGCTAAGTGCTTATGTGATAAACTGCTTGAAATGCCTGTGGGTGAAGGTTAGATTGCCTGAGTTGGAACAACTCATTAAAAATCCGTATTTTAGCCTACTTGCGAGTAGCAAAACCTAACACGTTTTTCAAGACAAAACGGATATGCAATGTTTATTTCCAAATTAAGCGATCTAGTCTATACTTGTTTGCTGCGCGCATAACATAGTAATTCTAGGTTAATAATTGGAACAAGAGCATGTAATGTTTTCAAAAACGGATATCACGGTTAGTAGAGGCCGGTCTTCGGACCGGGCGAAAGGGGGTGCTCATAGCTGACCTTCCCGGATCGTACCCAAGCTTCGAGCCAAGACCACTTTGGTGATAGACGACATGTGGCCTTCGACCGAGTCGTGGTTTCCTAAATTTCCCATTTTCAAATATTTAGGTGGCGACTCTGTAATCTGGCAAAGCAGTCCATGTTTGGCACTACTTTCAAAAATCTGTTTTCTCAAACGATTTGCCGGATTTGGACTCTTTGGTTCAGATTTAGAACCGTGACTCAAATTGAGTCCGAATCAGAGAGTGAAGCCCACGGCACGCTTCTGGCGACTCTGCTGGGGATTTTAGAGAGCTTGACTCGAACTCGTGATATCCTATTTTGACTACACTTATGTGTTTCTTTGCATTGCATGTGCATTGGTTCGCCTAGGACACCGTGTTGGTCATCTGCTATTCCTGAGCGGTTTGCCGGAGGCTTGTCTTGTCAAGGCATGTCCATAAGGTTGACGGTTATGGCTCTGCCAAGATGGGAACACAAACCGGTTTTTACGGGGCACCCATTTTGACCATTCGACCTAGTGCATATTCGATCCATAGTGACTATTCCAAACTAGGACAAAGCTTACCCGCTTATAGGTTGTTTGAAGTCACTGCGTAGTGAAACCCTAGCTCGACAAAATAGGACAGGAAACCTTACCCCAACATAGAGGTGTTTGGGTTCTCATTTATCTGTTATGTGCTTTAGAGTGTAACTCTGCGAGGAACGTCTGAATCGCTTGTAGTTTAAGTATCAGGTCCGAGGGCATCAGTATCAGTGTTTTGAGAATCAGTTGTCTGTGGATATCAGATTCAGGCCTGGGGGCAATGGTTCATGAATCAGTGATCAGTGTTTGAGAAACAGTGCATCCAGCATTCAACCGTTTACTTTGAAATACCCGACCGTGTGTTGTGTGTTTATTTACTTTGCGCCGTTATGCTGTCCGATTGTCTGTTTATTTATATGTTTTATTTATCTTTTTATTAGGTAAGTTGAGCACAATTGCTACCGATCCGATAGATATTCCCCAAGCACCCTGGATCAGAGGCCGTCGACTCCTTCGATCTGAGGATCTGATAGACGGACAACCAGTGTACTACTCACTACCCCCGGTTACTAAACGGAGGTCAGTAAGGCAGAAAGCGTCAGTACAGCAGACAGTTCAGAGAGCTTTGTCTACCCCACCTGTGTTCAGTAGGGATCCGGATCCTGTGTCACCAACAGAGAGGGAAAATATACCAGTAATTCAACCAGAACAAGATAATATGGCTAGTTTGGAGGAGATGGTGCGCCACCTTCAAGAAAGCATGAAAGCGATGTCATTCAGCCAGAACAACGAGCCACAGTTGTAAGAGAACAGGCAGAGACAATTGCCAGATTGGAGCAGCAAACCGGAGCATCTGCTTCGCATCAAGTTCCTCCCCTACCAGGAGTCCCTAACGTCGGGGAGACCAATGTTCGATCTGAGCTACCCACAGGACCACCCCCACCTCCAACTCTACCCCAAATTCAACCTCAACTATCAAAAACACCCACTAATCTACCGGACTCCCCCTTTGAGTTCGAGACTGATCCCACCGCACTCAAATTAAGCAAGCTTGAAAAGTTATTCAAGAGATCCCAAGGGGCCAAGACTATCCCCGATATTGAAGATGGTTACACTGACGCAATGTGGACGCTGCCCGACAGATTCAAAATGCCTCATGTTGATCGATTTGATGGGTCTGGGGACCCCATGGTACACTTAAGACTGTTTTCGGACGTTCTAAGGCCAATGGGCCTCAGTAGGCTCCAGAAGTTGTCTCTATTTGGTCGAACCCTGTCAGGTGTGGCATCTGCCTGGTACGCTAAACTAGAAGACGACGTCAAGAGAAATTGGGACGAAATGGCTGAGGCCTTCATTGCGCAATATTCATACAATACACAGATTGAAATCACGACCCGCGATCTTGAAACAACTAGGCAGGAGCCTAAGGAGAGTTTTTCGGAGTTCGTAACTAGGTGGAGGGCCAAGGCTTCAATGATGACCTTGAGGCCTACGGACAAAGACCAGATTCGGATGATTGTGCGCAATCTACAACCGAAATTGATGCAAAAGATGATAGTAGTCCCATTTCCCACCTTTTCTGACCTACATGAAATGGGGGTGCAAATTGAAGATGCCTTGAAACAAGGCTGGATTGATAATGATCGGGAGCAACCCCGAAGAGCCTTCAATCGTAATAGCAATGCAGTTCGAGTGGCGCATAACTGCAAGAACTCAGGAAGTGAGCATGGTCACCACTAACCCCCCACAAAGAAATACGGCAGCCTCGCCATTTTCCGGTGCATCCGGAAGCAACCCGCAAACAACCAAATACCCACCCAAGAACACCCGAACCTTCGCTCCACTATACATGCCCCTATCCAAAGCTCTGGGGGTTTTGATTAAGAAAGGGCACCTGAAGCCCCTGGAGCCGCGGCCCTACCGTAAAAACTTCCCTAACCATAACCCGCCAAGCATCAGGCGTTCCACCAACAAAGACGGCCACGACACCAATGTTATCGGTTACGCCATGAAATCCAGGATCTCATTGATAATGGGGTGATTTTACCTCCTGAGAGACCCAACGTTACTACAAATCCCCTCCCTACATACAACCAAGCTCCACCACCCAAAAGACTCAACTTCATCCACACTGGGGGCGTGTCTTACGACCCTAGTATCTACATCACACCTACTCATCTGCCCAAACCAGAGGTGTCCCTTCCCGATTGCACCAACTTGTGCATGATAGGCACCTCCATCACCCAACCTAAACCAGTGGCGGTGATCGCCGAGAACAAAGGAGAGGAGATCCCGAAGGGAAAACGAGTTGTTGAGCCGAAGTCTGCGGGATTTACAGCTTGCATTGAGAAAATGTATAGTCCGAGTGACTACATTTTACCGATAGGCCAGGATGTGGCAGCGGTGAAGCTTCCAGCCAGAGGAGAACTGTGTGTAATCCAAGGAGATAGTCTAGGACAGGAAATGGATAGTGTAACAACCGTGGGAGAGGACTTTGCCAACCTTCGATTTTACTACAACCAAGATCCAGAGGACTCAGCGGTCAACTGGTTCGATTATGGGGAAACAGCAGAGGCCACTGGGTGGTTAGACGATCACCCAGATGTGATAGAAGAGTTTCAAATGCGAAGGAGCCCAACAGGGCAAGAACATCGATATGAAAGGTTGAAAACAGAGTATATTGTCGAGAGCGCCGCAAGACGAAGAATTTCGCCGGATTGGAGCATCTTGACCAGGAATTGTTGAATGTACCGGATGTATTGGCATGTAGCAGAAAGGTTTGAGGGATCTGAGAGAGCCAGGAAGGCAAAGGCCCATATGGGGATCAAAACATTGTGTGCACAGAGACAGATAATGCTACGAGTACGAGAATGGAAAGTGCCGTGAGTACGAGAACATCCATGCCAGAGCCCGACAGATGTTTGTCAGTTGCTGATGGGATGTGGTGGGAAGATGAGGATCTTTGTCTTGCCCATACGCATTTAAGGTGGGAAATGATCAACTGGCGACGCACGGTACTGGGGAAATCGACCACATGACTAGGAGTGGACGGTATTTCAAGCCTCCGCACCTGGAGCAACCAGAGACGTCCGGAAAGGATAGGGAGGCAGACTGACAGAAAGAAAGGCAACTTGAGGATGAGGCCGTATTAAGAGAGTTGAAAAGGATACAAGCAGACCTCTCCATCTGGGACCGCTTATGGCTTCGAGTGCATAGGGAGGCTGTTTTATCGACCATGGATAAGGTAAAGCTTTCAATAGAGACAACGCCGTAACGTAGTGGGGTTAGTCTTTCCGGAGGAGCCGCCTGACGTTGACGTCACGATAAGGAATTACGCTGAGGGCACGAATCACAACAAGCCACTCTACATCTCCGTAGAGTGTAGAAACAAATGGATACCGTAGTCCTTGTCGATCAGGTCCGCCATCAACGCTCGCCTGCAAGGACAAATTTACGCGATCGGTTCGAAAGTCGCGGACTTTGTACCAACATCCAGTCATCGGCATATGACAATACAAGCCAAGAGGTGATGGGAACTGCTAAAATCCGCACAAGGTTGGCCCGGACAACAGGAGATAGATTTTCATGTCTTGGAAGTACCGCAACTTTCAATTTGTTGTTGGGGCGCCGTGGCTACATCGTGAAGGCGATTCATCTACTTTGCACCAAATGGTGAAATACCCCTATGGGAAGGGAGTAGCCATCGTTTTCGGGAATTCATCAATTCATCCACCACCGGAAGTATCCACGCCTGTTCTGGAGATAGAGCATGGCCTGGAAGACGTGTTCATATCAGGTTTTACCTTGGCTGAGGCTCAGGTTGTACAGAACATCATGGCAGCTAGTGAGGGAGTATATGTCAGTGCGCAGGCAGTATATCTCATGAACAAGCTCCAACACATCCCCGGGATGGGATTGGGAAGAAGCGGTCGGAAAGGCGTCGCAACATTGGCCGAAGCGCCGCACAACCCTCACACCTTCGGCTTGGGTTACCTGCCCACTAAGGAAGATTGGGTAAGAAAAGGAAAAGAGATGGCTGGAAGAGCCAAAGCAAAACAGATGGGGAAACCTTTTGAATTGATGCACCGGCCCATCCGGGGTACCTTGAACGGACGTTTCGTCCGGGAGGGGGAAGACTTCCCATTCTGTGGTTTTCCGGAGCCGTGGCTGAATAAAGAAGGGAAACGCACGCCGGGATTTGAGATTTTCTTTGACTTGCAATTATCAGGGGATGATGTTGCCAAAGAGCAAACAGACCCGACAGTTGAGGCTGAACATAGCAAGGAATTGGAGTCTGCGGACACAGAGTTCGAAATAGGGGTAGCACTGGCATGTCTACTTTCAGATCCTTTGATCAACCAGGTGTGCTTGGGGGACGACTCTTCGGTGTCCATGATCGGAGATGAAACAGCTGCGGGCCTACCATAAGCTATTTTGGATGTATCCATCGCACCCTCTCTCATTTGGCAGAATGAAGAGGATTTTTATCAAACAAAGACCAGTCGTAGTGAGCGAATCGATGCCATCGAGTCTTGTGAGTCGGAATCGGTTCCACTGCCTCGAGTCTGAGTCCCAGTATTCACAGGAGTGATAACCCGGATGCCACATCTGTCGAGTCGTCTTTTTCTTTCTCTTTTGAGTCTGTTGTAACAGAAGAATCGGACGGTTTGGAAGTATCTAATGAGAATGAGGTAACTGTGGTTTCCGAGTACTTTTCTGTGCCTTTGGTTTAGTGCTTAAATCAGGACTTTCAAAATTTTGACGAAAACGACGAGGACGAAATTCCTCCGGTTTTGCAACGACTAATTGAACAAGAGCAAGAGAGGTTTGTTAAACCCTTAATGGATGAAATCACTACCGTGAATGTTGGTACTGAGAAGGACCCGCGGCTGGTCCAGATCGGGTCCACGTTGTCTTCGGAGGAACGCGAGCGCTTAGTCGCTTTATTAAAAGATTTCAAAGATGTTTTCGCGTGGTCCTACGAAGACATGCCTGGAATCGATCCTGAGATCGTACAGCACCGAATCCCTCTTGACCCCGAGGCTCGACCTGTCAAATAGAAACTCAGGAGGATCCGCCCTGATTGGGCCATTAAGATCAAGGAAGAGGTCACCAGCCAAGCGGGCTTCTGGCCGGTATCTGAATACCCGACTGGCCGCCAACATTGTTCGGTCTTAAAAGGATGGCGAATCCGGGTATGTGGATTTCGAGGATTTGAACAGAGCCATCCAAGGATGACTTTCTTGCCGCATATCGGCGAGTTGGTAGATTTCACAAAGCAGGCATGCTTTGCTCTCGTTCATGGATGGCTTTTCGTGCTATAATCGATAGTAATGGCACCAAGACCGGAGAAGATCGCTTTTACCACCCGTAAGTACATATTGCTACAGAGTGATGCCATTTGGGCTAAAGAACGCTGGGGCTACGTATCAACGGGCTGCAACCACAATATTACATGACATGATCCATAAAGAGGTCGAGGTGTATGTGGACGACATGATTGTCAAGTCCAAAGAAAGAGAGGGCCACTACACCGCCTTACAAAAGTTTTTTCAAAGGATCAGAGAATTTCGGCTGCGGTTGAATCCTCAAAAATGTACGTTTGGTGTCACAGCGGGAAAAATGTTGGGATTTCTGATTACACAAAGGGGCATCGAAGTCGACCCTTCTAAAATCAAGGCCATCTTAGAAATGCCACCACCAATGACTGAAAAGGAGGTGCGAGGCTTTCTGGGTAAAGTGCAATTCATAAGGCGGTTTATCTCAAAACTAACCTTAACTTGTGAACCACTTTTTGGTCTCTTGAAGAAAGGAAAGAAGTTCCAATGGGACGGCCGATGCCAAGCCGCATTTGAACAGATTAAAGAGTATCTACAGAATCCGCCCGTGTTGTCACCACCAAAGCCAGGAAAACCGTTGATACTGTACCTGTCAGTAACTGAAACCACAATGGGCTGCATGCTCGCGCAAGAGTCGGAAGACAAAGTAGAAAGGGCCATCTACTATCTGAGCAAGAAGATGTTGGATTACGAGACCCGCTACACTCCGCTAGAGAAGGCTTGTTTGGCCTTAGTATGGGCTACCCGGAAGCTGCGGCACTACCTGTTAGCTCACTCTGTAATGTTGGTTTCACGACTTGATCCCATCAAATATCTTTTCGAGAAACCAGCGCTTACGGGTAGGTTAGCTCGTTGGTTCTCATGTTGCTCTCGAATTTGACCTCAAGTATGTGACGCGAAGTCCAGAAAGGGAGAGCGGTGGCGAGTTCCTTGCCACCACCGGTTGAAGGGATGAAGCGGTTGAGTACCTATTCCGGATGAAGCTATTCTCGCACGTCGAAGATGAAACTCGATTTATGTACTTTGACGGAGGCCAAATCAATACGGATATGGGATAGGGTGTTCGATGATAGCGCCCGACGACTCCGTATCCCTTTAGCATTCAAGCTTCTCAAGGTCTCGAACAATGAGGCAGAGTACGAGGCGTGTATTGCCGGTTTAGAAGCTGCCCTAGAACTAGGGGCGAGGCGTTTGGACGTCATTGGGGATTCGAACCTAGTTGTATCTCAAGCGAAAGGAGATTGGAAAGTGAAGGAGGAAAAGATGATAATATACCACCAGACCTTGGATTTGTTAATCCCTCGGTTTGAAAAGCTAAATTTCACCCACCTAGTGAGAGAAAACAACAGGTTTGCAGATTCGCTGGCAACTCTATCTTCTATGATAGACATCCCATCTGGGGTTCGGATGCGTCCAGTCATTATTGACCAAAAATTTGCACCCGCCTACGCATCGATCTCTGCCATAGATGAAGTACAGGATAACAACCCTTGGTATCACGACATATGGAATTTCTTGGAAAAGGAGGCATATCCACTAGCGGCAAATGCCAAAGACAAAAGGGAAATCAGAAGAATGGCTGTTCAGTTTATCATCTGCGGGGGTAAATTGTACAAGAGAGGTCATCTGGGAATGCACAAGCTATGTGTGGAAGCCGAGGAGTCGAAGCGCCTGATGGAGGCCATCCATGGAGGAGAATGTGGGGCACATATGAATGGGGTGATGCTGGCGCGAAAGATTCTCAGACAAGGCTACTACTGGTCTACCATGGAGGAAGATTGTATCGGTTTTGTTCGGCGATGCCACAAATGCCAGATTCACGCAAACCGCATGAATATCCCGCCATCAAAGTTATACAACATGACATCACCATGGCCGTTCTCAGTTTGGGGAATCGATGTGATCGGAGTCACATTCGAAGGGGTCGAATGGGCATGAGTATATCTTGGTAGCAATAGACTATTTCGCCAAAAGTGGGTCGAGGCCCAATCTTATCTTGTCAGATGAAGGCTTCAGACGTCGCTAAGTTTATCCGAAACAACATTATTTGCCGTTATGGAGTCCCGAACGAGATCATTTCAGACAATGGTTCTCACTTCAAGAAAGAGGTGATTGATTTGCTGGAGAAGTATTATGTGGCTTTTCATAAGTCATCCACATATCGGCCGCAGACCAACGGAGCAGTTGAGGCCGCCAACAAGAACATCAAACATATACTGCAGAAGATGGTGGAAACTTACCGGGACTGGCCAGACAAGTTGTCATTCGCTCTGTGGGGCTACCGGACTTCAATTAGAACTTCGACTGGAGCAACCCCTTATTCGCTGGTCTATGGGATGGATGCCGTTCTAGCGATTGAGGTTGAGGTTCCATCATTGCAGTCTTTGGTGAGTGTCGAGATAAATTTGAGGCGGTTAGTAGGTTCGAGGAACTCATGCTCTTTGATGAAAGAAGGCTGAAAGCACTGTACCATGTCCAAGGTTATCAACGCAGAATCGCCCGGGCTTTCAACAAGAAGGTTAAGTCCAGGAATTTGAAGGAAGGAGATTTGGTGCTCAAAGACAATCGAGCTCCCATCCACGACCCAAGGGGCAAGTTCAGACCTAATTGGACTGGTCCCTATATCATCAAGTCCATATGGTCAGGTGGAGCTGTGGTTCTGATGGACCTAGATGGCCTAGAGTTCTCCCAACCGATCAACATGGACAAGCTGAAGAAATATTACCCCTGAGAGGCTCGCTAGGCCGAAAACCCGGAAGGGCGACCTAGGCAAAATTCAGAGCATAAAAAATTAGAAAATATAGAAACCGAGCTCATAGGTTGAAAACGCAAAGGCCGGCCTTGGCAAAAGTTAGAGCGCAAAAGGAGAGTGAAAATACTCGAGTGAACCCAAGCCTGAACTACGTAAGGCTTGATTCCCATCCTTGGGATACGTAGGCAGCTTCATCCTGAAGTTCAGCCATAAACATTTTCCCCGATCAGCTTTGTCCGTTTGATCATCTTGGTCATCTTTGTCCATCGGTATTCATCGCAATCTCCGGTGCAGTGCTATTCAGACTAGGGGCAACTTTCCGTTGCCAATGCAGCGCCGCGGCACTATTCAAACTAGGGGCAATTTTCCAATTGCAGGAATCCGGGGTTGTGCATCCCAGTGACAAATTTCAGGCGTGTCCAGTTCTGATCCATATCGAAAATGGTTTTGAAAAGTTTTAATGAAGATGACTTTGTTCAAATAAATCTTTTTACAACTAAGACCATTTCCGGACCAAAACGGAAAATTTTCAGTACCACAACCTTCAATTTCATTGATTTCAAATAGAGTTCTCTTGCTCTTGCATACAATTGAAGTTGCTTTTATTACATTCATAAAGAAAACTTGAAAATCTTGATAAAGCAATAAATCCGGCATGGTAAAGTTAAATGCCCTCGTGCCCCCTCAGGTGGTCAAGCCTCGATGCCAAAGTGGGCCCTTCTGTGCCTCTTCATTAAGCCAATCCAAGCACTCATCGGACAAAGTGCAAGCGAAAGGGAAGCGGGGCGGAGTTCTCTCATCCTCCATCTTTGTGGCATACCCGCCACCGTGAGCCTCGGATTAGGAATGCAGGGTACTCTATCCTTCCCTTCGTGAAGTCAGTCATGACCAAAGCGGCGCGAGGATACGGAATGGGAAGTAGAAAACCTGATGAGTCAAGCCAATCAATTGGATCCCCGGCTGACGGGTCATGCTGTAACTCATCATTGGGAGGTTGAGCCAAGGGCACCGCCAAGCAATGCGATCTGCAGACAAACTGCACACCCATTCAAACCACCAACCCTCGTCAAGGGTGTCAACTAGGCGTTACTGAAAAAAAATAGCCGCCATTTGAATATCTTTGGGCAAGAGTCCACGACCTTCAGTTTATCCATCAACCACACCTGGGGAGGGATGAAAAATGAGAGAATAAAGAATAGAGAGAAGTACGATGAGAGAAAAAGTGAGAAAAGGTTTTTTGAGAAAAACTGAGCCTGAGGGCCGAGTGATGGGAGCAAACATAAAAGTGAGATTGGGCGGGAAACATTACCTGTAGTAATAGTGGACTCCTGCTAATCGATCGTCTCTCGGCGATAAAAGGCGTCTAAACCAGTTGTCTCGGCCGGGACCATGGCAATGCGACTTTGCCCTCCTTCAAGCCTTGGGCAACTTCAATCAGCGGACCTTTGGATCCTCCAGAACCAGAGACGAACAGAAAATGAGATAGCATGCATAGACAGAGGGCGCGCCGCCGAAAGCCTTGCCAGTGATGGTCGCCATGATCACCAGTCTCAGAAAAACGACAAACCAAACTCGGAACATCTAGTGTCCCGTCACAAATCAGAGAACGAGCATCGGGTATTGAGAGCCCACACATTTGTCCTAAGGCTTGAGCATGGCCAAAACGAAATTGGGGCAGGATTTCCTCATTGCGCCCAGATTCCATTAGAGCTTGGAAATCTTCGAAAGTGGGACACGCCTCTTGCCCGCTAAAGCTAAAGACATGTGTTACCGGGTTCCAGAACCTTGCCGCGGCATGGAGGAACTGAAAATGCAGCGGGGTGCGGCGCAAAGTGAATAGTGCATTTATGCCGAAAGTCCGGAAATTCAGCTTTTCCGAGCCATCCAAGCTGTTAATCCAAGTTGCGAGATTTTGAGCAAGAAATTCCTCCATTAGGAGTCAATCAGTGTGGAAATGAAGAAAACCACGAGGCTAAGATCTTTTGTAGAGGATAAGGCTGAGTGGAGGACACATGTCAACATTCTGCTGGTGCAGACAGTCTACAGCCGACCGGCAGTACATAGTGCCGACCGGCCACAATTTTGTGCCGGCCGACCAAGTATTATGCCGATGACCATTATCTTCGGCCGACGACCTCTGTGTCCAGCCGATGGTCTTCCTTCTATGCTTTCTAAGCTTTCTATGCTGAATATTGGGGAATTCCACCCCTCCCAGCACTCTCCGGTGATTGATTCCCGTTGAGTCGCGCGTATTTGTTTATCGAGTTGTCGTGTATCTGCTTATCGAGTTGTATGTCACTCTCTTTAAGTCTTTGCTGTGTCTATCAAGTTGTCCTTGCACTTGGCTAGTCTGTCGAGTCTTTGACTTGCTTATCGAGTTGTAAGTCGGTCCACTACCTGATTATTACGATGCGATGCTTTGTTTTCAAAAAACAGTTTCAATTTCATTCACACTGTTATGTGATGCCTTGTGATGCAATACACACAAGTACAATACCTTTTCAAGCGGATAGCTGTTTCACTCCCATCATGTGTTTTTGTAAAAACCCGCAATTTCAAAAGAATTTAAACCTGCCTGAGGCAGTGCAATGTGCTTAAACAACTAATGAAAAGGAATGTAAAGCAGAATGCTGGGTTGGATACCAGGAACCTCCCCTTCGTAGTCAGAACACCTCCTGCGCTCGTGCCTGGTTTGGCTGTGCAGTCTGACTCCTTCATCACTCAAGAATAGTGCGGGAAAGTACACTTCTGAAATGTTAATAGATCTTCGAGCTAATTCCAAGCCATGACTTTTGTGAGCAATGCTCGGAACATGCAAAGGATGTCCCTTCCCGTATCCTTTTATATCTTCTGGATTTCAAAAGAAATTGTTTCGAATCATACTGTGTTACAGTACGTTGCATTTCAATATCATATTTGAATATGCTCAATTTCAATTATCTCATTATACACATTGCATTGTATGCGTGCTTTGCTTTACTTACATGTGTTCAATTACCTTTTATACACATTGCATTGTATGCGTGCTTTGCTTTACTTACATGTGTTCAATTACCTTTTATACACATTGCATTGTATGCGTGCTTTGCTTTACTTACATGTGTTCAAGTTCCTTTTTTCTATACACATTGCATTGTCTACGTGCTTTGCTTTACTTACATGTGTTCAAGTTCCTTTTTTCTATACACATTGCATTGTATGCGTGCTTTGCTTTACTTACATGTGTTCAAGTTCCTTTTTTCTATACACATTGCATTGTATGCGTGCTCTGCTTTACTCACATGTGTTCAATTATAACTGCCCATACACGTTGCATCTGCCACACACCTCCAATCGTGCAACATGCATATTGCTAACAATATTGTACCTGTTAAGTTTGCTTTCTTTACAGACACGATATTGTATGTACGGCTCATTTGAGGCCGGTGCAACCGGACGAGCCGCCAGTATTGTATCCTCCAGTGAAATGTTTGAGAATTTCATAATTCTCTTACATCCTTTCTACATTGTAGTGTAGTTTGTGCATGTTAGCTTATAAGCTGTGCATGTGTGCTTCATTCTGACTTTCTTTGCATGATCATAAGTTATGCCCAGCTTCTTGCATTTTCAGTTGCATTTTGCCCCTGCCTTCGGGCGCATATCTTACTTGTTTTGTATGATTGTCTAAGTCTTCGGCCTTGTCAAAAATGGGTCGTCTTTGGGCTTTGACATTCACTCCCGTCATTGTTATGACTTCCGAGTTCTGTCAAAGAGGGGCAACTGTAGACACCCCATTTTTGACCGTCCTCAAGACTTGGACGTCACCGTTGGAGCACTCGGTGATTATCCATGTTTGTGTTTGTTTGGAGTTCCCGGAGTTCTCGGCTGCGCGCGCCCTGCCTCAGGACCTCCGAACTCGACCGTTTGTGTTTGGTTTTGCACCAAACACTTGTGTTTTGCCTTGGGAGGGCAGAGAATGCCTTTTGAGGCATCCTTACACACCACCGGCTGGGAATGGAGGCCATCGGCTGGCTTCTTTGTCCATCGGCACTTTATTGTGCCGACCGGCACTAAATTTTGCCATTTGGCACTCTTTGCCAGCCGAGCACTGTACACTTGCTTTATAAGATATTTTCTCACAGCTGTAAAGCTTGTTGCTCTCCTCCATACACGTGTATGGAGGGATGAGGCTTTGGTTTGCTTAGCTTGTAAGCATTCTTTGCCTATAAGAGAGGAGCTCTTCCTCTTGGCTTAGGGTTAGAGTTTTTTGAGACAAAAAAACCAGAGCTCATATACATATATTTCTGCCATATATCTATATCTCCATCTCTCTCCTCTTGTGTGTGTGTTTTTAGGCCCAAGTAGTGTGTTTTACCTCACTTTTGCACCATTACACACACTATTACACCTAGCTCCGAGATTGGGAGACTTGGAGGCTTGTTTTGAGTGATCTTAGACTGGTTTTGATCATTTGAGGAGGGCCGGACCACCTGTTCTTCATTGGATCTTCAAGGGTGAGCTTTTCACTTTAGTTTCCCCATTCTTGCAACCACTTTCTACCCTCTTTACTTTGTGTTTTTGACTTTGTGTTTAACATAAAAAACTCTTGTTTTTACTTGTTCTTGAACCTTCATTAAGGTCATTTTATGGTTTGAGTAAAGCCTCATCCTATTAGTCTTCATTTGGCCACTTATAGTGCCTTTGCTTGAGACCTCCTTTGCTTGGTGTTCTTGGCCTTCTCACTACTGAAAACCAGTGGGTTTTCAGTGGTGAGGAAGATGATTTTAAGTCACATTTAGGGGAGGGACAACCCTCTCCCCTTGGTTCTTTGTTTGCCTTTGTTTTAGGCCCAAAGAATAGCATGTTTGTATAGTTGTTTTGAGCCTCATTTGAGCATATTTGTGGTTCATTTGACATGTTATGCCTCTGTTTTTGGTTGAAATTATAGCCTCTAACATGCTTCTCATACTTCCTTTGAAATGCTCTTCTATGCCTAAAAGCATACCATATGTCTAAGCCATATTTCTCGCATGTTTTAGCTTGATTTTATGAAAATAGGAGTATCATCTTGTCATGCATAAGGCGTGAGCCCTTTGTTTTGGCTATGTTTGGCATGCTTAGCATGGTTGCCTTGCTTGTTGGCTTGTAGGCCTTGCTTGTATGGAGTTATAGCATGCTTAACTTGTCTTTATCCCATGATTTGGCATCATATTAGACCCTATTTCAGTCCATTAGTCATGTTTGTATGTTGGCATATGTGGCTTAGTTCATGCTTTAAGGGTGTGCTCTTGTATGCTTTGAAGTAGGCCTTTGCATGCCTCGTGTTTAGTGCATTTTGGGGTTGCCATGAGGGGGGGATTTGGGCTCATTTTGCATGCTAGAAATCTGTTCTTGCTTGCTTAGTATATACCATGTTTGGTCTTGTTAATGGTAGCAAGGTGTGCTCATTTTGGTGCCTTAAACTTGGCCTTATTTGGTTCGCATATTGGCATGCTCATTGGTCACTACTTTAGGCTTGTTTTGTTACTCTTTTTTTGGGGTTTTGAAGGCTGCCTCATTGTAGTTAAATCCATGGCATGCTTGCTTTATGATTGTTGCATGTTTGATTAACTAAGTGTTGCGAAAGGTTGGCCCTATTGTTTGACTTGTCCATGTTAGCATTGCATGTTGCATCTTGTATGATTGGCATTGCATACTTAACATGACAGTCGCATTATTAGATTGCATCATTGAACCATGTTGCATACATGCATTTCATTACTTGGTTTGGGGTGTCAAACCAAATGTGGGAAGTGAGGCGTGTTTGCACTTCAAGTGGCAAAACATACCTCCATTCCCCAAGTCACCAAGGCCTTTGACTTAAGGATGATAAGATTTTGGTTCCATTTGTTTGTTTGCATGCATTTTTACATTGAAAATGCAACCTTGGTTCTTAGGCTATCATGCACCAAAGTGCATAATTGATAGCCTTAGAACCACGAGCCATGTTTCCTTGAGTCTCCTTCATGATAGGGAACACTGGCCATGCATAAATATGTCCAAAAAAACCAATACCATGCACTGCTGTTTGCTGCTGCTGTCAACTGTCTCCTGCAGGAATTTAGTGCCGACCGGCACTCTATAGTGCCGACCGGCACTTTATTTTTGGCCGATAAACACCATCATCAGCCGGTGGTCAATGGGAGGAGCCGGTGATCAATTCTTCCAGCCGGTGGGTTATTTCAGATCATCTGGGAGGCATTCTGAAACTTCGGGAATTTTTGGAGAGGCAGGCGTTAAGCAGAACTAGCGATGGCGATGCAGGTTTCGGGCAAGTCGGATCGAGCATCCATCATTCGCACATCCCAAGGCAGGGCTGAGGCCCCATTGCATTTATTTATTCATTTGCTTTAATTTTAGTAATTAGAATTTGTAATAATTTATTTATTCATTTATTTCGTTGAACTGTATTATTATTTTGGTCCCTCCGGGCGAGGGCAAAAATGTAATAAGTGTGCGTGAGTGGGTGTATGTCTTCCAACCCCCACTTCTTTCTATCCCTTTTATTTACCCGCTTTCGATGGTAGATTAGGGCACATTTAAATTAGCATACCTTATGCAATGTATGTGTGCATTCATGCATTTGTTTACATGCACCAGGCTCGGTACATCATACAAACTGCATCGTACTTTCAATTCCAAATTGAATACGTGATAGTTGTAGCATTTCACATGCCATGTTTAGGGTTAGCCGAGCCTACTCTAGATTGCATCTATGCCTGTGTTGCATTAGCCACTTAACATGAACTAGGTCATGCATGTTTGCTAACTAGTTTCTTGTTTTGGCTACGAGTACGATGTAAGTTTTATGCTTTAGCATATATCGCAGCGTGTGAATGTTAACACGACGGTATACGCCATGCGGCTAAGTGCTTATGTGATAAAGCGCTTGAAATGCTGTGGGTGAAGGTTAGATTGCACGAGTTGGAACAACTCATTAAAAATTCGAATTTTAGCCTACTTGCGAGTAGCAAAACCTAACACGTTTTTCAAGACAAAACGGATATGCAATGTTTATTTCCAAATTAAGCGATCTAGTCTATACTTGTTTGCTGCGCGCATAACATAGTAATTCTAGGTTAATAATTGGAACAAGAGCATGTAATGTTTTCAAAAACGGATATCACGGTTAGTAGAGGCCGGTCTTGAATGGCGAAAGGGGGTGCTCATAGCTGACCTTCCCCGATCGTACCCAAGCTTCCGAGCCAAGACCACTTTGGTGATGACGGACATGTGGCCTTCGGCACCGAGTCAGGGTTTCCTAAATTTCCCATTTTCAAATATTTAGGTGGCGACTCTGTAATCTGGCAAAGCAGTCCATGTTTGGCACTACTTTCAAAAAATCTGTTTTCTCAAACGATTTGCCGGATTTGGACTCTTTGGTTCAGATTTAGAACCGTGACTCAAATTGAGTCCGAACTGTAGAGTGAAGCCCACGGGCACGTCTACAGTCATGCATTTCATTGTAATATAGTGTATAGGTCATGCATTTTCTGTAAAACATCCATATCCGTTGCATCGTAGCTTGCATGCATCCATTGCATCACCTCCATCTATGGCTTGCACCTTTCCTTGTTGAGCTTGGTCTGGTATGTGCTCATATTTTTTCGTGTTGAAACACAGTTGTCGAGCTTTTGTGTCCGAGCCTTGAGGGTAGCGGCACCGCTTCTGCGTTAGATACGGTTTGTATGCGTACATGCCTTTCCTAGGCAAAATACGATTTGGCCCGCGTGCCGTATCCATAACATCCATATCCGTTGCATCGTAGCTTGCATGCATCCATTGCATCACCTCCATCTATGGCTTGCACCTTTCCTTGTTGAGCTTGGTCTGGTATGTGCCCATATTTTTTCGTGTTGAAACACAGTTGTCGAGCTTTTGTGTCCGAGCCTTGAGGGTAGCGGCACCGCTTCTGCGTTAGATACGGTTTGTATGCGTACATGCCTTTCCTAGGCAAAATATGGTTTGGCCCGCGTGCCGTATCCATAACATCCATATCCGTTGCATCGTAGCTTGCATGCATCCATTGCATCACCTCCATCTATGGCTTGCACCTTTCCTTGTTGAGCTTGGTCTGGTATGTGCCCATATTTTTTCGTGTTGAAACACAGTTGTCGAGCTTTTGTGTCCGAGCCTTGAGGGTAGCGGCACCGCTTCTGCGTTAGATACGGTTTGTATGCGTACATGCCTTTCCTAGGCAAAATACGGTTTGGCCCGCGTGCCATATCCATTGTATCCATTTCCATTACATTATAGTGTAGTCATTGCGTCCGGCATTGGGATCATTATTCTTACCCCAGCGGGTCGTTTCCCCACTTATGTCATTCCACCCAATACTTGTTCTTGTGTCCGTGCGAAGTACTCATAGATCAGACATCGTTCTATGGGAGACAGACTTGTCACCTCCATCAATCTATTTGACATTTGTGTGGTTTCGAACCGCTCCGGTTTGAATCATGATTCAATTGCCCTGCATGTAGTCGGCATTGCATATAGTTTCAATTGCATTGCATTATTAGTTGCATTATTGTTGTACATTTTGCATATCGTCTTGCATTCATTTTGCATATCATCTTGCATTCATTTTGCATGTCATGCATATTGCTAACAATATTATACCTGCTAAGTTTACTTTCTTTGCAGGCACGATATTGTATGTACGGTTCATTTGAGGCCGGTGCAACTGGACGAGCCGCACAGGTATTGTATCCTCCGCGTGAGACGTTTCGAGAATTGCATAATTCTCCTACATCCTTTCTGCATTGTAGTGTAGATTGGCGTATGCTAGCTTATAATTGTTGTATGCGTGCTTCATTACAGCTTCCTTTGCCTGATCATAAGTTATGCTCGGCCTTTTGCATTGTCTTGCATTTTGCCCCTGCCTTCGGGCGCATATCTTATCCTTGGCATGTGTGCCTCCTGCATGAACTACGCTGGTTTGATTCCTAAAGGGATACGTAGGCAGCTTGCGAGTTCAACCATTTGCGCTTTGTATGATTGTCCAAGTCTTCGGCCTTGTCAAAAATGGGTCGTCTCTAGGCTTTGACATTCACTCCCGTCATTGTTATGACTTTCGAGTTACGTCAAGAGAACAGCTGTAGACACCCCATTTTTGACCGTCCTCAAGACTTCGGGCGTCCGTTTGAACACTCGGTGATTACCCATGTTTGTGTTCGTTTGGAGTTCCCGGAGTTCTCGGCTGTGCGAGCCTTGCCTCAGGGCCTCCGAACTCGACCGTTTGTGTTTGGTTTTGCACCAAACACTTGTGTTTTGCCTTGGAGGGGCAGGGAATGCTTTTTGAGGCATCCCCACACACCACCGGCTGTGGCTAGAGGCCACCGGCTGGCTAGAGTTGCCACCGGCACTTTATTGTGCCGACCGGCACTTTTTTGTGCCGACCGGCACTAAGTTTTGTCAAATGACACTTTTTGCCGGCCGGACACTGTGCAGTTGCTTTATGAGATATTTTCATACAGCTGTATGGTTTGGTTTCCCCTCCATACACGTGTATGGAGGGATGAGCTTGCTTGGTGACTAAGCTTGTAAGCTTTTTGCCTATAAGAGAAGGACTTCTTCTCTTGGCTCAAGGGTTACAAAAAGTTGGAGAGATTCTAGACATTGTTTAGACATACCAAGTTCTGGTTTTAGGGTTAGAGTTACATATACCCTCTATATCTATCCTTCTCTTGTAAGACTAGGTGTTTTGTGCCTTACTATTGCACATAAACACCTAGTGTTTCACCTTCTCCTTATGGCGAGGTTCTAGGAGCTGTTTTTTAAGTTCTTGGTGATTTGGAACTCAAGGGACCAAGCACAACAACCTTTGTGAAGAGGATCATCAAGGGTAAGAAACTAACTTTATTTACCCCATTTTTGCATTCCATTTTTGTCTACTTTTAAACAGTTTTTGTGCTTAGTCTATAACACATAAAAGTTCTGTTTTTAGGCCCTCTCTATTGTTCATTAAGAGTGTTTTGTGGTTTGAGCAAGTTTGACCACTCTTAGACCTTGAAAAGGCACTTTTTTGTGCTATTTTGTGAGAGATCCGAGATTTTGGTGATAGGATCTCATCTCCCCTGTAATCTTTAGGGGTTTCAGTGGTGCAGAGCGTGCCTTGAAGTCTCCGAAAGGGGAGGGCCACCCCCTCTCCTTGATGTCCTTGAAAAGGGCAAGTTTTGCCTCTTGAGAGAGTACCATGCTTGAGTGTGTGTTGAGTATGTTTGAGTTGTTTTCCATGCTTATATTGCCATGATATAACATGCCTCTAAGTTGGTTTTGGTCTCCTATGCATGCTTAGCCTAGTTGCCTTGTAATGCCTCTTATTGCTTTAACATGCCTAGGTTGCGTGCCTCCATTTCTAGCATGTTTTAGGCTCACATCCATGAAGCTTATATGCTTATTTTGCCATATATGAGGTCTGTCCATGGTCATTTTGGTCGACCATGACTTGTATTCCATGTCCTCTTTATGTTTGGCTTGTTGGCTTTAAGGGTACAAGTGTATAGCATGCCTTGCTTGCATTGTCTTTGATGGTTTGGAACCACTTCACATGCTATTTCAGTCCCTTAGAGGTGCTTGTATGTTTACATTACATGCTTCTTTGTGACTTCTTAAGCTTGCGTCGCATGCTCCATGTTTAGGCCTTATCGCATGCCTTTGAATTCAAGCTTCTTAGATGCCATCAAAGTGGTCCTTTGGGCCTATTTTTGACATGCTAGAAACCTGTTTTAGGTTGATTAGTGCATGCCATGTATGTATGTGCAAAGTGTGGTTTGATGCCCTATTGACTTGCCTTAAGCCTAGGCCATTCGCATGATTTGTTTGGCATGCTTCATTGCATGATTTGGCATCATGTTTAACTTGAATTTCAGAGCTTTAAGTGCATACTAGTTGCCCATGTTTGGCCTCTTCAAGTGTGCATGAGAGTTGCTTTTGTATGCCTAAGTCTTGAGCCTTAACACTTGCATGTGTGTGTGTGCATTTGGTCTCATTTTCTAGGCACTTTGGCCACTGATTTTAGTCCCATTTTGAGTTGCCTAATTCATGTATAAGTCCATCCCTCTTGTGGTTTGCATGCTTGCATTATATGCTTGTTCGTATGCTTGCATAGACACTTGACATTGTACATCTTGCATGCCTAGATGACATGCTTAGGTTTGCACCACATTGACATGCATGCCAAGCCTCTTGAAGTGAGTTTGATAGAGGTTTGGCACTCTTTTGTGCCTATGTGTTTTGCATGCATTTGAAAGTGAAGTTGCACTCTTGGTTCTTAGGGCCATCATGCATGGAAATGCGCGATTGGTGGTCCGGGAATCGAGGCACATGCCCCCTTGAGTCAATGACATGATAGGAAATGTGTTTGGTGCATAAATAGCTTGGATTGTATTGCCATGCTTGTTGTTGTCCTCTGCTGCTGTGGTCTGCAGGTTCTGCAGGAATTTTGTGCCGACCGGTACTGTTTAGTGCCGACCGGCAGCCAATTGGCAGCCGATAGCTTCATTTAGTGCCGGTGGCCATATCTTTTAGCCGGTGGTTCTCTGCCCCAGCCGGTGGTACTCCCCAATGCCCTGAGAGGCACTCCTGGGATTTTGGCAATTTTCTGAAGAGGAGAGCAGAGGAAACAGAGGCACACTTGCACGGCAGTGCGGTTTCGAGCCAATCCCGAGCGCGCGCTACTTTTGGCCCTCATCCCGAGGCGATTTACTGTTTAATTAGATGAATTAATTAATTTAGTTGATTTGTAATATTTAATTAGCTAGGGTAGTTAATTATTTATTCGGTCTGTATTATTATTTTAGTCCCTCCGAGTGAGGGAAAAAATGTAATAAGTGTGCGTGAGTGGGTGTATGTCTTCCAATCCCCATTTCTTTCTTCCCTTTTATTTACCCGCTTTCGATGGTAGATTAGGGCATGTCTATTTTAGCTTACCTTATGCAATGCATGTGTGCATTCATGCATTTGTTTACATGCACCGGGCTCGGTACATCATACAAACTGCATCGTACTTTCAATTCCAAATTGAATACGTGTTATTTGTAGCGTTTCACGTGCCATGTTTAGGGTTAGCCGAGCCTACTTTAGATTGCATTTCTGCCTGTGTCGCATTAGCCACTTAACATGAACTAGGTCATGCATGTTTGCTAACCAGTTTACTGTTTTGGCACGGAGTACGATGTAAGTTTTTATGGCTTTAGCATACCGCATGCGTGTGAATGCTTACCATGACAGTATGCTTACCATGCGGCTAAGTGCTTACATGATAAACTGTTTGAATGCCTGTGGGTGGAGGTTGGATTGCCTGAGTTAGAACAACTCATTGAAATCCGCATTTTAGCCTACTTGCGAGTAGCAAAATCTAACACGTTTTTCGAGACAAAACGGATATGCAATGTTTATTTCTAAATTAGGCAATCTAGTCTATACTTGTTTGCTGCGCGCATAACATAGTAATTCTAGGCTAATAATTGGAATAAGAGCATGTAATGTTTTCAAAAACGGATATCACGGTTAGTAGAGGCCGGTCTTCGGACCGGGCGAAAGGGGGTGCTCATAGCTGACCTTCCCCGATCGTACCCAAGCTCCCGAGCCAAGACCACTTTGGTGATGACGGGCATGTGGCCTTCGGCACTGAGTCAGGGTTTCCTAAATTTCCCAATTAAAAATATTTAGGTGGCGACTCTGTAATCTGGCAAAGCAGTCCATGTTTGGCACTACTTTTCAAAAATCTGTTTTCTCAAAACGATTTGCCAGAGTTGGACTCTTTGGTTCAGATTTAGAACCGCGACACAAAGGGAGTCCGAACTGTAGCCGAGGTCCCCCGCGGACGTGCTACAGGTGGCAACAGCTAGCAGAAGCCTTCGTCACCAGATTCAAGACAAATACTCGAACGCCGAAGGAGGTCGACCATCTCCTGGGCGTCAAGATGGAGTCTGGGTGTTCATTGAAGGCATACAACGTGAAGTACTGGGAAACATACAACGAAATCCTCGACTGCCCAACGAATCTAGCGACCACTCAATACAAGCGAGGACTCCCAGTCGGGCATAGGCTGCGAGATTCACTCACGATGCATCAGCCCACAACTATGGAGTCTTTGATGCAATGGATCAATGAACACATCCGTGTTGAGGAGGATGTCGCCTCTGCGACCGAGAAGTCTAATCCGGTCGCGACGGACAGAAAGGTGGCTGGAAAAGTTCACTCGGTTGGGCAGGAGGATAACCGCCCAAGCGACTGGTCCAAAGATCAACGCCGTGGATCAAACCGCGATGACCGAAACAAGGGTCGCAGAAACGACCAAGTTGACGCACCACGCGACGCGGCAGAAGATGCCAAGAGAAAACTAAATGTGCAGACAGGAATTACCACGGTCTTCAAAATTCCCATCTACCGCATTTTGAGCGAGATCCGAGGTGAGCCTTTTGTCCGTTGGCCGGCCAAATTAGGAAGTGCGCAGCGAGGCTTCAATCCAAAATACCGCTGCACCTCCCATGAAGAACGGGGGCACTGGACAGAGGATTGCTTGCCGCTCAAATAGCACTTGAAGGAATTGGTGGCGGCGGGGCATCTTGACCAATACATAGATGGGGCGCCCAAACTCCGCGAAAGATGTGCAACATCTTGCCGGGATGGCAGCCGTGCTGAACAGATTTATCAGTCGGTCTTCGGATCGTTGTAGGCCCTTCTTTAAGACCTTGAAGGCTAAGTTCTTTTGGGATGGCGAGTGTGACCGTGTGTTGGCGGATCTAAAGGCGTACCTCTCCTCAGCCCCTATTTTGGTAACACCTCAACCGGGCGAAGAGTTATACCTCTACTTGGTGGTCTCTCAACATGCAGTGAGCGTCGTCTTGGTCCGCGCAGAAGGTGTCCAACACTTGCCCATCTTTTATGTGAGCAAGACTTTACTCCTGGCCGAGACGAGGTACCTCCCTTTGGAAAAATTGGCGCTGGCCCTGATGATGGCATCAAGGAAGCTGGTACATTATTTTCATGCCCATACAATAGTTGTGCTAACCGAGTTCCTGCTAAAGGTGCTATTTGAAAAGGCCGACTTCATTGGAAGGATTCTGAAATGGGCCGTGGAATTGGGTCAGTACGATATCAAGTTCCGCCCGTGCACCGCAATCAAGGCTCAGGCTCTTGCAGACTTCGTGGCGGAATTTGCCCCTGGGACGCATCCAGTTCGCCCGATTGATTTGGTAGTGCAGATTTAGCACAACCCATGGTTCTGGCAACGGAGACAAGTGTTGGCTCGCAAGTGGGAGTAGGGCAAAGCTCGACCGAACTAGAAAAATCAGACGACTTGCTGGAAGATGAGCTGACCAGAGACTTGGAATTGAGAAGCTCCCAAAACCCATCTGATTGCTGGAAGCTGTTCATTGGCGAGATGTGGAAGCTCTTCGTCAATGGGGCATCCAACAGGCATGGGGCCGGGCTGGGAATTGTGCTGACCTCACCAGATGGGTTGATTATTGAGCAAGCAATCACGCTCGGCTTCCCAGCATCCAACAACGAGGCAGAGTATGAAGCCCTTCTTGCCGGTCTGAGAAGCGCATTGAGAATGAAATCCACCGCCCTTATGGTCTTCAGCAACTCCAAGCTGGTAGTCAATCAGGTCTTAGGGGATATGAGGCAAGGGATGAAAGAATGGCCAAGTATCAAGAGTTGGTGTGAGAAGAGATCAAGAAGTTCTCTGCGATAAGAGTGGAACAGATCAATCGTGAAGAAAACGACTCGGCTGACGAAAAAATGACTCGGCTGACGAATTGGCTGGGCTCGCCTCCACCCAGACAGCTTTTCCTAACCCCTTGATGATAGAGTTTTTACCTCGGCCAAGCATTGAGGAACCAGAAGCGACCGAGGTACTCTGCACCGACTTGGGTCCTTCCTAGATGGATCCCATCATCACCTTCTTGAAAGATAGAGTTCTACCGGAAGAAAAGAAGGCAGCCCACAAAATCCGAGCAAAATCAGAGCGGTTTTGGCTCTCCCCATCCGGAGCCTTATATAAGAAGTCCTTCACCGAACCGTATTTGAAGTGTGTCCACCTTGCCAAAGTGGAGGCTTTTCTCTATAAAATATATGAGGGCATCTGTGGAAGCCATACTGGAGGCAAGTCCTTGGTGTACTGAGTAATTTCCCAAGGTTACTGGTGACCATGCATGCAGGCGGACGCGCAGAAATATGTTCGCAGGTGTGAGAAGTGTCAGAAGTTCGCTCACCAGATCCACCAGCCGGCTAGAGATTTGCTCCCTCTCACAAGTCCTTGGCCGTTCACGCTTTGGGGATTGGATATTGTTGGGCCACTCCCAGCAGCGCCGGGCAATCGCAAGTTCTTCATCGCCGCCACCGACTACTTCAGCAAGTGGGTGGAGGCCGAGCCACTAGCGACTATAAAGGAAAAAGATGTGAAGAAGTTTGTTTGGCAAAACGTAATCACTCGCTTCGGTATACCCAGGGCCCTCGTTTCAGATAACGGCACTCAATTCGATGGGAGACTCTTTCGCGGATTTTGCGAGGAGTTGAAGATTGAGTTCTACAATTCAATGCCGGCCTATCCTCAGTCAAATGGTCAAGCAGAGGCCTCAAACAAGACCATCCTGGACGGGCTGAAGAAGCGGCTTGAGAAGGCCAAGGGAAAGTGGGTTGAAGAACTCCCTAATGTGCTATGGTCATACCGCACTATGCCAAGACGGTCGACCGGGGAAACACCATTCGCTTTGGCCTACGGCATGGAGGCAGTGATCCCGTTGGAGATCGGTATACCAACCATCCGCTCTGAAAGTTTCCAGCCAGACTTGAACAATGAAGTCGTGGCATTGGAGCTGGACTTTGCTGAAGAAAGGCGAGAGCGCGCATTGATCCACATAGCGGCCTATCAGCAAGAACTCTCCAAACAATACAACAAGGCAGTGCACCCCAGGCTATTTAAGATTCGAGACTGGGTCTTGAGAAAAGTTCTTGGCAACACGGTGGTCCCCGGTGACGACAAACTCGGTGCAAATTGGGAAGGACCATACAAGGTGATTGGTCTTGCTGGCAAAGGGGCATACCATTTGGAAGACTTAGACGGCAAGGCTGTCCCTAGACCGTGAAATGCAGCCAACCTTAAGGTCTTTTACTTTTGAGATGTAATTTGCTTTTGTTTAGCTTTTCTGGGCCTTTAGCCTTTTTGCATTTGATGTAAAAGATAGCAATGCTCTTGTAATAAAAAATAGCCCTTGTTGTATGGTGTTATATCTGTCCAATGAAATAGCAAGACACAAGGCAATTATGGATGCTAGGGGCAAGTAGACCGACTTGAATGAGACCAGACTGTTTTCCTCGGAATGGGAGCAGACCGCGCAAACAGTTTGCGTAAGGAGCAATGCACATTAGGGCTGAGCTGGTTTTGCTCGCCCAGTTGGAATGTTGGCGGCATGACCAACCTAATCTAAACATTGGTGTTTTGCCCAACGTAGGAGTCGAGCTGATTTTGCTTGGCCCAATTGGCATATTGGTGTCTTGTCCAATATGGGAAACGAGCTAATCTTGCTCGGCGGAGTTGGCAATGTTGGTGTCCTGTCCAACAGTTATAAAGCCGAGCTGACTTTGCTCGGCTAAAGGGAAATGTTGCCGCATTGAAGTGTTGGAATTTCAGTCTGCAACCCAATCAGGGCCGAGTGGGTTTTGCTCGGCCAAGTTCAAATGTCATTTCATTTGAAAATTCAACGAACTGCTAGTCCTGACTAGATCACTTGTAAGCTGATTTTAGCTCGGCAGATTGTGCCGTTTAGCCGACCTGCTGTTGCTTACGGTTTGAATCAAGAAATTTACACATGTCAACAGAACAGAAATGGGAGATGTACGAGCAAAAAGTTGAAGTTTTCATTGATAAAGAAAATCCAAGTACAAGCGGGGGGGACATAGCCCGGTTACATTGCAAAACAAAGCATGAAAAAGAAGAAAACAAAAACTAAGGAGAACTAGACGATGAAAAAAAGAAAATCTTCAGTCCAGCTCAAGGTTTTGCTCGGTGATCTCCTCGGTCTGCTCGGGCAGGCTCTCTTCGGCTTCATTGTCGGTGCCCCCCACCGCGACAACCTCCCGATCAATAACTTCGGCCTCCACATCTGGGGATGCTTCGGTGTTTGTGGCTTGCTCGGTCTATTGTACAGCGGCGGCTTCTTCCTCAACCTCTTTCCTTGCCTCTGCTATCAATCGGTTTTGCGTGGCATTAGCGTACGCCTACATGTAGGCTGGGATATATACAGCAGGCGGATTAATGAACATGGCAGAATCCTGACCAAGTCCAACTTTCTCCACGGCGGCTTTCCAGCCGCACTGGAAAAAGATGTCCTTCGTCGTCTGGACTTGCCGTTCATAGGTTTTCTCCCCCTGAGCATATCCCTGGTCCTCCGTGTCATGGACCGCCTTGTCCAGAGCTTCCTTGTTGGCATCGCGCAGTTTCCTTAGCTCGGTGAGGTACCGAGCTTTGGTTGACTTCACGGCCTTCTGTTTGTCAGATTCGGCTCAGTCAACTTTCTACTGCAGTTTATCTCACTCCGCCGCAATAGCATCATGTGCGGCGTTCAGTTTGGCTATCTCGGCCTTTTGCTCCTTATTCTCGGCGATGGCCTCACGCAAACTCTGCCGAACTTTTATCATCCGGTCGTGGGCTAGGTAATTCTTTTGTGCGGCCTGCAAACAAGAGAAAGATTGTAAGTGTTCGAGGAATCGAGCAAAAACCGAGCAAACAGTTTGAAGCAAAAAATTGGAAAACTTACAAGCACGATGGATTTTGCCGCCGAACGAAGGACCTTTAGGTCGGACACCTCATCATGCTTTTTCATGTCTGCTGGAAGGATTAACCCCTTGGTCATGTTGAAACCAAGGGAATAATCCTTGTCAGCATGGACCGAATCCTCAGCAGAAACTGGTCGGCCTTGGTACATGAACTCGGGCGCCCAGACCGGGGGGGTGGCTGGGCCCTTGCCCTTGGATTTGCCGGTTTGTGTTTGCTCGGCCTGGTAGCCCAGTTCGTTGGAGGCTAGCTCGGTGGAGTCTTCGTCAACGAGGCTTTGCCTGGCTTTCTCCTTCCTCAGTCTTTTTTTAGACTGGCCAGCCTGTTGTTCGCTGGCTAGGGCAAGAACAGCTCCTTCTGATTGCCCGGCTGGGGCGGAGGATGTTCCCTCGGTCGCCTCAGGGGGTTGGGACTCCCCTTCTTCTCCAGTGATCATGGACTTGATCGCCCTAATCTTCGCCATTTCTTGCTCGGCGGTTGTTGGGACAAGTCTGATCGGTGGCAAGTTCGAATCTGGTTCTGGAGAGGGTGCGAGCAGGAAGTTGGTCACGCGGCTTTTGCACGGTGCTTGATAATGATAGGTTTGTTCAAAACCGAGCAGTTTTGATGCCTCTCTCTCCTCGGCTGGGTGACACAGCAGGACTCGGATAGCCTCTTGGTTGGCCTGATGGTAGTCCGCCGCTAAGTGCTTATCTGCAAAAGAAGACAAGTGTTAGACCGGTGCAAAATAATAAAGAAATTGACGCATGAAGAAGATAGCATGGTAAGCCGGGCTACTCACCAGCACGGCCGAAGTCTTTCCTAATGTACCAGCCCGGTATGGGCGCCTCGGTGTCCTCAAAATTACCGGACACCGACAAAAAGTCGTCATCGTTTGTCTCTTTGTCGGGTTGCCCTCTATGAGCTTTGCTCGGCCCTTCTTGACTTTAAGGTACCAGCAAAGCCCACTCTTATTTCTACTTAGGCTATATTGGTGGAAAATCTCTGCGAGGCCGAGGTTAAGACCGAGCCTCCAATTTAGCTCGGTGACTCCGTTTATTATCTTGTACGTATTATTAGAGACTTGGGTCGGGCAAAGCCTTGTCTGCCTCAAAAACTCGCAGATCAAGGGTTGAACGGGAAATCGAAGCCCTCCTTCGACAATTGATACGACCGTGAAGGGGTACCGGTTTGGATCCCCCCAAGGGGTGTCTCCCTTCTTGCCGAGCTCTAAGATGACGCCGTCAGGAATGTTGTACTCCTTTCGAAACTCCGCCATCGCGCTGGGTGAGCTAACCATAAAGCGGTATTTGCCCCTCTATCTCGGTTTTATTTGATGTATTGTATCTCGGTCAAAAATGTTGTTGTGATTGCTTGGACTTTGAGCTCTACCAACTACAATGCTGGACTGGTTGGTCGGTTCTATTTGTTCTGCATATTGAAAAATAAGGCCAAGGTTAGCATGGCATAAATTGCACGGCCCATTGTGGAAATCCTAGCTAGAGGGGCTCTAGGCGCTTGGCCGGGCTAACCTATATCTCGGTTCATCAGCATGGCTGATTTAGCTTCGTAATTTGGTTCTGGTAGCAGCTCAAAACAAGTTATAACCCGGTGCAGCCTGGCTACGGGTGTATTCGAACTTTTCAGCCCGGTCAAAGCCCCGAGTAAGAAAATCAGGCTTTTGACCGGTTCAGTCCTATTTAAGGATCTAGGTCCTTTAGCTCGGTCAAGTTTCCAGATGGAGGCTTCAGGGTTTTAGTTCGGTTCACTCTACTCACCGATCTATTGGAGTACTCAACTCGGTTGCAACCTCAATGAGATGCCACAAACCATTTTTTGCTCGGCTATAGCCCTAATTACGAATCTAAACAAGCATTTAGCTCGGTTCAGTCCAGATTCGAACTGTGCATATCAAATTCAGAGGGTTTGCTTTGAGGCTTCATGGATCGAGGGGCACGAAGGCCCCCTCCACTCCACCAAGTTCCAGTTTTTCTAAGGTGCGAAGTTATTAGAACTAAAACGAAAGGGCCTTAACAGGCAGAGAACATGAAGCACAATGGTGCAAAGATGAAGAACTGGAAAATGGAAATGGAAAATACAGAGATGGGTAATGTGGCTTACTAGTGGCGGAGGCTAGGGTAGATACAACCTCGAGAGCAGGTCTACAGCCTTCCAAAGGAATTGAAATGGAGGATCAATCGCAGAGATGGAGATGGCAGTGGTCTTAGAGGTTCGAAGGCTTGAGAGGTCTATGGTATGTTTGGAAGCAAGAATGGACAGTGAAGGGGCAAAATGACCCTTCACTGGTGCATAAAAAGGGGGGAAAACCACCCAAATGGCGCAGCCGTTTGAATTTTGCGCATGTAGAACAGCTGGCTGCACGACCCAATGACGTGATGCCACGTGGCCCTGAAAAAGCGGCTGTCAGTATGGCTGTACGACCATTGATGGGATTGCGGAGGTAATGGCTGACCAACTGAGACTGCTCGGCGACTGATGTGTCTCCAATTACGCTCAGCTTGGGAGTGGCACAACTAAACCGTGGCTCGGTGGCAGACATCCCCCCAATCAAGCTCGGCCTAGCAAGAGCGCAACTCAACCTTAGCTCGGACACGGTGGTAAACCCAGTCACGATAGCTCGGATGGGTTTAAGGGGCAATTGAGGGGGAAGATTTGCATCGGGCAGTACGGCTGAGTTGACACAATGCCAGACTTGACGGACTACACGGCGCCGAGCAAAGTCCTCTATTGACGCAGCCTGACTTGCACGGTCGGAGACGTTGACCGGTCAGGCACGCTCTGGCCCAGCCGTGCTGTGACTTCACGTATTAGACGGAGCTCAAGTTAGCGGATGCTGACCGAGTTAAGAGGTAGCCCGAGCTACACTGTGGGTGCGATCAGGGCTGGTACGCCCTGGACCGATCAATCAATAAAGGTGGCTTCGTGTGACCGAGATTGGAGGTAGAACGGTTGGAGGCCGGCATGCCTCGCAACCGGTTGATCATGATGAACCGATCAAGGATAGTTCGGCTGAGGTGGTCAGGCTTTCGCCTAATCCCAAGTCACAGGCCGGTGACCCATAGCACGGTTAAGTGCATGTGATGGCAATTTCCCACAAGTGTTAGGCCGGTCATGGTACCCCGGTTAGGTGTGCCACTTGGGCCAATGGCGTGAGGGAGAGGATATCTGCTCCATGTGCGCCTCAATATCGTTGGACAATTCTGTGTGTACTGGTGGAAGGACAAAGCCTTTACACGCGTAAGGTGGTGAGAGGCGAGCACTGCCACCTGTCCAGGGAAGGACAGCAGAGGTAGTGCACCCACAATCTTGGGCTGCATGGCCAGCCTAGAAATACTGAGGAAGAGGAACGTTAGAGGTAAGCGAATTCGTTATACCAAAAACGCTCTCTCTTTGTTAGTCTTCTTCTAAGAGATCTAACTTGATCGTCGGAGGGTCTTTCCGGCACACCACCGCCGGGTAGCTCACCATTTTTGTATTGCAGAGATAGACGCCGTCACAAGAAGCTTGACGTCCAAGGAGTACGGAAAGCCGATGATATTTCGCCCCCGTACACTTAGCATTGCTGTTTAGAAAATATTGACCAGTTTGGATTTTAAATATTTACCTCTGTAGTATGATCCTTCAATATATGCCTACAAACAAAGCTGCCATGTTCAGACCCTTGCCATAATCAGACAGTTTGCAACACCATAAAGCAAAGAATCAATAATGCGAATCTCGTTAAAAGTTCAAATACGAGTGGAGAAATTCACATTACAAAAGCGTATGTGTTTGATCATTGATCAAACATTAAAAAGTTAAAAACCACAATTATGGATGTAGGCTTGACAGATGTTGCTTGATGAGGATGTGGAACGCGTGGAGGGCGACAGCCTTGTGTTTGATGTGGTCTATATGGTTTCTTTGCTTTGTTTTTCTCAATTTTGGTTCAAGGAGATATTTTAATATTTCTCATTGGTGGATTTGCTAGGAGAGTTCAATTATGAAAAACATAGGTTTTTAGTAGTTCTTTTGATTATGGTTGTAACTGGGCGATGCACCTTAGCATCCTTATCAATGGCCATTCAAAAAAAGTTTTAGATGATTATCTCTTTCATTTCCTTTGACTACTCTTAAAATGAAGAACTACACAAGGGAAAAAAAAGAAAATTTTAACATTTTTTTCTTTCTTTTCTCTTCCTTTCCATCTACCAAACACAACATTAGCAATTGGAATGAGAAAACCAAACAAACATGCAGAGCATGAAAGCAACAGAATTAAAAAAATATATATATATATTAAAAAATTCAAATGCAATAGAAGTTGGCATGGTTTACCTTATCAGTTGAACCAGTAACAACCAAGTCACCCTTAGCTATAAATTTAACACTTGTAACCTGCAAAAAGGGCAGAGGAAAAAGGAAAGACAAGTGTACTTAGCCAAAAGATTTTCGTAAGTAGATAAAACTCAAACAATAAACAAAAGAAAGGAAAGCACTAGACCTTCTTTGAATGACCATTAAGTGTAGATAGAATCTCTCTTGATGACCGATCAAAGAGTACAACACTTGTATTAGCCCCACCCGTTGCTATAATATCCTACACACCATCAAAGAAATGCTTAAATCTAATCCGTAGGATTTTAGAGTTCATTTTACTTTTCTTGGAAAAAAATAGAGCCCTCTAGGCTCCTACCATAGAATAATTTTGGAACTTGAGAGGATAATTTATAACGAAAAATTGGGCCGAGCCACGATCCTTTGATTTTTGTTGTGGGCCGAACTAAAGGGCTGGAGTGTGGTCGTCGAGTAGCTCGGTCCCTTTTTATCTGAGTACCAAACTGGGCAAAGGCATTGACCGAGCTACCTAATACTAGGCCCAAGGGTTGGCCGAGGTGTTTGGTAAGATGGAGAGCCGAGCTAGGTGTAGCTCGGTCGATGCTTCTTTTCCATTACTTAGTTGAGCACAGAGCCAGAATAACTTGGTTGACCGCAATGTCAGCCGAGGTAAAGGGGTCAGCCGAGGTAAAGGGAGTGGCCATCTCACTTGGCTTGTAGTGATGAGGGTGTTCTAAGGGTAAGCATTATCCTTGGGCATCAGACTCCTAGTAGGACTCTGCTAAGAAGAGTTAGAGTCCTATTGGGATTGTGTAAATCATCTCACTTGGTTGGTAGTGAGTAGGGTGTGTGATTCTTAGGAGGACTCTCAGAGGGAGAGTTGGAATCTTACTAGGATTGTGCCAAGCAGAATCTATAAAAGCTTATGACCAGACCTTTATAGAGTATCCCAATTCTTACTCTAGAATACATAGAGCTTATTGTCTATTGTTTGGTTGCTGACTTAGGCATCGGAAGGGTTTCCGACACACATCCGCCGGTTAGCTCACGTTTGTGTTTTCAGGTGGCAAAGCAACATTGTTTGGAGGAGCGCAAACTTGATCAACAGGATCATACGAGAAGAATTATTTCGTGCTCGTACAATTGGCACCGTCTGTGGGAAGTCTAGAAAGAACAAAACCTCTTGATCGAGTTTTCCTCGTTAGTTAGAAGCAATGGCGCACAATGAAGACTTGTCGCAGTCCGCTATTGACAGACAAACCCAGAGGGGGGTGGGAGGCGCTAAGGTTTGCCTTTTATCCCTCCCATGGCAGATTTGGAGCCCCAGTGACAGAACCCCCGGAGGGATGCCAGGGAGAGGCGGGCTAACAGCTCCCGTTGCTCTCAAAGTCCTGAAAGACAAAGGTGGAGGATGGATCCTAAAGTTCTGGAGGATCGCGTGAAGGAACATGATGAGTTAATAAGGAAGATGACAGCAGACATGGAGTCGATGAAGTTCCAGATAAAAGGAAAAGGGGTGGCGACAGGAGAGGGGCACAAAGGCAACAGGCCCCCTCGCCACTCGGAGGATCAGGATAAGCGTACCACACCATCGCAAGGAGAAAGTAGGAGCCTTAGAACAGGCGATACTTAATCAAGGACTTCCAGGACTTGTTACTCCAGGTCTGAGAGAACGAGAACTGAGAGGTCATATACTGAGAGAAGCACCTATCGGCCCTCGCACACACACCATACGTCATCTAGGCACACGGAGTTGCCTAGATCATCTGATATGCGGACTATGCTCGAAGAAAGGGCACGATGGAAGGAAGACACCAGGGCGCGCGACTTGCGTAGAGTTTCAACCTTTCAGCGGTTGGCCCCTCGGACGCATGGGAGCGTCGGTGTAGGAATGCCAATGCCGCGCCTTGCTTATGAACCAACGGACAAAGCATTAGTAAGGTTACAAAGTTCGCCGTTCGTTCCGGCAATTGAGAACGCACCACTACCATTGGGCTTTCACCAGCCCAAATTCACTACTTATAAAGGCAAGACAGACCCCTACATGCACCTAAGCCACTTTCGCCAGGTTATGGCAGTATACCGGCGGAACGAGGCTTTAATGTGCATCCTTTTCCCATCATGGCTTGGCGACCTAGGTTTAACCTGGTTCGAAAGGCTACCAGAAGGCAGCATTGCCTCCTGGGCGCAATTGGCAGAGGCGTTTGTGACTAGGTTCAGAACGAATACCAAAACACCAGTGGAGATCGATCAGTTACTCTCCATTGACATGGGCGACAAGGAGACGTTAAGATCCTACAATAGTCGTTATTGGAAAACCTTCAACCAGATTGGGAATTGCCCTACAAACCTCGCCATTGCACAATACAAACGGGGCCTGCCAGCCGGTAACAAATTGAGGGACTCAATTACCATAATGCCACCCCTCACAATGGAGACCCTGATGGAAAGAGTGCACCAGCATATTTGGGTGGAGGAGGATGGCACCCGTGCTAAAGCAAAATCTAGTGCAACAGCAGTGCCAGATACAAAATCTACAGCAAAAGTCAACACGGTAGAACGATCGAGCAGGAATGGGTGAGGCAGGTAGGCCAACAAAGAGGACCCAGACAAAAAGTGGTTAAGAGTTCGCACTGCCATTACCACGGTGTTTGAAAAACCAATCTACCGGATTCTCAGTGAGATATGTGACGAACCTTTCGTCCGATGGCCAGCTAAGTTGGGAGAAGCGCAGAAAGACTATGACGAAAGGTCCCGGTGCACTTTCCATAATGAAAAGGGGCACCGCACTGAAAATTGCACGCCATTGAGGTAGCATTTGGAGGAGTTAGTGGCAACGGGGCATCTGGACTAGTACATAGAAGGAGGAACACAGCCAGCCCCCCAGAACCACAACAACCCAAACGGAATGCCGATCGACACCCCACTTCAAGGCGTTATTAACGTAATACATGGGGTATTCGAACCTGAGTGGATATGTGAGCTCAGGGGGATGATCAAAAAGGCTAAGCACTTAAGGGAGGTATTAAGTGCATAACTTGCCATCAAAAAGGGGAGAACAGAGGCCACAAATGTCATATCTTTTTCAGACAAGGATTTAGCAAGGATATACTGCCCTCACAATGATGCACTGGTTGTCACTCTACGCGGCAAGAATTTTGACGTCAAACAGGTTTTGATCGACCAAGGAAGCTCATGTGAGATAATGTATTACGAAACCTTCAAACAACTGAAGCTGGAGGACAAAGACATGGCACCAACAACATCTCCCCTAATCGGATTCAACTCGATGCCCGAATGGCCAGTGGGTAAGATAATCCTCCTAGTCAAAGCAGGAACCATGACAAAATAGGTGGAATTCTGGATATTGAAAGTCCCTTCTACCTACAACATAATCTTGGGGAGGGCATGGTTGCACGCCATGTGATCGGTAGCCTCAACCTACCATCAAGTGCTGCGGTTCCCCAATGAAATCGGAGTAATTGAAGAGGTCTTTGGAGACCAAATTATGTCAAAACAGTGCTTCATCACAATAAATGGCAGCCGCGCTGCCAAAGGCTATGTACAGATGGTGGAAGAACTTGAAAGCAACGAACTATTTGCCGATGTTGGCAAGGCAGCTGAACAAAAGGCAGTGGAAGACTTGGTATAGGTAAGGATAGATGAAAAAGACCCAAAAAAGTTCTTTTTGCTCGGCTCGTCATTGTCCAGCACTGAGAGAATAGAGGTCATGGAATTCTTAACCTCTAATATCGAAGTGTTTGCCTAGACACCGTATGACATGCCTGGCATTGACCCAAACTTCATCTGTCACCAACTGAATGTCCATCCAACTGCCAGACCAGTTATACAGCGCAGTCGCAGATCTGCACTCCACCACACTGAGATAGTGGCGGAAGAAGTGGGAAACCTGCTGGAGGCAAGAGTTATTAGAGAAGTGCACTATCCCAGGTGGATCTCCAATACCATAGTAGTGCCAAAGAAGAACGGAAAATGGCATGTCTGCGTAGACTACAAATTAGTCAACAAGGCATGCCCAGAGGACAGCTTTCCCCTACCACAGATAGACCAACTGGTAGGTCTAACGGCAGGACACAACCGGTTTAGTTTTCTTGATGCGTATAGAGGTTACCATCAGATCGCTATCTATGAGCCAGACTAGGAGGTCACATCTTTTACTACTCCTAGAGGGGTTGTATTGTTACAAGGTCATGCCCTTTGGTCTAAAAAACGTAGGGGGAACATTCCAACGGATGGTCACCAAGATGTTTGAACCATTGTTAGGAAGAACAATGGAGGCTTACATCGACGACATAGTGGTCAAGAGCAAGGATGAGAAGGACCATCTCAGGGACCTAGATGAAATGTTCGAGATACTGAAGAAGAACAAGTTGCGCCTAAATGCATCCAAGTGTGCATTCGGCGTAGGATCGGGCAAATTCCTAGGCTTCCTGGTGACTAACCGAGGTATAGAGGCAGACCCCTCTCAGATCAAAGCAATCCAGGATCTAGAGAGGCCCAACTTAGTAAAATAAGTGCAGCATCTCACTGGCATGGCAGCTGTGTTCAACCGGTTCATAAGTCGGTCGTCAGACAGATGTCGATCATTTTTCCAAGCATTAAAGGCCAAGTTTGAGTGGGATGAAGAATGCGACCGTGCTTTAGAAAGCTTGAAAGAGTACATGTCTTCTCTACTTTTGCTAGTAACCCCAGTACCTGGAGAAGCGCTCTTTTTGTACCTAGCAGTCTCACAGCACGCAGCCAGTGCAGTGTTGGTCAGAGCGGAAGGAATCCAACACCTGCCCATCTTCTATGTTAGCAAAACTTTGCTGGGCGCAGAAACCAGGTACTTACTATTGGAAAAACTAGCCTTAGCCTTGATGATGGCCTCAATGAAGCTGTCGCATTACTTCCACGCCCACACTATAATCGTCATAACAGCTTTTTCCCTAAAAGCTTTGTTTCAGAGGGCAAACTTTTCTAGGCAAATCTTGAAATGGGAGGTGGAATTGGGACAGTTTGATATCAAGTTTCAGCCTAGAACCACAATAAAAGCCCAAGCTTTGGCAGACTTTGTGGCAGAATTCACACTAGGAAGTCATCACATATGCCCAGTTGACTTGACTGGTATAACAGATGAGGGGATGGAAAGCGCCGCAGGAAATATGCAGCCCCCAAGAAAAGATGCCCAACCACAGCCCAAGGCATACCGGATTGAAGAAAGGATAGAAGAGGCAAACCAAGCCATTCCCAGTGAGGCCTCATCAAAAAGCAGAAATTTGAGACAGTCTGATAGTGAAGATACAACACCTACAGCAGGCATAGACTTGGAAGAAAACATTAGCAACACTCATGACCCCAAGACATCATCCGACCCCTCCACTTGCTGGAAGCTATTCGTTGGAGAAATGTGGAAGCTCTTCGTGGATGGAGCATCTAATAGGCACGGTACAGGACTTGGCATAGTCCTCATCTCACCAGCTGGCCTCGTAGTGGAACAAGCAGTCAACCTTGGCTTCCCAGCATTGAATAATGAGGCAGAGTATGAAGCACTCTTAGCAAGCCTAAAATCAACACTCTTCATGCAGGTGTAGACACCCCATTTTTGACCGCCCTCAAAACTTGGGCATTACTGATGGTTTGCTCGGTGTTGAGAGATGTGCAGGGCACAGGTTCAGTTCCTTCGGCAAGGAGAGAGACAAACCCTTCAAAACACTTTGTTTAGGGGTTTGGAGTTGAAGAAAAGAGGAGAGAAGGGGAGAAAACTGGTCTGGGAGAAGTTCAACATGAAATCGGGTAGGAGAGAATCGAGCAGCCCTCGCTGAATCGGGCTTATTCAATTGTATACTTGGAGTTAAGCTATGAGGCCACCATATTTGAAAAGAAGACTTCCGGGGCTTCATTTTTCATTCAAGAATCTCCTAGAGCCAAGTCAGGGTGGAGGAGATATGATTGATTGAAGCTGGGCATCATCCCGGTTGGATCGAGTCTGCGCGGCTTCACGGAAAAGGGCATAACTTTTCGTATAGGAGGAATTTTGATGCAAGGTTTGCGCCATTGGAAAGATAACTTCTGGGGCTTCAATTTGTATACCCACCGGAACTTTTTTGACCACGGAATCATCTATCGGAACTATATTTTTCCGACCGGCAGAAAATAGTGCCGACCGGCACTTTATTTTGGCCGATGATCAAATTTTCTGGCCGACCTGACCCTTTTAACCCTCCCAGGCATGGTGCATGCCAGCTGTGCCACTGGGATGCACAAAACCAGCTCCACGTGCATATATGTAGCCATTTTGCACCCTAATGAGCCTTTGAACCCCCTTTCCCTTCTAGAAGCTTGAACCCTTTGGCCAAGCTTCTTAGAGAAGCTTGGCCAGCTGTATTAGCTTCCTCTAGAAGCCACAAACCCTTTGCCCCTTTCATTTGGCTTCTTGGAGAAGCCAAGAACGTTTGCCTTTTCCTATTTAAGGAGCACTCCTCCTCCATTGTTGAGGGTTGTAGTTTTTGGAGCAAAAAACCAGAGAGTAGACATATATATCGAACATATATATCTACAACCCTCTATATCTATCCTATCCAAGCTTCCAAACACCTTGGTTCTTGCATCATTTGCTCTACAACACCTAGCACAACACCTCCATCATCCATTCTAGCACATTGGAGGTCATTTGAAGAGGTTAGGAGCTCAGAAACTTGGACCAAGGGGTGCTGGTTTGCTGCTCTTCAAGGGTAAACATCCATTTCCCTTAAACTTGCATTTTTTAGCTTCATTGTTTAGCCCTATTTACAAGTATTTTTGGGCTTCGATGTAAACTGTAAAGAGGCTTTTTTTGAGCCCTTCTTCAACATTGAAGAAGGGCTCAACCATGTTTGGGACCCCTATGTATGACTTGCTTCATTACCCCTCTTTGGTCCCCTTTTTTGCATGTCTTTTTAGCCTACCATGCTTCTGTTTTTGGGTCTTCAAAAGGCCTGAAAAGGGTCTTAGTTTGACCCCCTCTACATGTCTCATGAAGGGTATTTGGCTGTTTGGTGCATCCTTTTGGTACTTCATGTTATACCCCTTTGTGGGCCTTAATCTTGCATTGCATTTTGAGCATGTGTGTATACTGTTTTGGGACTTGTCATCTACTGTAAATGTTCATATTTTTGGTCCCTCTTCAGTGTTGTAGAAGGACATTTTTCTGTTTGAGCATTGCATCTATCACTTGCCTTATTGCCTCCCTTGAGGAGCCATTTTTGCATGCCATGTTAGTCCCACTTGTGCTTACTGTCTTTCCATGCTTTGTACTATGAACATGCTTATTTTGGGGCTTTCTAGCTTCTGTCTTCATACTTCATGTTCATATCTTGCATATTTGATATAGCCATAAGCCATTTCATGTACCTAGTTTTGCATTTCGGGAGCGATTCCATGCATTTGGTTCCATTTCGCCATGTTTTGGGGCTGTTTTGCCCCTCATTTTGCTGCTGAAATTTGCATGTTATGTATGCCATATTCCATGTTATGCCATGTCTCATTAGAGTGCCATTTCGTGCCGTAGGCGCGGTCCTCGGCTTATGCGTGTGCAGCACGATTTCGAGGCATCTCATTTTCATCTAATGGCCTCTTATGTGGGTGTGGCTGAGGCTCTCTCATGTTAGTGTAAGTCCATATTGCATTGCGTATGCCATTTCTCGGTTTTGCGTGCAGTGCACGCATTTTGAGGCATCTCATTTTCATCTCATGGCTGCTGATTGTGGCATGCATGCGAGTTATCCATGTTAGTTTAAGTCCATCGTTGCATGTTGTTGCATGCCATGTTTGTTTACATGTTTAGGTTGCGAGCCTAGCATACATTGCTCATTTGCATGTTCATGTTGCATACTTAGCCGCCATGCCTAGGTTGCATTTCATTGAGCATGCATCCCTTGCCTCTTGACCAATCATGATAGGGGTTGGGGCCCTTTGATTTGTTTTGTGCTTGCATTCCATTTGATATCAAAGTTGCTAACTTGGCTTTCGGGCCATCATGCATTGAAATGCGTGATTGATGGCCCGGGGGTCGAGGGCCATGCTCTATTGAGTCCATTACATGATAGGGAGTGTGTCCATGCATACATTTGCCTAGAAATTCTATGCCTTGCCTTCTTTGATCTCTTTGTTGTTGTCAAAACTGTCTTCTGCAGGAATTTTGTGCCGACCGGCAGTATAGAGTGCCGACCGGCAATGTATTTATTGCCGATAGCTTCATTTCCAGCCGGTGGACTTTATACACGGCCGGTGGACATTCTATCCAGCCGGTGATGATCCTTAGGATTCAGGGAGCCTGTTCCAGGACTTTTGCAATTTTCCAGAGAAGAAGGACAGTGAAACAGAGGCAACAGCGGCATGGTGCGAATTTCTAGGCAAGTCGGACTGAAGCATACATCATTCGCGTATCCCGAGGCAGAGGCTGTGGCCATCTCTTCTTTGCATTTAATTTAATTAGATTAGAGGTCTTGTAATAATTTATTCGTTTATTTTTCTTGGACTGTATTATTATTTTGATCCCTCCGAGTGAGGGCGAATCTGTAATAAGTGTGTGTGAGTGGTGTGCATGTCTTCCAACCCCCACTTCTTTCTTCCCTTTTATTTACCTGCTTATGATGGTAGATTAGGGCATATTTAATTTAGCATACCTTATGATTGCATGCGTGCATCCATACAGTTGTCTAACATGCACTGGGCTCGGTACATCATACAAACTGCATTGTATTTCAATTCCAAATTGAATACGTGATAGTTATAGCATTTCACATGCCATGTCTAGGATAGCCAAGCTTGCCTAGATTACATCTTTGCATGTGTTGCATTAGACATTTCAGTATGCTTAGGTCCATGCATGGACTTCTAATAAAGCTTCTGTTTTGGCTTGGAGTACTAGGTGAGTTTTTATGCTTTCGCATCCTTGCATGTGTGTGAGTGTTGCCAAAACAGTATGCTTACCATGCGGCTAAGTGCTTATATGAGATAAGCTGTTTGAATGCCTGTGGGTGGAAGGTCGGATTGCTTGAGTTGGAATAACTCATTGAAATCCGTATTTTAGCCTACTTGCGAGTAGCAATTTCAAATTGTTTTCAAAACAAACGGACATGAAATGTTTTATTCCAAATTAGGCAATCTAGTCTATACTTGTTTGCTGTGCGCATAACATAGTAATTCTAGGCTAATAACCGGAACGAGAACACATAACGTTTTCAAAATTGGATATCACGGTTAGTAGAGGCCGGTCTTCGGACCGGGCGAAAGGGGGTGCTCATAGCTGACCTTCCCCGATCGTACCCAAGCTCCTGAGCCAAGACCACTTTGGTGATGACGGACAGGTGGCCTTCGGCACTGAGTCAGGGTTTCCTAAATTTCCCATTTTAAAATATTTAGGTGGCGACTCTGTAATCTGGCAAAGCAGTCCATGTTTGGCACTACTTTTCAAAAATCTGTTTTCCTTCAAAACGATTTGCCAGATTTGGACTCTTTGGTTCAGGTTTAGAACCGTGACACAAAGGGAGTCCGAACTGTTAGATGGAAGCCCAAGGGCGTCTGAAGAAAGCCAGAGCTAATGGTTTCTGGCGACTCGGTGGTAGTAAACCGATTTCTGAAGCAAAAGATGAGAGGATGGCTAAGTACCAAGAGTTAGTAAGAAGGGAGATCATGAAATTCGAAGTAGTGTGGATAGAGCAGATCGGCCGAGAAGAAAACAGTAGAGCCGACGAACTAGCAGGCTTTGCTTCGATGGCAGATACATCCATCCCACATCCATTACTGATCGACTTTCTACCAAGACCAAGCATTGAAGAACTCGAAGTAGCAGAGATATGTTGCGCCGAACTAGGCCCTTCATGGATGGATCCCATTATAATATTCTTAAAAGACGGCGTCTTACCTGAAGAAAAGAAAGAAGCCAACAAGATTAAAGCAAAGTCACAGCGATTTTGGCTCTCCTCATCAATGGCCTTGTACAAAAAATCCTTTACAGGCCCTTCCTTGAAATGCGTCCATCCCAGCAAGGTTGAGGCATTCTTTTCGAGATACACGAAGGCGTATGTGGAAGCCACCAAGAGGGAAGATCATTGACTTACAGAGCAATTTCGCAGGGATATTGGTGGCCTTACATGCAAGCAGATTCAGAGAAGTATGTCAAGAAGTGCGAGAAATGTCAGACGTTCGCACACCAAATACATCTACCAGCTAGAGAGCTTCTACCATTAACTAGCCCATGGCCTTTCACAATGTGGGGCTTGGACATAGTAGGACCACTTCCAATGGCACCCGGCAACAGAAAGTTCTTTCTTGCAGCAACATACTACTTCACAAAGTGGCTGAAGGCAGAAGCACTCGCATCAATAAAAGAGAAAGATGTGAAGAAGTTCGTTTGGCAGAATATCATCACCCGATTCGGCATACCCAAGGCTCTAATATCTGACAATGACACTCAATTCGATGGAAAATTTTTTAGAGGCTTTTGTGAGGAGTACAAGATAGAATTTTACAACTCTACATCGGCATACTGCCAAGCAAATGGTCAGGCGGAAGCATCAAACAAGGCCGTGTTGGATGGATTGAAGAAAAGGTTAGAGAAAGCAAAAGGCAAGTGGGCTGAAGAGCTTCCTCATATTTTATGGGCTTACCGTACCACACCTTGGCGATCAACTGGAGAAACACCATTCTCCTTAGCCTACGGCATGGAGGCAGTAATCCCACTAGAAGTCGGCCTCCCACAATTAGAAGTGAAAATTTTGACCCAGAGTTAAATGGAGAAACCATAGCCTTGGAACTCGACCTTGCGGAAGAAAAAAGTGAAAGAGCACTGGTTCACATCGCCTCATACCAGCAAGAGTTACCCAGAAAATATAACAAGACAGTACATCCAAGGCAATTCAAGATTGGAGATTGGGTGCTGCGCAAAGTAATGGGAAATACTCTAGTACCCGGAGACGGCAAGTTAGGGCCTAATTGGGAAGGACCATACCAAGAGGTTGGATTAGCAGGAAAAGGAGCATGCCACTTGGAGGATGGAGACGGCAAGGCCATTCCCAGGCCATGGAACACTGCCAATCTCAAACTATTTTATTTTTAGCTTTTCTTTAAAGTACTTGTAATTTTTCTTTTTTCAATAAGGCAAGTTGTTTCCTTTTCAGCATAGTTGTTTTCTTCTGTAAAAATTGTTTTAGTGAGCAAGGGGCAATGAAAGCAGAGTTGGCCGGAATAACCAACTTTGCGCTCTCTTCAGCCGAAATCAGGATCTAGGCTGAAGAGGTTGGCTGGAAAAACCAACATTTACTTCTCCTAAGCCAAGATAAGGATATAGGCTGCAGGACGTTTGGCAAGAATAACCAAACACTTTGCTCTAGGTTGGCAGGAATAACTAACTCTGAGCTTTCTTCAGCCAAGATCAGGATCTAGACTGAAGAGGTTGGTTGGAAAAACCAACACTTCTCCTAGGCCGAAGATAAGGATCTAGGCTGCAGGAAGTTGGCTAGAAAAACCAACATTTATTGTTCTTCAGCCGAGATAAGGATCTAGGCTGAAGAGTGGTTGGCTGGAAAAACCAACACTTCTCCTAAGCCGAAGATAAGGATCTAGGCTGCAAGAAGTTGGCTAGAAAAACCAACAATTATTGCTCTTCAGCTGAGATAAGGATCTAGGCTGAAGAGGTTGGCTGGAAAAACCAACTCTTTAAGTACTCTTCAGCCGAGATAAGGATCTAGGCTGAAGAATAGTTGGCTGGAATAACCGACTTTTAGTACTCTTCAGCCGATATAAGGATCTAGGTTGAAGAGTGGTTGGCTGGAATAACCAACTTTTAGTACTCTTCAGCGGAGATAAGGATCTAGGCCAAAGAGTGGTTGGCTGGAATAACCAACTTTTAGTACTCTTCAGCCAAGATAAGGATCTAGACTGAAGAGTGGTTGGTTGGAATAACCAACTTTTAGTACTCTTCAGCCGAGATAAGGATCTAGGCTGAAGAGTGGGTGGCTGGAATAACTAACTTTATGTACTCTTCAGCCGAGGTAAGGATCTAGGCTGAAGAGGTTGGCAGGTATGGCAAAACAGGATACAAGGTTAAGACCGAAATAGGTATCTCGGCCAAAAAATGTTATACTTCATGCATTTCTGGGAAGAAAATAAATGCAAGCATAGGGTTAACCGAACTAACAATTCAAACAACAGAAGATTTCATTGAAATTTCAAATGAAAGGTACAAAAGATGGGGCCTCAGCCCGGTTACACATTCTTTCCAAACAAGTAAAAAGAAAAAAATACTGGCTCAAGCAAAAAGGTCGTCAAGATTCGCATCCAGATTAACTCGAAGCCCTGTTTCAGTAGGTAGTTCGGTCACACTTTCAACCAAGTCTTCCACCGGTGGCTCCACCCGAGTTGTTTGGACAACGTGATCATTGGCAACGACCGGAGCATTATTGGGTTCTGGGGACTCCTCTCCTTCCTCAGTTTGAAGAAATTTTTGCTGAATGGTAGTAGCATACTGCACCATGTAGCTCGGTATGAAATAGGGAGGAGGGTTGAGGAAGACCTCGGTCTCTTGGCTATGATTGAGTTGTGCCACAGCCACCTTTCATCCACATTTGAAGAATATATCTTTCGTTGTTTCGCATTGTTGGATGTAAGTGGCCTCCTCCTTCTTGTAACCCAGGTCTTCGGTGTCTTTTACGCTCTTCTCCAACTGGGCAATCTCAGCATTCTTCTTGCCCTCGAGCTTGGCCAGCTCGCGCAGATATTTGTCTTTCAGTACGGCCGCAACCTTTTGTTTATCTGCTTCAGCCGACCTGACAAGACCGGTCAGGCCGGCCACCTCAGTATGTAGCTCGGCCATTTTCTTCTTGGCCTCCTCTAGCTCGGCTGATTTAGCTTTGGCCTCAGCCACGGCCTGCTGTGTGGTCTTTCGAAGCTTCAACACGCGCTTGTGGGCGATGTGGTTCTTCTGTAGGGCCTGCAAATGAAGAAAAACAATTTTGAATGAAACCGAGCAAACAGAGGCACAAATTAAGACAAGAAAAGGGAGAACTTACCAACACCATTGATTTTGTTGCCGAGCGAATGGCCTTCAGCTCGGTGAGATGATCGTGGTGCTCCATATCGGCTGGAAGGCAGACGCTTTTGGCAATATTGAAGGCCAGTGAATGGTCTTTTTCTGCAACCACTGAGTCGGAGTCAGTGACAGTGTGGTTCTTGTAGGTAATCTTTGGCACCCACTCAGAGGAGCTAGCTCGGTCAGAGCGCTCCGGTTGTGGGCTCGGTGGTGCGGTTTGGGGAAGCATGGTTTCATCTTCGTTAACAAGGCGTGGCTCGGTTGTGGAAGTCCAAGCACGCTTGCTTGGCCCAGATGATGACGGCTGAGAGGTTGGTAAGGCTACCATGGCCTCTTGTGATTGGCCGACTGGTGGTAGTTCGGCTTAATTTGTTTCGGTGATGAGGGCCCTAACTGCTCTCTTCTTGGCCATCTCTTGCTCCTCTGTCAGTGGGATCAAATTGATTTAAAGCAAGGATGGATCTGGTTCTGGTGAGGGTTAAAGAAGGAAGTCTTTCACCCTGGTCTTCCTCCTGCTACTGTATCTGTATGTCGGTTCGAAATTCAATAGCTCGGCCCAACCTCAATCACGATATCTAAGTGTGGCGTGGAATGCGTTAAGATTGGGGTAATTGTACTGCGACTTTAGAAGGTTCAAGTCTGCATAAGAAGAAGCCAATGGTTAGCACGGTGCCAAACTTATAAACAGTAAAGAAAGCATGAAACTAAGCCGAGGTAATTATACCAGCTACTCGTTTATTTCAGTTGATGCGGTCCCCTGGTATTTGGGCTTCCTGGTCCTCAAAGTTACTAGAAACCCAGAAAAAATCATCGTCATTTACATCTTTGTCTGGGGTGTTAGTTATTATCTTTTCTCAGTGGCGTCTTATTCTTAAATAATAAACCCAGCCATCTTCGTTCTGGCCTAGAAAGTATTGGTGAAATAGCTCAGCTAAACCGAGGTTGAGGCCAAGCCGGCGATTTAGCTCGGCGATGCCATTTATTATTCGGTAAGAATTGGTGGAAAGTTGGGTAGGGCAAAGTCTGGTTTGTCTGAGGAATTCACAAAGAAGGGGCTGTATTAGGAATTGAAGTCCGGTTTCTACAATAGAAAGAAAGGTGAAGGGAACGAAGCCCAGTTTTCCTCAGGGGGTGGTATCTAGTTCGGCTAAACTAAGGTAGACGTCATCAGGGATATGGTAGTCCCTTCAGAACTCGGCCATAGCCCTTGGAGAGCTTACTAAAAACCAATATTTACCCATGTGGTCTTAAGTTATGTATAAATTAACTGGAGTACTGGCTCGGTGGTGAGATGACGCTGGGTATCTCAGTTGAGTGATGAAGGGAGTGCCTGGCCAACCTAAGTCTGCAAAGTGAAAAAGAAAGGTGTTAAGCACAGATCGTTGGACCGTGCTAAAAGAAATCAAGGAAAAATAAATGGAGTCTTAGCTCGGCTACATGCTATACAGTCTGTTCTTAGCTCAGTTGAGACGTGGGGCTTCAGCTCGGTTAAGTGGAATGAGTGGTTCCTATCCCGGTTGAAGCTTAGGGGGAGGCATTCTTGTTTCAGCTTTTGACTAAATCAGTGAGCTGGTTTGGTCCCGAGTGATAGCCCGGTCGTAGGTTAATGCTTTCTAGTTCGGTAGTGCGCACACCTAATACAGTACCTCAGTATGGCTAAAGTGAAACAGAAAGGGAGACTTATTGGAACTTCATCTAGTTCGGCTGGGTGCACACCTTAAGTGCAAACAGGTTCCTAGCTGGGTTGGAATTCTATTTTTGGATTAAACACGTCGCTCTTCAGATTATTCATAAATACAGTGGTTCTATTACATGGTTCTTTCCCAGAAAAATGGAAACAAAAATGGTATATGTGTTTTGAAAAGCATACGAGTACTATGCTACATACTTCAGAAACTATACAAACGAAATGGAAGTGGGATTAAGTTACTTACAGTTTGAAGATGAGAGGATGAAGATCGAGATCGCAAGGCAGAACTTCGTAGTCATTGAGTTTGGAAAAATGGAGGTTCAGAGAGAGAGAGAGAGAAGATGATGAATAATTGAAATGGTAGGCACAAAACGTATGGTTTTGGTGTAAGAAAAGTGAAAAAAGCGGGACTGTTCAAAATTCGCGAGATACGAAGTCGGCGTTGACAGTTGTACTCAACCAGTAGGGGCTTGCCACGTGTCTATGGAATAGCAAGCGATCCAGATGACAGCATGACTGAAGAGACATTTTTTTTGACCGAGCCAAACGGCAACCCGGCGGCATTTTATCTCGGTTGAAAGGCTAAACTTTTTAGCTCGGCAGGTAGAAAGGTAATCCCAATCATGCTACGCAGATGGAATTAAGGGGCAATTGAGAGGGTAATTTGTGAATAAATTGGGCCGAGCAAAGGAAAGGCCATCTTTGTAAGTGGGGCCACACAAATGGGCCGGGGTAAAGGGTTGACATAGCTCGGTCTTAGAACTAAATGAGTTAGACCCAGGTGATGTTGGACCGAGATAAGCATCGTGCATAGAAGCGCTGAGCTAAGGTCGTTATTGGGCATGGTTCGGTCAGTCTCAAGCAAATAGCTTGGTTGGAGTATGCGAAACTGAGGTACCAGCAGTGAAAGGAAGGTCCAAGCTAGGCATAGCTCGGTCTAAACTGCCACTTGAGCATGGTAATACTAGCTCGGTCGTTTGGTCTTACCACCGAGCTAGGACCATCTCATTTGGTTTATGCAGTGAGGGGGGTGTGAAAGGATAAGCGTTATCTTTCAGGAGTATGATTCCTAGGAGGACTCTATATGGAGGAATAAGAGTCCTACTAGGATTGTGCTACGCGGAACCTATAAAAGCTCACAACCTAACCTATGGAAAGGTAACACAACTTTGATTCCCGAATACACATAGCTTTTGTCTATTTGCATATCTTGCTCGTACAGATATCATACATATAGTACCTCATCGTCAACACTTTTAAAGGACTTATCATCAGTATCATCCCTATGATTTGATAGTATATAGTCATCGTAATCTACGTCAACCCTAATGTTCTTTCCCTTCTCATTGACATGATTGGGCTGAGTAGAACCCATCAAAGAAGCTACTTTATGCTTTACTTGTAGAGCATTGATTTTCTTATTATTCTTGTTGATTGTCTTGTTTCTTTCCGTTTTGTACTCTATTAGCTTCTGTTCTGCTAGAAAACCTAGTTTGATCCATTGTTTCTCCCCTTTGGCCATTTTGGTAACTAAAAAGCATAAATTGATATAAAACATAAAATATAAAGTAGAATATTTACTTGAAGAGACAAAGCAAAATATAACATAGGCATGTAATGCATAAAAAACATATGCCCATATAGAAAACACAATAAAAACTACATATCATAATCCATATCTGGATCCATATCATCATCATGTATGTCAAGTTCTTCATCTTCTTTGTCATCTTTACCTTCTCCCATTGTTTCATTTGAAAAATATTTCAAGTGTTGGCAATATGTGTTGTTTATTTGAGTCATGACTCTTGTCTATGATTGCTCGTATATTATTTGCTCAAAAAAAATCTCAATCACTAATTTATTTTCTTGAATAAGTTATATATTCCATTCAAATGTTTGCACAGATAAAATACATGTAATGTACAACAAATTGTATTGAAGTCCACAACATACTATGAGAAAGAGAATCTTCCAAGTCCATTATAAACCATTTTGTGATATACAGACAAACAAATAAAAGTTTCTGGTGTTTGCATTCTATCTGCTTTAAGGTACTAAAGTTTGTTGAAAAGTACTATAGTTATGTATTACTGTAATTAGATTAATGTTTATCAATGTTAACAAGGCAACACCTACCTTAGGATCAATTGTCCATCCTTACTTACCACATCATAAGCTACACATTGACATGATGCACTTACTAACCATTTGATGTATGAAGTGTGAGCAGAGCAGAGGTAGGCTTCAACAATTCTGATGCCAAAAAATTTAATGTTGGGCAGTGATGAGAAAAGTTTTTTAGAGACTGATTATGCTAAGATTTTTTTGCAACTAGTGGGCAAAACAATAGAGTTTTAAGGGTTTGTTTGGATACAAGAGAAGGGAAAGAGTTTAGGGCTATGATTTTACAAAGAGAGGGAAGGGTTTGGAGCTGTGATAGTTGGACTATGAATATTAATAAGTAGTTGATTTCAATGATGTGTAGTGGTTAGAGTTGAAGGATTTAAAAGGAAAGGTTTATTGTTGGTAAAATATGATTTTTGGGTTAGGAGAAATGATGAGGTAGATATGGTTTTGGGGCTTTAAATGCTAATTCAGTGCAATAGAGAAGTAGAATTATAAATTGGGTAGCACACATAGATTCATGTAGGATTATGTCCAATTACACTTGGACTTTTAAGAGCTCCTAAACTATTCCTATTTGGAAACTAAGAATTTGACGGGCATAACCTATCTGAATTTACTAAAAGTTGGACAAAAGACCCAAAAAAGTGTGCTTGAGCCATCATGACCACTACAAATATTCCACCTGGCTTCTAAGAATATAAGGAGTATATAAAACTAACCAATTGCCATAGCTAACAACTTGTCAACCTAGAAGTAAACATAAGCTAAGAGACTTCGAAGACTTAAACCCTAGTATGCAAGGTTCTAAATGAGTATTGCCTTGAAATCAACCCATTTGCAATTTTCGCCACTTGAAAATTACTTATTTTGCTTCTCTAATGACCTACATCTCCATTCTTGTGGTTGGTCTTTTGATCCATTCCCAAAATTTGCAATGAAGAGCTACAGCAGATAGAGTCTCATTCAGATTGGATTTTTCAATAATTCAATTTAGGCAAGTTACATAGACCTCCCTTGAAGTTTTGAGTGTGGTCCTTTGGCCATTGTGCATAAGTCACATGTTTGTGATTCTCTTTCCTACCAGCTTTGCCTTGCTTCTTGTCGTCACTCAATTATCTCCTCCGTATTTGGAAAAAAGGCTTTGTTTCTTTGCTTCACAATTTAATGTTAAGGCTCTTTAGCCCTTTGAATTGTCCTCATAATAGAAAGTTAACACTCTATCTGTTGAAAGTTTCAAAAAGATATTTTATGAAATAAAGATGGCATTATAGACAATATACTACTAGAAGAATGAGTAAACTTTCACTAGAAGCTCGCGGAATAACAACAGCCAAAATTGGCATTTGTGAATGGTAGATTGGAAGCAAAACTTAATTTGGCTCATATGATAGATAGTGTAGAATATAGGTCAGATTTCTCAAGATTTTCATTGTTCAATTGTTCTAATTAGGCACTTCCATTTAACTTGTAATATCTGCATGACAAGGCAAGTGACAACAAAATTTTGTGATGAGCAAGGAATCTTTGATTTTTTATTTTTTTTGATGGTGAATCATTTACCTTGAAGAATTGTTAACTTATTTTTTAGGGAAAAAGTGTAAATTTTCGGTAGAATTAGCAATGTTCCAAGGTCAAAATCATGTTATCAATCTTGCGTATGATGAAGCTCATGGTTTTTGGTCCCATGTTTGGTATGCAAGGAAAGCCAATGCTAAACAACCCTAGATTTTATTCCTATATTAGATAATTATAACTTTGTATTTTTGTTAAATTGCCTTTCTGTTGCATTTGGGTACTTATGTTTTCTAATTCTTCAGAAATTGTAATTAGATTTCTCTTAGAGTTGTGTACGAGCACGAAATAATTCTTCTCGTATGATCCTGTTGATCAAGTTTGCGCTCCTCCAAACAATGTTGCTTTGCCACCTGAAAACACAAACGTGAGCTAACCGGCGGGTGTGTGCCGGAAACCCCTCCGATGCCTAATTCAGCAACTAGACAATAGACAATAAGCTTTCTGTATTCTAGAGTAAGAATTGGGATACCTCTACAAAGGTCTGGTCATGAGCTTTTATAGATTCTGCTTGGCACAATCCTAGTAGGATTCCAACTCTCCCTATGAGAGTCCTCCTAGGAATCACACACCTTACTCACTACCAACCAAGTGAGATGGTTTGCACAATCCTAGTAGGACTCTAACTCTCCTTAGCAAAGTCCTACTAGGAGTCTGACGCCCAAGGATAATGCTTACCCTTAGAACACCCTCATCACTGCAAGCCAAGTGAGATGGCCACTCCCTTTACCTCGGCTGATCCTTTTACCTCGGCTGACATTGCGGTCAACCAAGTTATTCCAGCTCTGTGCTCAACTAAGTAATGGGAAAGAAGCATCGACCGAGCTACACCTAGCTCGGCTCTCCATCTTACCAAACACCTCGGCCAACCCTTGGGCCTAGTATTAGGTAGCTCGGTCAACGCCTTTGCCCAGTTTGGTACTCAAATAAAAAGGGACCGAGCTAGTTGACATCTACACTCCAGCCCTTTAGTTCGGCCCACAACAGAAATCAAAGGATCGTGGCTCGGCCCAATTTTTTGTTATAAATTACCCTCTCAATTGCCCCCTAATTCCATCTGCATAGCATGATTGAGATTATTTTTCCTCCAGCCAAGCTAAGAACGCCCCACTCTGCCGAGCTAAAAAGTTGTTCGGTTTCATAGCTCGTTCGGCCCCAATAAGTCTTGTCTGCAGCTCAACTTGTCTTTCAAAAAAATTTGAACAGCTCTGCCTTTTTGCCTTCAACATTTATGTCTTTTGAGTTCGCAATCGTATGGCGAGTCGTTCTTTTTGTGTCTCGCCAAGAAGACTTAACTCGGTTAACACCAACCTTGCCAACCTTCTTTGGCCGAGATAACCATCTCGGTCCAAGCATTCAAAAATATGTCTGTCAAACCTGTCAGCTTGCTTTGGTCGAGGTATGCCTCTCGGTTGAAGAATCCGAAAAACTTTGTCGGTCAGACCTGCCAACCTTCTTGAGCCATGATCCTTATCTCGGCTTAGGAGAGCTAAATGTTGGTCAAACCTGCCATCCTACTTTGGTCGAGATAACTGTCATCCCGGCCAAAGAGTGCAAAAGTTTTATTGGTCATACCTGCCTACTTCTTGCAGCCTAGATCCTTATCTCGGCTTAGGATAACTAAATGTTGGTTATTCCTGCCAACCTTCTTCAGCCTAGATCCTTATCTCGGCTGAAGAGAGCTAAATGTTGGTCATACACCTTGGCGATCCTCTGACCTAGATCCTTATCTTGGCTTAGGAATGAAAAAAGTGTTGGTCAAACCTGCCAACGTCCTGCAGCCTAGATCCTTATCTCGGCTTAGGAGAGAGCTCAATGTTGGTTATTCCTGCCAACTTTCTTTAGCGCAGATCCCTATCTCGGCTGAAGAAGAGCTAAATGTTGGCCAATCCTGCCAAGCTTCTTGATTGCTCCCTAGTCGGGCAAAGACTTGTTAGAGAGAGTTGGTCAAACCTACCAACTTTCCCAATTGCCCCACAGTCGGGCAAAGACTTTTGCGTGGTCAATCCTACTTGTCAACCGTGTTAACTCTAGCCAAAAAGATTTTTGTCTGGTATCCCTGTTGGGTTGGACTCTGCCTCGGTGGGCGCCCCATCTTCCTCTACCCGGATGTGTTGGTGCACTCTCTTCATTAGGGCTTCCATAGTAAAGGGCGGCGTCATTGTCATTAAATCCCTCTACTTATTGCCAGCCGGCAAACCTCATTTGTACTGTGCGATAACTAGGTTTGTAGGGCAATCTCCAATCTGATTAAAAGTCTCCCAATACTGGTTATTGTAAGACCTCAATGTTTCTTCCTCGCCTATGTCAATGAAGAGAAGCTGGTCAATCTCCACTGGTGTTTTGATGTTCGTTCTGTATCTGGTCACTAATGCCTCCGCTAGTTGCGCCCACAAAGCTATGCTACCTTCTGGCAACCTTTCAAACCACACTAAACCCAGGTCACCAAGGCTGGAAGGAAACAGAATACACATTAGAGCCTCGTTTCGCTGATATACGGCCATAACCTAGCGGAAGTGGCTCAAGTGCATGTAGGGGTCCGACTTTCCCTCATAAATAGTGAATTTAGGATGGTGGAAGCCAGAGGGTAATGGTGCGTTCTCTATCGCCAGAATGAACGGTGAGCTCTGCAACCTTGCTAATGCTTTGTCTGCTGGTTCATAAGCAAGGCGTGGCTCTAGAATTCCAACCTCGACACTCTCATGTATTCTAGGAGCCAATCGTTGTAGTGCGGAGACTCTGCGGGGGTCACGAGCCTGAGTGTCTTCTCTCCTTCGAGCCCTTTTAGTCCTCATTCTCTCAGGCTTGGAGTAGCATGTCCTGGAAGTCTTTGATTGTGTATCGCCCGACCTGAAGTTTCTACTTTCAGTTTGTGATGGTGTGACTTGTCTGTCACGATCTTCTGAGTGGCAAGAGTGTGTGTTGCCTTTGCGCCCCTCTTTTGCTACCACCCCTTTGCCTTTTATCTGGCTCTTCATAGCCTTTATGTCAGCCGCCGTTCTTCTTATTACTTCGTCTTGCTCCCTTACATGATCTTTGAGAACCTGAGGATCCATCTTCTGCCTCTGTCTATCAGGGCTTTGAGAGCGATGTGGACTTGAGCCCTGTCTTTCTCTCGCTTCTCTCTGCGGATTCCTTCGCTGGGGATCTAATTCTGCCATGGTGGGATAGAAGGTAAACCTTCGCGCCTCCCACCCCCTTCTGGTGTTTGCCCATCAATAACAGATTGCGGCAAGTCTTCATTGTGCGCCATTGCTTTCAACTAGAGAGGAAAACCTGATCAAGAGGTTTTGCTCTTTGTGAAATTCCCACAGACGGCGCCAATTGTATGAGCAAGAAATAATGTTCTCGTATAATCCTACTAATCAAGTCTGCGCTCCTCCAAATGTCGTCGCTTTACTCTCTGAAAATACAAACGTGAGCTAGCCGACGGGTGTGTGCCGGATACCTCTCCAATGCCTAAATCAGCAAAATAGACAAATAGACAAAAACTATGTATATTCGGGAATCAAAGTTGTGTTACCTTTCCATAGGTTAGGTTGTGAGCTTTTATAGGTTCCGCGTAGCACAATCCTAGTAGGACTCTTATTCCTCCATATAGAGTCCTCCTAGGAATCACACTCCTGAAAGATAATGCTTATCTTTTCACACCCCCATCACTGCATAAACCAAGTGAGATTGTCCTAGCTCGGTGGTATGACCAAATGACCGAGCTAGTATTGCCATGCTCAAGTGACAGTTTAGACCGAGCTATGCCTAGCTTGGACCTTCCTTTCACTGCTGGTACCCCGGTTTGGCATACTCCAATCGAGCTATTTGCTTGAGACTGACCGAACCATGCCCAATGACGACCTTAGCTCGGCACTGCTATGTGCGATGCTTATCTCGGTCCAACATCACCTGGGTCCGACTCATTTAGTTCTAAGATCGAGCCATGTCAACGCTTTACCCCGGCCCATTTGTGCGGCCCCACTTACAAAGATGGCCTTTCCTTAGTTCGGCCCAATTTTTTCACAAATTACCCTCTCAATATCTAATTTTTGTTATTATGTCTCGTAACTATATATTCATTAATGATGCTTTGTTAATACTATCTTTATATATCCATGTACATATCTTTACATATCCATTGTTGTTATTTTTTGTTTATGCTTTTGTATTACGTCTTTCATGGCTTACCAATGCCACCAAAATGATTGGGATAGTCATCTCTTATAGCACAAAAACATGAAATTTAGGCACAAAAAGAGGAAATTCAAGCACAAAACAATGTGATAACGAAGATGAATGAGACGAGTGAGGAGCATTTGAAGATGACATCAAGCATCATGGAGTTTCTTAAAAAACAAGGTTTCAATGAACAACTTAGAGGGGGAGGCATCCCATGAATTCATGGATCACCTTTCTGGTAAGTCTATCTTATTTTATCTTTCCATTTTTCTCATGTTGGTTAGTATATAATGGTTAAAGCACAACATTTTAAGAAAGTTACCAACCTCTCATATCCCCTTATAGTTGCAGTCATGTCAAATGCTATAGATCCAATTGGAATCAACAATAACAAGCTAATGTGTGAACCTATAACATCATCTGATCCAAGATTTTTAGTATCAAAATTGCAGTATTGCCACATTGAACATTGTTTTTTTTGTGTATGTTGAAGATGGATCATATTAATAGAAATTACTTAGCATACCTACTGTGGTCTGATCCTATTTCATATTAATACAAATCACTTAGCATACCTACAAGGGATGGACCTTCCAATGCGGTCCTTCTAAAAATTTTGATTATTTAACTTGATAACAATACCTATAGATGGTGGGAGTTTGGCTGGCTAATTACTAGTTTCACACTTGGGTAGGGTATCCCAAGAGGCATCATAAAAATATAGACATTGATCATTGCTTGCAATTTTTAGTTGGTTGCATTCCCCCCCTCCCTCCCCATTTTCTATTTTTTTTACAGCATACATTTGCCTACTATAGAAGGTTATTTTATTAAATAATATATATACTCATTATGTTATTTCTATATCTCCTATAATATTTTACATACTCTACAATTCCAAACATCATTACAAATTCATTTCTTATTCTATAGAATACAAATTACATTGCAAATTCTAACATATATACACTATTAGTTTTGAAGCTAAATTCTCAAGTAATTTAGCTTTCCTTTACAAAGAGAAATACAAATAGAATGGCCTCATCTCAAAAACTAAATACAAACAAGATCTCCTAAATACCAGCAAGTTACCAAATGACATCACATATTTGTCTTGCATAAGTTAGAGACTTACAAGCTTTCAATTATAATAAACCTGCTACTTCTGGATGTCAAGTAAGACCTACTCCTAGCTATCCTTCCTGTACATCCTTGATAATGTTTTCCATGTTTATTTTCTTTGCAGAATGGTTTTTGATGACGTTTGGAAGCATACTTGCAAATCAAGATCAAGTGTTGAATATATATATATATATATTGAATTGATTCTTAGTTCTAGTTGTAAATCAAGATCGAGTGTTGATTTTTATTTTTATTTTTATTTTATTTTATTTTATTTTTGTGGACACCACGTTTGTTCATTTTGGGATTTGCTATAATGGTTTTGATGGATATATTTTGATTTATAATATAAATTGTTTAGCGAAGTTTTTTGTGTGGAGTGGCGTATATTAGTTAGTGAATTTCTTAGTACGTTTAGAAGATTATTGAGATATGAGCAAGGATATTTGTGAAATAATAATTTAAATTAAAATATAAAAATGGAACAACAAGTTTAGGGACGAATTTTTTTGTCATCTGTACTTGTTATTATGACAAAGTGATTATTCGTCATTAATAAATATTTTTTGTGAAAAAATTTATTGTTGCTTATATATGAAAGTTTTCATTGATTTTGTTATTTGGTGACTAAAAATTTCGTCACGTATATATATTTTTGTCATGAAATATATTTTGTTACTCATGTTTGACTTTTAGAGATGAAAAATTTCGTCAACTTTACATTTTATTGTGACGAAACTATTTCCTCATCAATGATCAACATGTGTAATAAATTTATTCGTTAACTAAAGTTGTATATACAATACTAAATAACTATTTGGTGACAAAAATGACGATTTTTGGTAATAAAATGTTGTCCTATTGGTGACAAAAATTTTCGTCACTAAAGTAATTTTATTAGTGACAAAATTATTTTTCCTCACAGTGATTTTTAGTGACAAACATTCATTGATGAAACCGGTGAGGAAAATATTTCCTCACAGATATCTATGGTGATGAAATTAGCTCTTTGAAGACCAAAAAAAAAAATCATCATTCAAGACCCAATTCACAACATCCTAGCACACCTCGTGCCTTACTGAATTACTCACAACAACTAGAGCTCTACCAAGTATTCAACCAACTACTTCGCCCAACTATTGGGAAAATAACTCCACCTATTTCAACCAACCACGCATCATCGACCATGAGAAACCCATGGCCTAAATGGCCCAACTGACTCCACCAATGTCACAACCTAAACCCGTCCCTAAAGGCTTAGCGTTGTAACTAGCTAGTAATCCAAGATTACCAAAAGTCTGCTTTACAGTAATACAATAAATGGGGCTGGCGGAAGCCAATAAAGAATATAAATATCGTCTAATGTGTTGTGAGGACTTAAATGAACAAAACAGACTTGATATTAAGTCCATGTCAATACATATGTACAAAACAAAAACATACCAGAACTTACGGAATTAAATCCCATTATCAAAAGTCATAAACAAAAACTCTATTACAAAGATCATATTTTTAGATGGGCAAATTGAATCACCCAAAAGCCTTAACACTTGATGGCTTGGAACCTCGTAGGGGGCACGGTAGTTGGCTTGACAAAACAGGGTTCAGGTTGACGCCGCTAAGTCCGGTCTGGTGTTTGATCCCCTACATATATATATTAAATAATGAGGTAGAGTCTAGTGAATAACAACTATATAAAGGGGTTATGAATGATGTCCTTACAGTAATTGAAACAGTCAATTTCATTAGTAAATCATTTTCTCAATCAATATCTCATAACATATCAGTCATTTTGATTCATTGCAGTCATATGTGGTACATCCAATAGCAGAATATTACAATAGGTCTTAAAGACGAAACAAACATTTGATGGCCATCAATGCAATAAATAGTAGTTCCAAAGATTGGAACTGACAGAGATCTCTGTAATAGTAACAGTAACAGTAATAGTAATAGTAGTAGTAACAGTAGCAGTAATAGATGCTACGGATGCCACGATTACAATTCATAAAATAGGACAATCATTCATTCAGTAAACAGTATCATTTTAGAAAACAGTGCATTTTATCGAACAAAAAATAATTATAATTGAACATAGCTTTACAACATTGTTACTCACAATTAGCTCCCTAAAATACGTGACTAAGATGCGGCATCCGACTTACACAACCAAATTCAAGCACAACAACTCTAAATTACATTCAATTCGCTTAGTCAGTCTTATACCTATTCGATTCATTCATTACTTAATCGTTTGGTTATTCTTATTCATTCTTTAATTTGTTTCATGCTCATGATATGCATGTGAATGTGAAATACATCTGAAAACTATGCAAACGGAGGCTCGAAAAGTGGAAAAATGGAAGGAAAAGAAAATCGGGTCCGTGTTGAAAACCGCACATGCAGGGGCATTGGCTACATGTGCCGAACCACCACCACACGTACACCTCGCACATGCAATTAAAGCTGTAAGTTCAGTTTCCTATGCTCTGTTTTCTGTACATGTGGGGCCTTAAGCCGCACATGTAGAGTTGGGTAGAAATCTGTCTGAAATTCTGTCCAAGGTTTGGAACTCAATGTTTTGAAATTTAAACTTCATTCTCATACATTTCACTATAAGAATTTGCACATTTGCCGACTAAAAATTTAGTCGGCAAAAGTCCATTTTTAGTCGGCAAAAGTTACCCACGACTAATTTTTTTGGTCGCCAATTGAGGGTCGCGAAAAGTAATTCGCAACTAAAATTTTTTTTAGTCAGGAATAAGTTCTATTTGCCGACTAACTTTTTGGTTGCTAAATATATAATTACTATAGCTAATCCATTTAGTAGCTAAAACACTTTAGTCGCGAAAAGCCATATTTGCCCAACCAAACATATTAGTCGCCAATTATCACATTTCACAACCAAACATGTTAGTTGGCAATTATCACATTCAACGATCAAAATGTTTGGTCGGCAATTGGCACATTCAATGACCAAACAGTTTGGTCAGTAATTATTATATTTCATGACCAAAAAGTTGAGTCGCTAATTGTTAGATTCCACGACAAAAAATTTTGGTCACTAATTGTCACAATCCACGACCAAAAAGTTTCGTCGCCAATTGTCACATTCCATGACCAAAAAGTTCGGTCGCTAATTGTCAAATTCCACGATTAAAAAGTTTGGTCGCCAATTATCACAATCCACGATCAAAAAGTTTGGTCGCCAATTGTCACATTCCACGACCAAAATGTTTGGTCACCAAGTGTCACATTCCATGACCAAACATGTTAGTCGTCAAAAAAAATGTTTGCGCAAATAAAAATTTAGTCGGCAATTGACCTATTAGCGATGAAATTCTTTGGTTGCCAAAACTAATGATTTTAACGACTAAATAATTAGTCGCCAAATTTACCCTCTCGCCTACCTTATTTAGTCAACAAAAGTATTACTTATCTTTCCTGACTAATCACTTGGTCGCCAAAACAAGAAAAATAAAACCAAAATTTGGCCGCCAACTTCCAACAGAATAAACTTGTAATTCACAATAATCCATCTAATCCACTCAATATACTATGTACTTTGCAAGCATCATTCAAATCAACAGAATCATGAACATTCGACAAAAAATATAAATCATCCAATCCTGAACCTGTTTAAAGAAAGCCACCAACTATTATAAGTTTTCATCCACAAGTAATTCCAAACTAGATATTCCTCCAATTAAAAATCCACTTGTAATCTATATAATCATCCAAGTCACATCCATATAGCATAAATATTGTAAAAATGACAAGTACTTTTTATTATGTTTAAATTTTTATTCATTCGCATCTATCAAAAAATATAACTAGTAGACTGCCCAAATATTTTGTATACACATCCATCCAAAAATATAACTACTATTGTACCCAAATATGTTCCACCAAAACATCTATCCAAAAATAAATAATTCTTCAAAAAATGTAATAAGTGCTAACTAGTCCTGTACAATTCAGTTTCATACACGAGTTCATCCATCTGTACCAAATAAAAACAGAAATAATGTCAGGTACTTTTTCAGTGAAAAATTTGCACATAAAATGATTGTAAAATAGGACAAAAAATGAAAAATGTCCAATTTTAGTACAAGTAACAAGAACAAATTATTGAACTTTCAATACCAGTTTGTAAAAAAAAACAACAACATTCATATGTATATATCCAACCAACATTACAATGCTATCAATATGATCATTTCCAATGTTGTTTATCGTCTAATTTTAATACCAACCGCATTGGCCTTGTCCCTGGAGTTTTTCATATGTGGTCTTTACTCAAATAAGGCTTCTATTTATTGTTCTGTACAAAAATGTCTGTTTTTGTCACTATTTCAAGAACTATGTGGAAAAGGTGGTGTGTTGTTACTGGCTCGAGGTATTTTAAACTTAGAAGTCATACTATTGTTTAAAGAGTCGTTGTAAGTTGTGGCAGCCATTTCAATGGTGAAGTGTAAAATTCTATCAATTGTAAGTCCATGTGATTGACAGGATTTTCTAAAAACATTTTTTTTTTTTTCATAATCCTCATTATGAACATTTTCTATTTGGTTTAAATCTTCAACACATTTATTATTTGACATGGAATGGAAGTCATTCCAACAATTAGGGCTGCTCACGGGTCGGTTTTGGAAGTCATTGTCTCCTTATTTAGACATAAATTTAGGAGACAATTATTACATGTTTTGGAAGACATGTTTTGTAAATAAGGAGACAATCAGACATAAATTTTGGTTTTGACAATATATGATTCCAACACTTTGCAAAAGATTGTTCCCAAAGTAACTCTAATTTTGACAATATAGCTTCTCTTCTTCTTCTTCTTTTTTTATATTTTTTATTTTTTTTATGCACATTATGGAAAGAATACATCACTAATAAATGTCATACTGTATGATGAATTTTCCAAAACCAGTGCGATAAATTTCCAGGAGGAAGTCAAATACTACATTTAAAATTCAATAATTCAAACAAATGATAAAAAATTAGACATTCAACAATCGAAGTTGTCAAAAGGATGTAATAAACAAAGTTTTGAAGCCACTCAATAATAGGGGCCAAAAAAGGAACCACGTAATCTATAAATAATAAGTTTTTATCAGTGCTAAAAGAAAATTTTATTTTGTTGCAAAATGAATTGAAGCATATATAAGCATATATAATCTTCCAACTATGCATATTTTCGCATTTCAATGGACAATTTCTTGCATAAATCTCTAACCGTGCATCCTATCGACAAGCCGCTTGGTCTCACAAATTTATTTAATCTAGTCCTTGGTGACCATTATGATATCATGGCTATTTCCAATTCTGTACCCCAAACGGCCCATTTTCGCCTCTTTTACTCACAATTTTTTGTCTAAATCTCTAATCGTGCATCCTCTTGATGCGCTGTATGCTCTCACAAGTTTATTTAATGTAGGCCGAGGTGACCATTATGATCTCAAGGGTGTTTCGATGCTATTTCTATTTTTTTAGCCTCCAAACAGCCCGTTTTCACCTTTTTCCATAACATTTTGTCTAACTATGTGTCCTATCGACATGCCGCTTGCTCTCACAAATTTATTTAATGTACTCTTACACGACCGTGATGATCTTGGGTCTATTTGGGGGCTGTTTCCAATTGTTTCTCCCAAATGACCCGTTTTCTCCTTTTTTCCTTACAATTTTGTCTAAATCTCTAACTGTGCATCCTATTGATGCGCCGATTGCTCTCACAAGTTTCTTTAATCTAGGCTGAGGTGACCATTATGATATCAAAGGTGTTTCAAGTATATTTCTAGTTTTTGCACCCAGACTGCTCGTTTTCGCCTTTTTTGATAACATTTTTGCCGCATAGATATCTAACCGTGCGTCCTATTGAACAGGGCAAAGGAAGAAGATTATGGTGGATGTGCTAGTTATCGGTGCTACAATGATGGTGCAATACTCTCAGGTCTTCCTGTTGGCTGCTATGTAATTCGGCGTCAAAGAAGCAACAGAACACAAGAGTAAATTTACAAAACAGTAAGTTTAAGAAAATAGTAACCTATCTTACAGATTGAATGTTGTTAGGCTATTGGGTTGTGGCATACATGGATAATAAATTTTTTCATATATGAATACATGCCTAACAAAAGCCTTGATCTCTTCCTATTTTGGTTCGTTTTTGTATTTTTCATCTACAGACTTTACGTACACGGTTTTTTTATTATTTTATTATTTTTTCAATTTTGCATCTATAGATTTTTCATCTATATTCTCATCACATGTTTGTTTGCCTTTACTTTGAACATAAATATAATGAAATCTGGTTTAACACACTTACCGATTACCATGACTGGCTACGTTGGGGAATTTGGTGGCCACCATTATTCAAAACTTGCACCAACATGCTCTAAAGTCCAAAAATCTGCCTCTATATCTCCTCATGTTGTCTTGCATTGTTTGCCTCTTATTTGTTAGTCGTCTTCCTTTTTTTGCTGCTCCTCACGGTGTCCTTGCTGCTCATCACGGACTATCTCTAACTCAGATGTCAGCCTTTTCAATTGCTCCTTACGTACCCGTGATGTAGCATTCGACCTTGTAGACACCCCATTTTTGACCGACCTTAAGACTTAGACATCATCGTTTGTGCATGCGGTGATTACGCATGTTTGTGCTCGTTATGAGTTTCCGGAGCTCTCAGCCGTGCGCCATGTCTCGGGACCTCTTAACTCTCTTCTTCTTGGCCTGGCTTTTGGACTAGACCTTGGTGCCTTTTCCTGGAGGGAGAGAGAGGCCTGTAGGCCACTTTTTGTGGCTGTAGGCTACTTTTTCCTCTTGTAGGCCACTTGTAGTGGCCCGTAGGCTAGTTTTCGAGGCCTCCGGCTAAGTGCCTTGTCTTGTGGCCTCTTGAATCTCTTTATTTTGGCTTATTTTTGTGCCATACCTTGTTACTCCTTGCCTAGAGGGAGGGAAGAGGCTGTCGGCCACTTTTGGTGGTTATAGGCCACTTTTTTTCCCCTGTAGGCCACTTAAGTGGCCGGTAGGCTACTGGAAGTGGCCTACGGCCATTTTTTTTGCTTTTGTAGATATTTTTGGTGCCAGCTGTGCTAGTTGTTGAGCATTGAGGCTATCCTCTAGAGATGGAACAAGCTCTAAGCTTGTCAAGCAAGCTTGTGCTTGCATTATTCTATAAGAAGGGAGCTCTCCCTCCTTTTCCAGAGGTTCAGAATTTTTGGAGAGCAAAAAATTACTCTCTATATTTCTCTCTCTCTCTATATATATATATTGTGCTTGAAATTGGATTTTCTTCACATATTTGCACACAACCTCTTAGCCAAACACTCCTACTTTGTTGCTGAGGTACTTGAGGGTCTTGTTTGGAGCCTAAAAGCTGGTTTTTGGCTCAAGAAGTTGCTGTTGTTGCTGTGCTTCAAAGGTAATCCCTTTATCCTTTTTTAAGCTTATTTTTGTATACAAGCTTAGCCACCTTTGCATGCTATTTTAGGCCTAGCTTTCAACTACAAAAAGCTTTATTTTCAGGTGTTTAAATTGGTTGTTTAAGGCCTTATTTGAGTTAGGGGTGGTCTACCCCCTTCGGTGGCTTGTTTCGCTTTGCTTTGTGCCATCTCTTTAGGCCTTTGAGATCATCTCTTTTTGGCCTTTTAACCACTGAATTCCAAAGGAATTTTAGTGGTGGAAAGGGAGTTTTGAGGCCCCAAATAGGAGGGGTTCATCCTCTCTCCTTGTGTCTTGATTGCTTGTGTTGATGGCCTCATACTTGAGCATATTTTTCTAGCATTTGTTGGCTTGATCTCAGCCTATTTTTGGTCTTATTTCAGTATGTTATAGCTCTATTTTGGCTTGGTTGAGTCACCTTATGCATGCTTCATACACTTGTAGTGCAATCCTACTCATAAGCCTAACATGCTTCATGATTTGGCATATTATTCTAGCATGTTTTGGCGTTACTGCAGCATGTTTTTGGTGTTATTTTAACATGCTTTAGCTCTGATTTTGGTTGGTGAGGTCACCTCTTGTTTGCTTTTTGTACTTGTAGTGCAATCTCACTCACTAGCCTAGCATGCTTAGTGTTTTGGCCCATCATTCTAGCTTGTTTTGGCTCCATTTCAGCATGCTTTTGGCCTTCATTTAGCATGCTTAAACTCTGTTCCAAGTGGTCTTGGTCATGTATGGCTTGCCTTGCAAGGCCATAGTGTGATTGGCTTTGCGAGTCTTGTGTTTTGAGACCCCTAGCATGCCTTATTTGTGATATTTGTGTGATATAGCATCATTTGGCATGTAAATTCAGAGTATAAACTCTTGTCATACTCTCATGTTTATCACTCCTTTATTGTGTTTAAGAGTTGTGCCTTTATGCCTTGTTTGTGAGCTAATACAAGAGCATATCTTTCTTGCCATCTATGATGCGAGCCTCGCATGTTTTTTGGTGCTGTTTTGACCTGCCTTAGGTTTGTCTAGGGCTAGTTTAGTCCATTGAGCATTGTATTGTATAGTCCTTGTGTTGTTTACCTCACTAGCTTTAATGCTTAAGGATCCTAATATGCTATACTTGCATTATTTGCAAGATATGTCATCATTTGGCATATGATTTCAATGCCTATATCTCTGCCATACTCTCTTATTTATCACTCTTTCATTGTGTTTGAGAGTTGTGTTTAAATGCTTACCTTGCAGCCAATGCATGAGCATGTTGTTATAGCTTTTGGTGCTTCATTTCCAGCATGATTTTGCCACTGTTTTGGCATGGTGTAGGTCTATCCATGGTTGGTTTGACCATTTGAGATGGATAGTGCATGCCTCATGTGTAATGTTCTTCACTTGCTTTAATGCCTAAGTCTTCTAGCATGTCTTGCATGCATTGCCTACATGATAGAGCCTTGCACATGTCATTTAGCATTCAAAGATGAGCATGTTGTTTGCATGTGTGTTGCATTGCATATGTTTGGATCGGACGTTAATCCAAACATGAGAAACGAGGGACGTTTCATACTTGAACTGATGAAATGTGCCTCATTTCTTAGTCGCCGTCCCCCTTGATTATGCATGATAGAGTGGAGGCCTCTTGAGTCTTGTGTTTTACTTGTGCATTCATAAACTTATACAACTTGGCTTCTTGGCCATTGTACAGTGCGATGCTCGGTTGGTGGCCCGAGAGTCGAGTACCGCACTCCTTTGAGCTTGGGAATGATAAGGAGGGTAGTTGTACACATATACCTTGCAAATGCCTTGCTTTGCCCTTGTTGAACTCTGTTTGCAGCAAAATGGAAGTGTGCAGAAGCAACTGGCTGACCGGCCACTTTAAGTGGCCTACAGCCTCCTTAAGTGGCCGACAAGCGGCCTACAACCTCCCTTGGTGGCCGACAGTCCACCAGCTTGAAGATGGTTCAAAGTTGTTCTGGTTCTGGAGCAGAAACAGTCTGGGAATTGGTTTGGTGTTTAGAATCAAAGCGAATGCAAACAGAGGCAACCGGTGGCAAGGCGACGGGATTTCGAGAAGAAGCAATCGAGCATGCATGCATTCCTCGCCTCGAGGCTTCTTTTAACTGCTTTGATTAACTAGTTAATTCGTTAGTTTTGTACTTAATTAGTTAATGTGCTTAGCTAATCGATTCGGTTTGTAATAATTAATTAGCTAGAATAGTTAGTTAATTAGTTGTGATTTGTAATAGTTAGCTTAATTAGCGTAGCTAGTTAGCTTTCATTTCATTCGGACCCTCTTGCGAGAGGGCAAATGTTGTAATAAGTGTGTGTGTGTGTGTGAATGTCTTCCAACCCCATGTCTTTCTCCCTTTTATTTACCTGCTTTCAGTGGTTAGATTAGGGCATATTTTAATTAGCGTACCTTATGCTTTGCATGCATGCATCATTCATTCGTATTGCATGCACCGGGCTCGACGCATCATACAAACTGCATTGTCTTTCAATACCTATTTGAATACATGATTATCAAGTGTTGCATTCGTACGCCATCTTAGAATAGCCGAGCCTATTTAGCTGCATCTTTGCATGTGTTGCATTAGGCATTGATAACATAGCTAGGATCATAAATTGATTACTAACTAGCTTTTGTTTTGGCGAGGAGTACACTGTAAGTGTTTATGCTTTAGTATCCTTGCATGTGTGTAAGTGTTGCCATGACAGCATGCTTGCCATGAGGCCATTTGCTTACTTGATAAACTGCATGAATGCCTGTGGATGAAGGCTTCATTGCTCGAATTGGAACAATTCATCAAAATGTGTGTTTTAAGCCCACTTGAAGTGGCAAAATCATGTTGTTTTAAGCCCACTTGAGGGTGGCAAATCCGCGCTTTAGCCTACTCATGAGTAGCAATTCCAAACCATTTTCGAAAAACAAGCATGAGATATTTTGTTCCAAGTTGAGTGATTTAGTTTATACTTGTATGCTGCGCGCATCACATAGTAAGTTAAGCTAATAACCGGAACAAGAACGCATGTGTTTTCAAAAATAACATATCATGTTTAGTAGAGGCCGATCCTTTGATCGGGCGAGCGGGGGTTCTTATTTCAGGACCTTCCCATCTCGTACCCAAGTTCCCGAGCCGAGGCAACTTTGGTGATGATGGACACGTGGCCTTAGGCACGAGTCAGGGTTTCTTAAATTTCCCAAAACAAAATATTTAGGTGGCGACTCTGAAATCTGGCAAAGCAGTCCATGTTTGGCACTTTTTGATTCAAAATTGATTTTTCAAAACCAATTGCCAGATTTGGACTCTTTGGTGATTTATCAATCTTACATTGCACTTTGTGAGATTAGATTCAGAATCGTGACAGAAGTTTGAACTGTAGGACCAATTCGAGCTTTCCGAAAGGGGGCACGAAAAAGTCAAGCTACAGACCCATATTCGCATAAAGAGGGCTTTGGTCCAACCCCAAATCCTCTTAAGTATCCCTTTTTCTTTCCAAGAACCGGTCTTGAGATATCCTCTTGCGTCATCGGCGTTCCAGAGGCGATAGACTCATCCCGCACAGTCGTCATATGCTCTTGTGATTGTAAAGAATAAATATTGTTAATATAAAGAAAACAGAATAGTTTCTATGAGCGGCCAAATGATTAGAATACTTGTATGTAAATCATGGCATGTAGGATCAATCCAGTCTTTTGTCCTCTTGTTCTGATGAGTGTCCTTGTAAAAATCACAGATATCTGGTAATAGTCCACCATTTTCCTTCAACTGTGACAATGCCAAACACCGAGATCAACACTCTTTCATTAATGTGATAACATATTAAATAAGTGTGGATAAAGTTAATAAAATCAATGAAATATATCTCACCGCAATGCTCATCACCGCTGGAAAAGATCGAGACCCACTAGTGTGATTGTAGGGTAGTTTGCTCCTGTTTAGTTTGGCGACGTCATAGCGACACTACATAATCCACATAATAAGGGTTTGTTAGATATATAGTTACTACTGATAAGAGTACTTAGTAATGTTGAAGGTGGCTATATGTGCGAGTAGATTAGAGTTGTTTATAGGTAGATAAATTGATCCTTCATTCTCGAACATTTCAGTTACTTGTTAATAATACATTACTCTTTTATAATTAAATCATAACAAACCTTGTTTTCGGGATCCAACCATACATGATCAATCAAATACTTTCAATCATCTAGGCTCACTTCTTTATATGGATGATGATAGGGGTTAGTTCCCACATTCACAAGCTTCTCCCATTTCTTTTTCATTCTGCACTTCCAATCTTTATGTAACACATATCACTTCTTTTCCACAACTTGCTAGCATAGTGAATTGTCCTCATAATCTTCCCCAATTTCAAATCTATCCTACAACCATTACAAACCAAATAGGTAACATAACTGCACATGTGAAACCTGAAAATAACTAATTACAATAATAAAACCTTATTAGGTATTCAAAACATCACACAACGTTCAACATTTTAAACCCATTGCATACTCATTATGTAATTAGACTTTTTGAAGCTTTCATAACCAACAAATTAGCACTTAAAAATAAAACAAAGTTACTAACCATCCATCCTATATGCACATGAAAAAAGCACTTATTCCATAATCCATACAGACCATGATTGAAAGTAAATCATACCCAGACAGCTTGTACAATAGCCCATTTTGTCATTGGATCAGCAACAGTCCAACTAGAAACGCCTTGAATGGGGCACATCCGCTTAACCTGAAGGCCGATCTCATTAGATCCGCTAGCACGCCTTCTAATGCATTGAATGTTGCAGTGATTGGAATGTAGAGCTTGTTTCCATTATTGTTTGCAATTCTTTTTTCTGTTGCTTTTCCAATTGTCGGTCCCTGCACATGCCTTGATGAAGATGCACCTTTCATGTTCATAATATTATTAGTGTATTTACAAATTTAAAAACATAACCAAATAAATAAATTTTTGCTAGATGAAACATAGTTAATTAACTACGCCACTTGTTTGACTTTGAGGAGATGGTGCATTCATTTCAGACAGAGATGGTGCAATAGTCTCAAATCTAGCTGCTACATTAGTTTGAGCCAGAGATGGTGTAACAATCTCAGATCTTGACATTGCATTAGTTTGAGACGAAGATGGTGCAATAGTCTTAGAAATATTATTAGTGTATTTACAAATTTAAAAATATAACCAAATAGATAAAATTTTGCTAGATGAAACATAGTTAATTACCTACGCCGGGAGATGGTGTATTTGTTTCAGACAGAGATGGTGCAACAGTTTCAAATCCTGACATCGCATTAGTTTGAGACAGAGATGGTGCAATAGTCTTAGATCCATCTACTGTAAGACCTTCAGGACAATGTGTAAGTGTATCGGTCAGGGATGAGTACAGTTCAATTAATGCCCTCTTTGGTGGTGCTGAACGGTATATCTTCTTTGCAGGAGCCATTCTGTGTAATTGTAAAATAATCAAAGGCAAAGAGCACAATGAGCACATGGATAAGCACAAATTTTAAATATGTACAAATATATACATGAAGAGTGAAAATTAACAAATATATAAGTAACAAATGAACATCCATGAATGCATTAGTTTGATATATAGATTAATCCATCTATGCCAATTTGCAAGTGATAGTAAAGACATATATAACAAAAACTATGGTAGTATCTCCTCAATTCAATCACTATCTATTATATAAATACATCAAGGTTCTATGTCATGATTTATATCCGAATCGATGTCAAATTCGTCTTCTTGTTGCTCATCATCGTCTGCACTGAAGTCATCTTTGTCGGTATCACAAATGAAAGCATCATTAGCAACTTCGACTTGTGCTTGACTATGAGATTGTAAAACCACCGTATTCAGAATAATTTCACCTTCAATATCATCTCTACACAAAACCCCTTCATCGACGATGCCTTCAATTTGCATACCGGTTTCGTCCACAATTGGTACTACCTCAATGGTTTCGTCTTGTTGGAACACACTATTGAGAGCATCATCGGGTAAACCATGCATGTCGGGCACATTCTAGATTCCTTGATAGTGGAATCATTCTACAACTTTTCAATTCCCACCTAAATTGGTATCATTAACATAGAATACTTGTTTTACTTGAGTTGGGAATACAAAGGGGTAATGTTCATACCATCGACTTTTTACATCAACACTTGTGACATGTGTACCCGTGAGAAAAGTCTTCTTGCTACCAGTGTTAAACCATTCACATTGGTACAAAACAACTTGATGTCTAAACAAATATGTCATTTCCCATACTTCGCTCAAATAACCATAGAAATGCATTAGATGACCCTCATGCTCCCCTTCTACAACCAACCCACTATTTTGAGTTTTATGACGATTATCACGGTCGATGGTATGAAATCAAACACAATTAGAAATGCATCCCGAATATGTGTTGACCATTGCATTAGGACTGTTGGCCAACGACCATAATTCATCAGTTGCTTCTAGCGACCCTTGATTCCGCAGGTGATTCATCTATATAAGATATACATGTTATGTTACTTTTTGTATGTTATACCATAATGTGCTCAAATGTTGGATAAATATATGTCTTACATGCTCTTTTAACCACTTAGGAAATTCTTGGTGTTGCCTCTTTGTGGTGTCACATGTACTTCCATTTTGCAAAATGGTCTTGTGTTCTCTAGTTAATAACAAGAGGTCATGAGTAAGAGATGTAATTACGAATCATTGGACAAACATAAATTTGCTCTTTAAAATCTTTCTATTGTGAAAAGATACTCCAGATATTGTTCCACTTCATAGCTATTGCATAAGACAAACTAGTGAGTCATCTCTCGTTCATAGACACACACATCCGGTGCCCTACTGATTAGACCAAATGGACGAACAGTTTGAGAGAAGATGGCTAACACTGAGTTGTGGTCACCACCGTCATCATTCATTTCTTCTCAATTAAACACTATTACAATTCCATAAAGATACATCGAGCAAAAAGTTGTACACTCTTTGGAAATGTACGCCTTTGCTATTGAACCTTTAGGATGTGCTTTATTGGCGACAAATCCTTTTAGAATTCCAAGTAGCCTATAAGAGGAAAGAATTTTATTATGTCAAGACTATACAACAATATGGACTACTATTACAGGTTGATGACAATTGTATGGTACGAGCATAAATAGTTAACATTCAATTGGGTACATCCATCGATATTACACTGGCCCTTCAAGTATAGCCTCACGCAGCAAATGAACAGCCAAGTGAACCATGACATCAAAGAAAGCTGGAGGACAAATCTTTTCAAGCTTGCAAAGTACAAGTATTATTTGATTCTCTAGCTTCTGTAAATCTATCACCTTCAATGTCTTTGAACACAATTGTTGGAAGAAATTTCCTAACTCAAAAAGTGTGGTACCAATTTCATTGTTAAGATATTCGTGCATCCCAACAGGAAGTAGTCGCAATAGAAGCACATGACAATCATGACTTTTGAGCCCTGAGATTTTGCCACTGTGAGTATTCACGCATTTGGTGATGTTTGCTGTATAACCATCAGGATACTTGATTGATTTCAAAAAATCACAAAAGCCTCGTCTTTCTTTAGTGGATAACGTGTACATAGCTGGAGGCTTCACAAATGACCCATCTCCATGCCTCTGTAGGTGTAACCCCTTTTGGATTTGTAAATTTGCAAATCAATTTGTGCTTTTTCCATGTCCTTGTTCTTCGTATCCACATTTAATATGTCCCCACCAAATTGTCACATATGTTCTTCTCTATGTGCATGACATCAAAGTTGTGTCGAAGCTTAAGCGTCTTCCAGTAAGGCAACTCAAACATAATGCTTCTCTTTGTCCAATTCAACACTAGATTTTTGTCCCTTTGTCTTTTCCTGTTATTTGGATGTTTTCCAAATGGCTTGTATGTTCTAGTCTCAATTTGCACTAATATTTGCACCCCTGATAACTCCAAAGATGTGCACCTGAACTCACTTTGTCCGTTAAACAACTTGCTCCTTCGCCATCTGTGGTTCTCGGGCAAGTAACGACGAGCACCCATGTACCCTATCTTACTTGTTAACCTTTGTGATGATGAGTCCTCATTACAAATGGGACAAGCCAAATAACCTTTGGTAGTCCACTTGACATGTTACCATATGCAGGGAAGTCGTTGATGGTCCACATCACTGCAGCATGCATTCTAAAAGATTGTTCATTTTTTACATCATAAGTTTGCAGCCCAGTCCCCCATAAATCCTTTAACTCATCAATTAATGGCCGTAAGTAAATATCGATATCTCTTTCAGGTGCCGATTGTCTAGGAATAAGCAATGACATCATGGAAAATGGCTTTTTCATACACTTCCATGGTAGGAGATTGTAAGGCATTAGTATAACGAGCCACATACTATACGATATGCTCATATTTCCAAATGAATTGAAACCATCGGTGGCGAGCCCTAGCCTTACATTCTGTGGATCCATGGTGAACATAGGATGTTGCCAATCAAAGTGTTTCCATGCCTCACCGATGCCTCAATATTCCATCATCCACATGTTTCTCCTTGTGCCATCTCATATCTGTAGTGGTTTTCTTCGACATATACAATCTCTTCAATCTCGGTGTCAATAGAAAGTACCTCAATATCTTATGAGGGATCTTCTTACCCTTCCCATCATCCAACTTGTATCTAGGCTCTTTACACTTGGGGCAATTATCAAGATTTGCATTATCCTTCCAAAATAGTGCACAGTCATACGTACAAGCATGAATTGGAACGTAGCCCAAACCCAAATCACGCAAGAATTTTTTGACGACATATATGGTCCACGGAACAGTCTCATCACACTTGGATAGGGTGGCTTTGAAAACTTTCATAACCATATCAAACAAGTTGTTGCTCTACTTGTTGTAGACCTTAATATAAAGCATCTTAATAACAAATGACAACATAGTGAACCTTGTGCAGTTTGGGTAAAATTTTACGTTGACCATCTTCAAATAATTTATCAAAGTTCTGCACTCTCCAAACTAGCAGCTAATTCGTCCCCTTCATCATCCATTGCGAAACCCCTACAGACCTCTTCCAACATAGTAGGCAAATCATCCTCATCATCCTAATCTTCCCCTCTAATTTGATTATGTATGTCATGGTGACCGTCATTCGGTATGGTAAGTTGAGCCACGGGGACTAGTTCCCCATGCTGCACCCAACTCTTGTAAGAAAGAGATATCCCTCTTCGAATCAAATGAATCTTGACAACATGGTTCATATGTATTTTGTCGTTCAAGTAATCGATACATGGACACCACATCTTATCCTCTAGGCCTACATTTCTCGTCGCAAATTCTATAAATGAATTAACCCCTTCTTGATACTCCTTACTGCTTAATCTATTTTTTCTTGTCATCTAACTTTTGTCAATTTGGGCCATTTGAAAGGTTAAAGACAACAATAACATTAATTCATCAACAAAATATTAGAGAAAGTGTTACAAACTACAGAATATTAGGCTGAGATTATAATGTTAATGTTTGTAGGTGACAACCACTTGTGTTTTGGTGGTTTTCTAGACTGATTTTATGGCCCTAGAAAAAAGGGCAAGAAAAAGGTTTCATTTTCATATCCGTTATCGTTGTATCTATATGCATCTCGTGAAAGTTCCACATATATAGTTTGACCTATAACAAAAGATATATAATATGCAGAAAGACTCAAAAAGTTGTACACTCATAGCTCCTTCATGCGTATATGTATAAGGATCCAAAAAGCACTTCCTTTCAGACTCAATGTCCCTGTTGTTTGCTTAGTGTAAGAGGCTTGAAAATGTTAAAATGTAGGCTTCATCTTGATTGTAATTGAGTATATTGTAGGCATTTTTTGATTAATTGGCTGTTGGGCTGTGAACGAATTTGGAGAGACCCTACAGGTTGAATCGTAGGCCATGAGGCACATGATCTGGATCGTACCCCTTACCATTTTAGGGATTTACATGCACCATTAGAAAATTCTCTTGATGACAGTAGGGGTGGTTCATTTCATCTCTGATAGGTTGGGATTTTAACTGTTGTGAATTTTTAATAATTCTTGTCTTCTGGCTAGGGCCTGTGGCACTCATTTGGTTCCTTTTGGAAAAACAAATTCCGAAGATTTCTATTTTCAATGATTGATTATACATTTTTACTTGTAAAAAGTTTCCCTATGATTGATTATATCCTCATTAAGTATCATTTTATTGAAGTTTTATGGGTTAAATTAAGGTTTTGCATACTATACAGTTAGGTTAACTCTTAATTAAGGGTTAAATTAAGGGTTAAACCAACATCTATCCTCAGTAAGTATCCTTATTGAAGGTTTAGTAGGTATATCTTACAGTTTTAGAGGTGGTCCTGCCCTCATTCTAGTTGCTGGTATACATCATTATCATGTATGGACCAGATGATTGGAGCAGTGAGTTGAGTGTGGTGTGTTACCTATAATCAGGGTTGACAATATGTGAGCTACTATAAAATCTTTCCTAATAGTTTGCTATGCAGGTTGTGATTCTGGCCTTTCTTAGAGATGGTTGGTTGAGTGTGTTGTGAGCATGCAGTCAGGTGGTGGGCAGTAATGAGCTTGTGGGTTGAGTGATGTGAAATTTTGTAAGAGTGTTCCTAACTATTTTCTTGCAGGATCAAATCTGTGCTGGCACATTAGTAGGGAATTCTTTGGTGAGAGCCTAGTGATGAGAGGATATATATTTGGTTTGATTTCTATATAGTTTCTATAACATGTTCATTTGACGAGTGATTATGCTATGGAATTTGAGTTTGTTAGTACATATATCAGTGAGGTTTGCCTCAGGTTATTGATCATATTCTCAAATTTTTTGACAATGTTTCTCTGTTCGTCTACCTACTATTTGGTTTCTCAGGTTGTATTGATGTTTCCATTGGAATTGAGGATAGCATCAGGTGGCTTTGGTTGGAGCTGTGCTCAAATTCAAGCATGCTGACCTGCTTTGAGGGCAGTATCATTTGCATCCAATTTGCTGTTTGCCAGGAGGAAGAGGTTGCAACGACTATGTCTTTTGACTTTGGATAGCTTGAAATTCCTCAGTCATGGTTGCAGCCCAAGCTGGAGTGTTAATGGCATAGGAGAAACTATGAGGCTCAACAAGATCAAGAGTAGTAGAAACCAATAGTCACTGATGAGAGACTGATGCTTTAGGTCTGGTGACATTAGTAATACTAGCAGAATCAACATACCAATTTGTAGGATGAGAAATAGACTGAGAAGCTATATAGGCAGTCTAGGATGGAGAGGATGATTGTGTAGAAGAATTGTAAGAAGCATCTGTACGAAACCAACAATCAAGAGCTGTATGGTTAGGCTTGTCACAAATCTGACAAAATAGAAATGAACCAAAGGAAGAAGATGAAGATTGAGATTGTCGACCTAAGTTAGAGAATTGGATTTCCTCAAAATTGACCTCCTATTGAGGTATTATCTCCTCTACGAAACTGATGATGATTCCCTTGAGAGTTAGCAAATGATTGATTTTGAAACCGAGACTGAGTGTGAAATATTATAATGGAGTAAGCAACATTGAGATTAGAATTAGAAGACTTAGTGTCTGAAGCAACATGCAAAGCCTCATAATACAGTTAAATTATGCAGAAAATGTGGTATTAAGTGACTGAAATTCTGCAGGAAGTCTATTCAAGGTTATGACAACCAGATATGCTTCATCAATTGGATTTCCAGATAGAAATAAATGATCAGATTTTTATTTTGGTCTGGAGCAAATATGCATCCATTGGTGATCTGGATTAGCCACAGTTTTTCCAGAAGAATCAAGAATGGTTGCAGATGGAGGAATAGCAGATCCATCAACACACTTAGAGAAGATTCGTGGCTCTTAGTATATTCTGGATTGACGCATCCATACAATGTAATTCCTAATTGGTTGGGGAGACATTTTGATGAAGAGAGAATATTAAATTGACAATTTATGAGTTTGAAAGGAATAAGTTTCCAAAGCTTGATGCCTTATTTTTTTATGGTCATTGGTCGCATAGAACATTCAGTTAAGATTCACATAGTTTAGATTGAAGACTCTAATACTAGAAATTGGGATATAAACATAGACTGATTAGTGATTTAAATACCATCTATGACATTCTTAATACTCAATTATAACAAAATTAATCAACTCAATCAATGGATAGTATTTTATAAACTTTCAATTTATAAACTTTCAAAACTTAGTAGTTTATTTCTAGATCTATTGGGGTCCAATTTGTTAATACTTAAAACTTTTATATGGAATTTACATATACTCTTTAACAAAATTTGAAGTTCAATGGTGTCAACTGACACCTTTGCCATCAAGATAGCTACGCCCCTGCCATGGAGTGAGAATTAGATGCCTCCTGAAAACTAGCAAAATGACGGGTATTGCCCAAAATTTGAGAAATAATTATCAAAGGGAAGCCAATAAATTATTTACTATTGCAATCGTAGAATCAAATTTCAATTCAACTAATCAGAATACATACACAATCAATGAGCAGCCATACATGCAAATACATACACAATCAATGGATTTGGGCTTTGAAACTAATAAGAAAGAAAGGAAAAAGTGGGGAAATGTATCTAACCAGTAAAATCAAACCCATTTACAACATCAAACCCATAAAGCTCTAGAAATCAAACCAATTCAAGAAATCAACACAAAATTATTTAGTATAAATCTTATAAAACCCTATAGCAAGAGTTGACAGTTAGGGAAATAGAGAGAGGGGGAGAGAGAGAGAGAGAGAGATAGAGAAAGCGAGAGCAAGACAGAGAGCGCGACCGAGACAGAGAGGGAGAGAGCGAACCTGTGATTTACAACGGTGGCGGTGGTGATTTGCGGCTGTGGCATCGGTGATGTGTGATGTACGGTGAGCGATAGTGGTGAGGGACTACGCTGAGATGAGGGGGGGTGAGGTTTGGTGGTGAGGTGTGAGAGAGAGGACTCTTGTGTTTATGTAAATAGAGAAGAGAAGAGGGCGCAAATATTAAAATAAATTTCCCTCTTAAATAATTTTAGTAGCCAAAGCACACTATACAATGACTAAAATATTTGTTAGTCGCTGAAAATAAATTTTTAACGACCAAATGTTTGGTCGCCAAAGATAAAAATGTTTTTCATTTGGCGACTAAATAATTTTAATAGCCAAAACTACCTATAAGTAACTAAAATATTTGTTAGTCACTGAAAATAACTTTTTGCAAACCAAACTCTTGGTCGCTAAAGATAAAAAGTAAATTTTTGATTTTCATTTGGCGACTAAATAATTTTAGTAGCCAAAACTAACCAAATAGCGACCAAAATTTTTTTTCAGTCGCCAATTGTGGCATTTTTAGCGACTAAATTTTTTTTTAGTTGCTAATAATCAATATAACCCGACTAAAAAAAATTAGTCACTAAATATTGTACTTTTGGCGACTAATATAATTTATGGTTGCCAATTCCACAACTTTTGGTGACCAAAATATTTTTAGTCGGCAAAAGTGGTCGCCAAAAGTGTATTTTCTTGTAGAGTTTCAACTCTAAAATCCATCAAAACAACCTTGAATTCGGATTTTCCAACATCAAATATGAATCATAACTTCAAATTGAAGCTCAATCTCAACTCAATCCCCAATGCCTTTTGCAAACTTTGTCAAAATCTCGACGTGAATTTTGAATTGTTATAAAAAAACAATTGACACAGGCACTCTGTGCAATCTCACAATCTCATTAATATAGATAATAGCCAACTTATCCGCATTATAAAATGTTTTCACAGGTAAGAAGTGAGCGGATTTAGTCAAATGGTCAACAATAATCCAAACTGAATCCATACCTCTATTGGAGGATGGTAGTCCAACGAGGAAATCCATAGTGATATGTTCCCATTTCCACTCTAGTATTGGTAGTGGTTGGAGTAATCCCGTGGGTCGTTGATGCTCGGCTTTGACTTGTTGGCATTGTAAACACTTAGACACAAATTTGGCAATTTCTTTCTTCATTCTTGGCCACTAGAAATTTTGTTTCAAATCTTGATACATTTTTGTGTTTTCCGGATGGATGAAGACTTTTGAACTGTGGGCTTCTTGCATAACTCACTTCATTAAGTCAATATCATTCGGCACACATAACCTTGGAATTTCAATACACCATTCTAAAAAATGAAACCCGGCCTCGGTTTAGATTCTCTTTCTTCAACAACTTTCTTTAGAAACTCATCTTGTATCTGTTTTTTCATGATTTCTTCAATAATCGCCAGTTGAGCAAAGATAGCAGCCATTGTTCCACCTTGTTATGACAAAACAACTTCAACTTCCAATTTCTCTAGATCATGTAACAATGCTCTTTGCCCGATGAGTAGACGAGCTAAGTTTCCAATTGATTTTCGACTGAGTGCATCGACAATGGTATTAGCTTTCCCAGGATGATACAAAATTTCCAAGTCATAATCTTTTATCAGTTCTAGCCATCTTTGTTGTCTTATATTCAGCTCTTTCTGGGTAAAGAAATATTTTAAACTTTTGTGATCTATATAAACTTCACATGGTGCCCCATATAGATAGTGGTGCCATATTTTCAACGCAAATACCTTTGCTGCAAGCTCCAAATCATGAGTCGGATAATTCTTTTCATGCAGTCTCAGTTGTCGGGAAGCATAAGCTATCACTTTTCCATTCTGCATTAATACACACCCCAATTCTTTATAAGATGCATCATTGAAAATAGTAAAACCATCTGTACTTGAGGGTAAGGTGATAATCGGTGCAATTACGAGTTGAGTCTTCAATTCTTGAAAAGCTGACTTTCTCTGATCAGCCCATTCAAACGGCATCCCTTTCTGTGTCAATTGTGTAAGAGACAAAGAAATTTTGGAGAGTTCTTTCACGAATTTGCGGTAATAACTGGCCAAACCCAAGAAACTCTGGACTTTGGTAACACTTTTTGGTCTAGGCCTATTTACAACTGCTTCTATCTTCTACTGGTCAACTGAAATGCCATCTTTATTTATCACATGCCCCAAAAAACATAACACTATCTAGCCAGTACTCACACTTTGTTAATTTAGCATACAATCTTTTCTCTATCAAGGTTTGCAAAACAGTTCTCAAGTGATGTTCATGTTTAGCTTTACTTTTCGAATAAATCAAAATATCATTTATGAAAACAACAACAAATTCATCGAGGAATGACTTGAAAATTCTGTTCAATAGGTTCATAAAAGCAGGAGGTGCATTAGTAACTCCGAAAGGTATAATAAGAAATTCGTAATGTTCGTACCTTGTTTGGACAGTAGTCTTTTGAATGTCTTCGGCTCTAATTTTTAGTTGATGGTATCCGGACCTAAGATCAATTTTGAAAAATACTTGAGCCCTTTGCAATTGGTCAAATAAATGATCAATACGAGGTAGCTATAGACATCCCATTTTGACCACCCGTAAGACTTGGGCGCCTTACTCTGAACACTCGATGATGAATTGTTACGCTGTACAATCCTTTGATTTTCTTCAGCAAAAGGCCTCGATTTCGAGCTTTAAGCCCTAAACCTTATACCCCCTTTGAACCAAAACCTTATTTTTTTCTAGCCTAACCACCTAGAGAACTACTGGCTAACAAATGGCCGGCAAGCCATTTTCATTGGGCCGATTGTACCTCTTTATGGTCAGTTGGCCATGTTTAGCAACAACAGATATTTTGAGACAGCTAGATGTTCCCATGTGGATGCCTTGCACCAGCTGTCTCTTTCTGTGAGAACCTACTTTTCTATAAATACAAAGCCTCCCCTAAGGGTTTGGGGTTAGAAAAATTCTTTAAGAGTCAAAAGTTTGACGAACCATCTTCTCTACCCTCTTGCAATATACATACGCTATGCATACACTTTCTGTCATACCCTCAACCTGCCCCTAAAAGTTTTGGGCATGACCCAATCAGAAACAAGCACTCAATCTATTATATAAATATTTGGGGCCTGAACGAAAGAGTTAATATAAACAAATACATGCAGACACATCCATTGAGCTACTACAATATGTCAGGATCATGACTTAAAATTGAACACATAATGAACACGCATCTGAGATTAAATTACATACATATCTCTGATCCGGCCAAATTTTAGATTGGGCATCCCACAAAATAGTATATACAACAAACTTTGGCCAACAACCATTAGTACAAAAAGGTAGTGTCTAACAAAACTGCCCTAGCATGTAATGACTTCTCCAAGTGCTTGGCTGTCCTTAGGTTGACACGAGCTAAGTGACATCGATGCTAGGACTAACCTCTATGTTGATTTCCTACAGAATCAGATAAATTAATGGAGTGAGACAAGCTCAATGAGTAATAATACTTAGACAGTTAATAATCAACTTTAATCACAATGTACAACCGTGTGTTCACAGAAAAATAGAATCCATCAATGAATCTGAGATTAATTTACTTTCAGAACAGCCTTTGGCCTAGCATTACAGTTATAACAGAACGGCCTATTGGCCCAGGATTATCAAAATGGCCTTTCAGCCCAGAACAGCCTTTCGGCCCAGAACAGCCTTACGGCCCAGAACTTACAAATGTACGTGTATCTTGTCAACATTTCATTTTCATTAAATTCCAATCAATATATGTACGCTAATATCGTAACTGACGGAAAACAGAATGTTATTAAACAGATATAACGGAAAATAAATGCATATTCAATGTACTATTACTCACAGCGTTGTGACGGCGTGCTAGTGCTTTCTGGAGTGTGCCCTGCACACAATCATAACTTGTAAATTAGTTCTCTTTCTTCGTAAATCATTGAGGAACCATTCTGTGTCATCATACTTCATATGAATTTATATCCATTTTAAAATCATCAGAAAAAATATTCTAAAAATACCAGGAAGTCAAGCACGTAAAACTGAACAAACACATTTTTGTTTGAAAATAAGTCCCCCGCTCGAGTGCTACTTTGGTCGCTCGAGCGGACTGTACAATTCTACCAGAAATGCTGAGAGATCGATTTTTGCGCTCGAGCGGAACTTCCTCCGCTCGAGCGAACTGAGTAATTTCGGAAAAACTACTGAGAGGGTCATTTTCCCGCTCGAGCGGACGTGATCCTGATTTGGGGCAATTCGATTCCAACTCAAAATTCAGCAATAACACTTCATTTTTCATGCAATCCAAGGTCAGATTAATGTAATATTCCACCCTAACGTTACCATAACATGGATTCTACCTTGAGCATGACAAATTAAACAAGATTAGAAGTGTCAACAAGCCATCTATCTCTCAAATTCCAAACTCAAACCAACTAACCTTTTCAAAAGTCCCATTATTTTGGATTTACATAAACATATGCATATAGAGTTATCTAAGCTCATATTTCAACCACATAATTGAATATTCTCATGAAATAACAAGGAATTAAGATATAGATTCCCCTCCATAACTCAATTTGGTTTGTCAACATAAATCATCTCATAAAATTCTCACATCTACCATAACTTTCAAAACAAAGGAAGAATTCCCTACCAAGATCAAGAGAGAGAGGTTAGATCAAGAAATTTTCCATACCTTAAGATCAATCTAAGCAATCTTCACAAAATTTCCCAAATCCCTCTTCTAGGTTGCCTTCTCCCAAATTCTCACGAAATTTCCTCTTCTAAGTTGCACATAGGAGATAGTTTTTAAGTCAATGACACCAAGATATTTATGTTTATAATAAGAAGAAATTCAATCGTTTAAGCATCCCAAATTGAAATTTCACAGAAAATCCCATTAGAGTTTTAAAATCATGTAGATTTCAAATATCAAATCAATTTCTGAAAATTAAGTCTCTAAGGCGTCCAATTTCAGATTCGAATAGGTTAAGTGTGACAGATAATTTCCCTATTGAACAGATAGAAATTCATTTCTTCCAAGTTCCACTTAATTTGATGTAATTTCACATAGACTTTCATAACAAGCATTCAAAAGCACAAATTAGAGGACTGAAAAGATACCAGAATTATGTATGAGGGTCGGGTTATTACACTTTCTAAGCTAACACTTAAGGATTTTGCTGAGGTTCTTGAAGATGATTTCAGCCACTTGAGAGTGCTCAACTTATGGTTTGTGAACTAGGAAGCATCCTCTCTTTAAAAGAGGTAATCTTTGCGCTTTTGTACGATCTTTTCTTTGCTTTTTCATACTGTTTTCAGAGTGTTTTGAGGCCTAAAATATGTGATTTTAGGTCACAAAAAAGAGGAGGGGTTAGCTACCATTCCTTAGGCTTGTTGGTTGGTTGAAACCCTTTGTCTTTATCCCATTTTTGCTCACTTTTTCCACCTCAAAAACGTAATTTTCAGCACTTTTTTTTGTGCTGTTTTAGAGCTTTTTAGTGTGTTAAATTATGCTTTGAATATTGTAGATGTGTTGTTGTAAGTGTTCATAGATTGCTGTATCGGCTTTAGCTTCCAATCCATTTGGATTGATAGTCTTTTCTTGCTCCTTTTTTTTTTCCTTTGTATTTTTTTTTTATTTTTTATATAGCTTTCATATATGTTCACGCCATTGTAATCACCCATTTTTCAATAGCACTCTACAATCTCCCTCATTTCTTTGTTTCTTTGCTTTGTTTATTTGATTAAGAGTTATATCAAACAAAGAATTGTTGCTTAAGGCATAAGAAAGAGACCTCTCATGCTAAATGGTTTAATATCTTTGGAGGTTCATTACCAGGTCATTACATCTTTCTTATGCTAAGCACAATCTCTTGTTTGATACCTTTCTTTATCGCTGGTGCATTTACTTCTAAGGGACTAATTTTCCAATTAGAACTTTGGAAATTACAATGGAAAGTTTCATTATAACTTATTATTGAATTTGGATTTGGAGTCATTATCGCATATTTTGGGTTTGACTAGTTATTATCACTCTTTTCGAGTTTAACTAGCCATTATCGCTCATTTTGGTTTGGCTCCAAATTCATTGTCGTTTGTAAATGAGTTTGATTCTTCCTTTGTAATTTCCCCCATAGAAAAGGGCTCGAAGGGATCATTTCTCAAGTTAAGTCATACTTGCTATTCTTTATTGCTTTTGGAATTAGTGGACGTAATCATCACCTTTGGACAAAAATAAAGAAAATATAAGAAAATGGAAAGGCAAAGTCAAAATGGGTTAAAAAATTGGAGTAAAAGAGGTAAAAAGATAATAAAATTTGGTTAGGTTCGGTCGAATGTTATACTGAACCTATTGCATCTTGAATCATCACATACTATTGCTATGATGTTTGGTGATTCATGAGACAAGTCTACCCCTTCCCTCGAGGTAATTCCATGATAGGGTGAAGGTATTGTCTATCTTTTATTTCATTTATTGGGTTCTTGTCCCATCTTTTCTAAAGTCATCATGTAACAAATTTGCAATGATTGGTGATTGGATAATCGAATTTGCTTATGCCTTGATCATTTTCATGATAAAGGCAAAGAGGATAAACATCTCCTGGAAACACTCTGTTTTTGCTCTATTTCAGCTCTGTTGCAACAGGGTATTTGCCAAAAGTAGTGGCCAGCCGGCCATCATTCTGTACGGAAAGCCACCTATTTTGTACAGGTAGTGGCATTTTTACAATGGAACAGAGCAGAACCTGATGCCAAAACAGAATAATTTTTTGACTGCAAACAGTGCTGATCCTAGTAGCAAATAGAGAGGTTTCTGGATGATGTTCTCGGTTGTGTGTGTACGGTTCCTTGATTCTTGTCCGAGTCCATTAGATTAAATATTCATACTTTGTAATAATTTGTAATTAATTACTCAGTTGCTTAGCTTTCATTTGAACTTGTAATAATGTAGTTTATTCAATCATGTAGTAATAATTAGTTTAATTAGGACATTCATTCGGGCTCTCTTCTGCGAGGGCAAACTTGTAATATTTTGTATGTCTTTCAACTCCTATTTCTTTCGCCCTTTTATTTGTACAATTATTGTGGTAGCATCATATTTTTTTGTTTCATATCACTGCCATGCGTTGTATCCATTTTTGCATGCATTTTGGTTCGGTTCATCATTCTAATATCATTGTCATTTCCTATTTACTTGAATACGTGCATTGTGCATGCTTTGAATTGATCCATATGACATGTTAAATAAACCGAACCTAGTAGTTGCATTTTGTATGTGGTGCATTAGTCATTTGCATATTTAGGAACATGCATTTTTTTAATTATTTTATTTTCTTTGGCTTGCCTTGGAGTACTAGGAGAACAGTTTTGCTTTAGCATATTGCATATGTGTTTGTGTACCCTGAGGCTACGTGCTTATTTGAAATATCTCTTTGAAAGCCTGTGGATGATGGCTATTTCGCTTAAATTGAAATGACTCTGATTAGTGTACATGTGAACTCACTGTTTCAAGTAGCACATATTCAAACCTTTTTCAAACAAACATGAAATCAAAGCATTACAAAATAGGTGACGTAGCCTATACTTGTGTGCCTCACATAGTAAGTTAGCATAATAATCAGAACATGAACATATACTGTACATAAAAATCACATCATGATTAGTAGAGGCCGATCCTTGATCGGGTGAGTGGGGTGCTCAATTCATGACCTTCCCTTGTTATACTTAAGTTCCTAAGCCAAGGAACATTGGTTATGACAGACAAGTGGCCATTGGTACGAGTCACGGGTTTCCTAAATTTCTTAAAAATATTTAGGTGGCGACTCTGAAATCTGGGAATGCAGTCCATTTTTTGCGTCTCTGATGATAAATGGATTTTCTAGGATTTGCCAAACTTGGACTCTTATTTGTGTTTTTCTGTTTCACATTGCACTTGTGAAACCAGATGCAGAACCACAGGAGTCCGAATGGTAGGGCTATCCTATCCGAGGAGACTAAACCCCTTCGAGGAGCACGAAAAACTAGCTACAGTTTCGACTTTGCTGGAGAGTTAGAGAACTTGACTTAGACTTGATGAAGTGACATTTTATTTATAGATATATGTTCATTGCATTTTATTTGCGTTGGTGCTCTTAAGTCACGGTTTTTACCATCTGATAACCTAGACGATTTGTTGGAGGCTTGCCAAAAGCTTGCCAAAAGGCTAGTCAAATGTAGGCAATGTCACATTGGGAACGCAACCCTTGGATCTAGGTTACTACTGTACCGCTTGATCATCCTTTCATTTTTTGGTGTTAGGTGTGAGAAGTATATTAGGTAACCTTGCTGAGGCACCTTTTTGACCAATTGGCGTAGTGTATATAGTAAAGCTCTAGTGATTGTTCCAAACATAGGAAATGATGGTCACTCGTATGCAGGATTTCGTGAAACTACTTGCTTGAAGTAGTGAAACCCTAGCTCATGCCAAAGCTAGGACATGGTAACCCTATCCCCTCATAGGGTTGTTTTGGCTCTCTTTACCTAGTATGTGCTTTATAGTGAAACTGTACAGGAGTGCTTTGTATCAGTGGTACATTTTATATCAGTTTGTGGAGTAGAATTCAATGGGGAATACAATCCTACAGTTTAGTGGAGAATACAGTCATATAGTTGTGATCACATCATTTTGCGCTGAGGTGCTAATTTTGTTGCTTTTCGTTATTTCTTTTGCTAGGTAGTCTAAAACCATAGCTTCAAAAAGTTCTGATATCCCCCAAGTACTTTGGACCCATGTCGAAAGAGTTTGTAAGGTCGGAGATCTTGTTTGGGGACAGCTAGTGTTTGCTTCATTGTCACCAGTTGCAAGATGAAGAAGAGTCAAACAAAGTTCACTAGTTCAGTTATTTCAGTAATCAACCCTCAGCTCACCTATACTCAGTTCACCTCAAGCACAGTCATCTACTTTCACAATGGTGTAATACCCCTCATCTGACCTAGAGGACTTACTAATTCGTCTTCAGTAGTCAGTTAACTCACTCCAGCCTGACATGGCCTGTCAAGCAGAGGTCACGAATAGGTTGCAATAACAACAGTAGTCGGTTGCTGCTTCTGCTTCACATATACCTACCGTGGCTACTCCCATACCTAGTACCACTGCCAATGCTACTGGGGCTCAGGATACACTAGTCGAGGGTGTTCTAGCTTTTGTCATCCAGGTAGATCCAATTTCAGTATGGACATCTACAGCTCCAGTTTACCAGGTTGAGTCAGCTTTTGAATTTGAGTTTGACCCAACCATGCTCAAAGTCAACAAACTTGAAAAATTGCTCAAAAAGGCATAGGGGGTTAAGTCCATTCCGGATATAGAGGATGGATATACTGAATTTGTCGTTACTTTGCCGGAGCGGTTCAAAATGCCGCATATTGACCGCTTCGATGGCGCTGAAGACCCAATGGTACATCTGCAACTGTTTTCTGATATCGTTCGACTAATGGGCTTGACTAGACTTCAGAAGTTGTCACTCTTTGGCCGAACCATTTCAAGTATAGTTATCATTTGGTATGCTAAATTGGAGGACTATATGAAACAGAGTTGGGAGGAACTAGTCAAATCTTTTATTTCTCAATACTCCTACAACACGAAGATCGAGGTCACGACTCATGCTCTTGAAGCAACGCGTCAGGAGCTGAAGGAGGGTTTCTCAATGTTTGTAATTAGGTGGAGGGCTAAGGCATCGATGATGACAGCCAGACCCTCAGAAAAGAACCAAATCTAGATAGTTGTTCAGAATCTTCACGTCAAGCTGCTGTAGAAGATGATTGTTCTCCCCTTATTCACGTTTAACGAACTTCATGAAATGGGAGTTCAGATCGAAGACGCAATGAAGTAGGGGATCATCATAGATGACAAAGAGCCGGCCAAAAGGCCTTTTATTCGTAGTTCCAATGCTACCAGGGGTAGCACAACTGCGAGGCCTTCAGAGGTGAGTGTTGTCACCACTACCAAACCTGTTGACCCCTTTGCCAATATGAGCCCACAAACTTCTAACCCTACTTGAAACTAGAGGACATTCAATTAGCTGCACATTACTCTATTTCAAGCCATGCAGGTGTTAATAAAAAAAGGGGCATCTGAAACCCCTCGAACCATGACCACTTCTAGATCCCCTTCTATCTAGGCACGATCCCACCAAGTACTATGCTTACCATCAACAACATAGCCACAAAACTGACAAGTGTTACCGCCTACGTGTGCACCCCAAAAGCCAAACACCGTAACTAACCCACTACCCAACCATAATCAAGTACCACCCCCATCACGCACCAATTACATCCATGCATTACCTCTGTCCTATGACCCAAGCATCTATATCGCCCCTTTCCATCTACCAAAGCTGGTGTTCATCCCTGAGGGCACAGACTTGTGCATGATGAACACATCCAACTCGTAACCCGAGCCTCATAAACATGTGGTGACAACACCCGAAGAAGTGGAGGTTTTGCCCTTGGATGTCACTAGAAATTCCCAGGGAGTTATCTGAGGAGGAATACAACCCAGGCCAATACATCACTCTTGTTGCTCAACCCAAGCCTAATATAATACTGTCGAGCTTAACTGATGTGAATATGGTCTGAAAAGACGGCCCAAGCCAAGGACTGGATGATCTTGTCGATCTTGAGGGAGATTTGGACAACCTCCAATTCTTCAAAGAATAGGACTAGGGCAATGAACAAATTGGTTAGTTTGATTTGAGCTTGTTGGATGACAATCGAGGATGGCTAAGTGATGAATCTGACAAAGAAGACAAAACTAGAGTTAAGTTTGAGGGAAAGAAAGTCGTGGTAACTATGGTAGTTACGGAAGCCAAAGAGAAAGGGAAAGTGCCTGAGAGCAGTAGTACAAGAAAACAAACCCAAGAATTGGGTGTTGAGGCAATTACAGACACTGAACTAGGAAACTGTGCTGGGGCAGTTTGAATAAGAGAGGATCGAAGATAGTCAAAAGGCCACAACACCTTATCGCATTGAGGGGGATAATTGTCCTGTAGGAGTGATTCGAGTTGAGCCAGACAACTGTCTGTTGGTGATTGAAGGTGAAGGTGAAGGTGAAGGTGAAGGTGAATGGTGGAAAGACAGCGATTTGTATCTTGCCTACACAGATGAAGACTGGGGAGATCATATCCTGGACAGTAATTGGAATGCAGAAGAAATAGACCACCTAACCAGGAGTGGACGGTATTTCAAACCCTTGCACCTGGACCAAGTGGAACCTTCAAGAAAGGACAGGGAGTTTGAGAAGGAAAAGGAAAAGGAGAAGGAGAAGGAGAAGAAGCTGGAAGAAGAATTGGTTCTTAAACATTTAAAGAAGATCCAAGCCAACATTTCCATTTGGGGCCTTCTTATGGCTTCTTGAGTACACTGACAGGCAGGTTTGTGGGCGATGGATTAGGCCTAGCTATTCATCAATACTATGACAGAGCAACTTGTTGGCCAGATCTTCCCTGGTAGCATCAAGCTTATGCTCACCTTTGTAGCTTGCTTTTGGTGCTCCTTGGAGGGGTTTAGTCTCCTCGGATACGATAGCCCTACAGTTCGGACTCCTGTGGTTTTAAATCTGGTTTCACAAGTGCAATGTGAAATAGATTAAACAAATGAGAGTCCAAATCTGGCAAATCTTTAGAAAATCCATTTATCAACAGAGATGTCAAAAATGGACTGCATTGCCAGATTTTAGAGTCGTAACCTTAATATGTTTGGAAAATTTGGGAAACCTGTGACTCTTGCCAAAGGCCACTTGTCCATCATAACCAAAGTGTCTCTGCTCGGGAACTTAGGTATGAGAGGGAAAGGTCATGAATTGAGCACCCCACTTATCTGATCAAAGATCGGCCTCTACTAATTATGATGTGATTTTTATGTATGCTCTTGTTCCGATTATGATGCTAACATTACAATGCGAGGCACACAAGTATAGACTATGTCACCTATTTTGGAATGCTTTAATTTATGTTTGTTTGAAAAGAATTTTGAATATGTGCTACTTGAAAATGCAAGCTCATATGTACATTAATCATTGTCATCCCAATTTAAGCAACATAGCATTCATCCACAGGCATTCAAAGAGGTATATCAAATAAGCACTTAGCCTCATAATAATAAGCTTGATATGGAAACACGAACACACATACGATATGCTAGAGTAAGAAATGCTCACCTAGTACTCAACCGTGGAAAGCCAAAATAGGAAAAAATTGTTAGAAAAATGCTTGCTTTAATATGCAAGTGACTAATGCAACATACACAAAATGCGACTACTTGGTTTGATTTATTTAACATGTCATAGGAATCAACTTAAAGCATATGTGTAGACAACCCATTTTCGACCGCCCTTAAGACTTGGACGCCTCAGGTTGATCACCCAATGATGAAATACTACGCTGTATATACGCTCAATTTTCTCAACAAGAAGCCTCGGTTCTTGAGTTTCAAAGCCTAGAACCTTACACCACATTTGGACCAAAACCTGATTTTTCCAAGCCTGACCACCCAGAGGCCTGCTAGCTAACAAGTGGCAAGCTAGCCAGAAATTAGTGGTTGGCTATCCCCCACCTAGTCGGCTAGCTAGGTTTCTTGGCTGGCAAATATTTTGCTGCCAACAGTTCCCTCATGTGTATGCACTGCACTAGCTAGTTCCATATAGATATTTCTAACTGAGGCACCAGTTTTTTTATATATAGAGGACCATACCTTATGTTTTTAGGTTAGAAAAAATTCCAAAAACTCAAATTCTTGAAAATATATATATATATATATATCTCTTTATCTTTTAACACACATACATCTTACCTATACTTTCTAAACCAATATTTTATCTTTCCTTACTAAGATTCTTGAGTCTAAATTTCAGCTCTTGAGGGTGCTTACTTGTGAGTTTGTGAATCAAAGAGTTACTCCTCTTCAACAGGTATAACTTTGACCTTCCTTACACTATTCTCCCCTATCTTTTTCTTGTTATTTTTGTAGTGGTTTTACACTGTTTTTATGGGTTGAAACTTGTGGCTTAAAGCTATCAAAGGTTGAGGGGTTAACCACCCTTCTTTGAATTTTGTTTCCTAAGCTTTTACCCTTGTGTTTCACACTTCTTTCTCAACTTTTTTCAACTTTTTGGCCACTATTTTTCAGATATTTTTTGAGGCTAAAAATGCGGTTTTTAAGTCCCAAAAATGAAGGGGTTAGCCACCCTTCTTAGGCTTGTTTACTAGCTTCATTTCTCCATTATTTTAGTTCACTTTTTCTAGCTTTTTTCATACTAATTTTAGCACTGTTTTTGGGAGTTTTAGGATTGTTTTAGGGTGTTTATTTCATTTATGCTTTGCATAGTGTGCTTGTAGTATTGTAGTCCTCATAGGTTTGGTGGCAGGGAGTGGGTCAGGCAGAGATTGAGGATCAAGGGGTTTGAGATACCCTCTTTTCATCAGGACTTTTAGTGCGCTAGTTAGGCTCATATAGAGGGTGGTGAACGTTTTGCCTTGAGCTCGGGTTGGGCCAGCTGTTTGTAGGCACGATTTGGCAAAATGGTCGATTGTGGCGACTGTATTGATTTCAGTGGGTTTGGGAATAGCACTACCGCCAGCATTGGTACTCCCGAAAATCACCCTCCTTGTTGGTTCACTTGTTCTGGGAATAATCCCCTTGTTGAATACACTCTCAATGCGAACCCCCAATTCATGCAAAGTTTTGGAAGTGAACAGTGGAACGACTATTAACTTTTGTAACTTATCAGGCTCAAGCTTCTGCACCACTATCCACACTTGGTCCCTCTTAGAAGGGCGATTTGTCATCTATGCTGCCTTTGCTCTCCATCTTGCAACAAATTCCACAAAAAAATATGTAGGGTTCTGGTGGGTTCTTTTAAGCTCTTGAGTGGTCATTTCAACTTGGGTATTGTAAGAATACTGATTGAGAAAGGCCTTAGCTAACTCTTCCCAGTTTTGCTTCACTTTATCAGCTAACTTGGCATACCAAGTGGCTGCTATGCCCGACAGGGTTCTTCCATACAGAGAGAGTTTCTGCGGCTTAGTTAGACCCATCGGTTTCAGGACATCCAAGAAAAGCCAGATATATACCATAGGATCTCCAGACCCGTCGAAACAGTCAATGTGTGGCATTTTGAATCTATCTGAGAGCCTTACGGCAGCCTCAGGGTACCTATCCTCAATATCAAGAATGGAGTTAAGGCCCTGTGCCTTTTTGAATTGCTTCTCAAGGTTCGTAATTTTTACTGAGGTCGGATTGAGATCATTAATATCAAGGAGAAAAAGCCCCTCATTAGGCTGCACTAGGGGTCTGAAAACCTGAGCTTCAGCCAACCCTTCTAGAGGAGCCGGACCTTGCAAATCATTAGCTGGCAGAAGTAGGTCAAAGTTTGGCTGGGGTCTCGAGGCTGGATGTGTGGTAGATGCCCTAGATGGGTGTTGCATTTCAGCATTGGTCTCATCCTGCATGGCGATTCCCTGGTTTAATGCCGCTATCATGGCTACAACTTCTTTCGAACTTTGTGCCATCATGGGTCTGCTGAGTTTAACAAAGGTGATCTAACTGGTGATTGTCAGATCAGTGGAACCAGTGAGCCCTGCTTGGCCCTTCTTTGCCTTGCCACTAACGAAGGAACACACTAGTTGCTCTTTTAACTAAATCTTCGACCTGACAAAGTCTATCAACACAAGTCCAATGTACCCGGGGGATATTGGAGCCTTCTGAAGTTAAGGTTCCAGGACTACCTAGCAAAATAGAAAAAACATACAGCACCTCAGCCTGATTTCACTAGAACGGATATGATCACAGCTGAATGACTATACTCTCTATTGAATTTTGCCCCAAAACAGATACTAACTTGGCAACTGATATGCACATCCCTATACAGTTTCACTGTAAAACACATACTAGTTAAAGAGAGCCAAAACACTTCTATGATGGGGTAGGATTACCCTGTCCTAGTTTTGTCAGAAGCTAAGGTTTTCACTATTCAAAACAAAGTGTTTCACACAATCCTAAATTTGGTTAAGCAACCCGTCCTAGTTTGGAACAATCTCTATGGCTTTCAATATGCAACTAGGCCGATTAGTCAAACAGGGTACCTCAGCAAGACTACCTAATATACCTCTCACACCTAACACCAAGAAGTGAAAGGAGGATCAAACGGTACAGCGGTAGTCCAGATCCAAGGGTTGTGTTCCCATCATGGTAGGGCCCGTAACTGGTCAGCCTTTTGGCAAGCTTTTCTAAGCAAGCCACCGGTAAACTGTTCAGGAATAGCAGATGGCAAACACTGTGACTTAAAGGCACCGATGCAAATGCACATGCAAAGAAACACATAAGTGTAGATAAAACAACATATCATGAGTTCTAGTCAAGTTCTGTAAATCCCCAACAAAGTCGCCAGAAACTGTGGACTCAGCTTTTTATCTCTCCCTGCCTTTTGGAAAGGGTTTGAAAAAAAAGCCTCCCAGTTCGGACTCCCGCGGTTCTTAATATATTCTCATAAGTGCAATGTGAAACTGATAAACATCAAAGAGTCCAAATCTAGCAAATCGTTTTGGAAAATTGATTTTAAATCAAATAGTGCCAAAATTGGACTGCTTTGACAGATATAGAGTCCCTATCTAAATATTTTGTTTTTGGGAAAATTTAGGAAACCCTGACTCGTACCAAAGGCCACGTGTCCGTCATCACCAAAGTTACCTTAGCTTGGGAACTTAGGTATGAGAGGGGAAGGTCTTAAAATGAGCACCTCCACTTGCCTGATCAAAGATCAGCCTCTACTAACCATGATATGATGTTTTATAAACATTACGCGTTCTTATTCCAGTTATTAGCTAACATTACTATGTGATGCGCACAAGCAAGTATAGACTGAAATTGCAAGACTTTGAACAATTCAACTCATGTTTGTTTGCGAAAACAGTTTGAATTTGCCACCTTAAGTGGGCTTTAAATGATGCGGATTTGCCACCAAACGTAATGGGCTTAAAACATTATTTGCCACAACAAAGTGGGCTTAGAACGCGCATTTGTTGAATCATTCCAATTCAAAGAACAAGCCTTCATCCACAGGCATTCAAGCAGTTTAGCATTTAAGCACATAGCCTTATGGCAAGCTTGCTAATCATGGCATCATGGCAATCACACTCATACAAGTATGCTAAAGCATAAAACTCACAGAGTACTCCAAGCCAAAACAAAAACTAGTTAGAAAGATGCATGATCCTAACTATGTTAAATGACTAATGCAACACATGCAATATGCAATTAATAGGCTTGGCTACTAATAAGACATATGATCGATTTGAACAACATGCGATTAAACATGTATTCAAAGAAGTATTTGAAATTACAATGCAGTTAGAATGATACGTCGAGCCTCGGTGGATGCAAGACAAACGAATGGATGCAAGCATGCGATATGCTAATTGAGACATGCCCCTAATCTAACCATCGAAAGCCATTAAATAAAAGGGAGAAAGATGTGAGGTTGGAAGACATACACACACACACGCATGCACACTTATTGCAACATTACGCCCTTGCGAAGGAGGGTACAAATGAATAAAAACTAACCAACTGGCTGCGCTAATTAAGCTAACTAAGTATTACAACAATTGAAGCAAATTAACTAACTTATTCTAAGCTAATTAAATATTACGAATCAAAGTAATTAGCTAAATACTAAGCTAATTAAGTACAAAGCAATTAAACTAATTAGTTAGCTACCACTAATTAACTAAACAAAGCAATTAAATGGCCTCGGGAAGCGAGGGATGCAGGCATGCTCGGTTCCTCCACCCGAAAAACCACCGCCTTGTCATTGAACGCCTTTGTTTGCACACTTTTGAACACCAAAGAAGCTACAAACTTCCATAATACCTCTGCTCCCCTTTTCTATCACACAGAGAAACTTTCTTCATTGATGGTCGGTCAACTACCAATGGTGGCCGGTCGGCCACCCCTGCCCTGAACTTCCTTTTGCTGTAACAGAGAGCAAACTTAGGCAAAACAGTGTATTTTCAAGGGTTATATGTACTGTTACCCTCCTTATCATCCAACAAACTCAAAGGAGTATAACTCTTAGCTCTCAAACCACCAATCAATCAATTTCCATGCATGATGGCCAAAGAACCAAGTTTGTACAAGTTTAATAAGTGCAAAACATGACTCAAAAAGACCCCCACCCTATCATGCATGATCAAGGGTGATGGTGACCAAGGAAAGTGGCACATTTCATCACTTTTCAGTATAAAATGTCCCATTTTCCTTGTGTTGAAACTAATGTCCGAGTCGAACACATGCAATGCAATATGAAAGATGCTTATCTTGTCTCTTTTACTTGCCATGTTTTATTTACTCATTTTAGTTACTGATCCATTCTTTAATCGATCAAGTCCAAAAGTGAGTGTCCTCTAATGAAAAGAAGCGTCAACCAAGGGGTAGTTCAAGGCATGAGGAAAGCTTCATGCCGTTGGTAATGAACCCTCAAAAGATGATTAAACCATTAAGCATGAGCCTCAACCACAAGCTTAAACAACCCTAAGGTTGAAACAACCCTCAAAACAAATGAAAGAGTGAAGAAATGAGGGAGATTGTAGAGATTAAGGTGCTGAAAATACATGCAAAATAATACCAAAACATGCAATGAACTCAAGGAAATGATGTTTAAAGGCCTAAAACACCAAACTAGTGAAGCCCTTTAACCATGCAAAACAAGACTCATATGACCCAACCAGCCCAAAATAGAGCTAAAGCAGTCCAAATCAGAGGCAAAAACATGCTGGAATTAAGCTCAGTTAAGCTAGAAAAACATGCAAACACATAGAGCTAACTAGGCATGCAAGCAAGATACAAGGAGGGGAGGCTAGCCCCTCCAATTTTGAACTTCAAAACATGTTTCCACCACTGAAAAACCTCTGAAATTTAGTGGTTAAAAGGCCAAAAAAAGTTGGTTTGAAAGTGTTGAACAAAAGAGTAAAAGCTTTATAAACAAAGAAGCAAAATGGAGAACCACCCCCTAACTCAAAAAGGCCTTAAACCACCATTTTTAAACCAGAAAAACAGAGTTTTTTTGGAGTTCAAAACCAGCTCAAAAACAGTGTAAAAAGATGGCAAAACAAGTATGGAAATTAAGCTAGCAAAGAGAAGTTTCTACCTCTTGAAGGGAAGACACAATTTAGGCAACAATTCAAGCCAAATTCGTGCTAAAATCACCTTCTAGAGCTCAGAGAAGGCTTCAAGTAACATCAGCCCAAACATAAACAACTTTGGTTCAGGGTTGATAGGCAAACTAGAAGTATATCTCTACTTGTATGCATAAAAGTTCAAAAAAGAGAGAAAACTAGAGAGAGAGAATTGTAGAGAGAGAGGCTCCAAAAAATTTTCTAACCTTCAAAACAATAGAGAATGGCCTCTATATATAGAAATAAGGGAGCTCAAGTTGAAAATATTAACTAAACAGATAGCTGGAGCTTGTGGGAGATAGCTGGAGGATAATATCTGCAAAATTTGAGCTTTTTTCACCAATGGCCAATAGCCAGAAGTGGTTGCTAGTCATCCACCAGTGGTGGCCGGTCGGCCATCAAAAATCTACTTCCAGGTCCAACTTTAAATGGGCATATCTCCTTCATCCGGACTCCTTTACAGGTCATTCTTCTGTCTAAATTGAAGCCCCAGAAGTCTTCTTTCCAATGGTGGAAGCCTCACACCAAAATTCCAAGTGTGCCAAAAGATATGTCTCTTTTAGTGAAGACTGCTCAGTTTTAGCTTAACCGGATTCATTCCTAATTTCTCCCAAACTAGTTTTCGTCTCTCTCCTCCAATTTGCTACAACTCCAAACCTCTAAACAAGATATTTTAAAGATTTTTCAAAAAGTTCACCTCTCTTCTATTTATTTCCACTTTGTCCTTGCTCGGTTTACCAAAAAGCGCAATATTTAACGAAATGCGAGCCTCGGAACATCGTAGAAACTTTTTTTTTTAAAAAATATTTTGAAAGAGAGGGTTTTAAGGTCTAAAATCATTTTGGTCCCAAAATGGGGTGTGAGGTTGGGATTTGACACTCTCCTTGTCGAAGAAATCGAACCTTTGCACAACATAGCCTTCGTTCTGTCTTCATCCTCGAACAAACAACTTAAGGCCCCCAAGTCTTAAGGGTGGTGAAAAATGTTGTGTCTATAGAAAGCTTGTGTTAGTCTTACTCAAGCTGCCAGAAAAGAAGATCTGCAAGCCCAAGCCTAAACCCGCTCGAACAGTTCGACCCAATTCAGAATTAGTGGATACAGAACAGGCCATCCTGTATTTGTCAGCTCCTTCTACTAACCTAGAGCACTTTAGGTTTTTGAGTCCAGAACTAGAAATCTTGATGGCCTAAGCCCAAGAGTTAACAAATTTGATCCCTACACTTCAAAGGTCTGTGGACACTTTGTACATGACCGTGGATGCCCAAGCCCAAACTCTAAACTAGCTACAAGCATAAGCGACCACACCGCCACCATCGCCGTTGGAGCCATAGTAAGTTCCGAGGGTGGAAGTACCGATCATCCTTATTCCACCCCTAGATCAAATGAAGGATGAGCCCAAGATTGAGGTGCTTAATCTCGACATCAACACTAATAGAATTGCCAAATTGTAGAAAGCCATGAAGAAGACCAAAGGTCCTGACTGCATCCTTGACCTGGATGCCAGTTTAGGGGAAGTGAATGTCTATCTTCCCGAGAAGTTTAAGATACAATACATAGATAGGTACAATGGTTTGAGGATCCCATGGTTTGTGTTCGACTTTTTGCTAACAACCTGAGGCCTATAGGACTTACCCGCCAACAACGTCTGTCCTTGTTTGGCTGCACTTTGTCTGGAGTGGCAGCTAATTGGTACGCCAAACATGACAACGAGATCAAATAGAAATGGGAGGACCTAGTTGAGGCATTTATTGCCCAGCACACCTACGATACTCAATTGGAGATGACCATGAAGGAACTTGAGACCACCAAGCAAGAACCCAATGAGAGCTTCAGTGCTTTTGTCACAAGATAGAGGGCTAAGGCATCAAGAGTGACCAATCGTCCTGATGAGAATGATCAAGTGAGGATTATTGTGAAGAACTTGTATCAACTGCTGCTCGGCGTTATGTTACCTCTTCCCTTGTTTGGTTTCTGAGAAATGTTTAACATTAAAAATAAAATACAAGATGGGATCAACCAAGGCATCATAAAGGTAGACGCTACCACCTAACCTCAAAAGAAGCCCTCTACTAGAAATACCACTTCCACATCATCCAAAAGCAAACCCACTTATATTCATGCCATAAGAACCCAAGCCATTGCAGACCCCATTGCTGGAACCACCCAAGCTACCCAACCGGCCCATGCCCAAAGAACCTTCCAGTCGCTTCATATGTCCTTGTCTAAAGCTATGAAAATCCTCATAGACAAGGAGCACCTTAAACCCGTCAGCCCTCGGATTCTCTTAGATCCCTTACCTGCAAGCCATGATCCCACAAAATATTGCATTTTTTACCAACAAGATGGCCATGAAACTGACCAATGCACTCGCCTTTGTCATGAGAACCAATATCTTATTGACAACAAGATTATAGGACCCCACGAAAACCAAATATAACCATAGCCCTTTGCATTAACATAATAAAATTGTCCTTCCGTGGTCCAGTCAATGCCATACAAACCACCCTAACAACGTTCAACCCTAGCTAATACATCCCGTTGGCCAACCTACCCAAGCTAATGGCGTATATAGCCAAGGAAATAGGGGTGGATCTCATCTAAAAGGATGTGCAAGTAAATAAGCCTGACCCAATATGGGATTTCATGATGTAAACAAGCCCAATGTGGGATTTCGTGATGTAAATAGAAGTGCTAGTCATACCGGAAGAAGAGTTAAACCAGCCAGAGTTGCCAAAAGAAGGAGAAAACTTTACCAAAGACGAGTGGTTAGGCTTCGTGTTTGGCAAATTCGAACCAGCTAAAGAAGTGCTGGCAAAAAAGCAAGAACAATCCACGGAGGCATACGACCCTAGCAAGTACATTGTGCTCCCTAGTGAGTCGAAGCCGAAAGTGGAGCTCCCCAAATCTTTGGACATAGACTTCTTGGAGATAGATGCCATCAAGGATAATCTTCCGGGCAACCTCAATGATTTTGATGGGCATCAATATGTTAAAAATCAAGGATGGAGGAATGATTTCGAGAAATAATAAAGCAACAACGATAGTGAAAAGCCGAGAGATGGGGGATGAACATGCAGAAGATCAAACGAAGGCTGAAATAGAGAAGTACCCAAAGTTAGAAGAATACGAGGAAAAACAAATTAGGGAAAGGATCAGAAGGGCATGAATTAAGAAGGTGCACAAGCTATACGTATGGGATGAGGTTGTTATGCAACGATTGTATGAAGTCAAAGAGGCTGAAATTCACTACACTCTCCTATTCACAGCTATGCGACGCTACAAGAAAGCCCAAGAAAAAGAAAATCAAATGGAAATGGACAATGACTAGTTTTAGGGGGCCTTGTTCGAAGAGAAACAGTAAAGAAACAAAGAAGGGGCAAGGCAAATCGACATGAGCTGATTTCATAATGGCTTGAGTATTGAGACTAACTATTATGGCTTGGGAAACTTACATTCTGAGACGATGCCGGATAAAAGAGCATTGGAAGAAGATGTCACCAGGCATATAATGGATGGAATGGAATGCCAATTAACAAATCAGCCTATTGAAGATTTGTTTTGCTCATGGATCTAGTAATAATGAAATAAGTCAAAGTGAGTGAAGTGAATCAGAAATCTAGCTTGTCAGATTTTGATGCATCGGTCTTTTCAAAGTAGTCAAGTCGAGTCTTTTCTCATTTTATTTTTTATCTATTTGTTTTCTTTTGAGTCGAAATTGGATGTGAGGATTTCCTCCCGCGTCCCCCCCCCAAAAAAAAATCTATCAATAATAAAGCTAACAATTCTAGATACTTCACGATGCCAAAAGTTGATTGTGTTAAATCCTAAGATTTCGAAAAAAAAATTATAATTTTTCAAAGTTTCAGAAGGATCTAATTGAATGAGAAAATGAAAGATAAGCTAAACATGAAATAGATGAATAATATTAATAAACTTTGGTAATTACGGAAAATCCTTGCCTGGTCTAGATTGAATCCACACTATCTTTTTGGGACATAAGTGCTTGGTTGCTTTTTTAAAAAATAATTCAAACAAATTTTTTTTTTATGATCCTATAAAGGCATGCCATGAACCGATTCAAAGATTGTGCAACACAAAGGCTCCTCTAGGCCCCGAAACCAAATCCATAGCCAGAGTGTCAAATGCTAATTAAACTGGGGCAATTTTCCATTCCTCAGCATAAGGAAAAGACCATCCTTACACCATAAGAAATGAAGGCGTGAAGTTAACATTATTCCAGGAATGTCATCTGAGAATGACATTCAAATCAAGCAAAAGCTAAGCCACTATGATAAAAAGGAACTATCGGTACAAATGAGTCTGAATGGGATGAAATTCACACAATATATTGACCTTGTGAGAGCTCGTTAGGTCAAAAACCACAAAAAGGCAACATAAACAAAATTTAGAGCATAATAAGTAAATAAATAAAATAAAAAATGAAAGAAAGAAAGAAGAAGAAAACAAAAAAAAAAAAAAAAAAAAAGAAAAAAAAAAAGAGGAAAAAGAAAAGAAAAGAAAGAAAAGGTCATAAAATTGAATAGTCAAAATCAGCAATCTTGGCAAAAATTAGAGCACAAAAAGGAGAGAGCTAATACTAGAGTGAACCCGATCCTGAACTACGAATGGCTTGATTCCAAACTTGAGATACGTAGGCAACTTCACCCTGAAGTTTGGCCCCATCTCATTCATATTTCATCGTCCATCTACACTTGTCAATACTTGAATGTCTAACTTTTAGAAGAAAACGGTTTAGTTGTGTAGTTCATTGAATTTGGCTATAGAATTGTCAGATTAGTGAGTTCGTGAAAATTGTCATTTGGATTGTTTTCAGAAAGAAGATTGAGCGGTTTGTGTTCCTTTCTGATGGATCAAACACACAACATTTTTCAAAACAAAAGGAATAAACTTCATTGTGCTACTTTATTGATAATAATTTCAAACATGACAAATGAAAGCAAAACTAACCAATTCTCTTTCAATAAAAGTCTTTCGAAGCTAAAACAAAAATAAAATGGGAGGCACTATGAGTCAAGTCAAAATCACATGGGCTTTATCACCTTGGATGCTCTCTCCTTGTGTGTCTCAATGCATTGAATCACGTGCTCGAGCCACTCAATGAATGCTCGCGACAAGCTACAACTGAAGCCTTCCGCGAGAGTCGTGAGAACTCTATTATGCCAGGCCCTCGTATTTTCCTTCAAGTGGGAAGCCCGTAAAGTAAAGAAGGAAGGGTACAAAGGAGAACCAAAGTGAGCCACTTGTTCATGCCTAAACTGTTGCAAGATCTAATGAGGTAAATAGTGGACCATATAAGTTGGGCCAACCACCTCTACACTCGGGAATGGGGGTATCTCTCAGGTCATGATTGGAAGCACCAACCGGGGAAAACGCCAAGCTATGTTTCTATAAGTTCGGGAGTTTATCCAGTCATACCTCCCTTCAATAAAGTCCAACTTCACCAGTTGGAGTATGGTACAAGATTGCTGAGTAATGGGTAGGAGCTGCCCACACCTTTAATTTGTCCATCAGCCATATCTAAGGAAAAGAGAGAAAAATAAAAGAAATACAAAAGAATAGAGAGGTGTGAGATGAGTGGAAAAAGTGAATAGGGGTGTGCTAAAAACTGAAAAGAGGGATAAAAGAATAGAGAGGTATGAGATGAGAAACCAAGTGAGATGGATAGTACCTGGAGTAATAATGGACTCCCGCCGAATTCCATGGTCTTACCAGCACCGACCTCATCCAAACTTATTAGGATCTCTGCCAAGACCAACCCAACAAAGCTCTTCTCATCTTTAACTTGCTTGGCCACATCAACCAAGATAGGACTGGCTACCTCGTTACTCAACACCTGCAAGAATTGCGTAAGTAGGTAGATACACAAGGTGGCCCGTCTATGCTCCTAGAACTTCTAGTCCCCTAGATTTCGTCTACTGGTGAACTTATCGATCAAAGTAGTGACTAATAGCTCACCATAACACAAGCTTTGGCTTCACATGGACACAACCTACAAATCTCACCAAGCAGTTTGGGATAGCTCGTCAGAGGAATTGGTCGCACCAAATCAACCCTTGGAGGACACTTCAGTACAGTCTCGAACTCTTTGAAAGCGGAGCAAAGTTCTTGATGTCCAAAATAGAAGACATGGACATTTGGATCCCAAAATTGAACTGCGACATTAAGAAAAAGACAAGTGAACGTCTAGCTTGCTATGAGAAAAAATGAAGTTCAACCATAACTGCGAAAATTGATGCGCTCGGCACCTTCTAAACTATCCATCAATACCAACAAACCATCTCGGGAAGACAAGACTGCGTAGCAAAGATGAAAAACAAGGTTTGGGTTTAAAGGTTAATGCTCGAAAGGATTGAGTGAAGAAACCTCTATGCAAGATGAAGTATTTATAGGCCAAAAAAGAGCAACGGTGGCTTAAGAGACAAAACCCTAAAATTTAGACATCTCGGTTGTTCGCGCATACGCACGTGCCTAATGCATGCGCACATCCTATGATGACAAATGAATTTTGGCCTATCTAGGGGCATGGCGTACTAGAGATAGTGGGGGCGATCCAGTATCTTTGTTTGAGTCATTTTAGGTTAATTAGGTTGTCTACTCCTCATTTTTTAGTTTTAATGTTACTATTTTTCAGTTTTGTTCAAAAGAGTCCTTCCCAAATCCATGAAATAAACACAAAAAGGTCAGACATTTGAAAGAAATATTAAAAATTTTAGGGATTGGAATTCATTGCATACATTATAAATTTTGAAGCTATACAAAAGTTTTTGCAAAAATGTGAGACATCTCTCAATGGTATCCTATACAACGTTTCTAAAACTGAAAATAACATACTACAAGGCAAAAAAGGCCAAAAAAAGGTGTATGGATCCAATCAACCTCCTTGAGGGCGCTATGGATCATCCTCATCCTCGTCATCATCCTCCCCACTAGTGGAGTTAGCATAATCCTCATCGGACTCACTATCTCTTGTAGCAGTTCCTCCATGACCAGATGGGCCAGCATCTTGCCAAGAATAAAAAAAGACTCAGAGTAAATCATGTTAGAGGCTCAGAGCGATTGGAATCATTGGAAAAAAGGACACATGACTTGGGATACGAGTGCCACTCTTGTACCCCCGGACCATCTAAACCAGGCCTGCCATTGTCCTATAACAAGCCTCTACACATGTTCGTGGAACCTATGCTAGAAAGAAGGATAAGGATCAGCACTGATAAAAGCAAAAGACAAAGAAAGTGGAAACTGAAAAGGCAAATGAATACTTGCTTGACTCCAGGAGGAAGATGATAAGGTACTATGGCTAGCTTAACGATGGGATATGCTATTGCACCCTCTCTCATCATCATTTAAACAGTAGAAGGCATCACCAATAACCCCTCAATAGCCACCGAACCACCTACGCTTCCAGCAGGCACTGCATCTAGGGCTGGAGCTGGACCTGGCCTCATCTTCAACCTCGACCAATTGGGAAAATGGCAAGGTCCAATGCAACTCTTACCAGTCATCCTCCAAGGTGGGACCGAATGTACTCTATATAGTTTGTCTCCACTAGTAGTCATTCAGTATCAGTATCGCCTCTAACAAAGACGAGCTCCTCCTTAATGAAAAAATCCCCTGCCCTCATGTTAACTGGGGGTGATACTGGAATCCGTGGATAAATCGGGCCTAGGAATTGCGATAGAGCTTAGCCAAGTACCAGACTCTACAAAATAACCCGTCTAGTAAATGTTGCCGTCAGGTAGCCACCTAAAGAGCTGGGTACCAGGTCTCACCGGTAGGGGGCGCAGCCGTCCAAGGACACCACATAATCTAAAAAGGGAAATATAATGATCAATATACCAGTAGGAGAAAGTCAAGCAGTCAGAATATATGCAAGACAATAAGACTTACGTGGTCATGGTTGATGGTATCAAGCATCTATCGGTACTCAATGACAGTAGAAAGAAGAGAGGGATGTTGTCAATCCCTGTGGACCCTCTGGTACCGGACAACTAAAGAGAAGACGTTTAGAGAGACGCCTTGTACCCCAGGATCCACCTTGGAAAAGCACTCAAAAAACTACATCTGTAGGCAAGTACAAAGAATAGATAAATTAGACAAGCAAGCAACAGATGGATGGTATAGAGAGACATATAGGCAGTAAAAAAAAAAAAGAAGTAAGAAATGTACCTCCCATAGGCGCTAGTATCCACCAAATCCAATACCTTGGTTACACGAGACAGCACTCGCATAATCGTACATGGTGGCCAAAGCTGTACCACCTCAGTCGTAATCTCCAATCTAGTCTGTATCCACCACGGAGGCTAATAGGCAAACATGGACCCTATTAGAGCTATTCGCGAACAAAACGCTTCCAAATAGGTATAATAAGAATCCCTTGTTATAGTAAGCAATCAGAATGTGGGAGATCAATCAGCAGTATCTAAAACGGGTGTAAAACCACTGATATAAACCTAGTCCACTCTCATGAAACGGGATAGCGCCTACGAAGTGCCTCAGTGCGTCATCCCGTTAAGCAAGATCAAGGTCAAGCAATACGGGGAGATAGTTGCAAGTAGGCCATAATTGACCCGATATCGCCCAAGGATGCGCATAAGAGGTCGAGGTCG